>JAPDVR010000001.1:26734185-27934185 GCA_026230005.1 Gila orcuttii
TTCCAAGAGAACTTTTTTTTTAATCAGTGTTTTTCCTTTGAGGGAGGATGAGGTATACCAGTTACTGACAGACCTTTAACTATACTACAGATCGAGGAAAGGCTTTAACAGTCAAAATCACTATTGTGGGCTGATTTCGTACACATACACACGTCATGCTCGCACCACAGCGCTGCTTTCACCTCCCTAAAAACTTACACTTCACAAACACTTCTCTTTTTCTGTGTGCCATGCCAGCTAATGTGTGGTTGTGACCCATCTTCCTCCCCTTACCTTTTTTCATTCTCTTTGTTGTTTTCTGTCTTTTGTTTTTCTCTCAGTTCATCGCGTGTGAACTTTGCTTGTGCTGCTGTGGGTTTAACTGCCCCTGAGACGAAATATGTGAGAGAGCATGTTCACCAAACCTCAGATGATGATAAGATGTGTAAAAGCGTGAGAGACGGTGTTTATATGTGGTGAATGCATGTGTGGTATCTTACATCTCATGGACTAGTATGGGTAGAACAGAACTAACAACCAAACAAAGGAAAAGCAAGAAGTGCCATGTAGGGCGCAGAATGTGTATTTTTAGATTCCACACTCTTCTGACAGCCCTTGATACATTCACACGCATCAAATGCAATGGCACTGGTGGAAATATGTGCAAAATGCAATTTGTCACCTACACCTACACAGAGAGAGGTGCACAGCTCCTGGAACCATAAACCTCTGCTTATCACCCACACTGTAATACTGAAAGATAGAGAAAAGTAGAAAGAAACACTACATTAACAGCATTCCAAAGAAAAATTAAAGATGCAGAAATACAATCTTAAACTGATAATGCATAATGCAATGAAAGAAAATACATTGTGTATATGCCCTCAGTTACCATGACAACAGCAGCAGATCATTTTGTGCGGACAAGTCAAAGGCAAAAAAAAGAGCGGGAAAGACATGAAAGGGAAAAGAACTGATAACAATTTCAACATCACATGCAGAACCAGCTTGTAAGAGAGAACATCAATAATTCAAGCAGCTGGTGTGATAGAGTGAAAAGAAAACTAACTGCATATTCACACCAAACCGGCACAGTTTACACATCAAGTTGCTAAAACCCCAAAATCAGCCACTGAGGATGTTTGTGTGTGTTGAGTTCAAAATAAAAGGTTTTAGTTTAAGAGAGTTATGGGAGATTTAGGTTATGAGTTATGAGTAGTGTGGTAAAGTGTGAGTCTGAGTGTTGCAAAAGCACACAACAGAGGAAAAAAAGCTTACAGAGGAGACAGCATGTGGTTTCTGGTCTGTGAGGTTTCACAAGAGCAAACGTCTCTCTTGCTCACTCAGCACTAATAGATATTTGCACTAAACCACAGCTGAACCTGTGAGATAACCTTCACACAAACACACTTGCACACACTCTGGAGTAGAAAAACAACCTTAAAAATAAACTTGTGGCTGTACCATGGCACATAACAAGATGATCATTTGTGAGAAAGCGAAGAAAGATGAGACTAGCAAGTGAGAACTCATGTTTTTGTTACTTTGACCAAGATATGTGTGTGAGAAGTGAGTGAGTGCGTGCGTGCGCATTTGTGGTGAAAGTACGACGCTTTCGTAAGAGGAACTGGTTTTCGTAGCCTCATTATTTCTGCCGACGCGATGATTCTCACAACCGCATCTTCTTTCCTTAAGAACAACGACGGCACTGACACAACCAAGTTCAGACAATTAAAAGCACAGCAGAATAGTTTCAGAGATGCTGTGATGATGTTATTTTGAGTTTTAAAAATGCACAAAATGCGATTCTACATCAGATGCTAATCTACCTGAAGATAGCAGAACATGTGGACAGGACTACATGAACAGTCATTTTGTATTGGCAGAATGAGTCTGATGATGCTAAAAAAAATCAAATGTTGAAGGCAGTTCAAAAATTACACACTCACAAAGACTTTAATAACTTTAATAGTATATTACCATTAATACTGTCAGTGCCAGTCCTCCCATATGCAAACTATGTACAGTGTGTAGGGCCCCGAAGCACCAGAATGATTTCAAAGATCATTTAAGTAGCATATTACTACTGTACACATATTTTTTGTATAACATGCAAATATAAATGCAGATTTAATTTTAGTGGAGTCATGTGGAAATTTATTTTTTCTGATATTTAATTATTTATTTATTTAATAACTGTTTTGGCCTCGGACATCATGCAGTGCGGCAGATAATGACATGTGTCTTGAATTATGGCGTCCAAACAAAGCTATTTGTCCGCAGCAGAAAAAAATGTGCCAAAAAGGTATGTATTTTTGGAACATATTTCAATTCTTATTTAGTCTTGACAAACCAATAAATTCATAATAATAATAATAATAATAATAATAATAATGCAGTTCTGATCTCCGGGTTCAATATTAGTCAACTGTGTTTCATTAGAAATGCCCCATGACGAAAAAAAGAATAAAATCAGTACGTGTCAGTATACATCAATAATTAAAAAAAACGTTCTGGTGCGTGGTATTGCATTAGAAATAAACGCATTCCTGTTCAGTCATGCAACCTGTCCTGCCAAGTACTTTAAAAACAATGCCCATCTAAAGTTAGTAAATTTATTGATGTATTTTCATGATTAAGCTTTCTTGGGTAAGCTTTGTTTATCTTGCTTTAGTTTCATTAGTAAATCACGCATTTGAAAAATCATGCTGTAAGATGAAGCAATCATTTCATAAAGTATTTATTTAACTTTCAAAGAAATTTGTTGCGGAATACAATTGCCATTAATACTAATGTCTATTGAAATTCAACTCACTGTATGTTGTTTGTTGACAGTGAAACTGCTTTGAAAGAACAGATTGGGGGGGGGGGGGTCATTTCAACAGGGGCCCCTTCACAAAGTTTTGTTGAGGGCCCCCAGAAGTGTAGGACAGGCACTGAATACTGTCATTCAAGGAAATTTTTAGAGAGCTGTCCAGTCAGGATGCCAATTTATAGGCCAACCTGGAAGGCTAATTCACCATGGGTTGCCTTGAGAATTTCCTATGAGATTTTAGAAAGGTGGCAATGGATTTATGAGTAAAATTAGGTATGTGGTTAATATTACTAGATGAAACTTTCACATTTTGTTCTACTGAGTCAAATCTCAAAAGACATTGTGTGTGTCCTCTATATAAGGACAGCATTTGTAATATTTGTTTAGCACACAAACTCACATACTTGTGGTACTTACAGTCTTATAGCAATGTCATACTTTTTCTCATCAACCATCAAACTTGATTAACCACCTAGAAATGAACTGTTACATTAAAATAACATATAATATCAAGATAAAAGGACAGCTGAGATAACTTGATGGCCAGTGGATTGTGAAAAAGACTGTGAATGTAACGATTTCCTAATCTAGTTTGATGAATTTGACAACACCCTCAATAAAATCTTCCTGAGAATGTTTAAACAGTTCAGACAGAAAACTTAAAAACTGTACTGCGATGGTAAAGCAGTCGGGTGGTCGCATGTAGTTCTAAAACATCTGTTAGCTGCCACTGCTATTCAATTTTTTTTTTTTTTTTTGATAAATAAATAAATAAAATTATGACCTGTCACCTGACTGTGCACCTAAAACCAACTACCATGTCAAAGAACTGCCAACATGAGTTACTGAAAGCAAATGCTTTGCAAATATCCAAAATATGAATTAATAATTTGGTATGATGTGTTTAACAACAACTTACTGGGTTATAAAATGTATTTGTACTTGTATTGTGGAAATGTATTAAAGTATTTGACACAATGATTGTATTGTGTACACACTCCATTTTGCAAAATACAATTATACTTCATTAATAGACCTGATGAGGTGACTAGTGGCTAGGGGTGGAACGGTACACAGAAGTCACGGTTCGGTTCATACCTCGGTTCAGACATCACGGTTCGGTACGATTTTGGTACAATGGAGTGAAAAGCAAAACAAAAATGCAGAAGGCATTTTTATAAATGTCTTAAGCCTTGTATTTTTTAAATAAGTTTTATTAATAAAGGCATAGAACCAGTTTATTTGTAGTGCACTGACAATAGTTTAATATAATTTAATTCGTTTATTAATTAAATTAATAAAAAGACCTTGCGATATGTTTGGTAATTGTACCTGAATGAATTTAAAATTAATTTTCTATATTTCAGATCAATATATTTGTTTTCCTTAATTTTAATTAAGCCTAACTTTATTCTCATCTGAATTATAAATAATTGATTTCCGTATAAAATAATACTACCATTAAAAAACACATTTGATTTTCTTTTTTAATCAATGTAGAATGTGTAACTTAAAAATAAAACTCTGTGTGTGTGTGTGTGTGTGTGTGTGTGTGTGTGTGTGTGTGTGTGTGTGTGTGTGTGTGTGTGTGTGTGTGTGTGTGTGTGTGTGTGTGTGCGTGTGTGCGTGCGCGCACACACACTTCAGCATTGCAATATTGACATCGCAGTCTGCTCATTATGCTGCGTTCAGACCAAACGCGAATTGAGCGAAATTTATCGCCATTTAGAGTTTTATTTATTTTTATACCGTGTATTCTCCGTGTAAATTCGTGCACCAAACCGTGACGCCCGTACCGATTCGGTTCAATACGAATAGCCTACATGTACCGTTCCACCCCTACAGTGGCCATTGTGCTTTTTTCCACATGGGCTCAAATTCCATTGTGGTTGGATAATGGAGCTGTAAACCGTTTAATGCAAATTGCTGCAATTGCTAAGAAAGTGTAGAAAAATGTCTTACATTTGGCTTTTATATTGCTAAGGGTGAAACAAGCTTGCACATTTACCATCATTAATGAATATTTCTAAAATCACATTCATAATGATAATCATATAACTATTACCTAATCTATTTATCTACACTTATTCTTGACACTTTAATATAACGTTGTCTCTTAACTTCAATGAAGATGTTTATTTCATGTTCACTCTTGTCTGCCTCTGTGTTTTACATATGAGCACTGACTTGCAGAGCTGATGTAAAAGCATGAAAGAGAACGTTACAATTCAGACAAGAAGAGAGAAAGAGTACGAGAGAAAGATTGAAAGAAGTCTGCAACTGCTCCATGATGAAATTTGTTGTAGACAAGCAGCAAGGGGGCCCAATTTCCATTGTGGAGTTAGTGGAGGATGAATCAGGGAGTGTAGCCCAGAGTGGTTGTCTTTCCCTAGGGTTGACATCCACACCTGCAGGGGCCTCAGCTGTGAGCTCCATCCTGCTGCTGTAGCCTAATCTCTTTAATCCAGAATTATCCCAGCAGCCATCCACTCACTCCATGCACACTTAATCCTCCCTAATCCCACCAACTCCACACTCACTCAGCCAGCTGCAGACACACGCTATCCTTATCACTAGAAGGGATTGTGTGTATGTGTGTCAACAGCTACTGTGATGCCTTGTAGTATCAAATAGTATGTAATACTCCTCAAAAATACAGTGTTGTGGATATGAATGGAGGAGTGAAACCTTTCTAACTAATTATCTGATTATTATCTTTTTCTGATATGTATTAGTATCAGTAGGTGGCGACAAGTGGCTGTCCTTATGAGTGAATCACTGAATCGAGTCAATAGAGAGGTTTGACAGAGCGGGCAGCTGAAACGAGAGCGCACTATACGCTCCCGACATGAGCTTAGGCCAGTGGCCTAATCAGTAGCCATTATTTTTTGCAAATTTAGGGATCAAAATGAACAAATTTGTTATTAGAGGAGAAAAACTAAATGAAGAAGGAACATCAATGAGGGAACATGCAAACAAGAAGAGTCGTATAGCATCACCAGCGAAGGTAGGAGAGTATGCTACTGGAAGAATCAGTTTGCTGTCAAACAGCGAGATGGGCAGCCTTTCTATTTGCTCTGTGGTAATGTACTTGGCATAAGCAAAACCTACAATGTCAAAAGACGTGAATTCGATGTGTTTGTTTGATGTACTTGTATTTTAAAATGATAAAAAATAACCACGGCTGGAATGCGGCCAACTCGGCCGCGCAGGCGGATGCTGTGCGAGGGATTGCTAGCCTACGTGGCAGAATCCTATGGGCAGAATCAGAGATTGTAATTACAATGCGCTCAGTGTTGTTTGTTAAAATGTTGTTTGTAAAAAGAGTTGACTAACATTTACTTAAGGCGCTTGTGTCCTCAAACATTCTGTGATTGTTTGGTGTATTACGATGCTGTTGAAGAGAGCTTATGCAGTCATACTGAGTTAATAGCTACTTAAAGTCCCTGTAAAGGCAATTCTAAAAAAAATTCTAAACACATTATAAATGTTAGAAATGAATTGCTAAAACATATTACAAAGACTGTGAACTGTGAAGTACTGAATTGTGGAGTTAGAATGTCAAACAGTTTTTCACCATTGCTATTTTCCGGATTTTTTGGGCGGGGCTAAAACGGGGCTCGATGACGCACTGGAGCCCCTGAGCTCCTGGACACGCCCCTACTTGATGACGCACTGAAGCCACTGAGGCTGCCCCCTCCCCTAACAATAGAGCACATTCGCATCAGTTTGGCGATCAATCGCGAGTTACTGTCAGTACTATTAGTTACAGCCTACAGTTTGCTAGCTAGCTATGCCTTCGACACGGAAATGCGTAGGCTACTACCTGGATGCGATCATGTACAAAACAGATCGCGGTCTTTATTTAAATTTCCTAAAAACGATCACATCAAAAAGAGGTGGATTCATTTTGTGAAGAGCCACCTTCATGGAGAGCTGAGGATCACCACCAACACCCGCCTCTGTAGTGATCATTTTACACGGGATAGTTTTATAAACTTTCAACTGGGATTCACTGATAATCCGCTGTTACTGGTGAATGGCGCCCAGTGGAGTCATGCCCATTCAAAGTGAGGGGGCACGTGCCCCCTCAGATTTTTCCTCCCTGATCATTTTTTTGTCACAACTTTATTCCTATTATGCTCCATAATTACCAGAGCCTATAACGACTCAAATGTTTTCTTCTGGATGTGTAATAAATCGGTCAGCATCAGCCCGCCCCTTTTTCCTAATATGGTGTCTGTGTAGCTATATCAAATCTAGAGCGCAACGCGCATAGTGCTCTAGAATCTTTGCTGTGTATGTTCAAGCAACTCACTCGTCTCGCACGTTGAGCTGGCAATGTTTTACAGATGGTCTTGAAGTGGTAAGTGCCGGGCAAAGCAACAAATCGGCATTGAATTAGTTATCGGATGACATTAAAAGTTAGTGGGATTATTTGTGGTTGACCTGGAAATTTTAACTTGATCAAAAAGTTATGGATTTGATATTAGCTGCGAATTCAGAGCATTAACTTAAGTTGTGTCAGTGTAACGTTATCGATAGCTAGCCTAGTCTAACCGTAAACTAGTTGGCTAACGTTACTGCCTGCCATACAAAGCCAATAAGCCATAGTAACGTTATCTGAAACATCTGTTCTGTTTTGTCTTGTGTCAAAGTCTCCAGCTGGTTCAATTGTTTTCAGTTTCATAGAAACGAGGGTGTAAAATTTTCTGTCATTTTCTGACATTTCTGTCAAATATTAACCATTTTCAAATATTAACCTTCAGTGTTAACCTTATCAAACTTCTTTCAAAGTCCTTCATCACATATTAATATTAAAATAACTTAATTTCAGAGCACCACAAAGTCAGACCTCAGCACCTTTATGTACCTTTAATGAAAGATCGTTCTTAGGTCACATACCAATTTAAAATCATAACATAAAAACTGCAATGGTACTGTTTTTAAAATCATGTGTAGTAGGCCTAAGTGTACAGTAAGTGTGTGTATAAACATGCTTTAATGAAGTAGACTTCAAAAGCTTTTGAATTTGAGCTTACAGTTCTTTCATCAACCTGTCTTTTACATAAACTTACAAAATAGATACTTTAACTTAGTCCTCAGATAGAGGAGGGTTGCTGCTAGCTACGTTAAGGTATTTCTGTCCCTCCCAAACTGCATTGAAATGGTATGTTTAGCAGCCAGAATTTAAAAATTTTCTAGGGGGAGAAACCCCCTGACCCCCCCTAACATGATCCATATCACCCGTCAGAAAACAATTGCAACGTCTCAGATTGTGCCCCCCCAGAATTTTGGCTTGCATGACGCCCCTGATGGCGCCGAACCGACTATCTCCCGCCTCGGCCTTCATCTCCCCGTCCCGAAAGCAGTATCACCGTCGGCAGCTTTCCCGCGAGTGGGCGTGGTTTCAGCGCAGCCAGCGGACACGCCCCCAGCATTTGAGAGCAGATAATAATGCTAATTTTTTCAAGATTTTGATAGCTTATTTTATGTACTTGCCGGCTTTTTTTATCATTCAAATTTGGTTGGGTGGCTAATAACACATTTTTCTGTGGTGTGACAAACTCAGAACTCATACTTCATTTTGACTTTACAGGGACTTTAAAGTGTTTGTATACAGTTTGTGTATGTTCATTGAGCATTATTATCTAATTACTGTAATGCTAATGTCAGTAAGTTATTTTTTATTTGGTGGAATACATTATTATCATTTTCTGTGACGTACTATATATCAGGGGATTGTGTAACGTGAGTTTATTAAACAAGGGAGTTTTTTTTGTGTTTGTTGATTTTGCAGTGTAACAGAAATAAAATACTGTATGTGCCACTATAAAACACTGCCTCTTCTGTGTGTGCGACATCTAGGTATAATAATAATAATATTATCTGCCAATACCATAACATTAAATCTGATTGGTTTGCATTGTTGACGTCATATGTAAATTATATGCGGCCTGTGAGACTTTCACTTGGACCATAGTGCGGCCCAGTGTAAAAAAAAGTTTGAGAACTACTGCCTTAGGCATATACTCTGCATTAGAACACAACACCATTTTTGACCAATCCAATGCAAATTGGATGCGTTAGGAATGCACCTACAGCACATGGAAGTCAACAACACGTTTCACTGATGCCAGCACCAGTAGGGCGGTTTTATAAGACAGCATCCTTAAATCCACAGATTCTAGCAGCTCAAACGGAGGTTCACACATAGCCTCCAGAACTACAATCAGGTCCCATGACTGCACCATTGATTTTGTAACGGGTCTAATACGCCTAGCCCCTTTAAGGAACTGAATGGCAAGCAGGTGCACGCTTGGCTTAGCACCATTAATGCCCTCATAACAAGCTGAAATGGCCACCAAATTACACTTTTATCTTGGAATGGGAGCAACATTCCTTCAACAAATCCTGCAAAAAAGTCAATATCCCCACAATCTGGCACTGATACAGCAATAAAGACATACGTCTGCACCAAGCTTCCAACACGTGTCACTTCAATGCATAAAACCCCCTTGTTGACGGTGCCCTAGTACTCTGTATTGAGGCCATGACATTGATTGGGATCCCCGCTTCTATCTGATTCTCCCTCTCTGACAGATAGGCCAATAGAAACCACAGCTCCGGCCGAAGGTGCAGAATCTGCCCTCTGCCTGGGACAGCAGGTCCCTGCATAGGGGAAGACACTATGGTGACAGCAACGCCATGACGCTCATGTGGCATGTTTTCGCTGGCTAGCAAGGAGCAACCAAAATCAGTGACAGACCTGAACGATGCACCCTGTCCAGGATGGGCTGTATCAGTTCCACCGACGGGAATGCATACAGCAGGGTCCTGGGCCATACAAGTGAAAGGGTGTCCACCTCCAGCAGGGCACTCCTGTCCATTATCAAGAAATACAACTGGCAGTGTGTTTTTTCTGCAGACCCAAAAAGATGGTAATCGGCCCTGCCGAACCGATCCCAGATCTGCGCCACTATTCAAGGGTGCAAGTGCCACTCCCTGATCTGTGACCAGACCAGCTGGTCTGCCCCACCATTTAGATGGCCCAGGACATGTACTGCCCTGAGTTATGCTAAATGTTCACTGCCCCATATCAAGAGCCAACTGAGTCAGACAGCAGAGAAAATCCTCTGCCCTCCGTGATGACAGCATAGCTGTGTTCTGCACTCAATCTATTTCTGAAAAGGAGATATGAAATCTGCTGACTGGAGACCAACAAGCTCTTTTTGAAATTTATTAAGAATCCCAGAGCTCGTAAATGGGAGACAAGGGCTTGTGTCTGTAACACTGCCTATTCCTTGCTGTCTGCAGCCAGGAGCAGGTCATCCGAATAGGCAAACACTCTCACGTCCTGATGACGCAGCGAAGCCAACGCTGCCTATACACATTTTGTAAACCTCACTGACCTGGGTGCCGTTGCTTCTGTGATCGCTGTGTCTCAAGCGCATGCACCACTAAATCAGCCTTGTCTCTCCACTTCACTCTGCTGCCTCACTGCTGTATGTCTGGTAAGTAGAGATGAATGTGACTAGGAGGTTCTCGCTGATGAAGGAGGCAGACCACCCAACAATCATCCCAGCAGTGCCTCCAAATTTGAACTATATAAACATAAACAGCTTGTACTCAATATATTACAAAAACACTGCATATCACTGCATTTTCCTCCTCTGTCGGCACATGGCCAGATTGTGAGGTTAGTAGGGGTGAGAATCTTTTAGTACCTCACAATTTCGATTCACAATTGAGGTCACGATTTAATTAAAAATCGATTCTCATTTTTGATTCAAATTTTGATTCAATATATGCATAGATTTGATTGAAGTTTACTGTTCTGGACAGTTTACTTTTCTTATTTGACTGTGGTAGACGTTTAATTGGTCTAGAGGAAAAAATCTCACTGAATTAATTGTAAACCTTGAAATTTATTTAGCTTTTTCTTCCCATTTTAGTCAACCCAACATTATAAATCGAATGCCATTTAAGCTGACTGCAATCATTATAGATATGCCTGGCAGTCTTTTGTAATGAAGCATGGCAGCCCTGAGGTAAATAGAAAAACTACTTAGTACATAAAATTAATTGATACTCAACTAAAAACTTTTGCAAATATAAAACTGGTAAATAAAATTAAAATAAATAAACAATAGGACAAATACAATAGATTTTTTTTTCCAAATTAAATAAACTAAGATTTTTAGGACAGTAGCCTAGTTTTAGTTAACGTCTCAAGAAATACTACATAAATTGAATAATCAAATGAAAATACAACACTGTGGGGGGGGGGGGGGGGGGGGGTTGTTACATGGGCTTCGGCCTAGAAGCTGTCAACTCCGCTATGCAATCCGGATAAAGTGGCAGGCGTGTTCTGACCATGGTTTGCACTGGAGATGGTTTACACTTCCCTTCCACCCACCACCTCGGAGAAAGAGGGGGAAGCCAAGATTCGCCCCACTTGACAAATGTCGTCAGAGAAATCCTCGCCCCCATCAAGCGAGACAGAGTCATCCTCACGACACTCAAAATCCTGATCAAACTCAGGTGCAGTCAGAGGAACATTGTCGTTATCACTCAGACTCTCCGTGGCTTCCATACGACCGCCCCAGTGTGGAATGACGGAGCTGCTGCTGCCTTGTCCTTTCTCTTATTTCTTGTCACTGTCTGAGTTCTCTATAGAAGGCAAGCAAGATTGGATAAGAGAGAAGGTGAGAGACAGATCAGTGCCAATTTGTGTCATATATATACAGGATGGAACAAGAAGATCTTCACCTTTCTTATTTTCACTTTATCTATCTCTTTCTGCTGGGATGACAGCTCATTACAATTTTACTTTTTGAATCAGTGAGTGGAGTGTGACAAATCTGCACTTTGTGCACAGAACTCACTGCAAAACTAGAAATCAAAAGTTTTTCTCCTTCTCACTGTCACCCTTTATCTTCTTCCTTTACCTTAGAAAAAACATTTAAATACAGTAATGAGGTATTGCTTAGGAAATCTCCAGTTAGTTGCTCTTTTGTGAATGTGATAAAAGCTCAATTTCACTCTTAAAAAATAACCCTAAGTGTCATTTTACTGCAGGGCAAGCACAAGTTGTTTTGTTTCATCCACTGTTGTTGTTTTGTTATTGAAATTCTATCCTCTGTATCCCTGCTGTTTATTGTCATTATCATTATCACATCTCGGTTGATGAGAAAAACCACTCTTGGTAATTAGGTGATTAATTACTAAAGTGACCCAGTGTGTACTGGAGAACAGCAGATTTATAATGAGACACGTACTGTTTATTCATACCAGCGATGACAGGCGTTAATGTCCTCTAATGGTCCATTTTATAATAGAGCCGCTTTCAATCGAAAGCCTGCTGCTGAGTTTATCAAACTAATTTCTCAACGAACATTGTTCCTGTTGGAAAGACACTATTTAAATGCGTATAGAAAATCAAATTGTGACAGAATGGGTGTTAGTCTCGCTCTACTATTAGTTGGTTAGGGTTTATTGAGTGAGCCCATCACTGGTCTCACATGCAAGCTTCTTTGTTTGCTTCCTATGGTGTGTGGGAGAGTATCTGTACCGTTTTCCATGGTCAACGTGTTCGCAGCCCATTCACAGGTAGGAATGCGGTTCTTTGTGGTGTTTATATGGCACTATGGTTACATCTTTATGCCGTGTATTCTTTTTACAGCGTGTGTGTTGATTTCTCTCTGGTCTGTTTCTTGAACGCTAGGTATGTAGTTTCTTTTTATTTGTGCATTGTGGTTTGATATGATATTTGTTTTAATCATGAATGTGTTATTTCAGACTAACGGTGTATGTCGTTGATTGGCGGGGAGGATTCCATTCCCAGGGCTACCAGAGGCTCGCTCGTTGTCTGCGGAGCACTTCTGTTTTGCTGTTGGCATTATGTAGATACTGTGTTATAGGATCGGTGGTACCTTCATCATTTCGTCACTGGTTTGAATCTTTTTGTCGACCTTGTGGCAGTGGACGTAATAAATGGTTAGTGCTTCATGATCAGATGCGATTTGGGGAAAAAGAAGATTGTTGCCCCACTATGCTCTTTTAGTGTGTGTGTGTGTGTGTGTGTGTGTGTGTGTTTTGTAAGTTTCCAAGGAAGATGTTGTTTGCTTTGTTTGTTTGCTTTGTAAATATTTTCTTTTTCTTTTTTGGTTTTCTTTTAATGTTTTTGGGTTTGTTTTTGATGCTGTGTTATGCCAAGTTGTTTAAGTGATTCATTTTTTTGTGTATCTTGGTTGATGTCTTGACATCTTTAAGGGTTATTTTGTGTATTTGTGGTTGTTAGTATTTATGTATTATTTTCTTTTGTAATTTGTGTATTTAATGTTTTCTTTGTATGTATGTTCTGTCCATATTATAATTTTTTTTTTGTTAGGAGCTGAGAGTCTAGGAGCAAGGGGAGTTGACTTTTATGATATGTGGTGTATGTGTACTGGTGTGTGAAGGTTAAGTAGTGATTTGGTTATTTCTTTTTGGGGGGTTTTCTTCTACTCATTTGAGTGTTGCCAGTGTCCTTCGAGTCTCCCCCTGGTGGCAACCCTCAGCCCCCATCTTTTGATTTATTTATTTATTGTTTGTTTGTTTGTTTAGTTTTTCTTGAATGTTGCCCTTGAAATGTATAATTGACTTTGTATTTTATTTTATTTTTTTGTATTGTTAACATTTGAAGTATTCGTTTCTAATGAAATCTGTACTAGTCAGCACTTTACTAATCTTTAAATGTAATTGCACTTTTTTTTTTTCTTGTTCTGTCTTTGTTTGATATGGGTGTTTTGAACAATTTTTACTAAATTTTGTAAGTTAATTAAAGTGATTTATTTGTTCATCCACATCTCTTATTCTGTGAAGGGAAAAATCTGTGCAGCCTATTTATTGGGTTCATTGATGAGCTGGTATTCCTGGGTTGGGAGCTCTCAAGTGACATAGTCATTATACTGTGGTTCTTCAGTAATTCCACTTCTTGCTACATTAACATATTTTGAAATAGTTTACTTAATATTATTTGGCCCTCATTGTTTAAAAAAAATGCAACTGACAATCTTTGCCTGTTTCATGCTCTGTTGTACATAGTAGCTACTACATAGCTTCTGCAGTCATGATCCTATAAAGTTCTCTAATGATCATATCTGAGATGTTAGCACAGCAAGAATCAATACCACCAAATGCTGAGGGGGTTTATCTTTCTCTTGTTCCTCTCCTGGTTAAATGAAATGTCAATCTGTGCTTTAAGAAAGGAAAAAAAGACCATCACTGTTAAAAGTAGCTGTCATTTAAAGGGATAGTTAATCTAAAAGTGAAAATTGTGTTATTTACTCACCCTCATGTTGTATGACTGTATGAGGTCCCGTATGACTTTCTTTCTTCTGTGGAACACAAAAGAAGATATTTTAGAAAAAAAGGAAAAAAGTCTCATACAATAAAAGGCAATTAGGTCCAATGTTGTTTTGGACCCCATAAACTCTTCAAAATATATTTTCCTCTCTGAAATTACCTGAACATAAATTTCAATATAATGTTAATATTGTTACTAGTTGTCAGCTGAACGACCTGTGAGAGACTGGTTGTCTTCGCTTCCGCCCTGCTGCTCACTTTCCATGTGAGTGTATTAGAACGAAGAACTCCGTTCTAATGCTTCTCGCCCACCACCGCAGCACAATCTGCTGCTGCGCTATACATGATCCGAGGACTATCAACGTATAGTGTGAGTCACACTCTCCTATTTTCAGATAACTTTTTCAGTGGCAACAGATCAACACTGATAGTGCTCTTTAACGCTTCTGAGAGAAAAGCGATTAAGATCTGGCCTGATTGACACAGTGGAGTGGTACTCTCATCAAGCTGTTTTTGTTAGTTGTGTAGGCACACATTTTTTTGGCTACGTGTTGATACAGGAAATTAGGGGCAGAAGTTCCTGTGAGAGGTGAACAAACACATGTTCCTGCCATTCAAATGTGTTAACCCAAATGTCGGTTGTGTGTAGGCAGAGAATTGAGGGCAGAATCACCTGAACTCTCGGTTACCTTGAATCTATCACTGTGATGCCACAAATCTAAATAGATGTATTCATAATTTAAACAGGATGCATAAACATCAAAAGTTGCCAAGTCATTTATGGCCTCCCCAGGGCCTCATCTGTTAGCATACAAAGAAATTATATATTCATAACTGGATTTTCTGGTGCTATTTTTCTGAAACCATTCAAGCTGTCTAATTTACCTTAAGCTGAAAAAGGGGCAGACTCTTTCCTACTTTACTGTGTTGGTGCATGACAAAAAGACAGACAGACAGCTGTCCAGCCATCCATCCATATCCGTTCGTCTGTCCATCCATCCATCCATCCATCAATCCATCCTTTTCAAAATTCAATATTTTTTGGCTGCTGCACATCTAAAGGGAACATTTTTGAGAAACAGTGAAGTGTGACAGTTCTCCCACAGTGCTTTGTGTAGAAAAAGTCAGACTTTTAAAAGCCATTTATCTTTATTACTTTGATATGGGTCAAATACCTCAGTTCCAGTATGCCCCACAACAGGTTTTAAAGCATTTTACTTGAATTTGACAAGATGAGCTTGACATCAGAAGGCATTAGACATGTCAAAAGTAGCAAGCCTGGAAGCCGGCCTAGAATAAAGTTTTGCTTAGCTTTGTTTTTTCCTCTTGTCCCTGACCAACCCCTAGTTCAAATCAGAAAATAGAACTGACTATTACCAACCTGAATGATGGAATGAAACAAACAGAGATGCAAGATGTTGTTTTGAATGATAAGCGCATGATGTTCCATCTGACTTTATGAGGCACTCCAAACACTGATCTGAGGTCAGTCTTTTAGTCTGTCCAGCTTTCTTGGATTAGCTCTTCATCTGATCCTGTTACAGCACTTAGACACACATCCTCGACAGAGCCAGAAACAGAAGTGTGGATGGATAATTCTGCACTTCAGCCAAATTGATCTATAATTACAGAAGAGTACAAATGCCAGACAGAACTGATCTCCCCTCTGTCCACACTGTAATTAAGATTAAAAAATTATACCAATCACTTCAGCTTTAAAGCCTGTGATCTGACAGAGCGCCAGGGGCATGTGCTCAGCAGCGTTATCTTTACCTCTAATCCAGAGGTTCTTTACTGAGCTCTACAAAATAATGCAAGCATCCGTTTTGTATTTATCTGGCAGATCTGTCCATTGGTGTGCTACTTTCATTTTCAGCAGCCAGATGTTAATGATTGAAGTGAAATAAGACACGTAACATTAAATTAGGCAAACACTGCAACCAAACTGCGGTAAACAAGAGAGGACTCATTGAGTTTTATGAGTGGTTATAATGTTTATGCAATTTAGCAATGCTGTGCTCCGTGTCACGTTTGTGTAAGAGTTATTCATTAAAGGCGACAGCCTGTTTTATGTTTCACAAAGCATCAGCACTCCTAAAAAGGTCATGTTGCAAGGTTTTAAAGGTGCTTCACAAATGAATAACTTTTATGGGACTCTGTTGAAAGGGCCAGGATATGAATGTGTTGTGCACACAGCACATTAGTAGAGATACAAAGCGAGTTTTATTAAGGGGGTGATTTTGCTGCTCCCTAATGAGAGCTAATAAGAATTACAACAACCTTTCTGAACATTAGCTCAAAGGGCAATAAGCAGTCAAATTAATATTAAAAGACTCTTGCCTAATGTTAATTTTTGAAAATTGGTTGAACTATAATGGACTTCAGCTAGGGAGATTCTTTCCTTTTGTTTGGTCACAGTGATGTGACGTTATATTTTACACTAGGTCTTATACACTTAAGTGAAATAAAATGCCTGAACCATGTGTAAGCTGGTTTATAACTCAAAATATGTTTAATGCATTGCCTTAGTTTAGCTTTGGCAATATATTGCTCCCAAAAGCAGTATGCTTTAGGGCCATATGGAGCCTTTGGTACAGTGACCAAAACATTTTCAAATGTCAAGGGCACTTTAACAAGCTTGCTATCTGTCTATTGCTGAAGAAATATTTTTGAATAACAACTTGGCATCCTTCCAAACCGAACTAGAACACATATGTCCTCTGATCCCATGAGGGGTGTGAAACTGGAAGAGTTACAGTGATGTAAGAGAGGAGGAGATCTGTCCCTCCAGACACCAAGAACAGCCTGACATTCAGCTTTCTGAAGAAATAAATGTTTCTGAAGAAATACATGTAGTAGCAGCTAACAAACTACACAAAAATAAAAGCATAAGACTGTTTTAACTGAACTCAGTAAGGCAGATTCTGATGCTGCTGTGAATTAATTTAACACGCCATTTACACTGCAGATAAAAAAGCACTTCCTATATAAAATATGTTGTTTTTTAAGCTGTTTCAAATATGTAGAGGCAGCACTTGCGCTCTCCATCCACACAGACTTGAATAAGCTGTAAAACTCTGACTGCAGGCCACTCTCTTAATTGGTCCGCCTATTATGTTTTTGAACAAGCCCTTGAAGATTTGTTGAAGTTAATATTTTATAGCCAACATTCTGCAAACTCCATCCAACTCTTGAATTAATGAGTTGAGACAAGAAACCAAAGACTTGCCAACAGCAGCTACTGGCTGAAAAGCATTAAAGAAAGCTACATCAGCAAGATACTGCCAATTTAGAAAAGGAGGAGGTGAGATGAGAGACTGTGTGTGCACAGGCAAGAGAGAGAAAGAAAAGTGTCAAGAGAAGAAGCGTTTTTAATTAATTCCACTTAGTTCTTTACAGGTATTAGAATGTTAGTGGGCATTTAAATGTGGTCAATAAGGTTGCAATGCTCACCATTATAGATAAAACCGCTAGAAACCTTTCATCAGCTTTGCAGTTCAGCTGACACTTTTATCTAAAGGAACTTACAGCATATACTTGTATATACAGTATGGACAGCCCCCGGAGAGCAAACTAGAGCTAAGTGCCTTGCACAAATGCATAGTGTTGATGTAGCACCCATTACAGGGTTCACACCTGTCCTGGACCTTTCAGTCAACTCAGGTCTTTACAACTTGGCTACACTGCTCCTCCACAAACTCAAAGGCCTAAAATCAAGCAAATATACAAATAGGTTTATTAAATGGAAAAAATCATAAACCGAATATGCATACTGCGACAGGAAGCTTGAGCTCCAGACCGGCCGCGAACGTGCTCAGGACGTTTCACGTTTGCCGTTATAATGTTGTAAATATGTATTTACAATATGTAAAGTTTGGGGAATAAAGGGGTAACAACCAGGAATATTAACAAAGTACTTTCTGGGCTGCATCTAAAGTGTTACCAATTTATTTAAATTTTTTTTAAATAAGTTTCTGATGGTTTCCAAGGCTGCATTTATTAGATGAAAAATAGTAATATTGTGAAATGTAATTACAATTTAAAGTAGATTTTTTTTTTTATATATATATTTTAAAATGTAATTTATTCCTGTGATGGCAAAGCTGAATTTGAGCAGCCACGTACATGAATGCATGCATACATACAAAAACACACTATATATACACATACACTAATAAATATATTAAATTACACTGCAGTTCAAACAGCTTTACCTAACCACACTGATCTTTCTATAAAGGGAAAGCTCACACAACAGCAATCATCCAAGCTGTCAATCCAAAGATGCTGTGTATTTCCCTGTGAGACAATCCAAGTGCTCACACTTAGTCCACATTGGTGTAATTCAACTTAATATATTTTAATGGTTGATGGCATTTGCTTGGAGAGCAGCATCAACAAGTGTGTAATTATCTCCATAATTAAGCTGCCAAAACACACGCACTGCCAGAGCACCTCTGAAACAGTGAGTGCTCTGTTCATTAGCATCTCTGTAAGCTTATTAATCATCTAACAGGCAATTAGCAAGCCGTTACCATTCATGCCTGCTGTGTAAATATATTCCTAGGTTAATTTTTCCCTCTGATAATATAGAAAACATTATGAAAATTAGCTCTGTGACCATATAAATTATCTGTGTTGGTAAAGGTAGAACAATGGTACTGCAAAGATGAGCATAAATAAATTTGTTATAAGAAAAAAGGATCAACCGTAGGGGGAACAATTAACCTGACAGTCGTTGGCTAACCTCTGAGGCCCTTTATGGGCTGGAGTTATGGCCTCCACCAGGCTTCTGTTGGACAGATCACACAGCTTTATCCTTGCAGGAGGCTACAGATGATAGACAGTCCTAGTTACTTACTACTTCAAGCCAACCTGCACCTTTGACACTAAAAATAAACGAATAAATAAAAACACTCAAACACTTAAACAAGGCATAATGAATCACAACACAGGGCAGCAAAGCTAACACTCCATTAGTAAATTAAAGCGCTGCCCCGAGCTGCCCTTCGAGTCCCATCTTAGTCCTCATGGAGAATGGGAAATGGAGTGTAAATGGGATTTTCCACTAGATTCAAACCAAATTTGAGCAAGACCCACAAATAACACATACATCATAAATTTCATGCAGGCTCAGCCAGAAGCCCAGGTCCCTTCGGCCTGTGTTGTTAATGTGATGTAGTCTCTGAGAGGACATTATGTCAAGCGTTTCAGCGGTCTGTGGTTCAGGGCTCTGGGACAAACCAAGCTGGTGAAGTTGTGGGGAGATGATGATGTTCTGTGAAGACTAGTAAATTGCTTGTATTTTTATGCCATCATGGTGTTATCATATTTGAAGAAGTAAGCAGCAGGGTAGTTTTTCATCTACATGACAGCGAAAACACATGAACTCTTCAGTTTTTAATGAAAAAAACATTTAACACACTGCGGAACGCTGACAGACACAGAGGCACAGTGGACTATTTATCAGAGGTTCACAGAACGTTTAGAAGAGGGGCGACAGACATACACATGAACGCTCTTCGATTCGGACAAGAACGTCGAGTCACTCGCCAGATGGTTTAGACATTTCTCTCTTCCCAAATGGCTGAAAACTCTTTCCCACTCGACTCTGGCAAAAGAGCGGCCACCATGTGTGTCCTAATCAACAGCAATACAAGAGGCTTGTATATCTAAATATGCGTGACTGCACCAAGTTTTATGCGGCCCAGATGTGCCCTCTCCCCCTAACTGAGGTGATGTATGGAGACTTGGCTTTAGATAGACACTATGGAGGAGCTGATCTGAAAAGCAGCCCACATCTGAAATTTCAAATGTTGTTTGGCAGACCTACTTAACAGGGTGCGCTTACAAAGTCTTCAGTGTGGGGAGTGCAACAATACAGGCTTGCCAAGGACGAACATTACCACATAAGCATTCCAACTCAAAACACACATACATCTTAATTTATTCGGCATGTGATGTGAATTTTCTGTGGAAGAGAAATCTATGCGTGGATAGACACAGAGCATTCGATTACGCTCAATCCGTGTGCTCCTTCGGGCTGCTGTTAAGAACAGTCGATGACTGAAGCTCTTTCAATTACAGCTAGTTTCTCTCCTCGCTAATTACTGCCACTTGTGTTGATTTCTTCTCAAAAGGGCCATAATTTCTCTCCTCCTCAACCCCTCACTGCCACCCAATCAATTAACATGAGTAATACTAGGGCTATTAGAGGACTGCACGCTGCCTCAGGAGGAAGTTTTGCCATCAGCAGGACGAATGATTGCTTAATATAGCAGACAGACTCAGAGGAAAGCTTACCACAGTACAATCCGCTGAAATCAATAACGGCAGTCAGCCTATATTGTTTCAAACTAGGAGAGCCAAGCCACGATAAAAGCAATAGGAGCGTCTGGGCCGCTGAGACGCTGAGCAGGCATTAAGCTCCGGTGGCAGCAGGGACACATTACTCTCTTTGGGCGGACACTCAGCACCCTGTTCAATAGCTCAATTTCTGGTGCTGAACACATGCATGCACCAAGAGGAAGCAGATCTTAGTGAGGCTCTAGGGATGTCTTCTGTGGTGAGGAAAAATATGCTGAGCTGTTGAGTCAATGTGTTTTGTTTATCTTGATAAAAGTAGGCAGTGGGTTGTAGGGATGGGTGTTTTTAATCTGCCGTATGGCAGGTTCTCAACACCATCAATGGCCGTATTGTTCTTTTATCACAACTGAAACAAGGACAGGAACAAGATAGTTTAAAGGTGGCTTTAATCTGCTTGCTGAAATACTTTATTCTGATTAGACAATAACTGGATTCAGCGGTCAAATATAACTGTCAAACTGTACGTTTAAATGTTGTCCCTGGCAACCAATCTCTGATATACACAGGCATGAATAAATATGGACGTATTGACAGCATTTTAAAAACTTTATTAAGTATGCAAAGCTTCAGAAATTTTAAAATCTGGGCTTACAATATCGCTTTGGCAGCTGAGTAGCTACATGAACCGCTGGATCCAGACCCTGTGACCTCTCTTCATCCCTCATATCAAGTTGCTCTTATCTACAGACTAGTGCAGAGAGGATGAAAGGAGATAGGGATCATTTAAATCAACAGCAGCTGATCACTGAGCAAATTCACATTTTTCTCATTCTCTGTGCTATTCAGAGCTTACAGACAACAAACTTTCCACATAGACAGATACAGATAGCAAAACAGTTAAAGGCCAGTGTAGAGGTCGTAGTAAAACATTTACTTTATTTATGATTTATTTTCGCGTATATGACAACATGTTATGACAATAACATTATATGCATGATATTGTGATGAATGCTGGGGATTTGTTTTTCTGTTTGGCCCATCTGAACCTGTCTGGAGCACATTTCGTTGATGGCCTGAAGGCAGGGATAATTGATCTCACCTGGAGTGAGGACATTTAAGAAAAGTGAGAGAAGAGAACGGGAGGAACGTGTCTGGCTTGTCGCGCTCGGGAAGGAAACGGGGACACTTTGTGTTGCTCGAGACCGTTAGGGTTTGTCCGGCAACGAAGATAGCTAGTTAGATCGATTGCATCTGTGTAGTTATAGTATAGTGGGACTGGGGTTAGGAGCGCTGGCCATATGTTCCATGAACGGTTTCAAAGCCGTCGACGCCCAAAGAGACATTGTGATTCCTAACAAGAGCTGTGATTCCCAAAGAGACATTGTGATTCCTAACAAGAGCTGTGATGCCCAAAGAGACAATGTGATTCCTAACAAGAGCTGTGATGCCCAAAGAGGACTAATTAAAGCCAGAACCAGTGATTAATTGCCGTGACTGCAGGGACGAGAACAACGCGGAGAAGAGCACGTGCTTTCTTTGTGGACGACTCGGCACGGCTGATTCCTTTCCCTAGACCCCGGGATGGGGTCTTGTTTCATGGAAATGGGGAAGTGTTTTATATTTTAATTATTTCATGTGTGGTGTGCATGTGTGAGTGTGTATGTGTACTTTGAGTTTTGGAGGTTGTATGGACATTATAATTAATGCGCTGGACTGGGGACGTGCCGATTTCTTTCCACTTGATGAATTGATTGCTGTGTGACCACGATTTCTATTGTGCCGTGCTGGCCTGAGGATAACCACTAGAATGCAGTGAAGTGACGTTTTGGGAGTTTCACTTGGGTATCGCCGTTTTGTGCTAGTGAGCGTACTGAGTAAATGTTTGTGAACTTCCAATGCTGTTTATATAATGGTGATATTTTTCTAAATGAAAGTGTCAATAAAGTAATATTTTTCCATAAAGCTTGTGGTATGATGTACCCTCTGTCCTCCATAAAATTTGGCTAAACCTCTTTAAATAAATTAACCAGAGGTTTATTACACTGGTGGCAGCGGTGGGTTAAAAAAATAAAAATGGAGGGAGAGGGTGCGTCTGTGTCCCAATCAGGAGCAAGTTCAAATGGTGATATGACAGCTGCTAACCCTAATATAATTCCAGTGTCTCGCCCCCTTTTCATGCCAGAAACATTTACAGGGGTGGGACGAGAATGGTCTGACTGGTCTGAACAGTTTGAGATGGCGGCGCAAGTAAATGGGTGGGATAATGAGCTTAAGTTAAAGTTTATGTCTCTATTATTTTCAGGTCGAGCAAGAGATATTTATGGCGGACTTCCCTATGAGGCAAAGAATAATTATGGTCTTTTAAAAGATGCGATGGGTAAGTGTTTAGAGCCGTGTGAGAGTGCAGACTGGAATCGGGTGAGCTTTTCCTCCCGACGACGGCTCCATAACGAGACTGCTCGGGAATTTGGTAATGCATTAAGACGCCTGATTTATAAAGCTTACCCTTCTGCTGATGGTGCTACGCAAGATTTACTAGCTCGTGATCACTTTGTCGCACATGTAGGTAGCGGCGATATGCGTATACATTTGCGCAGTGCAAAACCTGCCACTTTGGAAGGCGCAATTAATTTAGCATCTGAATTGGAGCTTATTCGTAATTTAGAACATACACATTGTTCAGATTCTAAAGTTCGTGGTCTGAGTGCGCAGAATTAATCTGATAATAAGGTTGAAGTTTTACTGGGCATAGTGGAGGAGTTGCGTCAGGAGGTTAAGGCTTTACAAGTTACTGTAAAGGAAATGCAGGTGAAGTCTGCACGTACCACTCCTCTGAAAAAATTCATCTGAGCCACAGGACCGTTTTCGGACTGAAGCATGTTGGGAATGTGGTTGTACTAGACACCTACGCAGAAATTGCCCTTATTTGCAGGGAAACTAGAGGGGGCGGGCACAAAAGGCCAAATGCCTGCCCCCATGGCTGTGCCTGATAAATTGGCCTCAGTTTCTGCAACCGGTGCTGGAGTTTTTTTGACTGGTAAAATAGGTGGGTGTGAAACACGTTTATTGATTGACACTGGGGCACAGGTTTCTATTGTACCCAAGCAGTTTTGGTTAAATGTAACTAATGGGGGGTCCTGTTTAGACGGTTATCAGGGTAGAGTAGCCGTGGCGAATGGTGGAGAAATGACAATCTTGGGTCGTTGGCAGACGGTATGTCAGTTTGATTCCTTGGCTTTTATCGCTGAGTTTTTGGTGGCTGATGTTACCCCCCAAGAATTACTGTTGGGTACAGATTTTCTCTCTAAATTTGGGGCAGTTATTGATCTGAGTGAAAAGTGTTGTCGGTTAATGGGTAAGAAGCTCCCCCTGTTTAGTAAAGATTGTAGTGGACATCCTAAGGTAGTTAGGGTGCAGGCAGATGTTATGATTCCTCCTCGTACTGAGGTTATTGTACCTGGTAAAGTAGAAGGACTTCTTCCACAGCATTAAGAGGGTATGCTATTTTTTCGGATCATTGTCCTGTCATGTTTGATTTTGTTTTTAACGAGCTAGTTAAAACATCCGCTCCCGTGCGTTATGGCCGCACTCTGAAGCCCGACACTTCCTTGTGTTTTTCTTCTCTTTTTGCTACACATGTACATGCAAACGGCGACTCCGCTGCCTTAGACACAGAGCAACTAAGTAATGTTTTTTTGTCCACCTGTTCTGAGGTCCTGGACACTGTAGCTCCAATTAGAGCTATGCGCCCTAGACCAAAGCCAGAGCCATGGCACTGTGAAGCCACACGCGCAGCCAGACGAGAGTGTAGAAGGGCAGAGCGCCGGTGGAAAAAGGATGGGCTTCAGGTGTTTTATCAGATTTTACAGGAGAGTTGGAGAAAATATCAAAAAATTGTTAAAGCTAAACAAACACAATATTTTTCAGAAATAGTTTCTCAAAATGCAAACAATCCACGTGTTCTTTTTAAAATCATTGGGTCTGTATTGAACCCTCCACAATCCACCTCTAGTGAATTTTCACCTGATATCTGTGAGACATTTTTGGAATTTTTTAATAGTAAGGTTTCAAATATCAGAGCCAATATATCACCCTCTTCTCTTAACTTCTCTGTAAACATGCATTGCTCTGGTATTTTCTGTCAGTTTGAGCTAGTTTCACTACCATCTCTTACAAAGATCGTTTCTCAAATTAAACCCTCCACATCCCCTATGGACCCTGTCCCTTCACGCCTTTTTAAGGATGTGTGGGAAACGATTGGCTCTCATGTTGAAGAAATTATAAATAGTAGTCTGTCTTCTGGAGTTGTGCCTGCATTTTGTAAAAAAGCAGTGATTGAACCACTAATTAAGAAAGCTGGACTTGATTCCACAAATGTTTCAAATTATCGCCCTATTTCAAAACTTCCTTTTTTATCAAAAATTTTGGAAAAATGTGTATTGATGCAGCTACAGTCTTTCTTGGAAGCACATGGCACTTTAGATGTTTTTCAGTCAGGTTTTAAAGCATTTCATAGCACTGAGTCTGCACTTTTAAAGGTTTTAAATGACCTGTTTTTAATGACAGATTCTGGTGATTCAGCCATTTTAGTGCTTTTAGATCTCACTGCTGCTTTTGACACAGTCGACCACACAATTCTTTTATCTCGTATGGAAAACTGTGTGGGAGTCAGGGGGATTGCCCTAAAATGGTTTCAGTCTTATTTTTTCGGGAGATGCTACTTTGTTAAAACGGGCGACTTTACCTCATCAACTTTGCCTCTTAACTGTGGGGTCCCTCAGGGATCAATTCTTGGTCCTATTCTTTTTGCTATTTACCTCCTTCCACTGGGACAAATTTTTAAAAAACATGGCATCTCTTATCATCTTTATGCTGATGACTGCCAAATTTATTTGCCAATCAGAAAGCATGAAGGCAGCTCCCTGACACCTCTACTGGACTGTTTAAACGATGTCAAAGCGTGGTTAGCACAAAATTTTTTAAAACTAAATGAGAGTAAAACTGAGATCATTTATTTTGGCCCCACAAACCCCATGATAGATTTGGGCCACCTAAACGACTTTGTGCATCCTGTGATAACTAATCTGGGGGTTAAAATAGACAGTGATTTTAAATTTGATAAACAAATAAATGCGGTTGTGAAATCTAGTTTTTATCATCTTCGCCTTTTAGCTAAAGTTAAACCGTTTTTGTCTTTTAACAGTTTTGAACAAGCTACACATGCTTTTATTTCTTCTCGATTAGACTACTGTAATGCACTCTATACCGGTATAAATCATAACACACTTTCACGCTTACAGTTAGTCCAAAATTCTGCAGCACGACTTTTAACAGGAACCAAAAAGCGCACACACATAACTCCAATTCTCGCCTCATTGCACTGGCTTCCTGTTCGTTTTAGGATTGATTTTAAGATTTTATTGTTTGTTTTTAAAGCTGTAAATGGACTGGCCCCAACATATATTGCAGACCTCATTCAAATTTATGCGCCAGCGAGGTCACTGAGGTCGGAGGGCCAGCTCCAGCTCGCGGTTCCCAAGACAAGACTGAAAACTCGAGGGGACAGGGCCTTTTCTGTGGTGGGACCAAAACTTTGGAACGCGCTGCCCCTCCATGTTAGAACTGCTTCGACAGTTGAGAGTTTTAAGTCTCGTCTAAAGACACATTTTTATTCCTTGGCTTTTAACACCCTGTGAGTTGTGTGGTCCTCTGATGTCTTTTATTGTTTTATTGTTTTAAATATATTTTAGGATTGAGATGTTCTTAATTTCGTAATTTTGTTTTTATTGTATGTAAATTGATCTGTATGTTCGAATCTTCTGTGCAGCACTTTGGAAACTTTCTGTTTATAAAATGTGCTATAGAAATAAAGTGGATTGGATTGGATTGGATATGCTGGAGCCTTTCTCCATCATGCTCCCAACATGTGATGTTTTGGTAGCTCGAGTGGTTTGTAAGGTCGAGGAAGGGGTTGTGCCAGTGCGAGTGATTAATGTGTCAAAAGATAATTGTGTTTTAAAACAAAATATGAAGATTGGTACTTTTTTTTCTGATATAGAGGTAGGGGATAGTGCATTGACTACCAAAGTGAATGAGCCAAATTCCTCCCCTCCTTTGACTGTGGATTATTTAGTGTCACATTTTGGGTTGAAAGATCAGGGGTTTAATTCTAGTCAGATGCGGGCAATTGAGGAGTTACTACATCGCAATGCATCGGTATTCAGTAAGGGGGATAATGATTTGGGGAGAACTCATCTTGCTCTGCATAAAATAGATACTGGCTCTGCACAGCCTGTTAAATTACCACCTCGGCGTGTACCTTTGCACCTCCAGCAGGAGGTTGTTGAGCAGATAAAACGGATGCAAGATAATGACATTATTCGTCCATCATGTAGTCCGTGGGGAGCCCCTGTGGTTTTGGTCAGAAAAAAAGATGGTAGTCTTCGTTTTTGCGTAGATTATCGTAAACTAAATGACGTTACAAGGAAGGATGCATATCCACTACCTAGGATTGACGATGCTCTCGATAGCTTAACAAATGCCTGTTGGTTTTCTACTTTAGACTTAGCGAGTGGCTATTGGCAGGTGGAGATTGACCCTCAGGAGAGACCTAAGACTGCATTTATTTCTCGTCAGGGTTTATTTGAATTTAACGTTTTAAGTTTTGGGCTATGTAACTCTCCAAGCACCTTTCAACGTCTGATGGATGTTGTTTTGTCTGACCTGCAGTGGATCACTTGTTTAGTGTACCTAGATGACATTATTGTTTTTGGGCGAACCTTTCAAGAGCATCTTCAGAGATTGGATGAGGTGCTTTTGAAACTTCGTCAGGCTAATCTTAAGGTCAAACCTTCCAAGTGTACCCTTTTTTCCTCCCAAGTGCAATACTTGGGTCATGTGATATCTTCTGAAGGAGTAATGGCCGATCCATCTAAGGTAGAAGCAGTACGGGCTTGGCCTACACCTAAAACCCAGACGGAGGTGAGAAGTTTTGTAGGATTAGCCTCCTATTATAGAAGATTTATTAAAGGTTTTGCTGAGATTGCTCGCCCTTTACATCAGCTCACCGAAAAGGGAAAAAGATTTGGTTGGGGGAGGACTGTCAAGAGGCATTTCAGCTATTAAAAGCAAGTCTTATTAGTGCTCCCGTTTTGGCCTTTCCAGACCCTAAAAAGCCATTTATTTTGGACACTGATGCCAGTGATGTGGGAATCGGGGCTGTATTGTCTCAAGAGGATGGGGGTTTGGAGCGGGTGGTGGCATATGCTAGTAGAGCCTTGACTAAACAAGAACGGAAGTATGCCACCACAAAGAAGGAGCTGCTTAGTGTGGTGACTTTTACAAAGCATTTTAAACATTACTTGCTTGGGAGGGAGTTTTTGTTGATTACTGATCATAGTTCATTGCGGTGGCTGCATAACTTCAGTGGGTTGGAGGGACAGTTGGCCCGCTGGTTAGAGCAACTGGCCAACTTCCAATATAAGATCATTCATAGACCAGGGAAGCAGCATACCAATGCTGATGCTCTCTCAAGGCTTCCCGGGGCTGGGAGTGGAGGTAATAGGGAGGAGGGTGGAAATTTCCCTCAGTCTGAGGTACAGGTTCGAGTAGTGAGTGAGGCTGATGGAATGGGGGGTCCCATACGAGAGATGCAAGATATTGAAGATGATTTGGTTAAGGCTCAGCAAGAAGACCCAAATATTCATCTGCTTATTCAGTTGAAAAATAGGTCAGGGGATGATTGTAGGGAAGCTGAGCTAAACCCTGCTCTTGTTAAATATTTGCCAGTGTGGGACCAATTGCAGATCCAAAATCAGCGGTTGGTGAGGATACCTCCAGCAAATTCTGATGCTGCTTCTGCAGTACAGGTGGTTTTACCGAGAAGTCTGGTTCCAGGGGTGTTGTCCATGCTGCATAATACATCCACTGGGGGGCATTTAGGGATACACAAGTTACAAGCTAAGGTGAAGGATCGTTTTTATTGGCCTGGGTGGTTTGGGGATGTTAAAAAATGGTGTAGGGAGTGTCATGATTGCGCATCTCGAAAGGCTCATGGAAGGGCCCCTTGTGCCCCTCTTCAGATGTCTGTGGTATCCCGCCCATATGAACGTGTGGCTGTTGATATACTGGGCCCATTACCAGAGACTCTAAATAAGAATAAGTATATTCTAATTATCGGTGACTATTTTTCTAAATGGACCGAAGCATTCCCCCTTCCTAATCAAGAGGCTCAGACCATTGCTAGAGTGTTGGTAGAGGAGTGGGTGTGCCGGTATGGAGTGCCTCGGAGTTTGCATTCTGATCAAGGGAGAAACTTTGAGTCTGGCCTGTTTAAGGAGTTATGTAGATTGCTGCAAATAAATAAGTCTCGTACTTCTCCGTATCGTCCTCAGTCTGACGGGCTAATAGAACGGTTTAATCGCACTTTATTATCAATGCTGTCATTGTTTGTGGATGAAAACCAGATGAACTGGGATAGATTGCTACCACATGTGATGATGGCCTATCGTAGCAGTGTGCAGGCAAGCACTGGGTTTACACCGTATAAGGTGTTATTCGGGCAGGAGATGGTCCTTCCAGTGGATATTATGTTGGGGGTGGATAATATGCAGAAATTTCAGTCAGTAAATGAATATGTGACTGGAATAGCAGAAAGTTTATCTACAGTAGTAGAAGCGGTAAAAAGGCATCAGAGTCAAGCTTCTCAGCGACAGAAGACATGTGCTGATTTTCGAGCAAATTTCCACTACTATGTAGTTGGTGAATTAGTTTGGATTCAAAACAAAGCTCGTAAACGGGGTGTGTGCCCTAAGTTGCAGAGACGATTTAAGGGGCCATTTAAAATCTTGGAAAGGCTGTCGGATGTGCTGTATAGAGTACAGCTATCAGAGGGGGGTTCTGAGAGTGTTGTGCATTTCAATCGACTGAAACCTTATGTTGCGTGTTCTGTTTCAGAATCTATGGGGCAGGATAATCAGAGTACCCCTGTGGACCGGATTGTTGATCGACACCTGGAGGTCCAAAGCCGTGTAGAAGAACATGATTTCGTATGGGGGTATCATCAACCTGCTGCTCCAGAGGCTGTCCAGACAAGGGAGAAGACTGCTGGGTCTAGTATCGAAAGAAATCCTCTATCAAAGTCTTCAGTGGAAGGTGGTCTTTCCAGTGGAAATTTACATCCTGCTCCGGTGGACACTGGTCTAGGTGAGATGCAGCAAGAGAGTGGGGACCAGAGGATGGAAGTGGGAGGTTCCCTTCCAGAGCTATGTCCACAAAGGATTCAGCCAGCTCGGTCTCGGAGACCACCAGCTTGGTCTAAAGATTATAATTGATGTGACTCGAGGACAAGTCCTGCCTTCCCGAGGGGAGGGGATAGTGTGATGAATGCTGGGGATTTGTTTTTCTGTTTGGCCCATCTGAACCTGTCTGGAGCACATTTCGTTGATGGCCTGAAGGCAGGGATAATTGATCTCACCTGGAGTGAGGACGTTTAAGAAAAGTGAGAGAAGAGAACGGGAGGAACATGTCTGGCTTGTCGCGCTCGGGAAGGAAACGGGGACGCTTTGTGTTGCTCGAGACCGTTAGGGTTTGTCCGGCAACGAAGATAGCTAGTTAAATCGATTGCATCTGTGTAGTTATAGTATAGTGGGACTGGGGTTAGGAGCGCTGGCCATATGTTCCATGAACGGTTTCAAAGCCGTCGACGCCCAAAGAGACATTGTGATTCCTATTAAGAGCTGTGATTCCCAAAGAGACATTGTGATTCCTAACAAGAGCTGTGATGCCCAAAGAGACAATGTGATTCCTAACAAGAGCTGTGATGCCCAAAGAGGACTAATTAAAGCCAGAACCAGTGATTAATTGCCGTGACTGCGGGGACGAGAACAACGCGGAGAAGAGCGCGTGCTTTCTTTGTGGACGACTCGGCACGGCTGATTCCTTTCCCTAGACCCCGGGATGGGGTCTTGTTTCATGGAAATGGGGAAGTGTTTTATATTTTAATTATTTCATGTGTGGTGTGCATGTGTGAGTGTGTATGTGTACTTTGAGTTTTGGAGGTTGTATGGACATTATAATTAATGCGCTGGACTGGGGACGCGCCGATTTCTTTCCACTTGATGAATTGATTGCTGTGTGACCACGATTTCTATTGTGCCGTGCTGGCCTGAGGATAACCACTAGAATGCAGTGAAGTGACGTTTTGGGAGTTTCACTTGGGTATCGCCGTTTTGTCCTAGTGAGTGTACTGAGTAAATGTTTGTGAACTTCCAATGCTGTTTATATAATGGTGATATTTTTCTAAATGAAAGTGTCAAAGTAATATTTTTCCATAAAGCTTGTGGTATGATGTACCCTCTGTCCTCCATAAAATTTGGCTAAACCTCTTTAAAAAAATTAACCAGAGGTTTATTACAATATTCTAAGTTTTCGTGACAAGAGGCACTAATATTCAGGAGATAGCAAGACTTGTTTGTGAACACACAATCCCACGCACACTTTAAAAGAACAAATGAATACTAATCTAAAGAACACAGCCTAAAGGCAAGACGATTTAATTGACTTAAGACTGTACATATGTGATGAGCCATATGGATACCGCTGCTGTGCATAAAATCTGAAGATGCTTTTTTGAAGCGATGTACAACATGCTAATTCATTCTTATACAATTATGGGGGGTGGGGGGGGGGGGCAGGATCTTTGAAAAGATGCCCCTGCCCTTGCCTCAAGAGAAAAGAAATGAAGAATAACTGTACCATGCATTATTATAACTAGTATTCTCACAACATATACACCTCCATGTGTTATATTGCTAACCAGAATGATGATTAATTGCATTGTGCAGTTTTGCTTTGTAATTTGGAGGCGATGTAAACTTGATGTAGCAGCCACTGAACACTCATCAGCTTTTAAATCACTTCATAGGCCTGAATCTCTTCAAAGAAACAAAGCAACAGACACGATGTCACTATGTGTTGTTGTGCGAGACTGTTTTGATCTCCCACATCTCTCTTTGCAGTGAAGTCTTCCTCAGAGATTTGCATTGAGCATCAAGATTCCAGAAGCGTCTCTCAATCTTGTAGGGTCAGAGAAATCAAAGCGGCATACATCAGACGAATATCAGAGCAGGACTCATGGATTAATGCCCATAGGGTCCAGGCACTAATTAAAAATAAGTGGGAAAAAGGTTCCCATCGGCTCCTGGTGGACACGGTACGGAATGATTAGCTGCAGGTGATCGATACATCCCATCATCCCATCACAGATGTACTACAGGGCGTCGGAGAGCGTAGACAAGGCTCATCTAGATTCTAAATAAAAACAAGCAAGTGTGCATGGCAGAGAGGAAGGATAAATTATCGAACTTTGCAGGGGAATGGAAATAATGAAATCTGAAGCAAACAGAGAAGCCTTGAGATCTTTCTTGAGATCTGACGGCTCGTACAGACAGATCAGGTATAGTGCTGCTGTGAATAGGCCTTTAAGCTGCCTGATGCCGCTGATGTTTCTGTCTGTAGATACACAAGTATTAATGGGAAGCTCAAGTAGAATCCATTAGACCAGCTTCCTGTGCAAACATTATAGACAGCTCTCCTGTGATGCAGTTAGGCGGCTTAGTTTAACCCTCATGGGAATGCTTCAAGAATTTATATAAATTATATATATATATACACACACACACACACACAGACACACACACACACACACAATTTAAAGGGTTAGTTCACCCAAAAATGAAAATTATCACATAATTTACTCACCCTCAAGCCATAGGTGTAGTATGACTTTCTTCTTTCAGTCAAACACAATCTTAGTGATATTTAAAAATATCCTGGCTCTTTCAAGCTTTATAATGGGAGTGAATACCTGAGATTTTGGAGCCCAAAAAAGCGCATCCATCCATCATAAAAGTAATCCATACGGCTCCAGGGGGTTAATAAAAGCTTTCTGATGCGAAGCGATGCGTATTTGTAAGACAAATATCCATATTTATAACTTTATAAACTATAATCACTAGCTTCCGGTTATTGCCGTACGCAAGTCGAGTTCCGGCAGAAGAGTGACCTTTGACCCGACGCATGATGTAGGATGTAGGCGTAGCGCAAGCTTAGGTAAGAGCTAAAAATCATCCTACGTTGTACATGCAAAATCTTCTTCAAAGCAAAGAACAGGGCTGTAGGTTACCGTGGTAACATGCAAGGGTTTAGATGCTCCCCCCTGCTGTTAACAGCATGGATCTTCTGAGCAGACAACAATGAGGCAGGTAATTTCCTCTGGCCCCCTGGAGTGCCTATCATCTCTCTTTACTGCCTCCTACACATCTCAATACAAACCTGAGCTTCTGCGCTCACACTGAAAACCAAAGAACACCTGCAATCTCATGCACAGCACAGTGCTCATTAGCTAACAGGCATTTTACAGGGAACGATACCAGAGGAGTCAACATGTCATAGAGCGACGTTAGAAAAAACAGCGGTCTGTTACAGCCCATGCTAAAAGTGTTTCCAGAGACATCAGGCCTAATTTGCCTGTAAATAATTGATTTGCTATCGTTCGGGTCCCATCGGAAACCCTCACTTTGTCAGTAGACTGCAAAGCGGCATCCACCAAAAATTAGCCTTTCAAATGTGTCTAACCCCCCAGTTCATGGACATCAGACACAAATACACATTCACACAAGCACACAGCATGCACAGCAAACATAGATCCTTTCTCTTTTCATAGCTTCCCGTCAGAAATAACCTTCAACTAACCTTTAAACCATACTGAATAATTTAGATCTCATTTTCATATCAATGCAGGAGTCAAGCCAGGCAATTATCTTTTATCCGTATATTTCTCTGTCAGACCAAAGCATAATAAAGTTTTCCCAAGTGGGCCTGGAAAGAGAGAGAGAGAGAGAGAGAGAGAGAGAGAGAGAGGGGGGGGGGGGATTAAATGAAATGAAGAGGAAGAAAGCATAGTATGCTCCACTGTTATCTTAAGACATTAATGATTGATAATAAAATACCTCTAAAACCTTTTGTGAAACACATAAGAAGAGAGAGAGTGAGCATCCTGAGTGTAAAGATAAACAAGAGAAATTGTCAGATCACATATTCATTTAGGCTAGAGGAGCAGGTGTGTGTATGCACCAAGAGAGTTTCACCATTAATAGACAGTGACACACTTACAAGCCAATCCAAGAGCATAATGAGAAACACACTATTTAATTGACAGTGTCGAGGGGAACAGTATTTAGGCATCTAAAATAAATCAATTGATTTCAAAAAGAAAGAAATTGAGGTTTTAATGAGATTTGATTCCAGTGGAAATTGACTGTCCAGTCACATAGACTTTGTCTAAGAATGATCAATGATGATGACATCATCTATTTAGCAGTGTCTGAGCTGTGGCCTAGTGATCAGCACACATGATCTGACATTACCGTGCTTATGAGAGCAAACATAAGGTCACATCTAGCTTGCATGATTTTTCTAATGCTGCTCTTCTCCCTATCATCTCCTGTATTCTATACTCTCCTATAGATAAAACTGGCTGCAGGAGCCAAATTAAGAGTTTAGCCCTTTAATGACCCTGGGAGGAAGTGGATTTTGGCGTCACTGGCTTTGCCGGTGTTAAACAAGAGCACGCTACTCGTTACAGGGAAAAAGTTTGCCTAAAGTATCACCTTTCATCACTACTTATTTGATCTTACTTGGAATACCATGGTATATCCTTTGTTTGATCTTTATTTTTTTCCATTTTTAATCACACGTCAATCAGACAACAACTTCAAAATACAACTTCATATTCACCAATAACTTCAAGCAAGTTTTTAAAGGTGCTCTATGCGATGTTTGGAGACGTCACTTCTTGTTGACGTTCGAAGTATTGTCAAACAAAACAGAGGCTAGCTAGACCCTCCCTCCTCCTCATCCCGTCCCTTCCCCCTCCCTTCCATTGCACGCGCACTAACCCCCCAACCCCCACCCCCAAATCATTCTTGCAGGTTATTGGCTGGAACACTGTTTGTTATGTTTCGTGGTCCAGGTTGGACCAGTTTGTTTTTGTTGGCGTTTGTGGAGCCTGGGCTGTCTACAGAGACCGCTTTTTTTTACAGTGTGTTCAGGGGACAGGCAGCTAGAGGATAGTGAGGAGATGTTTGCTGTATGTGACAAAAAATGTTTCGGCCTAAAAAACGTGAGACATCGCTTAGAGCACCTTTAAGAGTCAACAGAATCAATGGCGCTGTATGTAAACCACCCTTGTTATAACTCGTGCGCTTGGCTGATAAAAATATGGCAGACAGAACAACCAATGCCATAACACTGGCAAACGGTCAAATCATGCCATATCATGGAAAACTGGATTTACACACAAAGATCTCTCCTCAGTCCACCAATAATAATAATAATAATAATTTGTTACATTTATATATAGCGCTTTTCTGGGTACTCAAAGCGCTTTACATAGAAGGTGGAATCTCCTCAACCACCACCAATGTGCAGCATCCACCTGGATGATGTGACAGCATCCATATTGCGCCAGAACGCCCACCACACACCAGCTTATTGGTGGAGAGGAGACGGTGATGAAGCCAATCAGTAAATGGGGATGATTAGGAGGCCATGATGGACAGAGGCCAAGGGGCAAATTTGGCCAGGAAACCAAGTCCAAAAAGGGCTGCAAAAACTGGGCATTCAGAAATCATTATGATTACATCACAACCATGAGATTGCCCAAATTGCACTGATGACTTGGAGACTCTTTCACTTATCACTTTTGCTCTCACTGTAATTATATCACCAGCATTATTGTTTTGTTCCTGATCTATGTGTAATGTGGGTGGTATTTGACTGTATACATGCATGTGGCTGGAAAAAATATACCAAATTGATCCTTGAGAGTATTTAACTTACACCCAAAGAACATTTGGCTGAGGGTGAAAAAACATGCATTGTGTTGAAATTCCTTTTAAAAAGTTACTGGGTAAATCACAGACTTTGCATGTATATGGCGCTTGGCGAATTAATATGACACTGGGTGCAATATCTCAACATTGGTATTTCTAACCATGTTACATTCGTAAGCGTTTTTCCATGGAGCTCAACATTAAGTTACTGGGAACAATTTTTTCTCCCATTTGGCAGGACCACCTGAATGGTCCTCTGAGGTTTTTCTTTCTCCACTGTGCAGTGCTCTCTGAATAAAGAAGCGAGTAATGATATAGCAGTTCCTTAGCCTTATGTGTGCTGTGCGTTCAATATGCATACACAAGGGAACAAAGCCAATAACATGCCCACAGTCAAACACATTCACACACACACACACACACAACACACACACACACACACACACACAGCTCTTAAAAAAACATATATACTTTAGTAGAGAAGTATAAATATCATCATGTGGTATTGTGGGTAATTAATTCACTTAAATAAGGGAATATGGTTGCTTATAAAAGATGAATCAGAAAGGCTTGCTGTAGTGTTTGACTGTAGCTCCCTGCTGAGAGAGTTATAATAACCTCAGTCTAGCATTTTCTTGCCATAATAACACAATCTCCCTCTCTAATTATGGAAATTGGGACCGACATTAGCATATCGAGTGGAGAGATGCTAAAGAGAATCTGGCAGCGGAATATAGTTGAAACTGACGAAAAACAAGTGTATGTGTTTGGCTTTCTACAAATAACAAATAAAGATGTAAAAATATCTTTATCTCATTATCTAATCCATCAGAGTGGAATTATTGAGTGCTTGCGTGTAAACTGCATATTACTGGAATTAATAGCAGATATTTTAATATGGTAATGGCAGCAGCAGTGCAAATTCAACCTTCTTCGAACAATCATTACCATCACAGTTTTTTTCATGATTTGTTCAAGGATTAACTTCAGCCATCTGTTTATAAACACAAAGCTAATTCAGGGGGTCCAAGCTGTGCTGTTTCAGCAAGTAAGGATCAAATGGTGGAGGCATTATGGAAAGTGTAAAGATAAATGACTGCAGTGTTTAGCAGGCCTGTAGACCACACGCATTCACGTGTCGACGGAGAAATAACGAAAGAAGATAAATAGACAGAAACATATAAAGAAAGTTCAAAATGTCTGATGCGCACATGCAACAACTTTACAAAGATACAGTAAAAACCCAGAGTGTCACGGACTTGGACCCATATTTTGATATTCTGTTTTTTGTTTAGTTCCTGTTTCTCTGCTCCTTTTAGTTTTGGTTTCTGATTATCTCCTTGTTTGTTTCTATGGTTACGTATGATTTTCACCTGCAGTCATTTGGTTCGTCTTGTATTTAAACTCCCTGTTTTGTTCAGTCCCTTGTCTGTTATTTTCTAATGTAAATTATTCTGTTACTCTCGTGTTCATCATTAAAGTCTATTTAGAGAATTCCTAGAAATTCAAGAAATGTTACAGAATAACTACCCTCAAAACGAGTAAGATTAAAAAATGGACCTACCAGTGTGGCTTCTTCTCCTTCTCCCAGAACACCGGAATGTGCTGGAGTATTCAGGCTGGATGCTACGGCACGCGACCACCCCCTCACAGCCTGAAGCACCCACCGAGCTCATCCCAGAACCATCAAAGCATCAGAGTCTACACACGTGCTGCTCAGTCCATCACAGAGCCAGGAACGGACCTCTGCCTAATCGATCTGTGGTCCACAGATCCAGTTCCCTCCTGAATCCACACCCTTACGTTTTCACCTTTTCCGCCGGTCCCGTCCAGCTACCTGGATGCTCCGGTCCCATTCGGAAATCTTCCTCCTCCAATATTTTTGCCCGAGGTCCTGGTCCCATCCATTTCCCGTGTTCCGCCCAGTCCCCTAGATCTTCCAGTTTCAGTGGTGTCGTTCAGCTCCTCGGCTCTGCCCCTGCCACTAGCTCCGTGCGGCTCATCAGCTCCGCCTGAGGCTGCACCTCGGGCCTCCAAGTCTCCATGTCTCCACCTCGGCCTGTCAGCCCGTTGGCTCCACTCCAGCTCAGCGTTTCCTGGTCTCCACCGTGGCCAGTTTTCTGTCAGCTTCCGCCACGGACTTCCAGGTCAGTCCTCGCTCACTCCATCGTCACCCCGGTCAGCTGAGTCCCATGAGCCAGCAGCTCCACCTTGGGCTTCTGGGCCAAGGATGCTGCACTGTTGTGTCGGCGTCTCTGGTCCGCCGGATACTCCACGCACCCTGGTTCTGCCAAGCCCTTCAGCCAAATCTCCACCCTGACTCCTACCACCGTCAGCTCCACCATGGTGTCCGTCTACACCGACTCCTCTTCATCCAAAACTAGTGCCAGAGCAAGTGCGTTACATTGTGTCAACATTTTTATATTTAGAAACAAACTATTTGCGAAATCAGACAGTAGTAACAGTTTTGCGGATATTCCGTATCAGCACTTATAACGTGCCAACTGCGCCCACAGCAAGACGTTTTGAAAAAAGCACTGGTGGACTCCAGTCTTCAATGACACATGATCCTTCAGAAATCATTCTAATATGCTGATTTGGAGCTCAAAAGACATTTTGACGTTTTGCTGCTTAGTAATTTTGTGGAAATTGAGATACATTTTTTCAGGATTCTTTGATGAATAGGAAGTTCAAAAGAACAGCATTTATTTGAAATATAAATATTTTGTAACTTTATATGTCGTTACTGTCACTTTTAAGGTAAAAAAAAAAATTATCATACTGACCCCAAACTTTTTAACTGTAGTGTGTATATACATATATTCAAACGTTTGGGGTCAGTAAGATTTTTTTTTACCTGCGAGCCAGCCCAAAGGATCTTTCCTGCCTATAACACCTATTCTTTTGAATGAATAGAAAAAAAGGAATATGTATCTGAATAAATGTAGGATCTGTGCACAACAACTACACACCTCTACATATCTAATGATACACATTAACACCTTTGACACGCTCTTTCCACCTCACATCCCCATATTATCACAGGTGAAGTAATGAGCAGTGGGAAATTCATTTATTTCTCTCTCTATCTCTCAGTTGCCGCAGGCAGTCAGGGAGGGTTAGCATTTCTCTAATGTGTTCATAATTTAAATGGCAATGCTGTCTGTTGGCAGAGCGTGCCATGAATTATGCAACAAGACGTCTCAGTCTTCAAGCTGACAAATAGAACAGGCTCATACCTCTGCAAAACAAACAATATTCTAATCAAAATGCCACTATTAATTAGCTAATTAGAGAGCTCAAACAAGTGTGAGCTCGTGACAGATAAAGAAACAGCACTAACCAGTGATCATAAATTAAAAAGATATCATTAGTGCGTGTTAATTACAAAAGAGCATTCAAACTAATTTGAATATTAGTTTTCAGTAAAAAATTATTCCCTTTGCTGACTTCTGGTTCTCGCTCTATGCGGAGCCTATGATGACACACACACAACAGGACATAGAGAGGGGGAAAGGCAGAAGGCATTTGTTATGAAGAGACGCTGATTTTGAAAACCCTCGTGTCGTAGTGAAAAAGGAATCATTACTAATGAATGAAGGGAAGATAAAAAAGAAAAGATTTCCCTCAAATCTTTCAGTGTTATGTGAATCTTTAATGCAAATGGAATTTCAAATGAGCTGAAGCTATCTTCAGAGACCTTTACAGTTTTCCACCAGCCCTCGATTAAAATTTATATCACCAATGATTTATAAATTGCATTAATAGCCAAGCTTTGAGGGAACAGGAGAGACAGCATGCATGCTTACATGCTCTTTCTCTCTCTATCCCTCAGTACGGAGTCTGATGTCTCCTGCACCCATTCTCCTTCAAAAGTAGTACTCTCCCCTCAGTCTCCCAATCTCCAATTTAATATTCCATTTTCCTCACACATTATAGAAATATCTAGTCTTGCACTGTCTGCTCCTTCCCTGATGTCAAAATCAGAGTGATTTCATAATTGGGCCCTTGCTCATTGTTATTCAAAACCCAGTAGAGCCAATTAGTTTTACCCTTTCTGACCTGTTCATGCTTTGCATGAGTGCTAACCAAAGACTAAGTGAGGTTGCTCCAATGGAGGTCTTATCCCCCCCCCTCCCCAACCCCATTCTGATTAATAATCCTGTCACAACCATCACACTCTTTAAAAAGAAAAGCCTGGTTAAGGCCCAGCCTTTCTCCATCACTCCCTTCCCTTTAATGCCTTTCTATTAATCTTTAATGGTGGCTGGGTCACTCACTCCCTTTTGTCTTGTTAGATAAATGTAGTGTTAACAAGATAATGAGCGTTCTGGTGGATGGGGAAGAGAGGTGCTAAGCTAGCTGGGTGACGTGACCCCCGTTCTAGCTAAGATGGTTGGGCTTGGGGGCAACAGAACAGGGAGTGTGGATCAGGTTCTGTAGTATCATGATCTCTGCATGGTTTCGTCATCTTGATCATTTCATAAGATGAGCGAGAAGACAGGTGTCAAATCTAACAGCAACGAATAGCCCCGTGAATGCACAATCATTTCAATACAGCTCAGTAGACGGATATCATAGAGTCACTGATGTATAAGATAAAGAGCTTCCCCAGTGGATACTGATGCAATCATGTGCATTGTTTTGCATTCAAACAACAAATTCAGTGCATTGAGATGGTATCTAAATTATAGTGTGGGGGCGATCTGACACAGGTGAATCTTGGTGATGCACCAAAATATTTTATTTATGAAACCAAACTTTTCATTAAGCTGAAAACTGACACCAAAAATAAAGTTTTGGTAATTGAACTCCTTACACTTTTCAGTACGGTTGAATTTCAGGAGTCGGTACCAATATTAATAAAATTACGCAGTTTTTGGTACCAATTTCGAAACCAGAGCAAAAGCTGTTTGTGGCGATCAGGACGAGGTCAACACACTGTTGAATTAAATACTTTTTTAAAAAATGTTGTCCCGTTTTCTCTGGTCCGTTGGATATCACAGTTTCCAATTCAATCATGCATTTAAATACAGTTCCGTCATGACAACTCTCGGAGTGATTGGCATGGTAATGGGTATGACAATGTTGTATGTTTGGTTATGGCGGAATAGATCTGCTACACTGCTGCTGCTCTTATTGCTGCTGCTGTGACAAACCAAGTACAGGACTTGATACTGCCAATACATACACGACACGCTGCTGTGAGTAAGTAAGACATACAGCTGCTGTACAATATAGCGCACATGAATTACCCATAGCAGATCTATACAGGTGGAGCTGGGGAAGGTGGAGGGTTTCTGAAAGCATGCAGCACTGCTAAGGCAAATGCTACCGAAGTATTTGAAGGTTGAGCAGCAAGCTCATTGGCTACTAATACGGCAGGAACCAACCAGCTGCGCCCTATAGATAACAATGCGATTATGAACAGGTGAGTAAAGGGACCTATTAGCCTACTCTATCTAGAGTTTCATGCCAGAACTTTGTATTTGTCAATCCAGAAACTTTGCAGTGTAGCAGCATGAAAAACTAAACTTCAGATTGTGAATGGATAATAAACAGAAAGGAAGAGAAGAGCGTTCCCTTTATAATCACTAAGGCTGTCAATTTCTAAAGCGCAAGCTCACTGAATTCTGAACTCTAGCAAAAACTCACATTATAAAAAAAAAAAAAGCTTGCCCCACATCATGTTTACACTGTTGGTTATAATCAAAGGATTCTATGTTGAACAAAACAAAACCTTGTGCGTTTTCAGTTAAGCTGACTAACTGACTAGCACCTCTGATTTCACATTCACACGCTCAACAGATATGATTGTGATTGGCTACAATGCTCAACACTTGTAAAAAAAAAAATGCTGTAAATAAAAACCTTTTGATGCTCAAACAAATACGTACGCGAGCGTTTAAAAGCAGCGTCTATCAGCGGGTTCTGAATATCCCCTGTACTAATTGGTGCTGCAGAAATGCTGGCACCGTCAACTTTTTTTTTTTTTTGTACCGCACAACCCATACTTTTGTAGGTTCTCAAACTGTCGTTCCCTCAGATGATACATTAAAACAGTTGTGATAAAGTTCTTCTGCAACAAGCCGGCTCTCAATAGTTCAGCTGAACAAATTTCATATATTGCTATAATCCAGGCATCATTTTTGGTCATGTTGAAGTGCATCCACACTGCTGACTGCTGTTTTCCTGTTGTAGCATATCCACGATGTATGCATGAAATGGTGAATCATTTACGGCCCTCCAAAATTATTTTTGCCACAACTGAAAAATATATATTTTTATCTTTTAAATTGTTTGCTAAAATTTCAGTGCATCACAAGTGGATCTAAGGGATACAGTTAAAAGCAGAACATCAACAGAATTGATCCAGATCAAAAGCATTCAATTTCACAAATATCCTTTTCATCAAAACCAGATGGTGGGCAAACTTTTATCCTGTCAGTGTATAGTAATATTAAAAGGAAATGAGAAATGTATCCTATCTACCAGTAAGACGCAACACAGGTGTTTGCATTGTGCATTTTCATTAAAAGTTATTAGAAAAACTTAATGAGACTTCAGTCTTGGCTGATCACTGTAGGAACAATAACTCTGAGAGACCGAAAGGAAACGAATATGTCCAGGTAGGATGACTGACATCCCCAAAATAAGTCTGTTTGGCTAAAATATTACATATAAACCTAAAAGATTCAGATTCATTTAGTATATTTATACTCTCATAGAATTTGAAGGCTGAGATTCAGAGCAAAAATCTGATTAAATGTGTTTTCTGACATCAAAAGCAGGGCCACTGGTTCTGATTTTATCATATGCCTGTGTCCCATTTAAAATAGGCCTTCCTGTGCCATTGCTCATCTTACAGCTACAGCACATGTTTGTCTTTCTGTATGGTTTTAAGCAACAGCCCTTTGTTCATCTCTTCTATAGGAACAGAAGAGGAGAATGTAAAAGCAATATGTTGCAAGAATGGGAAATGAGGGACTTGATCCTTCCTGTTTTTCTTTTCTCTTTCGCTCTCCCTCCCTTTTGCAGGATATTGCAATGAGGGGATTGTGGCTAGAGGGGAGAGAGGGATGTTAAATGAATCTCCACCATGAACACTCAAGGTCTGGCCTTGTCTTTCAACGACAACATATTCCACTCATTTGTCCATTATTCAGTCTCTTATATATCAATGATATTATATATGGATTTTATATATATAGATTTTATATATATATATATATATATATATATATATATATATATATATATATATATATATATATATATATATTCATACACACAAACACTCACATATTGCATTTCCCCTCAGGAAAATCAGGCTGAGATGGGGCCAGTCTAATTGTCTCCCCTGCCTGGGCTGGTCGCCCAGAGGCCTCCTACACAAACCATTACATTAAATCTGTTATCCAACCAGCCGCAGTGCGCAGTGGGGGCTTCTTTAAACACATCCTCCATTTCCGCATGGACGCAGACCTACTGCTGCTTCTTACAAACCACATAACAGTCAGGCTGACTGACCCAAACCAATCAGTACAACCAGACCAAACGCTGTTCTGAAAATTAATACAACAACATTGATTTTCTGGGACGTTAATGGCCAATAGGGTATGAGGTTCTGTCCGCAAAACATCTCTGGCTTGGACTGCAAATGTTATGTTAACTGTGTTGTGTCACAAGACTAGTAGAGGTTGGCGTGGTTTCGTAAAGAGGAAATGGTGCTTTAGCTTTGAGGGTGGTTACTGTGGCCAGCACTCTTGGGTCTGACCACAGGCCAGTGAAAAGAGAACTTTCAGAGCAGTGAAGAAGCCAAGGGTGAGAGTGTAATGGTGGAAGGAAAAGAGGAATGGGTAGAGGAAGGGAAGATGACAGCGAGGGGAAGAGAACAGCATGCTACAGCAAACAGAGAAGCAGGAAAGGTCATAGAAAACAAATGTCTGTGGTCTGCCTAGAGTTCAGGGTGGGGCAGAGTTTGTGGCTATGGCCATTGTCAACAACATGCGCAGACATAGTTCTCATACGGTTGCAGAACAACATGCTGATTGAGTCACATATAATAATGTCCAACACGTTGGTATGTATGTGCACTGAAAGAGTTCTCAATGAGAATTTGAGCCAGTTTCACAACAGCTGCATAAACAAATTTGTTGTTGTTACCTTCGTTTTAATGTTGATGACTTCTGATTCTAAATTAAGGAGGGCGTGCCCGCAGCCCTCTCTCTCTCTTTCTCTCTCTCTCTGCAATGATTGGACGAACATTTTTTAGTCCTGAGACTTCCACAGAAGATACATGTTTTGACATTTAGTCTACTTATTATTGATTGCTATCAGGATGTGAAGAGAATTTCAACCAGTATAACAAAAAGTGTTTATAGAACAAATTGCCTACCCTACCTTTAAAATATAGCATTCTGTGTAGAATTCAAATGGGTCCGATATGTTTTGTGGCCTGCGTCGACTCGCACACATGACCCACTATAGTGTCTCTGGACCGGAGCTGGCTGTGTGTGCACTGCGGCAGTTTGCGTGACACTAATGTGAAACTAAACTTTCACCCCTAAAGGAAAGCATATTTACACTTTCTGAAATTTTCCCTATCCCCTATATAGTGCATTAAGCGTCATGCGTGTGTGCATTAATTAAAATTCAAATAGTAAGGATATGATAGGCTAATCCTGTTTCGAGAAATAAATATCAAATGTAAAATGTCTAAAATTCACTTAAAATTTATATTTAAAGTGTTTGTTTAAATAAATAAATGTAAGTGGACAAACATTTGCACTGCATTTACAATCCTGTGAAACGGGGGTGCTGCACCCTACTCCTCGCACCCTAGATACATGCATGCAACTGTTAATGAAAATGAACCATTGCTTGTATAATTGTGGAGCTCCATTTTTTTTCTAAGGAAATAAATTTTTATAAAGATGCAAATGTTCATGGATTGGTCAAAGCCTGAACAAAATATGTGCACAATAGATTAAAAATAATCTATGCTTAAATTTATTTTTGAAAAAAAGAAACTGGGCAAGAAGTCAGGAACTTTTACAGGCCAGCTATTTTCAGTGAATGCTAAGTTAATTAACTGGGAGTCAGTTACAACAATCAGCTTGTGACCTTTTGCCCAGTTAATAGACAATCTCTCTCTCTCTCTCTAGGCAGACAACCTTCTGCATCACAGATATGATTTTCAGAATAGTAAGCATTGCTAATAAACAAACATTTTTTTTAAACAGGAGTGTTGAAAGAGAAGCTTGAGTCAATGAATTCAGCATTCTTTGTATACCAACTCTGACATAGCCAAACACTCACCCTTGACCAGAACAATCCAATACGGTATCTTATTTTGTTAATGACCACATCCTTTAGAACCAAAGGCCATATAAATTGTGTCCAAACATGCATTAAAAACGAATTTCTCTGGAGCTGTCATCATTGATTTTATCCAAATTTGATACATTGTGTATGTGTTTTTTTTTTTTTTTTTTTTTTTTTTTTTTTACTATGGTGGTCTGAAATTGCAATACATTTGATGTCCTTAAGCTGACCACTTTTTAAACCCATGCTTGCAGTACCCAGCCAAAATAAATGTCAAATCTTGAGTGTCTCAAAATATTTTTACTGTAATCCAGAAGAGCCCCTTTTATATAGCCTATTGTGACATCATGATACCACTGAACATCTGAGAACTACAATTGCACAAGTGCATGGTACCAAACAGGTTGACTATTGTGGTCTTAAATATGGTCCATTATTACAGAATAAAACTCTGCAACCTTTATTTCAGAAACAATTTTGAAATGTACAAAATGTAATGGTCTCAAAGTGCCCAAATACTTTTTTTTGTGATTTTTTTTCTCTCTGAATTTATCTTATTGAACTAACAAGTCAAAAAAGGTATAGTATTAATTAAGATAATATTTTTTTTTCCCCTCAGTACCCTTTGAAAAAAAAAAAGGTTACATGAGACCATCTTAGCATGAGCAATGTCTGGATCCAAGGCAAAAGGGATGAAAAAAAAAAAAACCAAAAGAGCAAATCAGTATATTTTTTTTAGTAGCACAGTCATATTGTGGTTTTTGCAACAATTTCCTCTTTCTCCGCACAATCTTGCACAGCGGCTTCTTTAACTTCCAGCTAGATGTTAAACTAGACCCCCACTTGCCTTTAAATGATACTCCACTACTCACGGTCATAAATATTTCATCCTTCAAACTACATAAAAGTCTTTTAGTATAGGACATTTCTACATTTCTGCAGGTCCCAAGAGTGCTGGTCTGTGTCCTAGCAGTCTGAAGCATTATAGCATTAGGATCAATCTGGACGGACCTGCCTGTCTTCACACCTGCCTGGTGGGTTGATCTGAGGACAGGGAACAGAATTAAAATATGCAGTTCAGTAGTGTAGCTGCTGTCAGAACTATACAAATGGTGCAAGGAGAGCCAAGAATGACAAGAGATAGAAGTACCCTAGATTAAAATCAGGTTTTTACATAATTTTCCTTCTGCTAGAAAAAGACTGGCAACAGGATCATACATATATGCCAGTGCGTGCTCACCAAACAAACTCACATTTGAATAATCATTGTCGTCCCCTGAGGCTGACAAGACTTTGGAGTGGTTCATATTTTACTACTGCTTCAGTCAATGTTCAGTCATGTTCTCATATAAACTTAGATATTGTCACTTGTACTGATTCTCCACGAATACTGACATTAAATGAAGAGTGGGTGACACACTGACAAAGTTGTGAGCCTGTTATGACTGAATGAAACCTCTTCATTCTCATATTTTCAAGAGAGCTAAATGACCTCAATGACTATGTTTATCCAATATAATTGAAATAGACAGACAAACGACTCAATCAGGCTCAAGTGTCCATAAAAACTTAGAATCGGGTGCTGGCTGCTAATGGCTTGATAAACAGGGCAAAGAGTAAATAGTCTTGTGTAGCCAAGGACGCCCACTTAGTCAGGAAAAGGCTGACTAAGTTTGACTGACATGTACAGTGACCAATCACAGTTTTGTTTTGTTCCATGCTGTGACTTCACACATAAAAAATTTAAGAACCAATGTTTAGTTGCTCCTCTGAAGCGTTCATTGCCAATCAGATTCAGACTTTTGCCCTTGTGAAAGTGTGTCCAGTTATATGTGTCATATATAATCTCAGCCTCATTTGTCATGGACCGCTGCCTGAACGTCTAATGCATTAGGCACACAAAATGGGAAACACTTCAGGAGTTTCAAAGTTGTCCACTGATTGGTTGAATTCTCCAGGATTTCCAGGAGACGTGTTTGTTGCGTTCTTTAACAGTCCGCCTGAAACAAAGGGTGTGTCTCAAACAGCTCCCTAGTTCCCTAATAGTGGCTATGTTCAAAATAGCATACTATCTTACCATACTCATACTGTATGGTGACCAACTACATTCACAGTGCACTGCAGAACACACTGCAATGAATACTGAATCCCACAATGCAATGCATTTTACTTTATTTTCCATTTCCAACATAAATTAACTAAAAGCAACATCTATCATGCTTTTCCAAAAAAAAAAAATTCTTGATTTCTAGATTGGACTGCAAAAATTGCATAAAAAAAGACAACTAGACACCAGTTACTGTAACAATGTGGTCAATAAAATAGCTGTATTCCTATACAACTATTTCACATACAAAAAAAAAAAAAAGCTACAGTATGCATGGTATAGTATCCAGCGTATATTACAGTCAGTAGTACACTATTATTCCACATTCAATACCAACATATTTATTGATTCCACTTTCTAAAAACAACCTACTGGAATAATTGTTTCCTCCAATCCCTATTTATAGCACAGAAGTCCTGTCAAGATGGACAACCTGGGAAACAGGGAATTTCTTGTCTCATCACATTAACATGAAGGAAGTAAACACTGAGAGGGAAACAAAGCACAGTGCATGAGAAGAAAAGGTCGAAGAACATTCAATAAGGTTAGCAGCTATTACACAGGAAAACTCAATAAGATTAGCTTTAATTCATTGGTTCCATTTGTTAATTATATGGGGTTAATCAAGTTACTTTTATGAACCACTGATGGCGCAGTTGTAACCATGTATGTGCTGAGACCATTTCCACTGGAAACACAAACTTTCAACTGTGCACACCCAGGAGAGAATAACATTGAATGCAGCTATTGAACTATTCCATCATGTTGAAGAATGTGAACCCTGACATTTTTACCAAAAATAGGAAATTGGTCCATTCCTGAACAAAGCACATATGTAAGCTCTGGTATATGCAGCAACATCAAAGAGAGTCTAAATGAACAATGAAACTCCAAACACTTGAGGCAGGTTGACCCAGGTTTTTCTCCCTTGAGAAGGAAAATATCAGGTGGGGTCAGGATCTAACAACCACCTGGGATCTATTAGGGTCTCCATTATATCTGGGCTTCTATTTCTTTCCCAGCTCGCAAAGCCTCTGAAGTGAGAGTGAGCACTGAGATTGCACGGCTGCCAAGGTTGTTAACCTGCAGGCATTTGTAATGTCGAGCGGGAGTTGCTTTATTAGCGGAGTGAAATAATCTCTACCAAAGTGGTTGAGATGATGACAGATCCAGATTTATGACCCCTGTAAAAACCCCGGCATTGCAGCTGCTCCAGCATGCATCATGAAAACTAATAAGTGGGACTCACTGCCAATGGCATAAATTCATGCAGATTTTGATCTCAGAACATCTGCAAGGCTCGAATAATTTATGTTACTCACCACGAAGGGGCTTACGAGCCCTCTGATAACTTGTTTTGGTCTATTTTGTGAGGAGGCCTCAGGTAATCCTTCGCCTCAGGGACAATACCTGTCAGAACCGCATCCAAAACCACAGAAAGTGCACATCAAAAGCCACAAATTCAGAAGCAGATTCTCTCTGCTCTCCACAGCATCTGAAAAGCTAGCATTTATCTACCGTTGGTGTAGCAGAAAGAATCTAATAATGAATTTTCCTAATATGATTTGGATGAAAATGGGAATAAAATGCTTATGCAAATGACAGAGACTGACAAGCAGGCAGTACTTATATAGGCCTACATATGCATTCTTATATGCTCACATGCATTGCTCTCTTTTTACATTTACATTTATTCATTTAGCTGACGCTTTTATCCAAAGCGACTTACAATTGCTATATTTCAGAGGTCGCACGCCTCTGGAGCAATTAGGGGTTAAGTGTCTTGCTCAGGGACACATTGGTGTCTCACAGTGGATTCGAACCCGGGTCTCTCACACCAAAGGCATGTGTCTTATCCACTGCGCCATCACCACCCCACACCACCCCTTTTTATGCAGACATATTGAGTTTTGACATCTAACTGGTTATGAAACGGCTCAATTACTTCTTTGTACACAAACACACTTCTCTGCATGTGGCATCTCTAGTTTCACTGCAATCTGGCTGGGTGGGAATCTCTGCAGGTAAAGGGAATATTTTGGGATTGGCACTCAAGTCTGAAGGCAGCCAACAGCCAAATGCTGATCATTTAAGCATTGATGTTTTCATATGATGATAATAGCTAACATATACATCCACTGCCTTTATAATTATAATATTATTTTTTCTTGCCATGCAGATTAAAAAAACAACAACAGCAGCAGCACTGTATATGCTCAGATGCCTCGATCCCCACCTCACATCTCTACGGACCCTTTAAAATCATTTTAGCAGATGTGGCAGCAGGTGAGCCTGGGTAAATATTCACAGAGGCATTATGATGAGAGCTGGCATGTTATTGCCCATCTAGAATGGGAACGAGTGGCCATGACACACCAGCAAATTTAGTAGATCACCTGCCAACACCTCAGCAAATGAAAATCAAGCATTAAATCACACAAATATTTGATGATAGACCATCTCACCTGTGTAAACAGATACAGGGCCAAAATATTCACTGCAGATGAAGCATGAGCTCAGCTTGTACATCTACAAGGACAGAGATTTATATCTAAGTATTTCCAAGGTACTCTGCTGAACTAGTTGGCTTTTATTTAAAGGCCCTGGATGAGCTTGTTTCATGTTGCAGAACAGGGGCGCAGTAGCTGGATCATCAGGGATGAATCTATATCTATCTATCTATCTATCTATCTATCTATCTATCTATCTATCTATCTATCTATCTATCCATCTATCAATCATATCCATCCATCCATATCATAATATGCATGCATCTATCTATCTATCTATCTATCTATCTATCTATCTATCTATCTATCTATCTATCTATCTATCTATCTATCTATCTATCTATCTATCTATCTATCTATCTATCTATCTATCTATCTATCTATCTATCTATCTATCTATCTATCTATCTATCTATCTATCTGCCAATTTAATGCCAGACTAATCAGATCCTGGATTCTAAAAGCATCAGTGATCATTCCTGCTCGATCATGAATCAAAAGCCAGTCTTAAAACTTAATGTAGGTCTGCCCTCTGGATGATGGGAGTGGAACTACATCACACTCCTGTCTGACTACAAAGGCAGTAACTCCTGAGGGAAAGTCTTAAAATTCAGATATAAAAACTGGGGGACCGTTCTGAGCCCTGATTCATGGTTATGACCCCAGGCAGTGATTCAGAGAGGACACCGCTTACTACCAATAAAATGCACATCTCTTGACCATTTAGCCTGCAGAAGCTAATGAGGCATTAGCAGGAGAATATTTAATGGACTCTGCTGGCGTGGTAATTAAGGGCAAATGACAGAACTGGGGAGCGGAGCAATGGGGCCTGTGCAGTTATAACCACTTAACATGATAGAGTCTGTTGGGCACAATATCTTAATTCTAAAGAATTACTACTTTTTTTTTTCCAAGCAAAAAACTAGATTGAAACTAGGCCATTAAGAGAAAAGCATACGATTATGCAATGTATTTACATAAATGGCTATTAGTTGTAGGTCTTGAAATTGTCATCCCGAACACATTACACTTGCAGAATAGTGCAAAAATAGTACCTAGGGACATCTTTGTATCTTATTTACCTCTAAAAGGTTCCTAGTACGTTAAGGGTAGGCTACATATTATACAAAGTTGTCCCTTTAAGGATACTGCCCTAGTGACTAGCTGTTGTACCCCTAAAGGTACAGATTTTGCACATATTTTCAGACAGTGGCAAACTTGAATTTGTGATGTCATGATCCTAATTGTTCATTAGCACATCTGACTGGACCATTCCTGTGCAGCGAACCGATGTGTGGCGAGGCCGAGGGCCGTGGGAGAACGGTGCGCGACACACCGGTCTCATATCTCTCACGGAGGAGCGGAAGCATAAAAGGAGGAGCGACGACGGTGAAGGGTGAGAGAGGCCAGGCCTGGATTTATGTTGTGTTTTGTGATATGTGACAGCAGTTGTCCGTGAGGGGCTGCTGTCTTTACTTTCATTTTGTATTTGTTAATTTTACGTTTATAAAAGTCTTTAAATGTTTGCCGGTTCCCGCCGCCTCCTTCCCATAACATCTAACCTTGCATGATGTGCTATACATGATTTGTTAGACAGTTCTCTCTCTGTGGGCACTGACATTCAGGATTCAGTCGTTTGTTGTGTAAATGACTCAAAAAAATTTCTTTGGGTTTTATGAAGCAGGTGTGAAAGGTAGAAACTGGCTCAGTGAAAATCAGAGGCATCAAAAGCTGGATGCAGCAGCCACTATTCCCAACAGGATCCTACTAACTAACACCTGCAAGCATCCGGAAACTGTTATTCTAGGGATCTGCATTATGATCCAGGGCGTGCTGCAATCTTTGCGGTGGAATCAAAGGCAGGCGATGCAAGCAAATCACAGCAACACAAACCTGCAAAAGCTACAGATGAAAGGGGGAAGATTAGAGAAATTTAAAGGACATTTAAAGACATTAATCCAATACCTTGCCTTATAAGAAGAGTGAAAAGCAATTTAATTAACATCTAGAAAAGCAAGATGATGGCAAGTTACACTTACACACTCATTCCAACATCAAAAGAGCCTGGTCTTGATTAAATAGTAAATATCTGTTATAAAAGCAGGTAAGACTTTTACAGAAAGATCTTTAAATCTGACATTTCAAGGTAAATTTGGTTATTTAAAAAAAAAAAATCACAAAAATCACATAATTCAAAGTGATAAGAATGTTCTTGCTTGTTAAAATCTACCAAACTCTCACTTTAGGCAAGATTGTCCTTTTAACTTAACACTACAATAAACCCTTATGTATCTCTCAAAACACATGGTATTAATTTAGCTATCCCTTTTTCTTCCAAATTGTTCAACAAGGGTTTGTTAAAGTTCACCAAATGTGGCTGAATTTCAAGAAAAGAAACAAATGTAGATGTAATTTTCCACTTTACAGCCTGTTTATGTATTGTGAATTCCTTCCTAGGAGACGGGGGCTTTCATGTCTTAATTGGATTGTGTGACTGCGGCTTTGTCTAACAAATGCACATTTTCAACGCTAATGATCGACAGTCACAACCCTGATTTTTGCCTAAAGCACTTTGACTGTGAGCCTAATGAGTAATGAATAAACTAATACCTTATGTTCTGCTAGCAGGAAACTCTCCAGGAACATTAACCATTTCAAACACCTCTATAACCGCACCTTCACCCTGCCGGAGGTATTAAAGGAAGGAAGTAAACACTGAGAGCTGGGTGCAAAGGACTGCAAAATGAAAAGACAAGCTAACGCAAATCAGTAGAGGATGATCAGCAAGAAGGCGTCTTGGTTCATTAGTTCAATGGCGATTGTGCAATAAAAGTCATTGGCAGTATATGGTTACCACAAGCAATATATAAGTATACATATACACTGTAGATGCACAATATATCAGAAGCATATTGGTTAAACTATATTAGAAACTTTTTAAATTTATCAATAGATGATGTGTGTATACATATAAACTAGGGCTTGCATAGACTAGTCGAGAGATCGACTACTTCAACCATTAGTCGGTGCTGTCGGAAACAATCGACTACTCGAGCGTGCATCTAAATTAATTAAAAATGGCGACTGTCACCAGCAGACACCACGCATCAGATGTGTGGAAGTATTTCATCAAGGATGACAAAAATATCGTAATTTGTAAGGGGCCGTTCACATATTGCGTCTAAAAACGCGTGGAAAGCGCGGCTGTGCCACTGTCTCCTTTTTTCCACAAGTGCTTGCGCTCCCATGGCGTCTGTTGTTGCTATGCAAGCTTGCGGCATTCTGAAAAGTTGAGATGTTTTCATTTCGCCGATGCATCGGTGTGTATGGAAAAGCTAGCGCACCGCATGCGCGTCACGACCGCGTCGCTTCCATTATGAGCGCCCTTGCCGCGAGCCTACATTTGAAATAACGAACTTGACCGCGCAAAAGACGCGATATGTAAACGGCCCAAGAACGGCTATTTATTTGGCTTTACTCTGTTACATGAAAATTAAAATATGTAATGTCATAACTATGTTTTGAGAGTTTACTTATGTAGTTGTTGCATTAGGCTATGAATTAATAAATATTTATTGATAAGAAATGTTTCATGTCTTTTCATTTACAGTAGCATGAACTACGAGTAGTCGAGTAACTCAAGAAATCGACTAGCAGAAATCAGTAGTCGTGCAACCCCTAATATAAACACACTTCAAAAATTAGTATGATTTTTTAAAATATTTTATTTAGCGAGAACACATTCAATTGATCAAATGTGTCAGTAAAGAGATGTATATTGTTTTTTGATAGAACAGAATTCATTTTAAATAGAGAAATCTTTATTAAATTTTCGGTAACACTTTATTTCGATAGTCCACTTTAGACATTCAACTATAAGTAACTTTGCAGCTACATGTAAATTAAATGTCATTAGAGTATTAGTAGACTGTCTGCTTAACCCTTTGATGCGCAAGCTATGGATACCCCTTCTAATGCGCAACATGGGTCTAAAAAGACCCATATTCAATTCCTATATTATTTCAGTCATGGCTGAATGTTTCTTTGCTGAATCTTTAAAATATATGTATTTTATCATTTGTTATTCCAGGTATTGATTAAATATCTTGTTTTTGATTTCCACAAATCATTATGTTTATGTTTCCTTTCTTACTTTATAAACAAACACAGTTTTTGTATTTCTACATCCATTTTACATACATTGGTCTAAAAAGACCCGTATTCATTTCCTATGTTATTTCAGTCATGGCTGAGTGTTTCTTTGCTGAATCTTTAAAATATATGTATTTTATCATTTGTTATTCCAGGTATTGATTAAATATCTTGTTTTTGATTTCCACAAATCATTATGTTTATGTTTCCTTTCTTACTTTATAAACAAACACAGTTTTTGTATTTCTACATCAATTTTACATACATGGGTCTAAAATGACCGTATTCATTTCCTATGTTATTTCAGGTGGCTTTGACAGTTACAGATTTTAAAATAAAAAAGGCGGGAAAAAAAGGACCCTAAACTCTTAACACATCGAACCATTTCAGCATAATGGCTTATTCAAGACTATACGGTTCTTAATAGAACTTTTAGGCCTATTACATGTAAATAAGCTTTAAAGGGGCATTCGGCAACTATTTCAACTTAATAAAACCGTTTAGAAATCATTTGGATGGTTTAATAACCTGTTCTGGTGAGAATGGTGACTTTCCCTGCTCCCCCCAACGTTCCTAGGTGGAAAACCAACCTTGCAACATGGGGACTAACGTCCCAGTAAGTTGGAAACAGGAAGTCTTGTGAGAAGCGAGAACGAGCGAGAAACACAAACTGCTTTATGGAAATTCGACAAACACACACGCCGCCCTCAATGTGTATGATGTATTACCCACCTCAGTACAGCTCCAAACGATAAAGTTGGCCGGCTCCGATAATAACAAATGCACATGAGCAGTGGTAGAAAGGGGGAGGAGGGGCCGCAAGTGAGTTTTTTTTACAACATTGTTGTGAAATATACTCCCACAGCTGTAGGGGGAGCTCGTTGAGAAAACATGCGACAACAAAAGTGAAACTCAGCGAAGAAATAGCTAGAGTTGCCGAGTTCCCCTTTAAAAACCCATCTTTTTTTTAGTGTAGCTAACATTAGTTTCTCTTTCTCACAAGTAATTTCTCACTAGGATTTCATGGTCAAGGTAACCATAGCCTAATATTCAAATATTATGTCCAGTTATCTTTTACAAAATATCAAATATTTTCTGTGGTTAAAATAAAATAAGACTTGCATCAAATAAACAAAAGCAGCTGTGTTGAGTTGTGAAATGTGTGGCAGGTGAATAGTATTATGTAATACTATAGTAATAGTATTTATGCAGTTAATATGTTCCTACTTGCAAATATGTGCAAATATCAAAGGTTTCTATATGGGTCATTTTTGACCCATGTATGTAAAATTGATGTAGAAATACAAAAACTGTGTTTGTATATAAAGTAAGAAAGGAAACATAAATATTTAATGAATATCTGGAATAACAAATGATAAAATACATATATTTTAAAGATTCAGCAAAGAAACACTCAGCCATGACTGAAATAACATAGGAAATGAATACGGGTCTTTTTAGACCCATGTATGTAAAATTGATGTAGAAATACAAAAACTGTGTTTGTTTATAAAGTAAAAAAGGAAACATAAACATAATGATTTGTGGAAATCAAAAACAAGATATTTAATGAATACCTGGAATAGCAAATGATAAAATACATATATTTTAAAGATTCAGCAAAGAAACATTCAGCCATGACTGAAATAATATAGGAAATGAATACGGGTCTTTTTAGACCCATGTTGCGCATTAGAAGGGTTGCGATACAAAAACTATTTTTATTCAAAAAGTAAAAAAGTACAAATAAAAATAAGGATTTGTGATGATCAAAAACAAGTTAATTGAGGAATACCTGGAATACTGAATGATGAAATTAATTTCTTGCAAAGATATAGAAAATTAAAACTCAGTCGGGTCTATTTAGACCCATGTTGCGCATCAAAGCGTTAATATCTGCGAACACTTTATTTTGTTACATTATTCTACTGACTAAGTAACTTAGCAACTACAAGTCAACTTGTTCTCCTAACCCGAACCCTAACACCTAACAGTCTACTGACAGCCTAATACTCTAATGACAGTTAGTTGACATGTAGTTGAAAAGTTACTTATAGTTAGTAAAATGTCTAAAGTGACTATCGAAATAAAGTGTAACTGAATTTTCTTTTCAACAAAGAACCATGAAAAAAGTATCATGGTTTGCATAAAAATATAAAGCAACTGTTTTCAATATTGATAACAATAATAAATGTTAATAATAAATAAAAGTAATCTCCTAAGAAATCTCCTTCAATATTACATACTGTGTTTAATAGTGCAAGCTCAATTATCCTGTTTTCATAGTTACAAACTCAGAAAAAAATGTCACCCTGTGTCCTGTGGATTATTGAATTTTTAGACCATTTCTTTGCAATTCTTCATTTTCATGCCCTCTATATAAAGCCACCTGTTACATGTACAAAATTTATATTATACACTTATAAGTATAAATGTTAATATCTACTATTTATCAGTTTTCAGTTTATTAGGATCTACCAGATTTTTAACATTGGTGCTTTTCTATTATAAAGACTCTTACAAATTAGTTCCTAGACCAGGTGTGCCCAACCCTGCTCCTGCCAATCGACTGTCCTGCACAATTCATCTCCAACCCTAATCAAACACACCTGAAGCAACCAATTAAGGTCTTCAGGCTCACTTGAAAATTAAAGGCAGGTGTGTTTAATTAGGGCTGGAGATAAACTGTGCAGGACAGTCGATCGGCAGGAGCAGGGTTGGGCACCCCTGTCCTAGACCATTATGTATAAATTCTTCTAAAGTCTGCATGAATTAATGTGTTCTTCTGTGACTTCAGACTGTCAACCAGTTGAGGTCCTTAACAAAATTAAATAGCAAAGACAGCCAAAAAGGGAAAACATAACGCTTTCCTCACCTTTCCCCTCAATTTACCTCTTAGTACCACAGGCCTGCACCACAGAGCAAGAAAAGCAGACAAAACCAAATGCTTAAAAAAAAAAAAAAAGTACATTAGTTGCAGCACTATTTCCAAGCAGCCAACCATCAATTCCGCATGCTTATTCTGTTAAACCACGGAGACAGACCCATGTGTCAGCTCTTAGCAGACATGTGAATGCAGTCGATTTTCCATCGAGGCCTGGGGATTATTAAGAGGTTGAGCTTGGAAGAAAGGACGACCACATGTTTCTTGTTTGACCGGAAAAGGGGGAGAAAGTAAAAATGAGTTGATACACAAGGCATTAGTGGTTAACCGAGAGCTAATGAGGGAAAAAGAACAACAATGAGCTCAGATGTAACCGTTTAAATGGGCAGTTTAAAATTTCAACTTTGGAGTACAACACCCCTGCACAATTACCTCGCGGTTTAAGAATCTGTTTGAAATGTGCTCCACAGTATCAAGTTTTTGTACCTGTGTGATCTAATCAAACCCACCTCACCCTCAAACAATTTTATGGAGGTAAAACTTGTTCAGAAGGAAGATCTGGAGGCCAAAATGTGCAGAACACAATTCTAAGGTCTTTACTCGTGCATAAAAACCCCACGAGGGATGGAGAGAGCTGCGGCCTGGCGGTGGTAGTGGGACTCTCCTGTGGCCAGCCAATAAATCCTACAAAATAAAAGAGTCTCTTATTTTTTCAACCATTTTTTCCCCTCATCCCAGGTGTTAGATGATGGATGATGAGGTCAGGGAGGCATGGATCACATGGCAAGGATCAGAGAGGAGCTGGGCAGGAGACATGTTGAATCCATCTAGTCAAAATCAGCCCCATGTGTCCTCCAGAGCCCTGTTATCCTATAAATGAACTTTATTGAGGCAACAAAGTGCAGGGACCTCTGCAAAAACATTAAAGGGGTGAGCGGAGGTGACCGATCCAGGGTGGCTAATGAGAAAAGATGTTTTTTTTTTCCATGACATTCTTTTAAAGGTACTAATACAGAAAACACAGCCAGCACAACCTATGGGAGACCCAGGGTGAAATAGACCAAAACGGGATGTTGTGCACATCTGCATTTGTTAAAAACTATTAAAAGGGAAGGTAAAAAAAACCTTCAGATCCAGATATCAAACAAAAAAAAAAAAAAGGACAGAAAAAAATAGATGTGCAAGAAAGATAAAAAAGGAGCAAATCATTCATGACACGTGGAGGGCTCTGCAGTTAAAGCAAGCTTGAGTCACGACACAGAGACTACCGAGTGAACAACTAACCACAATAAAGCAAGTCTGCCCACCTACCAGGGGGCCAGCTAAACGACAGGGTTACACTGTGATCCTTATGGACATGATTAATGGAAGAGAGAAAGGGAAAGAGAGGGGAGTGATGGGAGGATGTCTGGTTCTGCTTATGGTCCTGGAAATGAGATTAAAGGGAAAGCTCCAAACAGATTGAATTGTATTTGCCATAATTGCTGAGAACAGCTTATGCAGGGCAGGCCACAAATAACTGACTCATAAAAACTATACACTGCTAAGGAAGGGGGAGAGTCATTTAAACAATCAAATATACAAAAATTTTCAATTAATTAGGTGTGGGATGAGTTTAAAGCTTAGCCTTTAAATTACCTTCTTACGTAAGTGACTGAGACTACATAAAATTATAGAGACTGTGACTTACTAAAGCACATTGTAGAAACTAAGAGGGGAAAACAAAATTGATTCTGTTGGAGTGTTAACATTTTTACTCTGACCTTAATTTAATAATAAAAAAAAAAACTATGACCTTTATGGGAAGAAAAAAAAACCACCAGTATTTTCTTTGTCTTTGTAAATCTAATTTTAAAGGTAAGTTAAACACTAAGGTACAAATCAATGCAAACCACATGAGGAAAAAAGCTCTCAATCTTGATCTGATTGGATTTAAAGTAACAACATGTGCGTTCACTTCAAGGAGAGCGAGAGGGGCTGGAAAGGCCTGCCAAAGGCAAGGTTCACCTCATGACACTACGAGACTGCTTGGATTAATCTTTTTCATTTGCACAGAGCCAGTTTAGTCTAAAAGAGGCACTTTTATTGATGTTAGAATCAAAATTCTGCAAAACAAAAAAAAAAAAAAGGAGAGAAAATGTCCATGAAGGAAATGCACAGACTAACTGATAACCATAAGAGCAGTTAGAATGTAATACTAATAATTAAATGAAACCATTACAATTAGTCATTCCCGACACAGAGAACCAACAGCATCAGTTAATTCCAATCAAACCAAATGGCACTACAGTGGTGTTTTTAAAATAAATCAAATGAATACTGAAAAGCCATGATCGGGAACTCTAATTAATTTAAGAATATCTGATTGGAAACTCAAAAGATAATTTGATTTAAACATGATAGTTTAGAAGGAAAAAAAAACGAGATACACAAAGTATAAAGTATGTCAGTCTACAGTCATGTTCTGAAACCTGAGCAGATTATTGTGCCTTTCCATTCCAGTCCTGCTGAATTCTGTAATAGTTAACACATACATGGTGTTCATTAATCAAAAGAAGTACAAAGCCATGTAAAAGGTGATATATCAGATTTGGAAAGCATCAAAAGGGAGAATTCCTAAATGCATCACATTCTCCTACACAAAAGCACACATCAAACTTGGCCAGCCAAGTCACACCACTAGATGGCGATATCAGCCAGGATACAGGAACATACAGGAAGGATAGAGTGTTATGAAAGTCCTCAAGTGTTAAATGCTTTGCTCATTCGATCATCCATGAGATGTGGTCTGCTGTTGTCACTGCAGAGGCAAAGCAATTTTACATAAACACTTTATTAAATAACTACTCCATCCTATATCACCCAACCCAATAGACACTCACTGACTCAAATACATCACACGCATTTGAAACAAATGATCCAGTGTATGGACATAGGCCCGCACTGCAAAAGGTACGTGTAAGATGAAGCTGCAGTAATGTGCTCTGATCTTTCATGATGTCTTTGGACTATAACAATTTTGGGACCCTCCAAAACAAGTGTACCAATGATTTTTACTGTGTTAGTGTGCTGTTACTGTGCACTGTATGAGCACATAAGCTTACATGTGATCAAAATTTAATATTATTACTGTGCAGGATTGCAGGATATTCAACCACTATGCCACTGGCATTTCATAAAACACAGACGGCCAAGGAAATGCCTCTGTGCCCACCACTCCACTAAAGCCTTAAAGCTAATTCCCAAAGATCTATTTCCCCTAACCAGATCATTACTTTAACCATTGCAGTGGACACAGTAATGCTGGACTGAAACAGCATGTTAAAATCTCTCTAAAGGGATGCGTCCCTTATTAATACACCACACACGTAGCTTAGATCGAGGCTAAAAGCGTGGAGGGAGGGAATGTTCTTCTTTAAACTGTAGTTAGGTTATTTCAACATGAAATAAGGAGGTACATGAGACTCAATCACTGAATGTGCAGTTTACATCTTCACAACATCCTGTACTTCTCATTGACTCTATAGCATGTAGCAATAACATACATAGTTAAGCCAATATGCTTAATTAAGATTAAATAATTATCCATTGCCTCTCATGTTTATGATTTATGTGATTTATGAGTTTAGTTATCCCTAGTGCTATATTTAGTACTGTCACTAGGCAAATCAATATTACAGATACTATATTTCATACCGTTAGAACATACAACACCGAACCTAACCAGAACATATCAAACATTACAAAACTTGACTTTCTGAGTGTAGTGCTCCAGAACTGTATAAAGTGTACTGAGCTGAATGGGAGGTTACTGTGTGAATGATGAATTAGAGTCAGTGTGGTCTCGGTGTGTTGACTTCAACACACAAAACCTTGTCTCATTCGAATGATCTGCAGTAAGGCAGCTTGGACATCTTCATCCATGTGACCCTGAAAGAAAACAAGTCACAGGTGTTCGGTCAGGATAAATCCATCTTCAGAATTGCATCCAAACTTCTATGCAACTACATGTTATGACCTGTGCACTTTTATAATGTCTTACTATAACAGTACTGTTGATCTCTGCATGTCATCTGTGGTACACAGAAGACCATGCACTATACATTAATATACCTAAGAGGTATGAATGGCCTTGTTATAGGAGCAAAATATAAGGAAATGCTACTGCAAAAGAAAAGAAACCTTCACACTCAACACACATTCATATACAATTACCTGTGCTGCACTGAGAAGATGAGTTCGATAAATTGAAACAACTTCTCTATGTTGCCTCTCAGCGTCCTGTTTAGATGGAGAAAGACAGGACATATCAGGCAGTGTTTTACATGCATTATATAATAAGATCTTGCAAGGTTAGATGGTCAGTGTGTTTGTAAACACAATGCACCCTCAGTAACTGAGCTGACACAGATGTACACAAACATAACATAAACAGTAAAGGAGGGGGACTGGGACACAATGGGTTCATCTAAACCTACATCAGGATTCGGAATATTCGGTTATTTTTATGTATTTTTCGTTGATGTATTTTTTCCTGTTTTGAAGAGCCAATCCAATAACAATTACATTATTTAGGTCCATAGCCAACTCAATAGAGATAATAGAGAAAAAGCAATAGGTAACAGTTACATTATGGAATTAATTGTGCAGGGCTTTCACTATGAGGTTAAGTTTCCACCTGAGCATAAAACCTCTTTAATGTTGTGTGTGTGTCAGTTCAGTCACTGGATTTTTTTTATGCTCTTCTGAATTCTTACTTTTCGCCATTTTTACAAACTAGCAATGCAGCTGCTTGTACCCGAGCACCAAAGGTTGCCAAGGCGGTTCACACAGTAATAGAATATGGTTGTCAGTCCTGTATTTGACTCCTTAATATGGTTGTATACACACACAGAGTTTAGTTAATTACGGGAGTGACGACCGCATTCTATCACTGAACTCACACCCGTAAATTTTCACGACTCACAAACGCATTTGCTGCAAACTCCCGGTGTGTGAACTGGACTGGACAACTGGTTGTCTGTCGCATCATACAGTTTGAAAGAACCACTCTGCACTGCACACAAGCATGTCTTGTGTGTGTAGCGTGTTTTCATTACGGTGACTTACAGAGATGAAGATATGTGTCGAGTGAAGTTTTTAGATTAAGTCCCTGTCTTCCATCGGAGATGCATAGTGTGTGGTCTGTGCGTGACTCAAATGCCTCGCTTCTCCACCCTGCTGTTGGTTAATTAAGATTTGACTGTAAACAGCCTTAAAGAGTTCTGACTTGTACCACCTGACTGCTGCAGATTCATTTTGGCGTTGATAGTGTTGTCATAGAAACTCATACGTCCTCGGACGTTCAGTAATTACGACATGGTGTGAACTCGGCATAAGCTTGTTGTTTTGGTTCATGAGGAACTGTAAAAGGTGGATGCTGTTTCTTTCCGGCGCTCAGTGACTATCTGTCTGCAACTCTGCATAGCCTTACGGAACGCGCTGATGACGACCGGTATAACAAAAAGTGTTTATGCAAAGCATTGCCTACCCTAGCTTTAAGTAAAAGGAGACCATTTAAAGGGTCATGAAAGGGTCATGAAACCCTAAACCAAATTTTCTGAGATTTTAACAGAGGTATGTGTGTTGAACACTATTGAAGACAATGTTAACATCTGTTAGATTTAATAGTGGGTGAAATGGTTACATTTTAGTTTTTTTCCGCTATATTCGTCTTCCGGGTTTAAAATCTTCATCGTGTGGCAGAACACTGTAAGTGCTTTGATGACTCATCGGTGTCTCATAATTATTAATGAGACTGAGTTTTCATATCCTATGAGAAGACACTATCTCTTAATTATTCATGACACCACGTGGATCTTTCTAATGACAGACATGTCAAACTGTGATATCGTGTAGTGGATGAGAGAGCCAGTCATGGGTGTTTGTTTTCGTGGTGCAAAAGTTCAAGTGCGTTGAATATGTTTCCCCTCGATGCTGCCAGGGTTAGACTCTGGCTCCGAGCGGTTGGTTGGCCATCAACCACGGACACATCTAAATTATGTGTGCAGCAAACATTTTTATGCTTAATTGCTTCACTGTCCATCTTTATTATTGGGGTTCAGGGGGCGCGTAGATCTAGGCTATGCACGTAACGTTTTTTTTTTAAGCGGAAAATTTATTATTTTCAAATATATGCATTTATAGTGTGTATATAAACAACTATATATTTTATAATGACATTATAATTATACATGTACATTAATATGTTTTAAATAGAATTACGATTACTGTAGGCTAATATATGTAGCAGGGCATTCAATTATTTTTGAAAGGACAGTAATAAAGTGTCAGTGTATTTCATTATATTTTACCTTTGCCAGCTATAAAAAAAATCTAGCATTTCCTCACGTTTTACCACTGATTTTTAGTGACAGGCGATATGCATGGGCCCACTGGCGATGACAGTGCCCCCCTCTCCCCTGCCGTGCCATACCACACCCACTCCCTCCCTTCTTCTCACAGCCATCCACGCCCATTTAAGTTGCATTTTTCAAAAAGATTGTGAGCCAGACTTGAGCTGAAAGAGGGGGGTTTCATGACCTTTTAATTCAGTATAACACCAAATCTTGGAACACTTCTTAATAATATAATCCAATTACTGCTGAAATAACCTGAGGGAGAAAGAGATCGGTCCCTCAGTCCATTCTATCACTCCCAGTTTTTTTTAAATATTATGATTATGATTTATATTATATTTGTATTATATACGCAAGTCAGTTAGTAAGTGGGTGTATTTTTCAGCCCAAGGTGATGGCATGTAATATTTGAGGGCAAACAAATCCATCGGTATGTGCATATGAACAGAGCTACTCACAGCCAGCTGCTGCTGGAGGCTCTTGACCTGGGCTTGGAGTGTGTCAATGTGTTGAGTCTGTCTCTTGTTGGGAGTGTTGCCAGCATAAGCCAGCTGGGATAAGCCATTCAGAGCCTGTTTCAGCCTTTCAACATCTGCCAACAGTTCTGTGATCTGAAACCGAGAACACCTTGCTTTATAATCAGACAAAATATCAGGCACTTATCGAAAAAACATTTATAACAAATGAGTATAACCTTCTCACCCTTTTGTCTTTAAGCTCAGTCTGCTCTGAGGACGCTTGAATCCTCTTCTGTAGTTCTCCAATGGTGCGGAGCGATTCCTCATATCTCTCTTTCAGATCTCTGATCTCCTTCTCAATGGAGGCGCTTTTTATCTGCAGGGCCTCGGTTTCAGCTCTCGCCCTCTTTTCACCCTCCCTGGCCTGGGTTGTTTCCCTGTACAGATCCTCATATTGCTCATCCAGTCCTGACAGCCGGTCGCCAAGTTCACACACCTTCTCCTCAAGCTTTTGCTTTTCAGCTCTGAGCTCGGTCACCTGTTCTTCATAGCTGCGGAGGTCATCGAGAGCGTGTGTGGCTCTGAGGAGCTCAGTCTGCAGAGTGGCTACATCCTCAGCCCTCTGCGCGCTGGTTTCTTCCTCGTCCTGCAGTGCCAAGCGAAGCTTGTTGACCTCACGCTCAAGAGCCTCTTTAACCTGGCTATACTGGATCTCATCACAGCTCTGACTCTGGAGTTGTTTCTCTAGTTCATGAACACGCTGGGCTTCCAGTTTATGAGCTTCCTGTAAGCACTTGCACTCCTTTTCCGCCTCCTGCAGGCTCCCACTCAGAGAGCTCTGCATGGCCTCAAACTGATCCAGATGGATATACTCACTGTTCAGTTTCTTCTGGAGACTCTGGATCTCAGAGTTGCACAAGGCGTTTTGCTCCTCTAGTTCAGCTCTCTGGATCGTAACCTCTTTATATTGCTGCTCCAGCTCCACCAACTTTAGACTCAGCTCCTCCCCCTGGCTCTTGCAGCGGTCCTCCACTTCTTTGTACTTCTCGCGGGACACAAGCCCCATCTGAAGTTTTTGCTGCAGAGGCGCCATCGCTTCTTTCAATTTTTCATTCTCTAGCCTTTGACTTTCCCCTTTGGTCTTTTCGTCATTGTACATCCCCTGCATTTCAGCAAGTTTATCTGCGAAGTCATTCAAAGTGGTGTTGAAATACATCTCTTTTTCCTCCATAGCAGTCAATGGCACAAACTTCAACTGCAATGCCTCTTGAATAGTGTCCAACTCTTTCTTCTGTGCTTCGATTTCCTCGTGTAGTTTTGATGCGCTCTCTTGAGCACACTGGTACTTTGAGTAGGCATCTCTAGCTTGCCCCTCTGCTTCTGATAACGCTTTGCTCATTGTGCTTTTGAATATCTCATGTTCCACAAGGCTGATATAGTCATTTGCTAACTTGGCCTGCACATTCTCAAACTCTTCTTTCAACCTAGCATTTCCTTCCTTCGCCTTCTGTAACTCCTCATCCCGAACTCTACAATAACCCTCCAACTTTGCGATTTCAATCTTAGCTTTCTCCAAAGCCTCATCTAACACCATCTGCACACTCTCATACTCCTTCTTTGTGACAAACTCAATGTCAAAGTTCTGCTTCAGTGTTGCTTTTTCAGCTGCCAAAATCTCAATTTCATTGACTTTCTCCTGGTACTGATCTTGAAGGCTATTAAGATCTCCTTCCAGATTTGTGTTGCGTTCTGTGAGTGCAGCTATCTCGCTCTCATAACGTTCACAGGGGATGTACGTGCTCTTCAGGTTGGTAATGTTCTCACAGAGAGAGGTCTTCTCCTCCTGCAGCCTCTGTAGCTGCTCCTCAGCATGCTTTCTCCTCTCCGTCTCCTCTGTTAACCTAATCCTCAACTCCTCCACAGCGAGTCCCATAGACCTCTTCACCTCCTTGTGGTTTTCTAAGGTCACAAACTTGGTCTTCAGATTGTTGCCGAGTTCCTGCAGCTCCTTTCTGAGCAGTTCTCTCTCATCTTCACCCTCCTCCACTTCACATATTAATGACTGACACTTTACAGTGACATCAGCAAGTTTCTTCTTCAGAGTTGAGCTTTGCTCCTCCAGAGTAGCCCGGACTCGCTCATGCTCCTGCAAAGGGACAGTCTGTCGGTCGTCCATCACACGGTGGACCTCTGCCACTTCCTCCAGCACACGGTCATAATCTTCCCTTAACTCAGCCAACTGTAGCTCCTTCTCATCCACAGCATTGGTGAGGAGGTTCTTCATGTTGTCAAACTTCTCTCCGGGAACCATTGACGTCAACCTGACCTCTGTAGTCTTCACTTGACCCTCCATGTTTAAGAGTGTCTCCTCCATGACTTTATGGTCATCTTGCATTGCGCTCAGCTCTGCAGTGAGCCTCTCAACCTCCACAGCCAGAAGTCCTTCACTTTTTTTATACTCCTCCAATGCTTTCTCACTCTGCTTCAAATGGTTCCTGACCCGTCCAACCTCGGTAGAAGCTCCCTCATATTTTGCCTTCATCTCATTCAGCTGTGCTTTGAGGTCATCAACAACTTGGTTATTGAGATGATCCTTTACCGCCACCACATGAGCCTGAAGCTGTTTCACCTTTGCCTCAGAGTCTATCATTCGCTTCTGCACATCTCCCATGGCTTCCTCTAGCTCATGTACCTGCTGGTCCGACTCACGTTTGATGGCCTCACACTTCCTGGTCAGCTCCTCGCACTCCTGTGACCTGCATGCTAGAGCCTTTTGGAGGCGGCCGACCTCCTCTTGTGCAGCCTCTTGCTGTCGGTGGATACATTCAAGCTCTTGTCGAGGTGACTCAGGATCACCAGCCACCGGCCGAGAAAGCTCCAAAGGTCGAGCCACAGATCGAGATGGTTCAGTAGACTGCACGATCTGAATTAAAACACAAGCGGGCATTAATTATTATGCACAAAAAGATTATGTCAGAATACTGAGTGGATAGTAACTAAGCTTAATGGGAAAATAATTGAAAGAGGACAATTTTTTTATTTTTCACATTATCTTTCTTTTTCCTCATTACTATAAGAACAAGAAATTAGGGAAAAGAAATCTAGTCTGTAAAAATCCATGGCCGGCATTCTGTTGAGGAACAGAAGATGGAATGGCTCCCATCTTTTTTCTCACATGGGTTCATAACAAGGGCTTAAAACTTTCAAAGAAAACTTTATCTAGGCCACTTCCAAAGTCAAACATCTGTTCCTACTTTAGCAGGTGCATTTTTTACATATTTTTAAAACACGTAGTGACCTCTAACATAGGTGAGAGTAAAGTTGTTTCTGGTGCTATGTGACAACAAAATTCCATCCACCACATCTGCCCAAAAGCTGAAACCAGGTATATTATATCCCTTCAGAGAATAGTGCTAATAAATCATAAACCCGTCTGACGCTGCAGGCTATGGAGGTTCTGAAATGAAATGAGAGAGAGCAACTTATCTGACTTCCTCTCCTAAGCTTAACACAGCTGACATAGACAGCCTGCTCGCTGCATTAGTAAACACAAGTAAAATTCCAAACCTTGGAAACCTTGTGCCTGCTCAGAAAACCTTTAGAATTATTTCTTGATTTTGCAATTAAGCATTTGCACTTATAGTCTGATGTTGTTGTTGGACTTCATGAGGCAAATCAGACATATAAATGTCTGTGTATGTACACTGAACTGACTAGTTACTGGGTATTAGAAAGTTAACTTGTATTAACAAGTACATACTGAGTAAAAATATTAAACTGCATTTACGTACTGTGTAACCATTTTGTAGACCTGAATGTTACAGATTGTTATTTTATAGCAATTCATTATTTTATTAGTAATAGTGCCCATGGTATACATGTTTCATGCATAAAAGTGTTACCCTCTTTCTTAATATCTCTTAAGATATATTTACTTATGGACAGTGTTTGATATGCACACATATTATTGTATTACCAATTGACAGGGGTTAGAATATTGGAACAAGGTCAGCAATTTTAAATCACAGTAGTTTCAGTTGAACACTTAAATGTTTTTAAAAAGTCCTTCGTTTGTTTAATTGTTTGTCTTGGAGTTGGTTTACACCAAGTAAATGATATATTAGTTATATAAATAGCTAATATATAATTTCATATAAATATAATTCGTTTTTGGCATCAATAGAATTTTTTGGTATTTATGGTGATTAAGAAGAATTTAAAGAAATTTAAATTCACCTGAGCAGAGTCCAAGCTGTGTGACTGTCGAAAGAGTACATTGTCTTTTCCTGCAGAAAATAAGAACCCAGAATGAAAACACACGTGACTGTACTTATAGAAATATGACATCTTAGACATCCCTACAATTAACATAATTTCAACATCAGCACAGTTTATATTGATGTCTCTAACACCAAGGTCATACTGTACTTAATCACAGTCTAAAGACCTATATTTTAAAAGACAAAATCACCTTTGATCACGGACTGGCCAGGGTAATCTCCCTGTAAAATAAAAACATGCAGAATTGTTAATCATTTCATCACTTTAATCATGAGAAGCAAGCAGCAGCCCTTGATGAGCATCTTGCAAAGATTTTCACTGACCAAATGGCTCCGCTGCTGGACTCTCACAGTCTCTATGGCCCGGGCTCTTTCTTCCTTCTCCTTGGCAGAAAGTAAAAGCTTCAGCTGCTCTCTCTGGTGTACAAAAAAAAGATGCACATGCATATTCAACAGTAACTCACACCCAACCTTAAAAAACAACAACAAATAAACCATTAAAACTATGATAGGATGATCAGCCCTGCAAACTCAGAGGAGGTGAAAAAGGTGACATGGTTACGAACTATATTGTTGTTGGGTGGTCAGGAGGCATTCTCTCCTCCAGGATAATTTTTATTTTTTTTTGTGATTTTAACATGTAAACGTGACGTTATATGACATTGTTTAAGAGCTATTTTATTGATGCCTTTCCGCGGTTGAAACTAATTGAACGATTACATGTGACGTTATTCGGATTTCGATAAGTCCTACTGTATCTTTCAACATATACCTTCTGATGTTCATTCATGTTTATTTCGTCTTGTAACTCGTTAAGCGGAAGAGATGATCGGTTCATGTGCGCTATGCACTGCCACTTCGCTTGAACTGAGGCGCGAACTTTGTCACACCGCAAAAGATCGTGGCAGCAAGAGAGAGACGTCTATGGTCTCACTCCAGTCTATGGGAAATTAGCCCATTTCCAATTCTTGTGAGGTTTATTGAGCCTGCAATCCAACCATACACCCCTCCGCCCACACACACACACCAGACCTACACGATTCACATGAATGACATATTTTGATTCAAAATAGCGAATTTCTAATTCTAAGACTAATTTGCAGGTATAGATGATGAAGGAATAATAAAAAAAATAAGAATAGACAATGACACTAGGACAGAAGAAAGTCTCTTCCAGGGCAACACATACCTCTTTGTGAATGTCCTCCACTATTGACTTTTCCTGAAAAAGGAAAGAAAGAGAGATAGAGAAAACATGCATTACAAAAGATGTCTGCAAAACAACTGCAATATAAATACAAAACTGCCTGCTCAGATAAATACAGAAGAGTATTTTGGCTTCAATGCTGAAAACACCTGTGTAAGGCACAGACTTGCAAATAAATTGGCCAACTATCAAAACACTGAAGAAACACCTGGCTGAGTTGTTGCTGAAGCATGTTAACTTTGTCAAGCAGCGTCCTCTGTTCCTGGTGGAACTTCTTTAGAGATTCCTGTTGGCTCTCATTCTTTTTCTCCAGGTCCTATAAAACACATGTACACAATTCACACAGTCAGTAAATGCCCACTCATTAAATGGAAATGCAATAAATGTACAGTTCGCAATACAAAAAATGTCTAGGATCGATGTCTAACAACCCTAAAAATGCAGGTAAAAGAATGTGTAAATAAACATGTAAATGGAACACAATAAGACATGTCCTGGTCTAATAATAACATCAAAAGGATGAACAATTTACTGGCAACAGTCATGGAGTTGAATGGCCCTCACCTGTATGATCTTCTCATGGTTAGAGGTTTCAGAGACCATCTCCACAGACTGCAACTGACACAGACAGAAAATAAAATGATAAATCAAAGTGATCAAAACAAAAATGGTCAGGTATAATATATAATTTCAGAGTCCTTGGTAAGAGCAAAGAATAAAAAAAAATATATTTGTAAATCAGTGGAGTGGTTAGGAGTCTGAGAACGCTACTTACAACAATACAATGTTGTATTGTTCAAATTTGGGCTAACCTTTTTTCTATACACTAGAGAAAACTATTATTCAGATATAGCTGCTCTTCATACATTTCCGACAAATCCTAATGTTAGAAACGAGTGGCTGCAGTTTATTTCTACCATGATCCCTAATAATTACAGCTTGACCTTAAGTTTTTTGCAGCACATTTAATGACTTCAAGACATTTTTCAAATTATGACTGTTTAATGCATAAAAAGTGGCTGAATTATTAAAATGACTGGATATGGTTTTAGAGAAAAATTAATTTTCCCTTACTTTCATCGAACACTGGCTGGCAGTATTGTGTAAAAATTGCTACAGCACTTCAGCCACTAATGCAGGTGGGGTCAGATTAGTGCATCAAGACATTGAGATTTGGCATGCGATAAGGAATTATATTAGCCTGAAATAGTTACTTTTCAATTAATATGATAGATGCACAAGTGCTGAAATGACACAAAGAAAAACAAAGAGCCTCTCTGCTCATTAATCATAAATCCCATTTGTATAATTCCAGTTTCACTGCTCTAGACGGCTTCAGTAAAATTACAATGAGAATAAAGGCAGCCTTTCTGCGTGCAGTGTGTGTGGGAAAAATACTGTAAATCAGTCCATTTGTGAGTCAGTGATAAAACTGAGACACTAACAAAAGTTAATCAGCAAATCTCTCTTTTTTTTTTATCTCATCCACAGGATGATGCTCAGAATAAAACTAAGGTGAACATGCAGTGTATACCTGTCTCTTTTTCTGTTCCATCTTGGCAGCTTCTTTTGCTGTGAATACAAATGAGTAATCATTAATTAGCAATTCAATAATTAGCAATTCCCCCCGACCTCCCCCTACCCCCCCAACCCCCCCCCAACCCCACCCCAACCCCCCCCCAACCCCACCCCAACCCCCCCCCCCCCAACCCCACATGAGCTATGATATGTATGAGTAGCTTTTTCTTTTCAGTCTGGAAGCTGGAAAGACACTGCTCTACACTCTACTTAGAGAGAGTGTGCGTCATAAGCTCTTGGAGCTTTGATCTCTATAAACTTACTATATGATAAAACCCTATTCACATTAAAAATGATGCAACAAAGTAATGTGAACTGCAGGGGGAAGAAGAGTTTAAAAACCTCACAAAAAAAATGCATTCAACTGATTTACACCAAGAATGGCAAAAATTTTCATCAGCCTCTGTAAAAAGGTTCAAATGTGTGAGAGAAAGCATTCACATACTGGAAAATAAAAACCCATCACTTAAATTAAATGGATAATGGAATGGAACAATGGAAGTAATGAGGTGATATGTTACAATGATAACTGGTCTTCTTTTCAAATATCGTCAGAAATTGCTTGGCATATCACTTATTTTCGCTCTGTTCGTTTATTGCCATTATGGCTATTTGGAGTGCTTATTCTGGACACATCACCCAAAAGGTTATCGGTCCGTAAATCTACAACAAAGGACTACATTATAACCTTTTGTGCTTTCTCTCTCATTTACATCACTGACTGTCCAGCATATTAGATTTCAGACTACTATCTGTTCTGATGTGACAATACCTGATGCAAATAACAAATAGAACAATTCTAAAATTGTGTGTTCAAACTTTACAATCTCAGGACACAGTTAACAGTCACTATTGTAATATGGCTAATATTAATTTAATATCTGGTCCAGTGTTCGTTCTATATCTTTGGCCGGTGAATCTTGTTTGTGCATTTACCAACATTTTCCATTTCAGTTTATATCATAATGGTAATTTTGAATAGTGTTGGGGCAATTCAGTTTGAGGCACATTTTAATTCCTTTCAATTTATGATTTTAGGCACTGCTCTACAGTGCTGCTCACATATGGGAGAGAGGGATTTCATAAAAACAGGAAGCATAACAAAACCTTTTGTGGCACTGTCCAGATAATTCTTGACAAGAGAAACAAGCTCCTGGTTTTTGCTGAGTCGAGCATAGTGATAACTGTCGTGGCTGAAACCATCCACAGCAGTGACATCAGCCCCATGTTTCAACAAAACGTCCACAGCATCCATACACGCATATTCACAGCCCAGAATCAACGCTGTTCTGAGTGAACAAAGACACAAACACATCTTTAACAGGACTGACAATGACATCAAAATACTAAAATTGCATCTGTGATTTCTCTAAATTAAGACAAGAACAACACAACAAAAACATTTTAATATCCCTCTATCCACTTTGTTTTGTCAGCACAAAAGTAAGCCATTTTCTGTGAACGCGCGAGACTTGGGTATATAACTGGATGAATAACAAGATGCCGTTAATAGTAAAACTACTTGCGCTACAAACCAATGTGTTTATGATTACGCTAATAAATTAAAATAATATGATAAACAGCAGCATGAAATAACTGGTACCGGCTGACACCAGAAGCCTTGCAAACTCATTTTAAAAATGGCTGTGCCAACTACTGCATTAAAACATTTACATTTATGCATTTGGAAGACGGTTTTATCCAAAGCGACTTACATTGCAGTCAGAGAATTCAATATCTGAATAAAGCTACAGGAAAGCTATCTAACTCCAAAACTAAGTTAGATAAAGATAAATATAAAGATAAAGAATTCAATATCTAAATAAAGCATGCATGGCAAGAAAAACAATAAAAGAGAAATATGAATGTGATAATATTTACTTATTCTGTTTGTCTCTGACTGTGATGTCACTTCCTCGTTCTAACAGCAGCTGACAGATGTGTGGATGACACATCTGAGTGGCAAGCACTATTGGGGTCCGGCCATCCTACAAACACACACATATAAAAGTGTATAAACTCAATTTGCATAAATTTGCATAAACTCAAACAGAAAAATCTAATCAGAAAGAACATTTGAGAATAAAGTACATCTGAGGAGAAATAAATACATAAAATATATATAAATACATTTGTCCAGGAAAAAATAATAAGACAATACAAAAATGTTATCAGTATATTAAATATCCCACACGCCACATATTAACTCACAAAGTCGCTGGCATTAACTGATGCTCCGCTGTCACAGAGCAGCTTCACGCTGGAGGAGCAGCCGGCCATAACTGGAAAGACAAACAATAATAATATTTCTAACCATTTCCCCCAAGCATCTGAATTAGATTCAGTAGACTCACCTGAGATCACACTCAAAATTATGTATAATTTTTATGAATGAATAATCCAAACCCTGCACTGGGCAAGAGCTCTAAATCGTACATGAAAGCCTTCTGAGGAAAGGAAAATAATTCCATGAACTACATCTTATTGATTACGACTGGTTCTGCCTCAAAGAATCCCTTTCAAACGTTCATCCACTACCCTTTGCCTCCGTCCTCTGATTCACTACTCATTGAAGGAGGCACTAAAAGTGAGGAATGGAAACGCGAGGAAAGTGGAAGGAGTGGGAAACCCCCAAATCAGGTTGAATAGAGAGCACTGCAGAGTTCAATTCCAACAAAACCTCAAAATGTACAAAGCTTTTTGCTTACCAGCATCATGCAAGGCCGTCCTTCCCTGCAGGTCCACATTTCCCACTGGGCAATTGTGCTGAAACACAAAACACTGGTCACACACTGTCAGGCCATTAAATACTTTATGGCTATTAAGCTTTAAAAGCTCAGAGGATGAGTCAAAACTTTCAAAAACATCCCTGATGACTGATTTCTTTTAAAAATATGAACACAAAAACAAAGAATGGACCAAAAAAGACACGGGTGCGTGAAACTATAGTTTGAATCTTTGAAATGATTCAGAACCCAAGAAGTGAAACCAGGTCAAGCCAAGGATACTGTTGCTAAGATACTGGCCTCAGTGGTCTGTATCCCACCACTCTCTGTGCCCTCGTTTCTAAAATCTTTTTTATTCTCCATAATGCACTCTCTGTCCTACTTTCTCAAGCCCAATACTTGCTGTACTACTTTTTGCTACCTCTAACAAAACAACTCATCTGACTTCAGTCACTATAAAAACCGCTTATACTCTAGCAACAGCCTCCAAAACCAGTAGCAAGATCACATGGTCCTGCTGGCTAACTGTGTCCTGAGTAACTATATCTGATGGGCTCTAGGAGCCAGTCTCAGATTGCACATGATGACGGCATTAGAAATATAGACTGCAGGTTACAGTATGGGCAGCCTGTCAACACTGTAGACACCCAGAAAATACTCTCATCCCGCCACTCAATCTTGTCTGCATTAGCATTACGCAGTCAGAACACTGGCAGAGCATTATGGTGGATTACGCTTTACATTAGCTGGCAGCTAAACGTGTTGCACCAGTGATTTCAAAAACAAGAGAATTACACAAACTTTTATATATTAAGATTAATTTTTATATAATTAGTCTAGACAGACTTTTCTAATTTTGCTCCCTGTGGTACAAGTAATTAACACCAACAAATCACTGCGACAAAGAGGCTGTTGTTGGAGTCATCAACAAGCAAGTGATAGGAATCATTTCCTATCTTAATTATCTTGAGTTTTACCCACTTGCAAAACGTGTTTGTGGAAAAATTGATTCAAATTTAACCGTATCTGTAAACAAGCTCTGCCCAATTTGCCTTCAAACAGCATAATTGTCCCATAATCACAATGTCAGGTTCAGCATTATGCAATTGAGTTCAGGTCATCAGTTTATTAGTTTGTAAAATAAGCATTGACTTTGTTTCTGAGCATGTGGGCTGGAGTAGGCTTGCCAGTAGCAATAAAGGTTTGCAAACTTTTCGCTGCCTTCCCATTGACACACAGCTGACAATGAAGTAGGGCTGGGTATTGTCCTATGACACTAGGGGTGTAACGATATTCGAACCGAACCGCCCCGCCCTGCCCCTTGCTACCCCGGCCCCGCCCAGCCCGGCTCATTGGACCTGGAATGTGTACACAACGAATTCAGTTTTGTAGCCTAACCACCAAATAGCAAGCTCCGTGTTTTGTTACTTTCGATAATAAGCAAGGTGTAATCTTCAAATTCTGACTAGTTGATCACAAAAATCAAACAATAAATGCAGTTTTGGCGCTCTCTGATGTGGCGTGACAGATCACTGTACTAGCTCCTCATTTCAAGCGGCAGCGCGGAGCGCGAGTAAACGCGATCATATCTTCCTCAGTTACAGAATAAACATGAATGGACACCTGAAGGTATGTTGAAAAATACATTATATTTACTGAAAGGCATCATAACTCGTGTAATCGCTCAATCACTGTTTCAGCAGCGTAAAGACGTCAATAAAACTGCATAGCTTGTCACTAGCATTATATTTACCTCAGCAGGCAAGTGATTCAGTGTCCACAACTTGTTGGTTCCTAGAGAAATGAACTCTTGCACTAAATAAATGCACTATATTATCCTATATATTATATTTTACTTAACCTGTTAATTATATCTTGATTAATTAATGTAGGCTACGTTTAAAATATCTTTCATGAAAATGACAGCAACTGTGTAAATTATTATATTTCAATAACAAATTAGAGTAAAGTTAATGCAAAAACTGCCTTATGTTCAGTTTACATGTTTTCATACAATGTGTTGGGTGTTATTATTATATCTAAAAAATAAATAGCAATTTAGGCTCTGTTGTTAACCTTTAATGTTATAGTAATGTGCGGCTCCCTATATAGTTTACAGCATTAGCAGATTTTTAATCCTTGCAAAACGTTTAATTGTAATTGAATTAATTTAAAGACAAAGACACCATTTTTTTCATTAAACCACTGTTTAAAATTTTTTTTAAGCTTTCTAAACCGAACCGAACCGAGACGTCAAAACCGTGGGAAAACCGAACCATCAGTTTTGTGTATCGTTACACCCCTATATGATACAATACATCAATGAGAATACATACACTACAGTTTAAAAGTTAAATTTGTATAGCATTTTTAAAAAATAAATTAATATTTTTATTCTGCAATATAAAATTGTAACGTGAAATATTGACAATATAGTGAGAAAAAGAACCGGGACACATTGATTTATATTTCTATTGGCAAAGCCCTAAAATGGAGACTGCAAATAATCCTTTCTGAAGTTCATATCACAGTCCTCAGAAAACCTCACTTCAAAAATATGATTCAATATTTTTTCTCCACTTCAAAAAGAGGATACAATAGAGCAGAAATTGTCTGGCTTTAAAAAAAAAAAGAGCATACAAATACATCGACCTTCTATGCTCTACTTTCAACGGTGTTGACTGTGAAAACAGCTTTACCTGGAGTAGTTTCTGCACGCACAATGACTGGGCATTTCTGGCTGCCAAGTGTAAGGCATTTTTTCCTACAGGAACAAAACAACAGTTCAATAGGAGCCATTAGGTAACAAATGTGTTTCAGATTATACCAATCTTAACTGCTTGTATAGACAAATGTCAACAGTGAGAGTATAACAAAAACATACCACATTTTACATAAAACAGTTCTTCTATAGATATCAGTTGATAATGACATATTTATGGCTCGTTTGTCAATGCAATTCTTCACTCTCTGGTTCTCTCTCACCATTTACATTTAAAAAATAAATAAATAAATAAATAAAAAATAATTCACCAAATTGAAAATTCACTCTCACGTTGTTCCAAACTAAAAAAAAAAAAAAAAAATCATATCCGAAACACAAATGAAGATATTTTCTTCATCTGCAGCCGCAAAATATTAAGTAACTCAAAAATAATTATCTGATCTTCCAGTGAAATTTGTGTGTGTATTCAGGGTCCAAAATTAACTTTAAGAAAATGCAGTAGTGATATATATTCCTTACTGGTCATGCATTTTGCATTAGTTTCCAATATAATATTTAAAAAAATATACATAATAATAATAATATAAAAGTCGTGGCCTTAAGATATGTGGTAGTGTGTTACTCCCAAATACTGTCATATAAAGAATTGTTGTGCTTCTATATGGACCTGGATGCCCGTTCATTTAGTATTATGTATAGAGATTACTATTACAGCATTTATACATTCTATTATTGATTATATTTTCAGTTTTCATTTCAATTTATTTGTGTATTATTGCATTTAGTTACCAAGGCAGCATTTCTTTTTGAAATTTAACTTTTTCATTTAATATTTTATGTACAAATTTCAATTACCAAAATGACATTTTTAATAGTTTCAGGTTTAGTTAACAATAACACCACTGTTTTGAGTCCTGCTGGGGTCACGTTCCCACTCTCTCTTCCTGTACTTTTTTGTTGTTTTGTGTGATGCAAGAGAACAAACCTCATCCACATATTTAAGCTTCAGTTTACCAAATTCGGTGTGCTCTATGCAAGCGTGTTGATCAATGTTTAAATGTGATTGAAAGCTTAAAACTATTACGATCTCTTCACTAACTTTTTAAATCGTCAAAGTTTTGGTGGAACAGACTTTCAATGAAGGGACAAAAATCTTTCAGGTTTCATTAAAAATATCTTCAGTTGTGTTTTGAAGATGAATGAAAGTCTTATTGATTTGGTACTACAACATTTTTGGGTGAACTATATAATACCTTTAAGGAAATTCGCACTCTTACACAAAATTACTGATGTGTTTTAGCATTATGCGTGTTCTCTGGTAAACCAACTCATGAGCACACTCATCTAGAGCAACATCCTCACCTGTGGCATCCGTGGCTGTGATATCCACACCATGATTGAGAATGAGATTCAGGCAGTCGAGATGTCCTCTGGAGGCAGCAAGATGGAACCTGGAGAAAAAGAGAGAGACAAACAGAAAATGCTGAAAATGCCTGCTCTTACACCCTTATTCACTCTTACAGCATTATAGAGGAGGAAATGACTACCATCAGAAGAGAAACTCTCTCTCCCCTTAAACGCATCTGCACGCAAAACCCTTCACTTTACACTACATAAGCATACTTCTTATTCATACATATCTCATATTAACATACTTCCATTATTGTAATGTTGGCCATGTAGCTTAAAGTGTCTATAACTGCTTTAGATGCAAGATGATGTTTCTATTTAACTGATTCACATTCATGTGAGATTCAGAATGGATAAAAATCAGCATTTTGAGCTCAATTTAAAGAGGTGAGAATGTCCTCTGAGACATGTTGTAAAGATAGATGTGCAGATGTTCACCTTTGTTTGAAAAGTTTTATTTAAGACCATGTTGATGGTGAGAAGTCAAACATGTAGACAGGGCCCTGACCTGAAGCTCGACGTGTGACGTTGTAGATAACTCCACACACAGTCCCAAACCACCACCCATGGAGACATGGATGGGTGGCAATTGACTTATTATTAGAATTGAGGACATAAGAGATGTCTTGGGTGTTTTTAATAGCGTTTCAGCAATGGGGTGACTCTCACATGCCTAGTGCAAATCACTTTTTGAAACTTAGTTATGATTGCTTTTTTTGTAAGCCATTAAAACAACATTTGCTCATTGCTCTTGTAGGTTCCTGCAAATATGATTGCATAGCTTAAAAACGACTCGATGCAATAACGTTAGGTATATGGAAAGAAGGTGGCTGTTATTATGGTAAGTGACCCTTGGCGATTAGAAGAGACTGAAGGGCTCAGATGGTCATGAAGACCCAGACATGTCATTCTAGCTTGGCTCCAACTCCTTGGCTGACTCGCATATCTGCGGCTCCAAGATACATTATGTATTTTTAGAGGTGACAGAGAGGTGGGGTGGGGGGCAGTTTGAATTCAAAACAAGACTTTTGCAATCTACACCAGTCTGTCACCAGAATTTCTGCAGTTCAGCAAAAGCCATTTCAAAACATCTGAATATCTGATAAATGTGCAATTTGAATGCTTTAATGAACAAGGCTCATTGGTAACTAAAAGCCTCTAGCAGCAGCAGAACATTAGTAACTCAAAAAAAAATCTGATCTTCCAGAGAAATTTCTGTGGATATGAACTTGTAAATGTAATAGTGATATATATTCCTTACTGGTCATACATTTTGCATTAGTTTCCAATATAATATTATTAATAATAATAATATAAAATTTTGGCCTTTAAGATATGGGGTAGTGAGTTACTTCCAAATAAAGAATTGTTGTGCTTCTGGGAACCTGGAGGCCTGTTATTTTAGTATTATGTATAGACTGTACTATTACAGCATTAATACATTTTTTAACTGAAATTTATATTTTCAGTTTTCATTTAAATATATTTCTGTATTATTTATTGCAGTCAGTTGCCAGGGCAGCATTTCTAATTTTAAGTTTTTCATTTAATATTTTGTGTACAAATTTCAATTCCCGAAAATTAAATGTTTAATAGTTTTAGGTTTAGTTAACAATAACACCACTGTTTTGAGTCAGGACTCAGGCCACGTCCCAGACCTATTTCCCTTCCCCCGCTTTTCCTGTACTTTTATGTTGCTTCTCAGCTCTCATATACAGTATGTTAAAAGGCAAAATTCCAATAAACAACAACAACAAATCCCTTTTGCTAAAAGGAATTATTTCATTCTTTTCTATTGTAACATCTGTCTATTTTCTATTGTAATTTTTGACAAACTAGAAGATGTGTGAGCTGTATTAGACTGACACTTCACTAACATCAGTGAGGGGCAGATTACCATTTTTGCGATTTGATTTAAACCATATATGTTTCAGTTCCTAACGAAGTTACTGGTCAACTTATTTACACATCAAAATCAATTGTGCTGTCATTTGGCACTTGTCAAGTTTTAATTACAGATCTTGGAATAATCTATTTTCAAAAGTGGGTGTGTTAAAGAGACAAAAGTCATGGTCACACCAGGAAGGCTTAGTCTAGGTTTCCTGTGAACTAACCATCCATTAGCAAGCTCTGTCAACCAGGTGTATTTCATGCCATACTCTTATTTATACATAAACACACAGATAAATCTGCTCATTTCCATCTGCCCACAAGGCAAAAATGCTGTACTAATGCAGGTTACCAATTTACTCTCCCGAACTACTGGTTTACACCCTACAAGCCCTGTGGTCTGCCCTCCCTGTGAGCTTTTCTGACTGGTGAGGAAAATAACAGGCTGGAGATGCAGTCTGCATGTGGGGTCCTGCTATATATGAACAGAGGATTTCTACAAATCCAAAGTCATGTGACCTGTGTATTCCACTACTCAACTATACACAAAAAGGCTACATACGCTCATGTTCAGGTCATTTGGCAGCCATTAGGGCGCACAGACACCCACAAGCATGTTTCATATAACAGGCTGGTGTTTATTAATTGAGCTCTGTTACACTAAGGCCAACTCGACGACTGTGACGGCGGCGAATGCACTTGATTTAGTCCTGAGAAATTCTAGCACCTTATTACAAGTCAAGCTCATCTCCACCCAACCGAGCAAGAAGAATCTCACACTATGACAAAAATACTCAAAGGGGAATCTTATGGACTAAATGAGGGAATGAAACAAAGCTGTGGTTAAATCAAGCTGAAATGAGTCCATCTATGCCCTACATATACCATGTCAAAGCAGTAAAAACATCAGGGATGGACGGGAGGCCAGCTTGGCTTTCTAAAACAGGAAAAGATGCAATTGATCTGATGGTGTTGAAGTCTACTGTGTGGTCATTTAATAATGTGGAACATCAATCAGGGATACTGAATAAGAGGGTTCAACGAATCACCTCTAACTTAAAATACTTTTCTTGCATTCATCCCAAAATAAAGAGGCATCATCTAAAGCTCTCTGGACTGGGAGCTTTCAGAAGATTACATAGGCAGTTAACATGCCAGTTTAGGAAGGAAAATATACTCCCAGCTCTTAAATTTAGTCAGTGTACACAAGCATAGATTTACTCACTGAAGACCCACTTCCAGCCCAGGAGGCCCATGCTGTTTTGCGCCTGGTCAAGCTTCTCTGACCACATGTTTTCCGATCTTAACTTAAACCCTTGGTCAGGCACAAAATGCCTCAGCCCAGATTGGGAAAAAAACATAGGCCTATCAGTGCCTATCAATTTCTGTAAAAACCAAAGCATTTCAAGTTGTTCACAATCATATGCTCTCAAGCACACCTCTACAACCAATATTGAAGAAAGTGCCAATTTTTTAAAAATGATCTTATATGTACTCAACACATTTTTAATCATCATCATTACTAATAAAACAAAAATGAAAAATAAAAGCATAATTAAAAACAAACAACAGAATAAACAAATGCAAATATATGCATAAATAAATACCCTTGGGCAAGACATGCTAATGAAGTGACAATCAGCCTGCTCCATGATAAAGCAGTGTAATATATTGAACGGGTTAGTTGAAGATCATATTCAAGACTAGAAATTATATAATTTTTTTTCCTATAATGAAAACTCTTGAACAACTGTGTCTATAATATTACAGAAACTACTGTGTCTATACTATTAAATGTACTTTATTACAGGTTTAAGAAATATGCAGACCTAAAGAGTGTGAAAGTATGTAAGGCCACGTCCACACGAAGCCGGTGCGTTCCCTATCCGATCTTTTTTTTTCCTCGTTCTAAAAAAAAATTCCGTAATCACGGCGTCGTCTCAAGAAATATCTGCGTACACACGAAACCACTGAAACTGACTGAAAACGGTGTAGTATACATGCCAGACCAGTACAAGACACTGTAATTCTGACACAAATACACTAAAAACAGAGAAGAAGACTTGCGCATAAACCTTGCGTGCTGTATACAATAATATATACAGTAATATTAGGCACAGTAGCTTCTTTTCTTTTTTACCAAGAACTTTATTGAACAATATGAAAAACTATAAATGGTACAAAATAGGGATGAGTCACGATAGTCGATTAGTTAGCAGACGCATAAAGCTTGCCACAAAGAACCGGCAAATAGCCTAATCATTATGAATGTGTCAAATATAGCAAGGAGACATTTTAATTGTTTATTAATAAACTAGTGTTTTGTGTGACGATGCTGACTCGCCACCTTCGCAGTATTGTGAAGGTGCCTATAGAGAGAAATGCACACTTCATACGAATTATTAGAGTTGTCTGTTTCTTTTCGTTTTGAATTGTTTTGTTTAAAAGTAGACATTTCAAGCTTAGATATATTTCTGAGTTTATGTTCATTTATGAGACAAGCTCCAGTTCTCGTGCGATGCAAGTTATATCGCGTCGGCGCCTCCATGTCCTGATTATAGGCTATTGTCTGCTATATTTGATTCTTATTTATTAAATCCAGGCAATTTGTTAATGAAACATTGATTAAAATTAAGATACAATTTATACAAAACGAAATTCACTTTAAAGAAAGGCTTTCTACAAAACAAAACTTAATGAAGTGGTCAAAATGATGTGTCTCGATATTGCGCATCTTACTCACGCTGTTCACTTTTCATATAGGGCCTAATCAACATATATGAAATGGAAAAAAATAACATTAAAACAAATATGAAACTAACTTTTCTTTAATGGCTACAACATATAGGCCTACAGTACAGAGAAATTTAATGTCGGAGCGAACGCCGTGTCACTGGTGAGCATGAGGGGGAGAGGAGCGTTTTTTTGAATAATAATCAAATAATTCCCAGCAATCGTCGAATATTATTTTTGCTTGACATGCCCATCTCTACAAAATACGAGAAGTCTTAATCAGACAAAATACAAGCATCATAGCATAAGAACGAAATATAAATAAATAAATAAAAATACATTAAAGTAGGCCTAAATAATAAATAAATAAATAAATAAAAGAGGCTCAGTAGCTTCTGAAGTCGCAGTTGTTGCTGTTATCGCTACTGATTTAGCGTGTCTGACTAGTCGACACGTGGGGTGATGACATCATCGTTTCACAAAATATACGGATTGGCCGTACACACGAAAACCGCAAGGGCGTCGTTTTCAGATTTATCCACTTTGGGACCCGGTTTAAAAAAATAGCGGTTTCACTCTCCCAAAACGCCGGATCCGTGTGGACGAAACGGCAATACGATAAAAAATTTATACGTATACAGCGAAACGCGTCTTCGTGTCGACGGGCCCTAAGATGACAAAGTATTATAAATAATCCTGCACTTTCTGCACTGTATGTGACAGGCAGGGATGTGCAAAACGACAGACATTCAAAGCAGACTAATTGGTATGCTGCCTAGTCGATTAATCTGTCTTAAAGATGCCCAGTACAATTAGGCTGGTTTTGGGTTAATCCCGCCAAGAGAGGCCACGTTTCTTAGGGACGTGTTCTTATGTTAACCAGTAAGACAGCATGCAAAGAAGTGGATCAGAATACAGGGTTCTGGAAAAAGGTTTTGAAATGTAGGACTGTTTAACTTAACACGCTTTCTTAAACGCACATACAAAAAATCTAGATCAACTAGTTGACCTTAACAATAGCCTAGTCAGTTTTTGGATGACTAGTCGACAATTGTGACCCATCCCTAGTGACAGGAACTTACGCAGAGCGGCCCTCTACATCGAGTTTGGTAGGGATGATGCCCTTCTTGCCAAGCACTGCTGCAACCTTGTCCACCTCCCTCCTCTCCACTGCCTTCATCAGCCTGTCATCATATTTATTCCAGTCTGTGTTCTAAAGGATAGAGAGAAAGAGAGATCAGCACATTCAAAACATCAGCATATATACAACGACAGCAGTGTCATGTTCAATAAAACTGCAGAGGTGACACCTATTGTTCAGGGTGGTGATCGCTAGTGTAATTAGCTGAATGAAGGAATGTGAACAATTCCTGTACAGCACATATTCAAATATTCAAAAGCACAACAGGAAATAAAATGCTTGAAGGAAATGAAAAGGCTTTATATCTTTGCAAAATAAAAAGGGATGACAGAATTAGTCAACCATAAACTGGAAAAATGGGTTTACCAATTACTAAATGGTGAAAGACCCCCATGGGCCTGATTCATATATATTCATTTTCTTTTCTTTTCTTTTTTGTGTGTGTTAATGTGCATAGTTTCGATAAAATACCATTTCGAGGAGTATGGTAAACATAAATATATGATATATACCATTTCTGAAATCTGCATCTGATGGAAAGGTTTATTTGATGTTGAATGTCAATAAACACCTGGGAAAGTTAAGAACTGGTATATCAAAACAACATCTGAGGAAATAAATACTTTGTCTTAATACACATTTCGCAAACCAAATAATAATGTGAGGGGAAAAAAAAGAAAAGAAAACGTAAAACTATTGCATCAACAAAAAATGCTTTTAAGCCTGGCATGATCACACAAGTTGACACGCTGTTCAAAAGACCTCTAAAGCTCCAAAGATCTCAAGCAACAATTCACTCTCCAAAGAATGCTGCAGCATTCCTGGATTCCTTGAATTTATGGAGATAGCTATAAGTCATTCTCTCGCACTGAAACAAAACAAGCACGCGCACACACAGACACAATGAAATGACAGCCTCACTCCCTGCAGCCTTTGCATAGAAGACAAAAAGAACAGAGCACAGCAAAGTTTAAGGGAAAATCACTACTAAGAATCTCTTGATACCTACAAAGTACATGGAGGTGCATTTGAGCCATCGACTCATCTTGGTGGTCCTTTTGCAGTTGTCTGGAGAAGTACAGAAATAAGAAAAAGTTCTTCTTTTGCCTGTCCGACAAAATGAACACTCAGCCAGCGAGTGTTTGTGTGCGTTTGTGGTCTTCAGATGAATCCCCCTCTCCAGCAGGCAGCCAGCGCCTCGCAGGGGGACCAGAAACCTCGGCAGAGTCCTCGAACTTCTCTCCAGCCCACAGCCTCTCCCCGAGACTTCATCACGGCATGAGAAACGATGCAAACACACAGAGAGAGAGCCGCTGTAGCGCAGGGACCAGCCCCGGGACAGCAGCTCCTCCTTTCGGGGTTGAGTCTATCTCTTCCCCTCTCTGTTAGACCGTCCTCCTGTCTGTACAGGCTCTATCTTCTAAAGCTAGGCTGCTTTCAGTTCCCTGCTCCTCTCCTTCTGACTCTGCTTTCAGTTCCCTGCTCCTCTCCTTCTGACTCGATCTTCTTTGCACCTCTATGCCAAATGGCAAGGTTGTTCAACCTCTGGCGGTAAATATGTGAGCTCTTCCAGGTCTAAAATATCCCTGTAAACAGCACGCAGACAAGCCGTTACCTCTTTATTTTTGACCCTAGGACCTTCCTCCAATGACTGATTGAGGTAGAACTGCTAATAATAAACCATCCTAGCATATCTAGTCCATGAGTAACCGTTACAGTGACACCCGTGAGCAACAAGGCCAGCCAAATGAGAGGAACCTCAGTGCTGCCAGCACATACTGCATCCCCCTCCGCAGCCATGGCCGCACATAAAGCCACAACCATTAATCTCTGAGAGATTAAAGTCTCAGGTCCAGACCAGGTCATCATCTGGCGGTCTGACGAGACGCTTCCAGCCTTTCGCCGGGAGGGGTCTGAGTTGACGGATGAAGCACACAGTAGCAGGATTAGGTGTGGGCTTTTTACAATCAACTGTCTGGCATATGGAGCCTGGAAGCCTGTTTACTATCGCCCCCCTGCCATCTCTGTACCTGCAAGACAAACACTACGCAAAAGATCTTTAACCAAAGGCAAGATGTCAGCTTTTAATTTGGTAGATGAGAGATTTGAAAGCTATTCAAAAGGCAGCAGGGACGTGTTAAATTTTCACACCAGCGCCAGTGAGGGAGTTCAGTTACTCCATAAAATGCCCCACTACCCCCACCGATACAGCAGCATACATGTGAGAATACCCACACATATAACATGTCATAAGGGGGGTGCTGGGTTGGGTATCGACTCTCAAAACCTGCTTGGTCCCATAGAAACAATGAAACTGAAATGGATGCATATAGGATTTAGTCCCTTAAATAGGCACAATAGAGAGTGTGTGGATGTGTAAGAGAGAGGACTATTTCGGTTTTGTTTTGTCTTTTGCAGAGGACACTGGGTGAATAGACTATAAACATATCGCAACTGTAATTCAGTGCCAAAAAAAATCTTAAAGAGCAAGACAATAGAAAATATACATTACATTACATGTCAAGTTTGGTTGAACACCATTGACTAAATATTATATTAATAAATATTGATCGTTTAAAACTTGAAATTAAGTTACTAAATTTAGTTTTTTGACAAAGAGATTACTTTGCGAAACTTTGAGGAAGTTTAAAAAGTAGTGACAGAAAGGTAAAAAAAAAAAAAGTGCCCAACATACATAAATTCTGTGTAGAGCTGTAATATGTTCTAGGCAAAGGGTGGCAAAAAGAAAGTTAAACTATGATAGATGGTTTTAATTAGTTCAACTGTCACAACATTATTCTCATACTTTTCTTTGTGTTTTTTCATAGTTTTGCTGAACTTACTGTTGTTGTAAAATGTATAAAAACTTGTGTACGCACTATTATGCATAAGACACATACATAATCATTACAAATTCCAGTCATTTTAGCGAAGCAAAACCGTTTTTTGAACGTCACAGTACGACATTATGTAGTACTAGTAGCACTATGTTGCAACAGTTTGGGGTAGGCCTTAATGAAAGCAACATCACTGTAATGTCAAAAATAATTATAAAATGTAATGCCGTAATAATAATAAAAACCTTGCCTTCTGCTGTAGCTCTCAAATCAAATATGGCATCTTCTTTCAAATAACCTCAAGATAACTTGCAGTAATAGCTTGAGTGGTCTATTATCATTATCAGTGGTGGTTGTCATCGTAAAACAACAGACCACTAGATTGCGCGATTGAAGAAACAGAATTGAGTATTGCAGGGGGCAGAGTAAAAATATAAATGAATGATGCATGCATCATTCTGCACTAAGCATGGACAAGTTTGTGAAAGGACTGCCAGTGCCAGGTAAACAAAGTAGACAAATAATCTACTGCAAATGACAACTACCAAAACAACATGTCTACACCAGACAAAAGCAAATAGAAACCAATTATAATCAGTGATGCTTTCTACACTGGATGAGGTGCGGCACAACGACCCAATCCTGAAGTTCTATTTCTGGCCAAGAGCTCACGCAACTTCTGACACAAGGAACAAATGGATCTGCTACGTTTTCTTTGTCACGTCCGGTGTTGACAGTGATTTTATAGAAAAAGTAATATGATGAGGCATATCTCGCCCTCAGATTCATCATTACAATGATGGGTAATGAAGAGACCAGACCACAGTCTGTTCTGAGTCTCAAAATATTAGCTTCTGACAGAATGAAGCAGAGCAAATTAAGATGACACTTAGAGACTTCACATCACAAACGCAATGAGAAGCCCGTTGAAGTTGATTTGTTGTAGTACTGTATTATTTACGATGTTTCAAATAAATCCTGTAGGATTTTGCAAGCAAGGTCCTATTTGAGAATGTCTTTATGTGGGTGCATGTTGGTGGGGTGGAAAAAGTTTGGGAACCACTGCATTAAGAGAATAGTTCCCCCCCAAAATTAAAATTCAGTCATCACTTAACTAGGGCTGGGTTAAAAATATTGAATTGTGTGTCAATGGTCAGCCCTATCATTTACTCACCCTCATGGCATTCTAAATCTGTATAACTTTTTTCTTTATGGACCACAAAAGACTTTCATACATGAAAAAAATAAACATTTCCAAATGAAAGTCATACAAGCTTGAAACGATATGAGGGTGATTAAAATAAGTTTTATTTTTAGAATAAAATATTGCTTTAAAAGGTTACATCAAGAACTTTGAAACACCTTGGCATTCTCGCTGTAATCATTACACCTGCGAAGATCAGTGCACTCATTTTCTGTTCCAGAAAAAGTTCAAAATGAACAAATTCATGACATCCCCTATTTGTATGCATTTACTCAAGAAGAGTCTTAACCTCAGGGTACAGTAAACAGATAGTGTGTGTGTGTGTGTGTGTGATGCACAAACAAAATCCATTTGCATACAAGGGACAGGTGCAAGCAGGTTGGTTTTTTATAAAGTTGAGCAATAGGGTGTGTCACATTTCTAGTGTTGATTTAACATGCACTTGTGAAATCTACACAAACTTTATGGTGTGTTTTCAATGTGAACACGTTAATAAGACCAACGGGGAATGAAGTGATAAGCTCTCTGATTGGACAATGTATCTAGGTTGAATCTTGGCTGCCGGGCAGTCTGGATGACTCTATGTGTTATAACTCATGTCAACACCTTGTAAAAATGAAACCCTATCCCTCATCCCAAAATCACACCCACATACACACCCACAAAGTCTTGCCTGGCAACAGCAAACGTACATGGCCATAAATCAAGACACACAGAAGAAAGCTATAGATACTTGTGCCCAGATATACTAAGATAACACCGAGAGAGAATAAGAGACTGAATATAACCAAGCAGTTATTATGGGTGTGACAGAGTGATCAAGTATGTATGATTTGTTTTTTTTTTTGTTTTTTTTTCAAGAATAACCTGTCAGTGCTTTAACTACTACCTGCACTAGCCCAGGGCCATATGTTGACAACTATGAATTATTAATGGCATAAGCTGAAATCTGCACAACAGCTCACTCAACAAGCTCATATTCTCTGCTGCTCCCCCATAAGGACACCTGCAGCTATGACATCGCATGACATTTACATCTGTTTTTGGCATTTTCCCATCATTCTTACACAGAAAATCTCTCATCCCATCAGACATGTGACATGCCATCCAAACATCAACAGGTCTGATTTAGTGCTGCACTGACCACAGTGGATGAGTTGCTGTTGAATCAGCCCCCCTGGAGCGGAGCAGAGAGCGGTCACGCTGGATTTAGAAAGTTCTGGAGGCAGACGTAACCCTCTCATGTGACTGTAGAGGGTGGGATTGCTGAAGGTGGGAAAAGAGAGGGAGAAAACGGGATTCTTGGATTTCAGCCTACCCCATCACTAATTCCACATAAAAAAAAATCGCACAGCAGGATATCACAATCCTTAAGCAGAGCATACTGATGGAATACTCTTTTTTTTAAAATGCAACCAATATAAAATTATGCAAGAGAAAAAAAAACATCTTGGGTCACATTTTCAATGCGATCCAAATCTTTAGTGCTGAGCATGGCAAACTGGTTTAACGTTTTAAATGGACACAATTACCCACATCAGTGTTGTTGTTAACAAACTATTAAAATCATTAATTTATTGGATCATATATAAATATAACACTGGCCCACAATCAGAGAAACTTATAACTTTTATGTTAAAATTTTTTTTTTTTATAATTTATTTCACAACCGTTCTCTTCTGCGCACTGCACTCACAAATAACTAACACATTCAGATTATATGCAATGAACTATATGCAACTTGAACTATTTAGTGAGTCATTGGTGGTTTTAAAGTTGTATTATGAGGGTCTAACCTGTATTACTGCGCAAACTGACTGTAGTTAACTGGAGACTATCTGAAGTACTACAGCTATGCTAAGACCCAGTGTCTGTTGTTGAATACTGGGATAAACAGTGGGCTTTAATTAGGGCCTCTATCCTCCCAAAAGGCATATTGATGATCTCAGCGAAGTGTGTCGGTATGCTAAAGAAAGGCAGAGAGGAATTGTTGGAAGACGTTGTGTATACATCTACAGTAAAGCAAAACGCAGACAGCTACTGACTGAGAGCAGTCTCGGGCCCACTGACGTGCCCGTTATTATGACTGACAAGGCATACTGCTGCCAGGGCAACACCGAACATGGTTAATGGAGTTAGGGCGTATCGGTTTCTCACACATTATCTAATCTTCGGTTGTAACTATAGGCTAGTCGGCTCTGACCCCACCAGTTAACGTCAGTTATCTCCTATGGTGTCATTAGAGTCAGTGAAAAAATGCTACACTAGGGAGTAGAGATGCCAGAAATACAGGACAGTAGCAAGGTACTGATACGTGGTCATAATCATTTCTTGGTTAAAATGGCTGGTTGGCAAGGTATTAATTTAAACATTATGTCTAAAGTGAATGTAAACAAGAATAAATACATACTATAATAAATAAATGCATAAAAATACTAATAAAAGTAACTAATTAATAAAAAAAATAAAAATGTATGAATAAATATGACAACACATCAGTGCAACACAGAGACACACTTGGGTCTCGTCCAGCTGTTTGATCACAATGTTCTAATTTGACCTTTGACCCAGTGCCCAGACCACTTCCCTGCTATTTTCCTCCACTTCCGACAGCTGAGTAAAGTGCAAGATCAGATTTCTGCTGACCTGTACAGTGTCATTCTCAGGTTTCATCCTTCTGCAGAGCAGACCCCCACAGCATAATTCTCAACACATCCTAAACCATCATGGGATAATCTAACGATATTTCAGCGACACTATTAAACAACTTAATACATTTAAGTGTTACCTCAGTCTCTTATAAATATTCTCTTATAAAGTCCTTGACCATCTGTCAAAAAGCTTCTTAATTAAAACTAAAAGAGAGTCATGTCTGAGAGCAGAGTGCTCATTATTCTGCAACACTTGAGAGAATATCAACAGATAAGAGAGGAATGAAAAATGAACATCTCGTCGGCATGCCAGTGCCTGTATTTGGGTAATGTGCGAGCATTTGGCAACAGTTAAAAAAAAATATGTCAGAGGGCAAGATACTTTCATTAATCAAAAGCAAATATATTCTCACTGCTATTCTAATATGCTGATTTGGAGCTCAATACTGTGCTGTTATGTGGAAAGTGGAAACTGATTTTTTTTTCCCTCAGTATTCTTTAATGAATAGAAGGATCAAACGAACAGCACTTATTTTTAAACAAATATTTTGTGTAACATTATAAATGTCTTCACTGTCACTTTTGGTCAATTTAAAGGGGTCATGAACTGAGAAATCCAATTTTCCTTGATACAGTATTTTGGCATGTAAGGGGTCATTGTACTATAAAAACATCCTGTAAGTTTCAGATATCAAAACTTCCTTGTTAGTCCAAAAACAGCTTTTACTGAAACCTCTGTGAAAGCTCTGAAATCAACTTGTTTCGGATTTTGTCAAAAATTATGACGTAATAGAAAGACGAAAGACCACCTCTGCAGAATCAGATCAACGCCTACTTCTACATCATTGTGGCTTTTGCCCCGCCCACTGGCGTGTTACTGAGATGAGAAGAGAGATACAGGTAGGGGTGTGCGATATCATGATTTTTGATCGTGGACGATAAAAATGTCTCCACGCTCCTCTTTTGAAGAAATATCGTAGTATCGTGCTACAGTGCATTCTATCAGTTGCAGTTCTGGCGTCTCCGTCTCAACATACTCTACAATGCGATGTAAGCTACTTCACATAAAATATTAAAACAGGGGTAGAGTTACACACACGGGACACTGCATTTCACAAAAGTTCATTATTTGCATATGCTTTGAAGCCTTACTGATTAAACATTTCATTTGCTGATGCGCTTTTCTGAGCGCATACACCCGAAACCCACAGGCACTAAAAGCCTGTCAAACAGCGCCTGGTTACTGGACTAAGTTATCTTTCAAGTCTTATTGAGCTAATACTGTCAAATACACACAAGGTTTACATAAACGCAGTTGGTTAACCTATGTCTTAAGTGAAAGCAAACATTTTAGAGAAAATCGGGTGCGTGCCATAGGTGTGTTTATTAGATGCGTAAAAAAGTGACAGTAGCCTAGTAGTAAACATGCTGCCGTTTATTCTTAAAGGGATAGTTCACCCGAAATATTAAAATTCTGTGATTTACTCTATAATGTTGTTCCAAACTGCAATTAATTTATGTGGTTCTCCAAACAGTTGCTGGTCCCCATTGACTTCCATAGTAGGAATAAACGTATACTATAGAAGTCAGTTGGGACCAGCAACTGTTTGGTTTGGTCAACAGAAGAAAAAAAAACTTATTCGAGTTTAAAACAACATGAGAGATCAAATTATGACAATTTTCATTTTGGGGGGGAACTATCCCTTTAAATGTTAATAAAACAACAAAACACGAGGAGAAAATCACTCAATGCTCTTGACTGAGAACATTAATAGTAGCTTTAATAAGAATCAATGTATAATTTATACAAGGAAGTCTATGTAGTACTCTATTTTTATATGCTACTGTTAAATACACAAACAGTGCTTTATTTTTTTCAGCTACAGTTGATTTCATTTGTATATTATGTTGTGTATATGTAATGTGTATCTTTGTCATTATTATTTTACTGTAAGATATGGATCCCACAGTAATTCCACAACATGCAAGTAAACGTATTAATTCTAATGCCTGATCTGTGATCAGCGATTTCTGATATGTACTGTAATGATTCATGTACAGTCAGACGTTCTTTGTCTCAAAATCGTTTATTGCATTTATGCGTCAGTAAATCAAGCCTGTGGCTAAACTGTCAACTTCACATTGTTTCTCTAGCTTGAAAAATAATCTGTTATTAAAATTGTGATTAAATTACATATAGAAAGTGATCAAAGAACCTTCCCTTTATAATCGCTAGACCTGTCAATCACACAGCTCGAGTTTATCAGTGACTGATACGGTTGGGCCGGTAGACGATGCCATTGTCCATCGCGATGGCTGACAGACATCACGATGTTGAGCCGCAACAGAGCGTTCAAATCAGAGGGCTAAAATCAGGGTATGTAAAAAATGCCTTTTATTTCTAAATGATGACAATTTGTGATGTAAAAATCTTACAAACATTATAAGTGCACCTCAGGAAAAATAAAATAATTAAAAAACAATGCAGTTCATGTGTCTTTAATGTGTCCTTCATGAATATTTGTATTTGTTCATTTTTCTTAAAAAAAAAATAAAAAATTTAAATTATACTGTGTTACGTTCCCTGTGTATTTGTGTGTGTGTTTCTGTTCTGTGTCTCCGTTCATTGCTTTTAGGTGGTGATCGGGCATTGGCTGTTGCGGGCACGTGTCGTCATTGTGGAGGCGTCATCATCTGTTCAACCAATCCACTGCTGTGTCTTGGATTGAAAAGGCCCATCCACAAACATGAAGAGAGATCCTCGCCAGATCTTACCCAACTTGCGCGTTCTGAGCACGTGGTCGAAACCACTATCACTACTCACCCTTATAATTTTATTGTTGATGATTTGAGTAAGCACTTTTGCCTGACCTGAGATTTTGATAAACATTGAGAGAAACCTAGCCAATCTGATTACATCTGGAGCACTGAGTTTCATCTATTGCGAAAGCACACGACGGGATGTTGGAATCATTGTTGTGTTAGGCAGGCGTGGATTGTTCGCCACCATTGTACTTTTGTTTTTTATTTAGTATAGTTTAATTAAGGCGGCGTACCCGCTGAAGATCTCGGTTTTGTTTCTATTTTTCTTTATGGTGGCAGTTAGTTCAGCTGGTACGGTTAACATTAGATATCAGTTATGTTTTGCTTATTTTAATGATTTGGCGACACTCTTGTTTGACCTAATTCTCTTGTGTATTATTTTTTTGTTTTCACGAACCTGTTATTCAATTCAATTGAACATGTCTCGAATCTTTCATTCTCAGAAAATAAACGTTTTCCTTAACGTTTGATTGATGTTTCTTGGTTGTTTTGTTTGCATCCCCACACAGCAACAGTGTCTCACATAAATGTTATGTAATCATCCCTTTTAAACATCTTTAAACACGTAACATACTCTATACACAAATGCAGTGGGTCATTGCACTTGGAATGAGTGAAATGCCAAGATAAACTTTCAACCAGACTGAATGTAGTCAGATCGGATGCCTTATTCATCATTCTATCAGGAGGGGCAGAAAGAGACTGTGGGTGGCACAGCATATCTAAGTGGATGCTAGACAGGGGAGTCATGACTTCTGAGTTCATCCTCTGTTGGTTGGCGCCAGTCCGCCCAACGTCTCTATTAAAGCCGAGGCATCTTATTCCACCAAAGCAGAGTCCTATCACCACTCTGATGAATGAGGATGAATTCCAGACTAGAAAACTCCCACTATAACTCACACACAGTCACCCCTCTTTCAATTGTTATTTCAAACTAAATTAAATACGGTCCCTTCTCATGTCAAGGAGTCAAAATAAACAGCCTCCGCACTCACATTTATTTAAAAGTTCAAGTTTTATGGAGCTTTGGAGTGAGCCTCTCTTAAATGTACAAGCTGTCTAAACGTAAACCATGAAAAAGATGTCCTAGAAACGTGAGCTTGTGGAGCTCTGATATTTCTACAGATTTGTTTATGCACTTGCTGATCTTGAAAAACAGTTGATAGAAATTATGAAAAAAGCTGGATAAAAGTGACCATCAAAACTCACACATTTTAAATAAAAGAAAAAGGGAAAATTAAAGAAAGGAGTGAAATATCTCAGAAGCCAAAAAAAAAGTGAAAAGGAAATGGTCTCTTTAATAACAGCCATGGTGGGGAATGCTTTGGATTTTTGGCATTACATTACAGTGACCTCGCCTACTCCCATTTCTGTGGATTCTGGCGAGAATAGCAGAGCGTGACAGCACTTTCTCTCACACATTTCAATTCTTTCACCCACAATAACACTGGAGCCCCCAAACGGACTAACCACTGAGATTGACAAAAGTTCCTGCAGTCCTTTCATTCATACATTAAACCCAGAACAAATTACATGCACATTCAACTTCTGATAATAATAACAACCTACTTAAGATAACTAATGATTACAGTCATTGGTTTAAGAATCAAAACTTAAATTGTAGCTTTTATTCTATTGTCTATTAGCTCTACAGACATAATTTGCGGGTGGAACGGGTAGGACATGTCCCCACCACTTTTTGAAACATGTCGCGGCACAGATGTACCTAATACAAATGAAACATCTCCAGTGAACTAGCACAGAATTAATTTTATTCGTTGTGTAAAATAAGAGGCGATCTGGTGCAGGAATGTTTCGTTTTGAAATCATGCTGAGTGCTTGTTGGCGCTGTTATCTGTGGCCGTGGATACAGTGTTATCCTGTGGCTCGTGCACATGTGTCTTTACACACACACACACACACACACACGAGCGCTTCAATCTATCACTTAACGCCGTTGCGGAGACTCTCTTTGTTTTGGTGAAATCACAAAACAAAATGCACATAAACGTGTTCTTGCTCTTGATAAACAATCACTGACGAACATCTTTGGTTTTATGAGAGAAAAAAATAAATAAATACGAGGGCGGATTAGAACCCAAAAACTCTGACATGCTTAAGTTCTACCAACAGACCATTAGAGCAGACAAACGTTTAATGTGGAACTATGTATTTATTCACTGATGTCAATAAACTTGGGACTAACAATAGGTACATTGTATTAGTAAATGTAAGGATGAAACTATCACGTTACTATGTCGATAAATTAAACTCAATGTTCTTTTGCAATTGATTTCTGGACAACAATATGTTATTATTTCAGCAATTGTTTTTGTACATCTCTCATATAGCACTGTATTAGCAACTCATCCCCACCCCCAACCTCCTGTCCCACCCACTTTTTAAAACAAAGTTACACCACTTTCTGTAGCAGACTGGAATGAGAACATGACTAACAAGTATCATGTTACTTGAGCTACTGTCAATGCCTTTACGAAATCTTCAATATGTCCGATATCTTCAATATGTCCCACCCAAACTTACATCAATAATTCTTTAAAAGAACTGATTGCAAAAATTGCTTGCAGCATTCCAGAAATTCAATGGTTAACATATTTCATTAAAACAATATTTGCCTGACCTCGATTATCTCATCTATGTCTCAGAAAAATCCCACTGGAAAAACAAGAGAAGAAATCTTAATCTGGCCCTTAATCTGGATTTTCCTGAGAGAAACACCTGAAACAACATAAAACTAAAACAACACAAGGTACACAAACACACTGATGAGAACAAGAAGAGTTGATCAGTGCAGACGAAGAACAAAAGCACAGATAGTAAAAGATGAGTGTGTCTGTTTGTTTGTGAGTCTGAATGTTAAGTGAAAGGACGGTGCCATCTAAAGCCTAGCAACCCTCCCCCTGGCAACCACTGTTGAGAATGGCAGGTTAGGACTTGTCTCACTACACCCTTTGGAATCTCCTTCACACACACACGTTCCCAACTTGGAAGAAAAAAAAAGTATTCTTTGTATTAGTAGCTCTATCTGGGATGGTAGGCCTCAAGTCACTGCCAGGCACTTCTGGGAATTTCTTTAAAAAAAAAAAATGTGACACTTTGTCTAAGTTAAAGGGGCATTCGGCAACTATTTTAGCTTAATAAAACCGTTTAGAAATCATTTGGATGGTTTAATAACCTGTTCTGGTGAGAATGGTGACTTTCCCTGCTCCCCCCAACGTTCCTAGGTGGAAAACCAACCTTGCAACATGAGGATTAACATCCCAGTATATTAGAAAAAGGAAGTCTCGTGAGAAGCGAGAACGAGCGAGAAACACAAACTGCTTTATGGCAATTCGACATAAACACACACGGCGCCCTCAATGTGTATGATGTATTACTCACTTCGGTAGACATACTCCACAAGATAAAGTTGGCCGGCTCCGATAATAACAAATGCACATGAGCAGCGGTAGAAAGGGGGAGGAAGGTGCCGCAAGTGAGGGGTTTTTTTCGACATTGTTGTGAAATATACGCCCCACAGCTGTAGGGGGAGCTCGTCAGTAGGTGAAAGTCAGTAGGGTCTTAAAAAAAAAACTTTAGTTTTGCATGGTATGAATGAAAAACACAAGAGACATTCTTCCAAATATCTTCTTTTGTGTTCTACAGGGTTGGAACGACGAGAATGTGAGTAAATGACCATTTTGATTTTTGAAAGCCTATCCCTTTAAAAAAAAAAAAAAAAAGCATAATATTATGTCAAGTAAACATTTACCTAGGCGGTATAAATAACGGGGGCTGGATAGTCCCTGCAAGGGGGAGCTGGTTTAACAACAGTTATTTTATGATGGAGCCAAGTAGAAACTCAAGCTGTATGTAAGGGCAATGCATTCAAGCTAATGCCATGTCTCTCCTCTAGGAGGCAGTCCTAATGCCTTATTTCCAAACTATTGTTTGAAACCTGAAGTGCATTCACAAGTCTTCTATGATACATTAAGCAAGCTTGACTATTGCAGATTTGTTCAAATATAACCATCCAATGTGACTGACAAAAGTAAAATCTGCTTCTATGCTCCTGTAATATTTTAAATAATTTAGGGGAGCTGTCTGAGAAACACCTTTTGTCAGGTTTCTTTACTGCTGATCATTGTGAACCAAACGCAACTGCACACAAAGTTACTCTCAACACAACAGGAAATTGCTATACATTTACTACAAATGCTTTGCTAAAGTCGGCATGAAACAGAAGTTGTGATAGACTTTTCTTCCCTATTGTGACATATCTGAGTGAAACAGCTTTTCATACAAGAAAAAAAATGTGGTATGGGAGTCGGGACTTGATTTTGTCCATCGGGAATTGATTGGATCCATTGATTGGATTATTGTGAGTGACAGATTGAGAAGAGATGAAAAGAAAAAAGATGTCACTGAAAGTGGGAGGGAAAGTTAATTTGATTAAAGATTACGAGGGCACATGCATTTTAAAAAATAATGATGTGCATGGACAAATCATTTCTAATAAACACTGCAATATTCAATAAAAAAAAAAATCATTTTTTTATTTCATGGTGACCTTAAAATCAAATCAGGATATGATAGCTGTAATAAATAGAACCAATGCAAAGGTTTTGGGGATCCCAGACCCCCCTTGAGGGTGACATACTCTATGGATACCTGGTCAAATAGCCCATAATTAAAGAGTATTCTCTCATAGGCATTCATCAGCATTGTGAATGAATGCAGGACTGCAGCCTCTTGTTTGTCAGGTACATTCCAAACCATCAATATGCAGCAACACGTTTCACTCATTATCCGACTCTCCAGCTCCTGAGCTGGCACTAAAGTGTTATCTTTTGCCTATCATAAAAAAAACAAGGTATTATCACCTTTTTGAACCACCACAATAGTTGCTTTATGATGAAACATTAAGTAAATGGAAATATATGTATGTATGTGTGCGTGCGTGCGTGCGTGTATATATATATTTATACTTATATATAACTCAATGATATACCGTATACATTTTTATTTCAGTTCTATTAAGTTATTCAAAAATTCATTAAAACATTATTCATATTAGGCATGTGCCGGTATCAAATTTTCATGCTGCGATTAATTGATTGAGCTTTTTATCACGGTATACGGTATTATCACGATATTTTAATTGCACAAGAGAAACTGATGGATTGGGGGGGGGGGGGGTGTAAAAAAAAAAAAAAAAAAACTTGCATCACAATAGGTGTAACTGTGATTGTCAAAAGATTTGGTAACTAAACAGAATTTTATTAAGTTTAGTGACGTTACAATGTTTACATGGTACAATGACTGGTAGGCTACTGTTTGTATTATTGGTTAACACAATTTTCACGATTTCAGTTCAATTCTTGATTTGATTTCAATCTTGATTCAATATTGACTCATTTGGATAAATATTAGGTAGGCTACAGTAGATAGCCTACATGTTGATTTTTCTCAAGAAAAAAATCTCACATAATGCTGTAAACATACAGAAGGCCCTATCAGCTGGTGTTATTAAAGGTTAAAAATAAATTAAATATAATGTGGTTTTCATTATAATAACAATTATGTAATGACAAGTAAAAACATAATAAATATATAATATAGTGCACATATTTTGTAAATACTCCTCTCTATAAAAAAAAATTTTTCTAGTCAACTAATGTGCTGGTCATTAGGTTAAATGGCTTTCCTGAGGTAAATGTAATGTTCTGTGACAATGTTGTTCTCCTGCAGTTTTATTGACCTCTTTCCGTGGTTGAAAAACACTGATTGATCCATATTATGTATGAGGCATATATACCTTTCTGTAAGTTGTATTGTAAAAAGTAACAGATGATCGGTTTACTTGAAATGATGGTGCTACAGCGATCTGTCACATCACATTTACAAGCGCCAAAACGGTATTTATTGTCTGAATTTCGTAATAAAAATGGACAGAACCTGAGAGCTGAGAATTTTTTTTTCATATCAAAAGTAACCTGCTTTGTCTAGTCTGTCGGTGTCATTGTCCTCTTTGCTCTGTGATTTTTCTCTGCGTGAAAAAATGGATGTGTGGCGTGAGAAAAGTGTCGATTGCAACCCTGACTTTTAGAAGGGGGATAAATCATCGGCAGCGTTCCTCCTTCCGCCATGCTTCTTCTCCATGTGAGGATTGTTTACATTAGACTAGAGTGCGCACTGCGCCGCATGCATACAGTGCTTATACATGTAGGGATTGATTACATCAGAGTGCACACGTGTTTCGCGCAGCATATACGCAGTGTTTTAAGCGGTTGATGGAAAATAAGCTAATGTGCGTTCTAAAAATCTAAATTCGGATCTATTATTTTTCACAGTATTTTGAAGTGCCCGCGATAACAATATCGTGCATATCCATTACCTCTATTTATCGCATTACCGAATACTGGCACGTCTAATTTATATAGTGATTTATTAACAGCCTGAAAAAATTATATTGTAGGGATGTGCAGGAGTACTCAAGTACTCGCTGTGATTTAAAAAAATATATAATTAGTTTTTTCTGATTGGTTATTTATTGCGGCATTTGACGGTACCTAAGGTCTGATTGGTAAGCATTAGGACAGCATGCCATTCAGACTGGCGAAATACATTGTGAGATTATCAGTCATTATCAGTGCAGCTAGTGAGATTATAATGAGAACACTACTGTAATGGAATGCTGTTAATTCTTTGTGCTTTAGATGCCCGTGTTTCAGCGTTATTTCGAGAAGAGCACATCCACAACGGAAGTTTTGCATTTAGACAAGCACGGTCAAGTTCAAGTGTGCATGCGTGTCCTTTTGTGCAGAATGATATTACTTTTATGTTGTATATATCTGATTAGTCTCATTTAGGATGTGTTTGGTTGCGTTTATTAACCAGGCTGGAAAGCACTTCAGTTTACCGGTGTTCATTCACGCTTCAGCGTCAGCTCAAATGCAATGCACGACAATGACTATGATTGGGTTATTGGAGACAGAGATATTCCTTTTAGATGTTTCTTTTTCAAAACCTTGGATTATATTGTTAATAATCCAGCAGTGCTAGCCTATTTCTTCTCATCATATTTGTCAGCCATAGGCCAATTAAAATAGTTTCTGGTCATGACTTTGAAAACGCACAGGGATGTCTGGAATCACTTGATCAAGTAGATGAAAATACAGTTAAGTACAAGATGTGCAGCGCCAATCTGCTATATCATTTTTTTTTTTATTCGCTTAGGTACTATTTGCACAAGTAAGGTGTACATTTTCAAAACTCCAAACTGATCACACTTGTAACACAGCTAGACATTCTTTCAAAACCTGATGTAATGCTTTCATTCAGTTGCACATATATTCAGTCCACATAATCATCATCTCAAACACAAGATTATTGTAATATGCAATGATCATTTGGTTTAATCACCAAAACACAACAGTATAATCTTCTTTCAGTTTAGTATTTTTAAAAGCAAACAATGCAATATACGTGTGTCAAATAACCCTTGTTGCTGAATTACAGTAATACAGGCTACAGTTGCCACATTAGAAAATACATTACCTAAATTATGTAATTGAATCCATAATGTTATGTGTTATCAAAAGGTGTGATGAAGTATGACAGCCACAAGGATTTTATGCCATCGGTTTCCCTTCTATTGATGCATCTCAGGTCAATCTGATGTTACTGTACACAGTCTTTGACTGTTTCCACTTCCTTGTACTCTATCCTGATCCATGTTCGCAAATAGCAAATTTCTCTCTCCCTCTCTTCCTCTTTCTCTCTCTCTCTCTCTCTCACACACACACAAACACACACACACACACTTTGATTATAGTGGTGGTTATTTAAAATAAATCACTTGTGTAAAAAGAATTCATTACATTTGGTTATCCGTATCGGAAATTGCAAACAATTTCTATAGAAACTAGGTCCATAGAATCAATACCTAGAAATCTATAGCTGCACCAAATTGGTTGGATTAAATAATAGCTGCACCAAATTGGTTGGATTAAATAATAGACAAATGTATTAAACTGAAGAGATGCAAATCAAAAGTTTGATAGTAAGAGCTTTATGAAAGGCAGATACTGTGAATGGAACATTTAGGCTATATAGATGGAACGGTTATTTCGTGTAGTGAAAAGGATACTTTGTGATTTTGTTAATCAAATTAAAATGAGCATAGGGTTAAGCTGTGCTGCTGTTGACTGCCACAACAACAGCAATAAACTGAAGAAATTACTGGAAAGAACGTGTGTTTTATTTTTTTTTGCACCAGCAAACCTGAAAAGAATGTCCGTATACGCCGGCAAATGCCTTGCATTTTATGTCAAAGAATGACAAGAGAAAACGACCATGGCTTATAGCTCTTAAATTAAAATACTCTCCATAAATGGTATATGTGTGCTCATCATGTTGAGGACAAAAACCCCAAACTTCACCCTGGGAGCTGTATGTAGGATATGAGTGCCCATCTGGTTTCAATGTCAGTAACTTCAGGTAGCTTCTTGTAATCTACGCACTCATTAAACTTTGACGGTTGAGGCACTGACAAAAAGGGGTCATTGCAACACTGTAAAGTGACCAGTAGCGTTATTGTGAGCATTTACCTTAAGTCACCATATTAGAGTTTCATGCGTTTTTAGTATTTAATAGTGTACAGCAGATAAAATGGTTTCAATAAAACAAAAAAAGTTCATATATCTGACTGCTTGCATTCATTGACGAAAATGCAGCCAAGTGCAGTAATATTGCAAAGCATCGTAATGCACTGTGATATTTAATTTAAACGTTGACATGATAATCGTAATCGAATTGAATCGTGAGACTGGTGACGATTCACATCCCTATAGGTTTAACATTAGATTATCAGCTCGGAAAATGCGCCAATTTCACTAGAAACACCGTAGACTGGAAATGTTGTGATTTATTTGTGCTTTAGTTGCCTGTGTTACGGGAAGTGCGCATCCACAACAGGAGTAATACCCTCTGGCTAGCACTTGCGTCCTTTTGAGCAGATATAAGTTTAGGTTTATATGGTGTATTTGTTTATGTTGTACATATAGGATATCTGATTAATCTCATATAGTATGTGTCATACAGAACGCGCTTCAGTTTACTGGTGTTCATTCACTCTTTAGCTTCACCTCAGCAATTCCTTTTAGATGTTTATTTTTAAAAACATTGATAATCTAGTCTAGTCGACCTGTTGAACCATTTTGACCCATCCATAATGAGTATCTCTATTGTTCTCTCTTCAGCTGTTCATCTTCACAGATGGAGAGGTGAGAAACACTAAAGAGGTGCTGGACCTGGTGAAACATCATGTTCACTCTCACAGGTAAAGGTCTGCAGGGTGTTTTTTTCCCCAAGTCATATTTTCATATTTTGATAAATTTGTTATTTTTATTTGTCAACATTAATTTTCGTAACAGAGTTTTATTAAAATATTTTCATTACTGCCATGACGAGCACCGCCCAGCCCCTGAGTACTCCTTTTTGAAAACTATCAGTACTCAAAATGAAAAATTGGCAAAACTCCCATCCTTGATTGTTGTGTACATTCACTTGTATTTGAGAAAAATATTACACTACATTACATTTTTAGAGTCATAAAATTAAAATAAAAATCTATTTTCTACAACAACAAAATTTATGAATAATACAATGCACAAATATTTATTTTCTAAAATGACCGACACCACTGGTCTCGCATAAGTTTTGCGTTACTCAAAGAAACTTTGCGTTCAATGACTTCACTCAAATGTTTTGTAAGCAAACACAAAGTTTCTCGAGGGAATGGAAAAGCATTGACAATTTTTTCAGCCATGATATTGCCATTTTTCTGTCCAAAAAAATTACATTTACAGGCATCTCAACACAGTGACAAACCACTTTTCATCCTAGAGTCATTTACTGAGGTACATACACTCACCTAAAGGATTATTAGGAACACCATACTAATACTGTGTTTGACCCCCTTTCGCCTTCAGAACGCCCTTAATTCTACGTGGCATTGATTCAACAAGGTGCTGAAAGCATTCTTTATAAATGTTGGCCCATATTGATAGGATAGCATCTTGCAGTTGATGGAGATTTGTGGGATGCACATCCAGGGCACGAAGCTCCCGTTCCACCACATCCCAAAGATGCTCTATTGGGTTGAGATCTGGTGACTGTGGGGGCCATTTTAGTACAGTGAACTCATTGTCATGTTCAAGAAACCAATTTGAAATGATTCAAGCTTTGTGACATGGTCCATTATCCTGCTGGAAGTAGCCATCAGAGGATGGGTACATGGTGGCCATAAAGAGATGGACATGGTCAGAAACAATGCTCAGGAAGGCCGTGGCATTTAAACGATGCCCAATTGGCACTAAGGGGCCTAAAGTGTGCCAAGAAAACATCCCCCACACCATTACACCATCACTTTGTAAACCCTAGAAATGGTTGTGCGTGAAAATCCCAGTAACTGAGCAGATTCTGAAATACTCAGACCGGCCCGTCTGGCACCAACAACCATGCCACGCTCAAAATTGCTTAAATCACCTTTCTTTCCCATTCTGACATTCAGTTTGGAGTTCAGGAGATTGTCTTGACCAGGACACAACCCCTAAATGCATAGAATCAACTGCCATGTGATTGGTTGATTAGATAATTGCATTAATGAGAAATTGAACAGGTGTTCCTAATAATCCTTTAGGTGAGTGTATATTAGAACAAAATAAACACTAACACATATAGATCTTTCTTGAGTGACAAAACACTAATGCTTTGTTCAGCACAGATCCTTCCCTAAATCTTGTCCATTCTCATATTTTCTTTTAGTGATAAGCATTAATGAGACTATTTCTGCTCCTTTGTTCGAGTTAGGAGCCAAGTGAAATAGAAAGAATAATTGAAAGACGGAATAGCAGGAATATATTAAATGTCTCAATTCATATTAAGTCAAATGAAATGAATACAAGGCATTCTATAGAGTCTCTGGAAAAGAGCCAAGTGAAAAACAGGAGAAGAAAGAGCAATGGATGAGTAAAAAAACAAAAGTATTAAATATTCTCTATCGCATCATGTCTACAGATACTGTTATCTGAGCCCACTCTGGGGAGATGAAGAAAGACAAAGGAGAGTCCTCCCCTACTAAAGGTCTCAAAATCATACATCAAAGTCATGAAAGCGTGTTGTTTGTACGTGTTTGGAAACACATACTCTAGTGTACAAGACGAGTGTGGGCAAGCATGGCTGTATGGCTCAACTGAAAAACAGCTGGTTTACTGCTTAGCAAGCGCAACTGCTTTAAAGCCCTCAGAAGCAACAGTTCTGGGTGACAAAAAATAGAATAGAAAAAATATTAATACTTAGAGCTTTAAACACATATATCTGTAGCAAGCAACTTCAAAACAAAGCCAATTGCAGATATGTTTGATTAGCTGCTCAAACTCAAGTTTTATATGCATACAATCTTGAATCAGTCTCTTATCCTTTAGCAGGAAAGTGTCTGCTTTGGTTATGCAAGTTGATTTCAGAAAGGGTAAGGCAAGAAATGTCTCATGTCCTTTCAGATCCATTCCAAGAGAGCAAGACTAGGACCGATAAAGAGATTTTGTTTCCAATACAGTGGAAGGGAGGAGTGAAAATCATTAAAATAGGGGGCGATGAGAAAATGTGCCAGATGTTATGCTGTCAACAGCAATTATACAACTGGGTGACATCTGGTACAGCTCATTCTTCTATCTCACTCCTTTTCCAACCATCCTCTCGATGACTTCAGCGAAATGGAATGAGGAAGTGCAACAAAAACGCTGCATACAACCAAAAACTTGCTGATAAGCCCTGCGTTTCAGGATCAATGATCAAATGGCATTAAACATTTGCTCAAATGGCTTCTACTATCTTCAAATGAGCAAATAAGTACATAAAACTTGCTGAAATAAAAAGACTCAAAATTCACTTCACAAACTTCATAATAGTTTACCATTCATCGACAGAGTGTGCTACAACATAACTTGGCCACAAACACACATTGTAGTCTTTGTTTCAGTGGTGTTAAAATATGTTTCCAGGTAATTTGATCTTAATCCAATCATAAGCTGAACTGTGGTCAGAAGATATAATACATAACCAAAAGGCTGGAGGTGCTGTGCAACTCCACATAGGAATGAGATGTCCATTAACTGAATGTGCACCGCATTGCCTGGTTCCTGTGCAGACAGCTTTGTTCATAGCACTCTAGTTTTCTGCTGTCTATTTTTGTGTTGCGTCAGTCTTGTAAGATTGTTTTGAAAACTTTACTTGGTGAAAACATTATCCTGCCCTTCCACCCCTAGGCCTCCGTTGTCAACATTTCCATGATTCGAGATTGGCAGGTTTTATTGGCCAGCACAGAGCCAAATCTTCCGGCCTAGACCTGCCAATACAAATGCTAAAACTAAGCTGCATTAAAGTGCACACTTATTAATCAGTCTCTGAAATGTATGCAGTGGATCAGCTTAATCCCTTCTAGTAAAAAATAATGACATTCATGTTATCAAAAACTGTCTGAAGACAAAAATCTTTCTCCTTTAGTCAGCCTTCCTGAATTAATGAAATCAGATCAAACGAGGCACCAATTGCACATGTTCAGAACAGAGCTCAGATGGCTTTCAAACCACCTTGAATCTGTGCAGAAGGAAAACGCTTTTAAATAATTTATAATGCATTGACCATCAGGTTTGAATATTTCATTTCTAACCTAACAGAGGATCATAATCGTCTGATATTGTGTGTGGTTCACATACTTGAAACTGAACCTGCTTGGGTGGTTTTCTTTTCCACTTTGAAAAAGCTAAAACCTTGTTTTGGACTTAAATTTACCTCCTCTGTCAATTTAATTAATACTTCAGTTCAACATCAAAGCTCAAATGAATTCTCTTTGAGGAATGAAGAGAGAACTGGACTGCAACTACATGTTAATCAAATGGTTCAGTAGAAACTCATTTTACTGCAGTAACATCAGCTCTGCCATATACTGATGATTGGGTTCCGGGTTCCTGTTTTTTGAGCTGTACATAGAAGCCTGAGGGCTTTCAACTACAACAAATTCCCACTCCCTGTAATCCCCAGCCATTTATTCATCCTAGGATAACCTTCAATCCTCACTGTCAGTTTCCCACTACATTGGGGGCCCGAGCTTAACACAGCAAAGCTTTCAGAGAGGCTCAGTGGGCACTATAGACACGAACACAGCAAAGCTTTCACAGACAGGCACAAACACTGATGTTTATACTCCTGAACTTCCACCGATCAATTCGGAAAAGAAAAAAGAAATAAATACTGCACGATATTCCTGGTGGACTGGATGATTGATTCTTTTCAAAACATTTTTCTGATGATGAAACTAAAACGCTTTATACCATAGTCTGACTAAATACTTGATTCTGTAAAGTGTGTATTGAAACTGTGCAATGTTTCACAGACATGTTTCAGTCAGTTTAATGACTGTTCTATATTAATGTGTTGCCTTCATTGAAGCACACATACACACATTCATACACAGAAACCTGTCAATGCTGCCCCACAACTTTTATTAATGAAATACCTTTGCTATTCACTGCATGAATAATGTGCCTCTGCATCACGGATTATAATCGTGTAATGCAAAATCAGAATTGAATCAAAACGAGAGCTTGGAAATTATAATCAAATCACGAAATCAGATATTTTCTTCCACATTGTGAAGTGGCTGGGTATCGACAAATTTGGACTCGATTCACAAGTTGCAATTAGATTTTAATTCAATTCAATTCAATTTCATTGGATAATCAACTAATTATCAATCAGGGACAGTACAAGGCATATTTCCTCAAGGAAAAAAAAACTAATGCTGTAAACAATACAGGGAACACCAGTTGGTAACATCACTATAATATTAAAGGTTAGAATTAACAGATGTGTAGGCTACTTACATTTAAATTGCATGTAAGATTTGTTAATACATTTTAATGCCAATTATGTTCCTACTGGGTTTTTTTTTAAATAAACATTTAAGCGGTTTCTGTTATAAAACATATATAAATAGAATCGCATGCTGCTTTCTCACTCGCTGTTCTTGACTGAATAACTTTTGTAACTATATTTGTAATGTACCTAATAATGTACCTAATGTAATGTTTCTAACTTGTTTCTTTCTAGCTGACTAGCAAGTTTTAAATGAGTTTTCTGAGGTAAATGTAACATTACATTGTTTACAAACCGTTTCATTGAAGTCTTTCAGTGGTTAAAACACTGAGTGGTCACGAATTTCGGTAAGTTGTACTGTATCTTTTAACATTCCTTCTGATGCCCATTCATGTTTGTTTCGTGCTGTAGTAAAGCGGAATAGATGATTCTCATGGCTGCTGCTTCGCTATAGCGATCTGTCACGCTACATTAAGAGTGTCAATACAGTATTTATTCTTTGAATTTCATATAAAATTGAGACTTTGTTTGATATTAGAAGTAACAAAGCTTAAATTGCAAATTATTGGATGGGAGGCATGTTACAAAACTTGTAACATGTTCATTCATCAACTGAAAACAGCATAGACCAAAAGATCAAATATTGGGATTTTGGAATTGATATCGGTTTTTGCAAATGATAATCGATTAAAAACAAGTAATCAATATTTGAACTCAGACTTCAAAAATATGATTTTCCAAACAATATAGTTGAATGGCGACTGAGGCTGTTAATCGGTGTTTAGGGGCCCAATGATTTCCATGTCGCTGAAAATGTGGACAACAATCACAGAATCCAGTCATAAAATTGGAATTTACTGCGTAATATGGTAAAATTTGGATGAAATCATCACAATTGCAAAATGGACTAGTGCCAGAGAACCGCGAAAAGACTGCTAGTTTGCATATTGACGACAAAAAAACGAAACAAAAAAAAAAACAACATTCTTTTATGTTCCACAGAAGAAAGAAATAGTCATACAGGTTTGGAATGTCATAAGGCGGAGTAAAGGATGACAATTTTCATTTTCATGTGAACGGTCCCTTTAAGCAGTGTACAGTTGTCCTGATTTCACCCTTTACAGCTGGAGAACAAAGAGGCCCTTAAAATGGTTATTTGTAATGCAAACAGCTTCAGTGATTCAACAAAGAAACCCTACTACGATATTTTTTCCTCCATCGAAAATCAATAGCTAATCTTGAATACAACCGATGACGGTCATATACCAGCAAATAAGGTACTACAGAAAACTATTCTATGATGTTGAGAGGCAGTGGATGCAGTACAATTAGATTCATCAGTTCGATCAATTATGCATGTTATCAAAAGTAAACTGTGGAATTTGCACTCAACTAAAAACAAAATTAAGGCAGAGAGTTTTGAGAAATGGATCTCTCAGGGTTGATAGCTTTAGGTGGTTTGTTCACTTAATTGAATAATGAAAACAGAAACTGCCAGTGACATGCAGTTCTAGGACATAGTGCATTCATTTAATTCAGGCCTCAGGCATGCTTCAAGGGCTCCACAGACCACTGCGTGAACACTATGATACTTTTGAAGACAGAGTTTTGTAGAACGTAAACATGGTAGTGCGCTTCAGTGACTAAACATCTTCTCCAGGGTTAGTTCAACCCATATTGAAATTTGTGTCATCACTTACTCCCCCTCATGTTGTTCCAAAATCGTTTGACTTTATTTCTTCCGGGGGAATATAAAATGAGATGTTTGGCTAAAATAATGTTCTTCCATGTGGACAAAAACCACAGAATCCAGTCATAATAAAAATGGAATTTAGGATGAATAATAATCGAAACTGAAATATGGACCGGGACCAATGTACGTGAATGTACGTCTGCATGTTCTGAGTGTCTTTGTGTGAACGAGCAGCACAGTTTACCCTCAGGCAGCATCTGCGGTCTCACTATATAGTTCACTTCATGAGCATTTCATCATTTCCTTAGACAAAACTATTTTTAATTATTAATTTAAAACAGATTTAAACCATGGAGCCTTTTCACAGACTGTGATGACGCGTTTTAACACTCATCAGCAATGTAAATCCTGTAATGTTTTTTATAGGCTATTTTCAATTTATAAAAAAAAAATTGATGTACATTTATAAACACTATACTTTGTATTATATTACATTTGCATCAAATTACAAAAAACTAGTTAACACTACTGTGAGGGTGTTTCTGATACAGCAATTGTGGGAGTGATGGTAAAATTGACATTTCTCTCTTCTGACTGCCGTTATCAATCTCTCTATATTTTATCCTCTTTTTGATAGTTTTGAAAACACTATTGTTGAGATTTTCTTGTCTATTTGAGCAAATGGGAACACAAAAAATATATTTAATTTACATTCACCACTATAGAAGTTTACCAAACTATGACAACTTCCGCTTCTGAGAAACTCGGCAATGTGAAAAGGACTCATTATATTGGAATTCAGAAAATTAAAACGGAAAACAAAGAATTTGGGAAATAAAAGTTGTAAAGAGTACAACTATACAAACAACTCATTTTGATGTTTGACCCAAAGACACATTATTTTTTTTACTCTTTCCTCACAGACAAAAGTCAGTCAGTAACCATGTTGACATGCACATTGTTCTGATTAATGTCTATTTTCTGGTCATGCTTTTATTTTAAATAAGATGTGTGCATGCTCCACAGCTATTAGAATATTCCTCTATACATCAGCATATCCAAATAAACTTAGACATTTGTTCATTATTGAACATTCTTCTTCTGGAAAAACTAGAAATCCTCTCTCTTGCCATTTATCATTTATTCAGTAAATTGGGATCAATTGTAAAATGAATGAACTGCAAAATGTAGATCTTGAGACTTCTGCAAATCTATGAAAAAAAAAGTCGTAATTCCAGAAATGTTTCGTCCCATTCCTGCTTGACTTTTCACACTCGTCTATTTCTAATAGAACACAAAATTACATTTATTTAGATATGAGATATAAATTGCTGTTCATTTACAGGGGATATTTTGAATAAGGTGCTTATATCAAGACAAAATAACACTAAAATATTTGTGTGCATATAAATTTACTGAATGAATGCTGAAACTCTGAGAGAACTCCTCCAGCCATCTACACACCTCACAAAAAGAGAGGGTGTGCTCCCATGGTCCTTTGTGTTCTGTTAAGTCAGAGGGCAACCAGTGACAATAGTCCAGCTCTGAAAGCATGTGGAAATCGTTCTTTCCCATGTGTGAAAAACGCATCAAGTCAAAACAGAGCTCATAGAGTAAGAAAGCAATGATCATCAAATGCTGAGTGAACATGACATCGGTTCCTCTGAATCATCTTTACCACGCAGTGAGATCCCTTCCTTTTAAAGCCAATTCAAAACAAAACCCTTTAAAAAGCCCCTCAATAGCTAACCCCCATGCAGCTTCCCACACGGTTCTGTGTGCCAGGCTCTTTGACATGGAAATTAAAAAGAGGGGAGGGTAAAGATTTCAAGTGTTAGCAGCATCTGAATTTAAGGTTGTTTGTGTTATTTTAGATTGCAAGTTCGAGGAAAATAAAACCATTTCGTCATTTTCAGAAGCTCAATGTGATATTCTAATAGAAAATGATCTCTTATCTACATACAGAATAAAATTACAAAATACAACAGCAACGAGAGGCAAGTGTAATCACAATTTTCCACAGTTCGACCAAAAAGTTGCACCATGCAGCGCAAAGATAACAGTTCCCTGTTAGTGAATGTGACATGATGAGGTGTCAAAAGATTTGCCTTAATGCAAGATTATCTAAGCCTCAACAAAACAATTATATGAGTAGTGCATGAAATAACACACCGGAAGATATAAGAAGTAATTCAACTATGCCAGAAACAAAAATCACTCTATCTATCTATCAAACTAAAATAAAACAAGCCAAAGCAAATCAGTTTCAAACTCTTAACTTACGGTGATGGTAACTTCATGCTTTTTCAGTCGATACTTCAAACTCTTCATATTTTCTCTTTGGTTGAATAAATAAAAAAGTAGCGTGTATATTAGTGTTTGAATAAATTACAACAGTTACGTTTTACGGTTTAGTTTGATTACGCAAAAACAACTTTTAACGTCTGACAACACTGCGATTTTTCACCTGACCCGAAACACCACAAGGCTTATCTGGACCCGTTTCCTTACCGACAACTCCGTAAACCAATAGTAGAGAGGCATAGCTGAATAAATTATGTTTTGGCCAATCAGACGTTAGAGGGGGCGGGACTTCCTCGTGGTCCTAGCAGCGTTTGAAATTGTAGCAGGGAACAACAGGAGACGCTGTTGTGTGCCTGACGTCATCCTTACCTGGAAAAAGGCAGGACTTTGTCTCAGATTCAGGGCATTGAGAGATAGTTTGGAAAATATTTATTTGATATCAACACCTGAATTGCTTTGGGTGGAGCATACAGTTCAGGAGAGAAAAATGTTATGTAGGCTAATAGCTAGCCTATGTATAATAGTGATTTTCATTATGTACTGATTAGGCTACAGAGTCAATATTATGATGCTAGTTATATTTTCATTGATGACTCAAAAACAGTCTTGTTTGAAATATGAGTTTGTAGTAATAGCTGGTGCAAAACAATAAATCACAATCGGAGCTGAATTTAGTTTTTTTTAGTTTTACAATACAAAAAAAATGCTTTGCGTACCTTTATTTATTTTTTTATTTTTTTTATATATCTGAATATATGTTTATCATTGGTTATATGTATGCCACTTAAGAGATGTGTTGCCCCCTTCTGGCCTTGAAAAGAACAAGAGAAACGAGAAGCTCGTTGATGAAGCTGATGACGTCGTTTGCGCTTCTGCGATGCTAGAGCAATGTCAGATTACAGTTTAACACACACACACACACACACACACACACACACACACACACACACACACACACACACACACACACACACACACACACACTTGTTTTTAAACATCAGTCTAGATCAGGGGTGGCTAACGTCGGTCCTAGAGTTTTGCTCCTGATAACTCACCTGCCTGTAGCTTTCTAGCAACCCATAACTCCATGATTAGCTGGTTCAGGTGTGTTTGATTTGAGTTGGAGCAAAACTCTGCAGGACTGTGGCTCTCCAGGACCGACGATGGCCACCCCTGGTCTAGATGACAGGCTATGCTTTGGAAAATGTTTGCGTGTTAATCATTTGCAATTATTTGAATTTATTTGAACGTGTTACAGCAACAAAAGTGTCTTTTGTCATAAATTTAATGTATTTCATTTTGTATTTCACTTTTGCACTATTCTCTCGTTATTTGGCACATCTGATCTGAATACATTTATATATTTAAAGTTTAAATTGATAGGTTGCCTTTTCCCATAAACCTGAGTGAAATTATACAGTACTGTACATTGTTGGATTCTTTTTTTTTTCTATGCTTGTTTATAGATCTTGTCCAAGAAGTGAAAGAGGAAGAGGCCTGATTGTCCTTGTATAAGCCCTCAGGTCAACATCATACAGTTATTTAGCAGGAAATTTGACTCTCTCGCTGTATTTTGGTTCCTGGACATACTGTCACAATATTAGCAGAACAATTTGACGAATGACTACGGTTTATTATTAATAAAAATTCAAAGATTGTTGACGACCATTTCTTATACTATAATTTCTAATAATCGTTAAATAAAATGCAACAAATTATAAATTAATTACAATGACAGAGAATTAACATTGATGTAACATTCACCATGTTTTGTTTATTTGGGAACTTCATATGCAATGATTTTCAATAATTTGAGCCAGAACAAAGTAGTGATCAGTGTTGTGGTCAAGAATACTGTATTTCCCCTTTACACCATCAGCAGGAATAGATTTTCACAAAATGTGACTTGTCATCAAGGACGACACTAAGTGTTTCGACACTCCTGTAGGCAACATCTGTGTGACCTTCAGCTGATAGTGAGAAATTTGGTGAGGTGGATTTTAGCTGGAAGGAAGAATAATTCCCTCTTGTCAAGTTTAAGTTTGAGGTGTCAGAGAGGGATGTGGACTTTCTGACATTGCATATGCAAAAACAATAGTAAAAAAAAAAGTTGGCTGAGATGTATAGCGTCATGTTATCATTCCACAGCAGTATTTATGAAAAGAAGCGAGTCTGGCTTATAGTTTCTCATGTTGGTAAAAATGTGGTTTCTTGAGTAAACTGTTAACCCTCGCTGTAATTTCCAGAGTAAATAACTGTAAAATAGCAAGTGTTTTGCTGTAATATAGGGGAACAGTATTTTACTGTAAAAAGCCTGGTAAGGTCTAACATTGTATTATGTTAATTAGGGAAGTGAAATGGTACAGCACCACTACATAATGATTTGACATCAGAAGAGAGATAACCACCAGAGATCTCTCAGTAGAGAGGGGCTTTGTATCAAAATAAGTTCACATAGTTTAGTGAAGTGCTTAAATTATCTTCTTGTCTGAAACAGTCTTATAAACAAGCATGACATATGAATGCTGGCCATAGTTATTAGCTCAACTGATTGAACCTGGTCATGGGTTCAATTCCCAGGTAACACACACACAGATAAAATACCCTAACTATGAAATCCTCATATATGGACAGTGTGAGATGATCCATTGTGTGTTCATTCTGCAACATCAAACTGATCTTTCATTTATCTATGCAAATAAAGTTCAAGCTTAATTAGTCCCTTAATTGTTTGAAATAATTTCCTGATAGATAATATTTCCATACAACAATACATTGGATTTTGAAAGCCTGTTCAAACTATTCTATAAACTTTTATAGAATTTATTATGAGTCATTGTCAGACTTCGAAGTCTCACTAGAAAGAGCAAAACAAAACACAGACATTATCAAATGTATTTCATTTAAAAAGGTCAAACAATCAGGCCAAGAAGAAGAAATTACAACGACAGAGATAATAACTGTACAAAAATACAAGCAAGTCAATTACAATACATGTAGTACAGTACAATTACTTCTACTTTTTGGTTTATATCGTTATTGAATAAGTCCAGAGGCAGACAGCAATATTACTGAAATGCTGTGGGCAAAATCCAAGGGGGCAAATTACATTTTGAATGTGGGTAAAATTCTTATCATAGTGGGGATATGTTGATATGATGATGTGCATTCAGAAGTGACTAACATAACTCCTAACTCACTCGGTAATAGGAAACCATGTCTCCACAGGAAATCCTGTTAACAGTGGGGATCTGATTATATCAGCACACTCAGCGGGAAACCAAAGTGAGTTTTGTAATATTGACAAACATCCATAGGCAAACTGGTAGATTTGCATCCACACAGCACAGCAGTGTAAATCCTGGATGAAAAAAAGAGCCGTTTAACAGAAAGAGAAGGTAGTCCATTCCATACCATCAAATGTGACCACATCACATCAAAATACAAGAAAGGATTGTTTTAGTAGCAGCAGCACTGGTCAAAACATATGGGCTACTTTGAATAGACACACAGTGTGTACACAAACAGGACCTTCAATGACATTTCAAATAGTATTCAAATGACATTTAAGTGCACACATAAAACGAGAGCAGCAGAGTTATAAGAGCCATAATAACTGTGCTACTGCTTTGTTTTTAAAGGATACTTTTGGTTAGTCTTCGACGAGAAATTATATGCATCCAAAAAATATTGACTGCTGCCCAGACTGTTCCTCACAGTCTGTTGCCCTCTCTGCAGTCTGAACACGGGAGTGTGACGCATCATAACCAACAGAACATCGTCAAGAGCATCACTTCTGTGCCGGGTGTCCATTAAAAGGCTACTGTGCGAGTGTGACGGTAAACAGCAGATGTACTGTCTTTTCAAATATTCCAAATTGCCTGCAAATGACCATCATCAGCTTACTATGTAAGTGATTTAAAGCAACCATCATTTAACAAGACGTTAAGCATTCTCATCAGTTACGAACCTGATTGCTCCTTTCTGGGTAATTAACTGCATGCCGCAGAACTGTCATTTCTACAGGATACAAAAACATGTCCTGAAGAAACTGATATGGCCTTGCTCGACTAACTGAAACACATTTTTGCCTAATGAATTCCAGAATGCTCTGATCGGGATGGTGGTATTTTGGCTTGGAGCTTGTGGGAGTGTCTGTCAGTAATGCTAATTGAAAATGAGACCAAACTGGATATGGAAAGCACTGCAAGAGGGAAATGAAGAGAGTGTTGTCATTCAGAATGTGTGAGGGAGAGAAAATAAAGTTGACAAACGGTTGGCAACTTAACTTAACCTTTTGGTTGACCAGGTGGTGTGGTTGTCCATCCTTATTAAGTTCTATAAAATATAAATTAATTGTATATTTGGTAATATCCTATCACTGATGTAAAATGCTGAGAATGTGTATTTTGAGATTTTTAAAATTAATTCTAAATGGCTTATGATGAAAAAAGGTACATGGGAGACTGATGCTAGTTTTCATAACAGTGTTTATTCTGATTAATATTTCTTTGCATGTTATTAAATTTCACAGTTCGTTGCCCAATAGCGGGGCAAGTTGTCACAATGGAACTGGCCATTAAACAGCTAAATTTAAACAGTAAAATATATATGCAACAAAATAATTGATTATGCAAAAATGACAAAGGTAACATCCTATTATATCAAACCAAAATTTTGGCCACAAATATTGTAATTAATATGCTGTGTAAATTTGGGTAACACATTATTTTACAGTGTCACTGTTACACATGGTACATGTAGTTACTGTAGTAATAACTATAAATTATGCATAATTACTTGCAACTAACCCTAAACCAAACCCCCAATCCTAACCCTACAGTAAGTCAATTATTACACAGTAGCCTACTTAAATGCATAATTACACTGTAACACGGACACCTTAAAATAAAGTGTAACCTAAATGTACATGTGGATGTGACAACTTGCCCTGGCCTGACATTTATGCAAAATACTCCTGAAAACACAGTTCAGCCTTTTTGGTTTAAATCTACTAGGCCTAGTGTCAGTGTGTCTATTTAAGTCTATTTATTTAGTTCACTTACCCAACAACATATATAGCAAAATATGATGATATTGGAATTTGATTTTGGAGGATGAAATTTACAAAACAAAAATAAAAAAAGGTGTATGAAACCAACATACAAAAACACTGATAGGGAAAACACATTTGTGTAACTGGTCTTTTGACTCAACGGCTAATACTGAGGAGTAATCCTCCCCGACAACATCCCATGTCTCGTAGGCTAAATTCTGTGTGTTTACTAAGTCATATTTTAATTTTTATAAATTAAACATGGTATAATTTAACATTCAAAAAACAATATAGGCTATAGCCTACACAATTACTGGAATTAAGAAATAAAGTGCACAATAATGTATTAATTTAAAAAACTTTCCTGGAAGAGAAATGATGAGCATATCAGCCATTGAAGTATAGTGCATTGAAATGTATTGCCACTAAATTTAATTTAGCTACGTTTTTTAAATTGTTGGTTTTAGTAATGTAAAAGTAATGTAACATTTTATGTCGAGAATTAGCCTATTTGAAAACAATGTTCCACAACAATACAATGACATTCACACAATTCAATTGAAGTACACCAAGCGCATGAGGCAGTTCACCCAAAATAACAATTCTGTCCTTATTTACTCACATTTAGTCTCCTTTTGATCTCCACTTAAGAAATAAAGTAAAAATGCTTGAAAAACATGAGAGTGAGCCTAAATAATGACCGAAAGTTACATTTTGGGTCAAATAACTCTTTAGGTATACACATGTGTTCCACTTCCACAGGATAAAGTCGCGCGAGATGCGCGTGCACTTGTTTCTCAGACGCGAAGAAACAGGTCCTTTAGTTTTTTCCTGAACTCTCTGCGCAGCAGACAGTAAATAAGTGGATTTAAACAGCTGTTTGCGTGCGCCAGGCACACAGTCACCGGAAACACATAGGTATGAACGATATAGTACGACTTATCCCAGTGCACCACGTTGAATTTCACCAGCACGCCCCAAAACGTTATGGCATGATTGGGCATCCAGCAGAGGAAGAACGACAAGACTACTATGGTGACGGACTTTGTGACTTGCGTTCTTCGCTTCGAGTTGCCCGTCATGCTCCGCTGTCGGATGAGCCTCAATAGCAGCAGGTAACTGATGGAGACTATTCCCATCGGCAAAATAAATGCGATTAGTATTTTCTGGAGATGATAGACTGCCAACCAATACTGTCCCTCGGGGAACCGCAACAAACAAAGTTTTTCTCCGGCCACGTTAGTGACTGTGGAGAAAATGGATGTTGGCGCGGTGGCGACGGTGGCCAGAGTCCACAGGACGACGCTGACCCACCTGATGGAGCAGCTGGTCTGTCTAGTGCTGTCCTTTAGAGCTGAAGCCACTGACCAGTAACGTGTGATGCTCATCGCGGTCAGGAAGAAGACGCTCGCGTACATGTTCATTACGGTCACCGAGAGGATGATCTTACACATGGCGTCTCCAAACGGCCAGCTGAAGTCCAGCGCCGTGTCCACGGCCCAGAAAGGCAAAGTCAAAACAAACTGAAAATCTGTCACGGCCAAATTGAGGATGAAAAAGTTTATTTTTGATGTGCGTCTCTCTTGTTTCACGCGAATAAAGAAGAAGACCAGCAGGTTGCCAATCAAACCTACGACGCAAACCACCGAGTAGGTGATGGAGATCAAGCACCTCAACACCGGACTCCCATCGGCGCTCACATCAATGTCTTCCAGGCTTTTAAAGCGCTCCCGATCACTGATGGATCTGTTGATTACACCACTCTGATTACTGTCTCCCATTGTATCCAGCGATTTCACAACTTCAGTGTTGCCTATGACGATAGATAATGTAGGCTACTTATATACACTAATCAGACGTTTGCTACTTATCTATAATGAGTATGCCTATCATTTAGTCACATTAATTACTTATTTTTAGCCTTTTTAACTGATAACTGACAAAACATCACTGATCCTACATTACTATACAAACAAGTTCAATGTGCAAAAAACTATGAGCAAAATGCGGCGCGCCCAAGAATCTATATCGGGCGCTTCTTAAATGTTCCCGCCCATCGAGAGCAGTGATTCGTCTTCCTGTTTGATTGACAGGATGACGCAGAGTAAAGGCACACAGAACCTTGTTCCGCTTTTGCTGAATAATTTTTAATGCTCAAACCTTTATAAAATAGCATACAGTAATAGAAGAGGAAAAAAACATAACAAAATAACGTTTAAAAAAAAAAAAAAAAAAAAGTTGTGGAGTTGCAAGGGAGCAGGTGGATCTTGCCATCTGGGTAAGTTTTCACTGCCATCTGCTGTTCACATTTAAATTTACACCAGTTTCTCACGGTTTCTTACTAATACTTCAAGGCTTTGGTTTAGATGCTTCAAGGGACAGTTCACCCAAAAAAATTTTTTTTTGTCATCATCATCATCATCATCATCATCAAAAGACGATATTTTAATTATTGTTGTACCCAGTCATTGAATTCCAGATTACTTTTTTTCCTACTATGGAAGTCAATGCTACCGTTAACTGTTTGATTGCCAACATTCTTTAAAATATATTATTTTGTGTTCAACAGAAGAGAGACACTTCATACAGGTTTGGAAGAACTTGTAAGTGATGACAGAATTTTTATTTTTGTGTGAACTATCCCATTAAGTTGGGATTGACTGACATGACAGTTGAATGAGGGGATTCATGAATCAATGATTTGTTCTAAAGGATTTAAAGGCAGGAAAGATTTAAAATGTGGCATTTGAGACACCATGGGTTATCAGAATGAGTAGTGAATTGAAGATCAAAATTGTGAGAAACCATTTATTGTTCATTTTAGAGGTTTTAAGAGTTGTTTGGTTAGCCTCCTTATGTGTGGATTTTATTGAAAAAGGCAACCAAATTGATACATTTTATATCTTAAATCTGCCTTAGGCCTGTGTGAATTGAAAATGGGTCAAAGTTTGTTGCCCCAGATACAGTTGTTTCTGAAATATGAACAGGCACCTGGTTAGGTCTCAATTTAGAATCTTCACCTTTTCACATATTGATTCAGGCTTGTCTTACCTTTATACTGAACAGTATGCCATTCAACTCACATGGCTTATGTCCATCTTACAGCGCAAGTTACTTTTCAGTGAGCAAGTTAAAGTAGCTGAGCTATTCAGCTCTAATGTAAAATGTACCAAAAGAAATATAAAATCTTATACACGTCATGCATCTTATTCTCAACCAGCTCTTTTTTTTTTCATCAAGACAAAAGACAAAGTTAGCTCAATGCATTTTATTACATCTAAATGTCTCTACATAAACATGTAACATTCAATAGGTAAACAATTTCTTTCAATGCATGTAATAAATATTTTTTTTTACTTAGTACTTTATACAAACTGACATTGGTCTACTGTACAATATGTCTTCCACATCTTAAAAATCTTTTTTTTCTTTCCATAAAACATGCCACAGACAGAGTGGATGAAATTTAAGGCAGTGAGCATAGATGTCTGCTTACTGAATTGGAAAATAAAATAAACTTGGACTTTGACACCAAGCCCACTCAGTCATAACACAATTCTGCATCTAAAATATATAAATTAGTTTGTTGTGAAGTTGAGGATTCAACTTCAACACATAAATGCACATCACTGGAACATCCAAATTTGCACAATGTTTGCCTTACATCAAGAACAAAAACATGCACACACGCTTTCATACACACATTCATACACACACACACACACACACACACACACACACACACACACACACACACACAACGTATCCCTTTATCAATCATAATCAAACTGAACAAATTAATGAAAACTTGTACTCTGTTTGTCACTGAACCTTTCTTCTATACCCTTGGTAACAAACCTTGTCAAATACATGTCATGTGAGACAGACACATTGAAGCAAAGGACAAAAACAGTCCAGATTTACTTGTTAAAATATAGTCAATCATTAACACTGCTAGAGCTCTTGGTTACAAGGATTTTGCTATAACAGCACATGTATTTTTGTCGCTGTCATTTTTATCTTGTTAATTACTTAACCAATTACATTTCGAACCGATCTAAGAGTCATGAGACAAATCGGATGATAAACATCTAATACTTTCAGAAGAAATGTATGTTAAAAGGAGGTTTAGAGGGTAAAGGAAACAGAGTGAGACTCATCAGTCTATCAAATAATGCAAGACGCAATAGCTAGATTCTGTCACAGGCAATTACCCCAGTCCCAAACCCAATTAGGCTTTAAAAAGAGGTCTGGTCAACACACTGAGAGAGCCACACCAGCAAACACACAGACACACGCACACACACAAACACACATACCTTAGCCTGTTTGATGTAAGTTCAAATAAAAAAGATTTGTACTTCCTAATTTAACGTTTTCTTTTTGAACACACTATCTTCCGTTCTAATTTTCTCAAATATTGTTTGAGCAAAAAACTTTTGCAATTAATTTCCTCTGTTAATCCCAAGCAGCATTTGAAAGGACATCCATTGGTTACTCAATAGGATTATTTGTTTAGAAACTCCAAGTCTGTAGATAAGAGCTCCAAATCTGGTGGGTGCCATGAGGAACATTTTAATACAGGCGAACTGAAGTACAAGAAATAACAGGTCCAGTCGTTCACATGCAAAAAACACTCACACAAGGCACATGTGACAAAACGGTAGAAGAAATGATGAGTGGCTTTAGGACTTTCCACACAGTACCAAGCACAGATGACCTAATAGACAAATGAACAGAGACCTCAGTCACTGTTCAATGTCAAAACAAACATCTATGAGCAAGTTAAGGATGCACGGCAACACCAAAGACACCGTAACCTCACCATCTACGCCACTGCTGAACCTCCCAACAAATCATTCCTTCTGAAAAGTGTAAAAAGAGAGGAACGGAAGGACGGAAGAAAGAATGAGAGAACAATCAAGCATGGTAGCCACAAAGAGAGTAAATCTTTACTTTCTACACAAGGTATACGTTTAAGTTCACTGAACTCACAAGCTCTCACTCTAAAAACTTCAACACTAAAAAGTGTTCTTTTGGCATCGAGCAAGAAAAAAATATGGATGTAAAACTGTTAGAGAATTACATTGTTTTGAAAACAGTCATGAATTACATTTCACATAAGAATCATGAGGTCAGATATTGGTAATCTGTAACAATGCTTTTACGTCCAGTTGTTAATCTGAGGGTGAAGGAATGCTTTTTAACGGCCCACCAACATAAAGGGATAGTTGACCCAAAAATTAAGATTTAGTCATCATTTACATACATACAAACCTGTATGACTTTCTTTCTTCAGTGTAACACAAAATATATTTTTAAGAATGTTACAGCGGGGTCAAAAACAACACTGGAGCCCACTGACTTTCATTCTATGGAGAGAAAAAAATAATGTGATGACATGAACATTTTTAGGTGAACTATCCCTTTAAAAGCATTATATAAGATAATTCTGCATGTATAGGGGAAATGTGATTGGCAAAGACATGTCAAGTTTTGCTGGGAAGAGAAAAGAACCAAGCGTCCGGCAGACGGTCTGATCACAGCCATTGTGCCCTGTGAAATCAGACAAAATATAGACAATTACAGAATATGATGGGGAAAGGACATAAAAAGTGTTCATATTATGTTAAAGGGGTAAAGCCGAAGCAGTGAAGGGAAAAATAGAGCTAAAACCCAAAGTAACTTAGCAAGCCGTGTTGGGCGAAAACTCTTTCAAGTTTACATATACATTAGATAGCTAGATAGATAAGTATATACAAAAGTAAAACAAAAAATATATTTGTTCTCTGTACACGGCAACGATAATCATCGTTTACAAAAACACCCTTCAGTCATCCTGCATGTCCCGTTTTCTTCCCAATGTTTGGAAGTCTCTTCAGTCAGTTTCCCGTATGAGGGTTCGGTCCTGGGTCAGTCTAACGAGATGACGTCTGGGACAGATCCGTACATGGCAGACATGGGGGCCGATTCGGAGTTGGGGTGTGGGGCGGGTGGATGTCCGAGGCTTTCCCGTAGGCTGCTGGAGGACACCAGGCTGCTGCCGTTGACGTTAATGGGAGGGAGGTTGCTGTTTACAGGATTGGAGGGAGGGTCCAGGAAGAGCTGGGACGAGCCGTATGGGAGGAAACGACTCAGGAGGAGGTCGTGATCTTCTGATGCAGATGCAGCCGCTGCCATCACCATGTTGTAGTGCTGGAGAGACACAGCAGGGGAAAAAAAGAGTCAGGTAAAGAGAAAACATTCACTAGATTAGCAGAATCTATTATACTGCTTATCTATTTGCTATTAATAGTCAATCACAGCGGGCTGATAAATGTTTGGATTGTGTTACCTGATGATTCTCCCCTTGTAAAAAAGGGAAAAAGTTGAGATCTGTAAGAGGTAACAGGGACAAATCAGTATATTGAAGTTTAAGTGAAAGATTGATGTTTAAGTGAGCACATTTCCCAAATTAAACATTCCTCTAATGATGTTTGTGTGTTGTACCTGACAGGTCAGTGGGCGTAGAGTAGTAGTGGCGGTAGTCCTGAATAAGGGGAGGAGGTGGAGGAATGTAATTGGTGTCCACCTGAGGCATGCTGGGAGTTCGGCTTAAAGGAGATGCTTGTCTGTGGAGATTCAACACCCTGTGAACACACACCAACAAACAAGTTAGCTTGAGAAAAGTGTAGCAAAAATTACCCTTTTGACATTATTTGTGCATATTCAAAGAGTTGAAAAGAATTTGACAAATGTTTTTCTGAAATGATCATTTACCCATTATCCATCTGAGGAGAGAGGCTGGACAGCGAGGGGCAGCTTTTCTTTTGAGGGGGTTCTTCATCTTCCTCTTCATCAGACGAACTGTCAAGAGTCAAATCAATCACCTCCACTTTTTTGCTGTTGCCGCCACTGTTGCCGTTTGTATGAGAGTTTTGCTCCGACACTGTCGTACGACATCCACCTGATTACACATGCACACACAGCGGGGTTGTAAACAAAAAAACTTTCAGGGTGAAGGTTAATGTCACATTCATCGTTTTTCAGATCAGAGATATTCATTTCACAAGCCCCATTTACACCTGGTAGTATCATGAATCTCAGGTGATCTGATCACAGGTGAACAGTGCCAACTATAGGTGTAAATGGGGTCCTAAATGTTTTTTTTTTTACTTGATCACTTAAAACGATACTATTGTTCAAAACTTTGAGGTGGGTAAGATTTTTTAATGTTTCTAAATCATTCTTATATGCTGATTTGTGCTCAAGAAATATTTCTTCTTATTATCAGTGTTAAAACAGTTGTGCTGCTTAATATTTTTGTATAAATGTGATAATTTGTTTCAGGATTCATTGACGAATAGAAAGTTCAAATTTTCTGTAACAATGTAAATGTCTTTATTGTCTTTTGATCAATGTAATGAGTGTAAGTGTAGATAATATATATATATATATATATATATATATATATATATATATATATATATATATATATATATATATATAATCTTACAAACCCCAAACTTTTGAACGTTAGTGTATATTTGAAGGTAGCCAGAAACAAACATATACACTAACCATAAAAACCTTATTGCTACAGAACACTGGACCACAGCAAATAACCAGCTACTTACCAGTCAATAATTGTGTCAAGTATGTCTGTACAAGAAAACTGTGCTGATATTTTTTCTTACATTACTCACCAAAATACAATGCTGTGCAAAATGACCAGTGCTATATTAGGGGTTTTAAGATGCTTTTGAACAATTCTTAATTTTCAACAATGCACCCAAAACGCCTCCTGCAGCAGTTTCTCAACAATATGAAGAGATGATCAGCAGTGACTGAAACTTACCATCCATGCCATTGTATGAGGCAGACACTTCCTGCACTTCCTTTTTCGACCTCATGGGGGCCCAGTTGCCATCTTCCTTGAACTGAATTTCATCACAATCTAAACAGCTGTTCAGAATCTCCATAAACAATCTAAGGATGAACAGAGAAATGTTTGGGAACAAAGGAGAGATTAGAGAAGAGAAAAATAAAGGTGCGAGTTCATACATTGTTTACTAAAACCTAATTACTGCATACAATGGTCAAATGTAACATTTACGCATTATGTCCTTATTATAAAATGATTTTCATGTGCAGTTTTGTTCTATTATGGTTGTGCATACCCATCAATGATGAGATGTTCATAGGGTGCTTTTTTGTCACAGACAGGACACACCCATGTGGGCTTCTTTTCATTCATCTGGATGTAGAGCGTAGCATCAAAACACTGCAGGTGTGAACACGTCAACGCCCGACACGGAATCATTAGCCGCATCTTTCCCAGCTGTGTAACACAGGCAAAAGCACAGACAATCATAGAGAAATTAACACGGACGGACATACTGCATGGAAACAATCCTGGCAAATGCACACACGCACACACGCACGCACACACGCACACACACACACACACACACACACACACACACACACACACACACACACACACACACACACACACACACACACACACACACACACACACACACACACACACACACACACACAGGTTAGGAGATGGACCAAAGAATGAAAATAACAAGAAGTGAAACATGAACAAAACTTATATAATCATGACAATATACAACTGACATTAAACAGTCTAACTGTTTTAGACAGATTTATGAGTCATAATATACAAAACATTCTGAATCTGATTTCATTTTGAGTTTAAAATCGAAAACATCTGTCTTTGCTTTGTGTGATCTGATCTTTAACTACTTTGAAACATTAGAATCCTAAACAATAACGTATTTTCTAGCTTTGGTTCTCATATGGTCTTTGTAAGGTCCTGTAGCCGATTGCACAAACCTGTTAAGCAAAGAAAACCCTTGGTGATCATTCATTTCGAATTGTAATTAAGGGTTTTCTTAGCTTTAAAGGTTTGTTGCAGCCGGTCCCTGGGCTTAAACTAACATTTAGACATTCAAAAATATACATTACCGGATGTGTGTGTTTGTTTGATTTTGATGAGTGATCTGATAAAATGCTTACCGGACATAATAATGAAACTCTTAAGCTGGTGGTTGCTATTTCACTGTCAGGGTCTGCCGTTAACTTTTCCTTTACTGCAGGACATGAGCAAAAGTACACATTAGCAGCACAAAACCCACAAAGATCTTTACAACTGCACTGCTATTAATACATATCAGTGAGTTATTAATACAACTGGAGGAATATGGTCACATTTAACCTGACTATAATCAGTGTTGGGGTAACGCATTACAAGTTATGTGAGTTACAAAATCAGATTACGTTTTTCAAGTGGTGAGTAAAGTAACTCCTTACTATTAAAAATCACAATAAACTAAGTCATGCAAGTTATTTTGTTTTCCCATTTATTGACTGGCAGCTCTCTTGACCCCATGTTGACAGAAATTGTAAGTAATGTGCAGTGGCGTTGTGTGCACTGTGTAAACATGACGGTTATTGTAGTTCTAGACTAAATGTGAGCAGGCATTTACTCATCTCACTTGCATAAAAACAGATTCAGTATTCCTCAAAATAAATAAAAACAGTGAAATGCAAATTCAGAATATGAAGCAAACCTGCAATAATTAAATGTTAAATAATACAAATATCCTTTTGCCTGGTGTCACAGACAAGGCTTAAGTCTAGTCCCAGACTAAAATGCATGTTTGAGCTGTTTTAACTGAAAGCAATGTTCACTGTCATATTTTAAAATATGTCAGTGCCATTGCTTTGTCTCAAGATGCACATCTCGTCCGTTCTTCATACGTTGCTTAAATTTATGTTTTATTAACAAGGTTCGGGAGGAACACGTTCTAATGATCAACAATCAAGTCATTCCAACCAGCTGTCAGCAATCAGTAATCAACAGGTCCACTCAATCAGCATGATTAAAGCCCATAAATATACGCAGTCGAGTCACCCATAGTTCTCGACAGTTTTCAGCATTTGGTTTACCGTTTTGCTACGATGTCTCAAATGCAAAGTTGAGCAACTTCAATGACGAGCTCAACCATGCTCCGGTTCCTCCGCCGCCATCAGCTGGCCCCAGGACCAGTTCTTCTCCGCCTGACACCGCCTCCGAGCCCCAAGCTTCATCTCGCTGGCGCCGGTCTGCGCAAGCAACCCTTCGCACGCCAAGACGCCGAGGCTTACCCTCACCTCCTACGGCGAGAACTCCTGCTCTCTCCCCGGCGTCCTCCTATCGTTCGGCCGTACCGACGCGCGCCTATTGGAAAGTGGACAGTCTTGAGTCTAAGACAAGCGCTGATAAATTCCGATATTCAGCCCTCGTGCAGGATGACCAAAGCGCAATTATACAACTTGTACGTTACCTTGCAATCTTCCAATCTCTCTCCTAAGTCCGCCCCAGGTTCCAAAGCGGCCAGCAGGCCGGGCAAAACTCGGGAGGCCCCGAATTCGCCTCGCTCGACTCTGTCACCACCTCGTACAAGATCCGGTTTTCCGCGCACATCAGCCCGCGGCGCCAGGCCATCTGCGAGCCTGGGCCGCGCCCCAGATTCCACCGCTGCGAGACCTTTCTCGCCTCCCGCTTCAGCTCAGCTTTTCAGCACGGCGCTTCCTGCCGTAGCGCCATACACAGCTGGTCCCGCCGGCGCACCCTTTGCCTCTCAGCTTTTTCCTCCTGCTGTTTTTAACCCATTTCCTCTGCAGTGGCCTCCGGCTCCCGTAGCAGACGCTATCGTGAGGCTGCCTCCGCTAGCGGCGCAGGCACAGACATTCCATCATCTTCCTGCGACTACCGCTAACCCCTCCCCTTTTCAGTGGCCTGCAGCACAAGCAAGCGCAAGACTGCCTCCGCTTGAAACACAGGGTGTTTCTCAAAACCAAGAATGCAAAGAACGGACTTGTGTTCTTGGGGAGAACGCTCTTGCTAGTTGTTCTTGGAAGAATGAACTTGCAAGGTGACGAGCACACAGAACGCTGCTGACCGTTTGAGACGATGTGTTCATAGGGGGATTGCGCAATACCCTCATACAGAACTCAAACATTTACGACTCACCATACATTTTCGTAAAAATGCCAATATTTGAAATCTTCACAGTTGATTTCTCGCATCAAATGTTCTCAGAAGTGAATTGAGTGATGAAATCGCATACGAAACTGTATATTTTAGGCAACAATCAAACGAAATATGCTACAACTCTGCCTCTTTTCGTCAACAATAAAACGAAATATTTTAGAAAACACCACTCTGCCTCTTTTCATAAAAAAAAAAAAAAATCTTAAACATATTAGCCTAAATGGCCACACAATTGTGGTTCAGGCAACGTGTACATTAATTATCTTCACTGCATATTTATAACAACATGAAATATTAAAACACAACCCTGCTTTTTTATTTTATTTTAAAAATATGAAACATTCTTGATTTGTATTGCCATTTGTCAAAGAGAGACAGGGTTGTGTCATTTTGTTTTACATATAGTGAAGACAATGTTTCAATAAAAATATATATCTATTTTAAAGTATATAAAATAAAAAAACAACCCTGTCTCTTTTTGTTAAATGTAATTTTTACTGATCAATAATATCCAGTATAAGAAGCTAACTTACAATGAGAAATTGCAAACAATTAGGCTACAAAGTTAAAGTTAAATAGCCTAAATATATAAAGTTATGAAACTTCACTTTGCCCTCAGCCAAAACGATTTGCCATGGAACAAATATAGATTGAGTGAGACCAAAGATCGACACAAGACGAATATACGTCATGTTTATCCACTAGACTAGAGACACCAGAGCCAGCGGCACACGTCAGAAGCACTAGCCGAGGAAAAGCTGTTCCAGTCGGGGTTAATGAGCGTTGAACACCCGGTGATCACCTGGATCTCACAACTCCGAAAGCGTCAGATCAATTTTTCAAATAGGCGCTATCTTTATAAATAAACCACAGATTTGAGCTTTAAACAACTACATTCTCGCCTAAAACACTCTTAAAATTACATTTCATGACACAATAACAGTAGTATTTTGATATTACGCGGGTTTTCTCCTCTGGTATTGACGCTTGCTGGTTGGTGCGAGATGCATTCTGGGATACATGGCTGTCTCAAGTCCGCACAAGTCACCTCTCGATGCATCCTCGGTAAAAGGGGCGGATCAAGAACACATCCGGGGATTTGAACTGGACTTGGCTAGATGTGAACTTTGAATTGGGACAGTACTTGGGCAGCGACTGATGACGTTTCACTAGTCCACAAGAACACAAGTACAGACAAGAACGCATATTGAGAAACGGCCACAGGCTCACGCATCTCAATCATTTCCTCCTTTTCCCCCTTATGCTTCTTTCAATTTCCCTCCTCAAGCCCCACAGGCCGACCTAAGCGTGAGGTTGCCTCCGCCAATAGTCGCAGCCCTGGCTTCTCCTTACAGCAGTGGTTCCCAAACTTTTTTTTTTTTTTGTCTGAGACCCCCTTTTTCCCAAGAAAATATTTTAGGGCCCCCCTTCACATTTAATGATATTATCGCTCTTGTAAGCTTGCAGCAAGGATGACAAAATATGTTGTTTTCAAACAAACGGTATGTTTACTATAACCAGATATGTTTATGCACAAATAAATAGGTAATGTTGAAAATACAATAACAAAAACATCAGTAGGCCCTTTGTAATTTAAAAACGTAAGCCTAGGAGAAGCCTATATATTGGCCCTATTTAAAATACAAAAAAATAAATAAATAATAATAATTCACACTGTTTGTAGGTAAAAAAAAATAAATAAAAAAAAATAAAAAAAATATAGGCTATTACTAAATGACTGCTGTCTGGGGCCTCAATACTTGCAAGTTATTCTGAGGCTTTATCAATGTGAGGCTTTATTTTTACGCTTTTGGCGCTATAGCGAGCGATAATAAACTTGCGTTTATTAACAGAATAATGCGTCTTTCGGGGGAACATTGTAGCTGGAACTACTTCTCTCTGTGTACGTCTATGACGAGTCACGCAGGTACTAGGCTACTTCGCAGCGGCAGCGATCCGAACCAGTGTAAAATAGTCCCAATGTAAACATCTATTATTGGTGTACCATAGTGGTTCAGGATAAAACAAAAACACGGATTGAAAAAAGGATTCATGATGAACTCGCTCATTATATACATTTTGTAAATTTTGAACAGAAAAAAGTTAAGGACTTTTATTTAATGCTCATTGCTCAAAACATTTCAAAATATGACGCGACCCCCCACAGAGCTCGCTGAGGCCCCCTTGTGGGCCGCGACCCCCCTGTTGGGAACCGATGCCTTATAGCTCTCTCTTAAATACTAAATCACATTATTCTCTTTTTACAGCTACCCCGATGCTAGTTCCACCAAACGCTATCGCTCTGGAGCCTCCCCCAGTGGCCTACAACATCCGAGCACAGATTCTGGCAAGTGCGGATGTAGACCTTTCTCATTTACTTTCTCTACTTCCCGTGTCCGATTCGAACCGCCAGTTAGACTGCGGGGATTTTTTAGTCACCTTAAAAAATCAAAATACGCATTCATCACGTTTACTTTCTTTTTCTGAGTTTTCAATCGCTTTCAGCCACTTCACAGAAGTCATTTGCTCAGCATTCCCTCATAGGAGGCGCGAACTAAACGACTACTTAGCGCTTATAGCCGAGCTCGCGTTGTCCTATGGGGGAGGGCACTTTTACACACATCACAAACTTTTCTCAGCAAAATGCACTGTTAGGGTTTCCCAGTGGAACCAATGCCCTTACTGGGGAGCACTCGACACCGACCTACACAGCAGAGTGTTCCTTGGCTGCAGGAACATTTCTTGCGCGGTCTGCAGGTCAGTGGCACATTCCACAATATCGTGCCCACAAGTCAACCCCTCCGTTCCCCCATGCACGGCATGTAGTTGGTGGATTTGACTGGTGCTGTGTCCAAGACCGGCAACTATCAACCCAAATCCCCACAAGGCTAATTTCAGCTCCAGAGCATCTACAGACAGCAAACAGCCTTGCAACAATTTTTAACATCGGCAAGTGCACCAGGCAGCGCTGTCGGTACTTGCACATATGCAGTTTCTGTGGCGGTGCCCATGCCCGTCCAGTATGCCCTGTGTTTAAAGATGTCAATAAAAAATCAAAAAATTATTTATCGACTCCCGTCAATATTTCTCGCCTTTCTATCGAACTAGCTCACCACCCGGACTCCGACTTCACTGAATATCTGCTGTCCGGCCTCCAACACGGTTTTAAACCTGGAGTGGTATGTCCTCTCTCCCAAAACATAATCTGCGATAATCTCCAATCGGCTCTCGCCGAGCCCGATGTAGTAGACAATTTGATCAAAAAAGTCGAGTCAGGTTTTATGATTGGCCCTTTCGACGATCCTCCTTTCAAAGTTTTTCACATTAGTCCCATTGGAGTGGCTACGAGAAAGTTTTCAGGTAAGAAACGCCTCATAGCCGATCTGTCAGCTCCGCATAAATCCCCGTTCCCAAGCATTAACAGCCTGATCCCACTCGACGAATTTTCTCTCAAATACCACGACGTAGATCACGCAGTCGACCTGATAAAAATCGTGGGTCGGGGTGCCTGGCTTTCAAAGTGATGCCCATCCACCCGGATTCATGGGACTTATTCGGAGTGCGCTGGCATGGGAAATTCTATTTCGCCGTACGCTTAACTTTTGGATGCAAAAGCAGCCCCAAAATTTTCGAAATGCTATCTGAAGCCGTTTGCTGGATTTTGTCAAACAATTACGCAATTCCTCACCTCATTCACCTGCTGGACGATTTTCTTATTAGAACTCCTATCCGTGCTCGGCCACTTAAACTTCGCCATGTGAATCATTCCACAAGGCCGCCCTTTCATTTCTCATCTTCTCTCTCTCGCGTCTTCAGTTCACGCACTAGAAGATCTAATTTCCCTAACTCCAGCGTGCCGCGACGAACTCAGGCTTTGGATAACATTCCTTAAACAGTGGAAGGGCTTATCTTTTTTTTAAAGCCCATAAATATACGCAGTCGAATCACCCATAGTTCTCGACAGTTTTCAGCATCCCTCCACCACCCCATCTCCTCACACTTGCCTGATTATCTTCCTAAACAGAGATACGGGGTGAGTACTCTGGGTTCGGGCCCAATTTCCGAGCTCGGAGCCCTCCCCCTGGACAGCACGCCAAATACGCATAACCATTTACTCTCTGATCATTCGTAAGTGTGAACTCGTGAAACATCCGAGATCAAATGAGACATCCAAGATGATTAAAACAAATGAAATGCGTAAGTGCTCACCATGTTATGGTTCTATCACTTATTACAGTAAATATTCCTGTGTTTTAATAATTTCATAATTGCTTAATGTCAGAGCCACCTCAGGACCCACTAGAACATGGGAACAAGTAAAGGTGAAGTACAAGAATATTCTTCAAAATGGTAATATTTTCTACTTATACGGTTCTTAGTCTCTCTTACAAAAAACACTGTTAAATAATGTGTTATAAATAAAAAAAGGCTGAGCAGAAAAACAGGTGGTGGTCCTACACCCCCAAATTATACCCCGGCAGAAGAGCTGGCCCTTGGGTTAAATGTGAACCGACCCATTGTGGAGGGCATCCCTGGGTTCAGCTCTTCCTCAGACACACAGCCAGGGACCAGTAGCAGCATCAACATTCATTACTGATAAATGAGCTTTAAATTCTCTTGCTACACTGTAAAATAATTTGTTGCTGCATTAAATTAAGTAGGCCTATAATCCAAATGGCTGGTACAGTCATTTCAACTGTTAAATATTGAGTAATGATAAATTGCTTTGATACCATTCATTTCAATGGGGAGCGGGCGATTTCCGGCGACGCGACCGTTGGCAACCGGATGGGGCGTGTCTGGCGACGCGACGAAGGCCCTGTCCCAAATGGCACACTCCGGACTTGTGGACTTCCTCAGAGTCCACACTTCGGTGACGTCATGTAGTGCAGACCTATAGGGCCCTTAGCGCGAGTCCGCGAGGGCGCATTGAGAGGTATTTTTGGGACAGACTCGATCGTCACGCCGGAAACAGGAAGAAGGTCTCAGCTCAGACGTTGAAGCTGAATAAACTTAAAGGTCATCTCATCAGTCCCTTTATTAGAAAAATATCACAAATATCATTTAAAAAAAATTACAGTCTTTAGCATCGAGAACAGGATTTATTTTATTTTCCCAAATCTTATGTCCATGTGAACTACACAGCCTGCTTTTACAGTTCTATAATTGTATATGCCACCTGGGCATTAGAATAGATGTCATGGTTATGTAAATGATCAATACAGTTGTACATAATAATACATAATGTTCAATTTTAACACAAAATTAAAATGTAAATGAGTTTAAGAAAAATGTATAGGTTTCAATATTCATACTACATTTATATGACATTCGGTTCTATTTATGTAATGAATCATAATGCGATCGTATTATTTAACACGCTATTATTATGTTTGATATATCAACCACTGGTCGATAATGTTTGTATAAACTGTAAGTAACAACTGGTAAAATGTACGCCTATGTCATAAAGCCATGTTAACAGTCCGTGAGCGAAATCTCCTCCCATCAGTTTTCTGATTGGCATTTTGCAAGGATTCCTGGGTAGTTAAAGTGCGTGGAGCCTGCATCTATGCGGGCTTCGCGGAAGACCGCTTCAAGGGTACAAAGGGGGCGCTGCTGAGCACACTTCAGAGCGTTAAATTGCTAAATGGGACGGCCTACGGACTCGTAGACTCGGCGAGCACGCGCAATTTAAGTCCACGAGACCGAAAGTCCGCATGAAGTGCGCCATTTGGGACAGGGCCAAAGTTGAGATCTGTTTAACTTTATGCAAATGAAGAGCGACTTTCGGGACCGACAACCAATAGGGGTGAAGTCAGTGGAGCGCGTCACTCTTCAGTGCTGAGTCTGACCGAGGCAAGTTGAACGAGAAGCTCATTTTAGCAGTCAGAAACTGTCCTATAATTTATGATATATCTCCGTGTACATACAGTGGTATTCACCGTACTGACTCCGTGCCTGAAGGGTTTCGGGAACCAAGATAGACCGGTATTTGCCCGTTTGCTGCAGTTAAATACCCGCGATGGCAAAGAGCACTCACTGTTTCTCGTTCATCTTTAATATTATGCATTTTATGTACTGATTCCATTTATATTTAGACTTTTCCTTCCAAAATATTTGTTTGTAGCGGCAAGAAAATGTATTTTTTGTCTAACATAGAGTAACATCCGTGAATGTCACTCACAAACATTACTAGGCAACCAGTAGTGGAAACGCCCTCCAGCGCAGCCACTGGCGACCTGCAGCGACAAAGTCGCTTGTAGTGTGCACGGGGCTTTACATTGTGATCCCCCTTTCGGTTCACAAAATCCCCTTCATTGAGGCCTTGATGGGAACGTGTGTGCAGTCTATGGCACCAATCACATTAGGGAAGCCTGAGGGACATACTTTATAATTTTTAATGAAGATCATGCAATCATGACCATGCCGATTAATATGACTTAATATACCTGCGTTGGCAAAAAAAAAAAAAAAAAACCTCTGGCTTGGAAATGCCACAACCCCCCAAAAACCTGCCAAGTAAACTTTGTGATTGGCATGACAGACAGCACTTCAAGTTCTCCGCATCTCCAATAGTGTAAAGGAAAGAGCCACTCGCAAAGAATCTCAGGGCAATGCTGTTATTAAAGCCCGACTCCGACGAGTCGAACATTTAATGTGCGTTTCCAACAAATTAATGAGAAAAACAACATCCTCACAAGTCACGAGAAAAATGATATCTCTCAAAAAGTACACTATCGCGCTGCGATAAAAGACTTCTCGTATCACCTCCGCTTATAAAGCCTCAATCTAATCTTGTTTACACGAAATAAGCCTGCTCACGGGAAGGTATAAGCTTACGGACCTGTTGCTATGTAGTGCAGCAGATTAATGGCATATTTCAAGAGAATTGTTCAAATTGGTATAGAAGCATGAAATTTGGCACAGATACTCTCCAAGGGTCATTTTTGGGGAAAAAGGCGTTGGCCACCCAAAAATTTAAAAAAATTTCAAGATGGCCGCTATTTCTGTCAAATGCTCATTATGTCAATCGTTCAAACAGTGATATCATGTAGGCATAACATTTTGTGAAAATACTCTTCAGAATGTTTTTTTGGAAAACAGTGCTTGTCCCTCAAATTCAAGATGGCAACCATTTTTCAAGATGGCCGTCATTTTTCTTGAATCCTTACATATTTTTTTCAAATGGTGATGCTATCATGAAATTTGGTACAAATATTCTTCAAGGAACATTATCATGGAAAAAGGTGTGTGCCACTCAAAAATTCAAGATGGCGACCATTTTCAAGATGGCCATAGAATGTACATTTCCAGAAGAAAATGTGAGTGGGTGCTTGCAGTGGCAAAACTCGCCACTTGGTTGCTAGGGTGTGGTACATGATTGCATACGAGCCAACAAACATGTCTGTACGATGTTCTGGTGCTGAGATATGGCTTATTCATGTGTTCAGGTGGTTGCTAGGTGGTTGCTAGAGTGTTCTGGGTCGTTGCTATGGTGTTGGTAGGCGGCTGCTAGGGTATTCTGGGTGGTTGCTATGGTGTTGCTATGCGGTTGCTAGGGTATTCTGTGGTTGCAAGGTCATTGCTACGCAGTTGCTTGAGTATTCTGGCTGGTTGCTAGGGTGATGATAGGTGGTTGCCAGTGTGTTCTGGGGGGGTTGCTAGGCGGTTGCTAGGGTGTTTTTTGGTGGTTGCTATGGTGTAAGGGTATTCTGGGTGGTTGCTATGGTGTTACTAGGTGGTTAGTAGTTGTCACAGATGGTCACTATTGGAGTTCTTAGCATTTTTTTGGCATGATTTAGCACTTACTTAATCGCTATTAGCATGTAGCTGTTCACAGCTAGCATGTGTAGCATGTTGGAACTCCTGTTTGCTAACATGAGTCAAAAGAGCCAACCCCCATCTCTATACGAAACTTCGTTTTTGGTTGAAAATGAGTTATTGATATTTTTGGCACATTTTTGGCCTGTGTACTTACAGCTGCCATCAGTCCCTGTAACTTCTGATGTCCTCAGAGCCTTGTCCTGCACTAATGCGGTCAGATAGTATGCTCTTAACCCGCTCCATCGACAAACGTGTGATATCGATCACAAAGGATAAATGCAGAGTTGACAGAAAAGTGTTACACATGCCGTAGCAGGTGAATACAACAAAGAACTAAAGCCCCGCCTCACCCAGTTCGGGTACCGGACCTGGTTGAAACAATCATGCATCTAGCTGGCAGAGTGCCAAAACTTCGCCGGCACCTTCAACACCGCCCTGAACACGGTCGAGCCGACGCGGGACTAATACATCACAGGGAGTGATAATAATGAAGCAACAAGGGTATATTGGTGCATACAACATAATGAAGCAAGTGCTGGTGCATATAACATCAGACCAGCTCAGCTGTTACAAGCAGGTTATACAATCACAGCGTCCGGAATAAATCCACGGGACGAGCGAAGTGCACAAGCACAATAATAGGGCAGACAGGCAGCTGAAACCACTGCATACTGAAAAGATGCAAAACACAGAAGGTTGTGCTATAAATGCATTAGTTGTCTAGGTAGTCCAGAACGAGCACCCTACTGAGTCTCAAGGGGGAAAGCACTGCATAGGCTATTTTTCATGAACGGACGAGGAGCATGACACCTTGAACACGAATCTTGGTAAGCGTCTGTGAAAGTATGCGTCTTTCAGATCCACCGCTATAAACCAGTCTCCGGGTCGAATGTGCGCGAGGATCTGTTTTATCCTGATCATTTTGAACGCGTGTTTAGCAAGTCTTATGCCACTCAGTACCACTTGAAGATAGCCTACTCTTTACCGCTACGGAAGTATTTTGTCATGTCTAATGAATAGGGTTGGGAATCGGTTGGGTTTTATCCGATACCAGTACCTACTCGGTATTTTTTAAACCGTTCCGGTGCTTAAACGGTTCTTGAAACGGTACTTAAGAAAACGAAACCGCACACACTTTGTCAAAAAATAATAGGCCTACCCTTTTATTTACAGGGCCAAACTGGACACAATATTAACTTAAATCTTTAAACAACATAAATACAAGTAACATATGGTAATGATAAAAAAAACAATACAAAATAAAAATTCACATTTACATAATATCAAATAAAACAATATTGTATCAAACAATGTAATAATACTGGAGAATAATAGAGAATACTACCAGGATAATATAATCTCGACATGGCTACAGGTTCCCATGTTTTGTCACCTTGAACCAGTCATGCAAGTTATCTGGTCATTGTACTAGTTATGCAGCGCTTAGCTTGGCGAGTTTGGTATTTCGTTCCCACTGAGTCTTAGGTTCACTCAACGCTGCGTAGCTATGAAAGAGAACGTCTCTGGTTACTGGTGTAACCTATGTTCTCTGAATAGGGAACGAGACGCTGCGTTCGCTGCCAAGCTCCTCGTGCTGCCGACAAGCTTCCTTTTTCGGCAGAGAAATCTGAGGAGCAGATGATGGCACGCGCAAATATAATATGACGACGTAAGAGCGTCGAGGCGGCGCCCGCGCCATCAGCTAATGGATTGGCGTGATTCTATATGGGCTTCAGACAATCGGCACACCCGGAGGGCTTTCTGACGTGTAATTTTACACGTGAAATGCAGCCAAACCTTGGAGCGTTTTGTCTTCGGCATCTTCATTAATCCTCTCGCTATCAGCAGACGTTCCGGGAGTCTCCCGCATATTGATAACGGCTCCCTGATACCCGCAAATTAGTTCAATTCTCCTGGAATCTAGAGCGAGCGAGCAAGAGCGCGCATGCGAGACAGAACAGACTGTGCTCCACATTTACATTTACATTTTACATTTATTCATTTAGCTGACGCTTTTATCCAAAGCGACTTACAATTGCTATGTATGTCAGAGGTCGCACGCCTCTGGAGCAACTAGGGGTTAAGTGTCTTGCTCAGGGACACATTGGTGTCTCACAGTGGATTCGAACCCGGGTCTCTCACACCAAAGGCATGTGTCTTATCCACTGCGCCATCACCACCCCACACTATACTCCAAACCGTATAGTGCGCGCACGGCGGAGAAGGAGAGGGAGAGAGCGAGAGACCTTGCATGTATGCGCCTCATGACACAGAGAGTCAGGCACCGAAATCAGGCACCGAAATTTTCGTTCTTATTCGGTCTGGTTACTACCGTTTACGTCGGAACCGGTTCCCTATTGGCACCGCGTTTCGGTACCCAACCCTACTAATGAATTAATTGGGCCACCAGAATGCAACCAAAGCACAATAAGTAGATGGCTATAAGTAATTGTAAATCATTCAAAATAAATGCCATGATCACTAGATTTTATACAGGTGTTACTATAATGATTTTGTTAATGGTGATCAACAACCAAATATTGATAATGTGGAAGTTTTGCCTTGGCATGACTTCTCACTTTTTGCTGACAATACAAAGGCAGAGTACAGTAACTTTAAAATAGTGGTCAAAAGTCAAGTTTGAGCTCAAGATTTTTTTATGTAGATAATTTTCATTACTTAAACATCTAATTGCCAGATTTCCAGTGTCCTACCTATAATTAATTTGGCGGGACAACTAAAAATCTTTAAAGTCATTTTTCTTAGTTCCACACTCTTTTGCCTTTGTAGGGCAGTATAGGTCTTGCAAAATGGTAGCTAGGGTAATCTCTTTGGTTGCTAGGGAGTGGCTTGGCAGCTGCCAATCATGAAACTCTAAAGGCTGCGTGTCACTATGAATGATATAAACCAACTCTCATGTCTCTGTGACATTCAGAATGGAAGATATACCTCTTTGGATTTTGGTTGCTAAGGTGCTCAACAATGGTTTCTAGGGAGGGGCTAGAAGTGTTCAGGTAATTCATGATTGAATGTTTGCTGCCCCGGGTAAACGAGACCACACACATGTTTCTATGATACTTCCATTGAAAGAGATAAAAGGGATATCTCTGGATAGAAGTCAATGGAACTTCAGCTAAGGTGCTGTAAATGGTTGCTAGGGCGTGGCTTAATAGCTTCACAATGATCCTGAGAGACTGATTGGTCGTCTGAGTAAAATGAGCCCGTCCCCTTGTCTCTATGACACTGTGATCCAGAGCTATGTTCAATACAAAATCCCTATGCAATGTGTATGACTACCCATTTCTGTCAGGGTTCTGTCACTTCTGTCTGGTCTTATCTTAGTTGGTGACAGAGGTCTGACATTCCCGGTTTGTCATGTTCTTGTGTTCTAGTTCTGTTTATTGTGAGCACATGGCTTGTCATGTGTTTCCTTTATGCCATGTGCTCTCCTGTCTATTGTCAGCCCCTCCCATCTCGTTACCTGTTAATTGTATTATCTCCCTCACCTGTCTTGCTTGTTACCTTCTGTCATTTGTTCCCTATTTAGTCTCCTTGTGTTTGCAGTCCTGTGTTGGTTCGTTATTATCTGTTTCCCTTGTGTTTCCTGTGTCTGCCTGATAGCTCTCTGGTTTTCCCCTATGGGGCAGTTTTCAGTTTTCATGTTGTTTTGTAGTCATTTAATTAAACTTACCTTCCTGCACTTGAATCCTCGTCTTCCTTATTTTCCTCATCACGTGACAATTTCATGGGCCGTCCTTCACCATAGTAAGTCAATGGGGCAACTTTGGGCAGCTCCTGCCCCCCAGGGGTGCAACTTTTACCCCATTGTGAGGTATGTTCTTACAGAGCCTGCCAGCCTCTTCAAATGTGGTAAACTGCACGTTTCTGCGAAATCCTCGCTCGGAGCTATGAATCGTCAAAGTTTGTCGCAATGTTAAGTCTATGGGATTTTTTGGCCGCTTTTTCGCCCCTGGGGCGAACATCGTACCCCCGATCACTTATAAAAGTCATAGCACACCATTTCCGAATAATACGCACGATTTGATGCCTCATTCGTGGGTCTGTGACAAAAGCTGCGGGAGGAGATGCGGGTTGGGGACAAAAGTTGGGGCTTTGCCTTTGGCAATGGCGGCCATCTTGAAAATTGGCCGCCACATTGGATTTTTGAGTGGCCAACGCCTTTTTCCAAAATAGTGGCCCTTAGAGAGTATCTGTGCCAAATTTCATGCTTCTATACCAAAGTGAACGATTTTTTTACTAATCTGCTGCACTAATGACAGCAAGTCCAGGATGAGCATCGAAGAACCAAACAATCTAAGATCATGCCAAATCGCCAACAATCAAATCCAGCTAACTGAGTTAGCGACGTACGAAGAACGGCCCCTAGTAATGTTTTTTTTCTAAGGCATGTTTATAAAAGCTACTTAATGTCGTAATTTAACTAAGGCCTAATCCTGGCTTAATCTAAACCCTGTCTGTGAAACTAGGCCTTTTGTATTTTATACCAATGTCTTTGCTGCTGACCTTTGATGATCCAATTCAACCATATAAGCAAAATGACTTTAGGTAAACATACCATTTGTATTTCTTCTTTTTCTCTTTTTTTATTTTTTTATTTTTTATTAAGTGAGTGTTGAACTTTCTTCTCTACATCTCAGAATGGCAGCCCAGCTGAAAGGTTTGTTTGCGCGCCCTCTACTGTAAAGGTGTGAATTTGCATTTCCTTAATAATTTCACTTTTGGTGTGAAAGGGACTTTACATTTAATAAAAAACAAACAAACAAGCCAATCCCAGGTGAGAAAAACTAATGCAAAAGTAACGTGTAACATTATTTTCCCATAAAAAGTAACTAAGTAATGCAATTAGTTATTTTTTTTAGGGAGTAACAGAATATTGTAACGCATTACTTTTAAAAGTAACTTTCCCCAACACTGGCTATAATAAAGGAGCAATCACTTCAAATACATCAAATTAATACCTACATTACCACTCAGAGGGTTGTTATTAGTAAGAACTTTATTTCTTTTTGAATAAAATTAATACCTTAATTCAGCAATGATGCATTTGATTTATTAAAAGTGTCAGTAAAGACATGTATAATGTTACAAAACATTTCTATTTCAAATAAATGTTGTTAATGAAAAATAAATGTATCAGTTTCCACAAAATATTAAGCAGCTGTTTTCAAAATTGATAATAATGAGAAATGTTTCTTGAGCACCAAATAAAGCATATTAGAATGATTTTTGAAGGATCATGTGACACTGAAGACTGGAGTTACTGTATGATGCTGAAAACAAGTGTTAGTGCTTCAGAATTTGTTTGTACTGCCTTTGGCTGGTGGTCTGTAGCTTGTTTACAACAAGGGCATCGGGGCGTTCTTTCAGTATTAACAAGCCTCTTCAGACAGTTTATAGGTGGATGCATAAAATCTTAAAGTACCATGGAATGTTTGAAGGGCAGACAAGAACAAAGAGCAATCTGTGTAAAGCAGAACTGTGATGTTGCTTCTCTGTCAGTTTCAGAGCAATCCTAGATGAACTCAGCTCTATCATTCTACACTATATATACACTGAAACATTCTGGTATATATAAACCTATCAAAACTAAGTAGTGCTTGATTGTCTAAAAAAATGATTATTGACTGCAGTCCATGGAGCACAATTTTTAAGGTATTAAATTGGATAAAATAAGATGCCAACCATTTATTAGGCCACAATATAGTTTATCTTTGGTGTGAGGAAGAGACAAGAGGACACAGATACTATTTCTATTTATTAAACTAGCACTAAAAAACAGAGCGGTTCAGTCATTTAAGTCCTCCTTTAGCAATTAAATTTAACAATGTGTACGCAAGTTAAACACAAAGGCTTCATAATTGACATTTGAGGCAATTAGGTTTTAGAACTAAACGTGAAAACGTCTTTTATTAATGTTAAAATCTATGTTAAACACAGACCTAAAGTACAGTTAAAGATTTTAGGCTGCGTTTTTTTAAATCAAAAATACAGTAAAAACTGTAATATTGTGAAACATTATTACGATTTAAAACAATTGTTTTCTATTTTAATACATTTTAAAATGTAAATTCCTGTGATGGCAAAGCAGCTATTACAGTCTTCAGTGTCACATGATACTTCAGAAATCATTGCAATATGCTGATTTTCTGCTAAAGAAACATTTCTTATTATTATCACAGTTGAAAACAGTTGTGCTGCTTACTTTTTTTTTGTTCATGTTTGTTTTGTTTTTTCAGAATTCTTTGGTGGAACAGAAAGTTCAAAAGAAAAGCATTTATTTAAAAATGGAGATCTTTTGTAAAAATGTAAAAGTCTTGACTTCACTTTTGATCAATTTAATGCATCCTTGCTGAATAAAAGTATTAGTTTCATTAACAAAAAACAAAACAACAAAAAACAGTAGTGTAAATCAAAAACTACTGTTCTAAAATCCCAATGGAAACTCCAGAAGGAACCCATGGCTTTTCTTTAAGGACAACAAACTGAACAGCTCTATTCCTATGGAGAATGTGTATGCTTTGCTTACTGAGTGCTCTGGAGTGATCTGGGTTTCTGATGCCTTTAGCCCGTAGCCTCTGCAACAGCATTGTGGATGACAGCTGCTTGACCAGGTACACTGCCATAGAATAACTCTGAAAAAGAAAAACAATCCAACAGTGGATACGTTACTAGAGACAAAGTGACATCCCGTAACATCCCAATGAGACAATGTGATGCTAGTACTAGGATATAACAGAGTGGGGGAGTAGGTTTACTTCTAGGCATCATTTATTTATATTTTCAGGTCAGATCTTACATCATCGTTCTATCAGTGCCATATGAACAGGTTCTATAATAAAGCGCCTTTCAGATTCAGTGAGAAGGTACAGCTCATATAATTTTCACAACTCCTGAGAAAGAGTGAAATATTGAAGGAATCTACCACAGAGAACGCTAGGATTGCTTATTGCTTGCCGAGGCAAGTTATACGATAAGAAATTACATAATTCATGAAGCTGAATATTATATGTAGGTGCAGTGATGTTTTATGCGTGAGAAGATTAATGTGTTAGCTTATAAGATATAGGGATCTGTGGACGAAGTAATGAACTCCTGTCTGCCTGCAGTAGTCTCGGAAGTAACAGTTGCCCGTTTTTATCCAAATCTAGATTATTTTTCTTAATATGCATTAACTGCTAATGAACAAGAGCAGTCATTCATCACAAATGCATTTCCTGAACATATTAAAAGTAGATGAGCATTCACAAAGATCACAAGGTATTTCAGATAAATAAATCTGCAGGGAAATATAAACATTTAGTGTAGAGCACAAACCCCAGAATAGACAAAGCATTTAAATGAATATAAAGCTCAAATTTAATGGTTCTGTTTGATGTCATATCCATCAATATTCAACAAAAGGTCTTGTTTGTCTGACAAAAAGACTGAAACAAGGGCAAGTTTATTTTGATATTGGTTATTTTTAGCTGTCCCTCAACTCGTCATTCAGAGAAAACACTAAAATACTGCATACATGCTGACCTTTTCACATAAAGCCAATGCTATAATTGGCCATCATGTGACTGCAAATGGCTGCAAGACACGTATGAGGTGCTAAAAATACATTTTCATTTCAACAAGAGTTCCTGTAATGGGCTGAGATGAGGAAAAAAAAAACATTTGAAAACAAAGTACTTGGGACGTGGGGGGATGGGATTTTTATTAACCTACCCGTCCAATTTCTGACGTCCAGGACACTACAATGGTGTTGGGGACAGTTGTGGACAGTCTGACCAGTGAGGTAATGTTGATGGGTCTGCTGGGCCTCTTTGGTTCCACGCCATTTTTGGTAGGAGGCAGATATCCCTGGTGAAAAACAATAGGATGACAATAAATGAAAAATGAATGATTTTTTTTTTTTTTCAGTTAAAATTCAAACAAACAGCATTGTGAAAATGTAATTTAGTGTAGAGGTCAACAGTTTGGAGAATTTCATAATTCTTAAAAGGGGAACTTGGCAACTCTAGCTATTTCTTCGCTGATTTTCACTTTTGTTGTCACACATTGTCTCAACAAGCTCCCCCTACAGCTGTGAGGCGTATATTTCACAACACTGTCGTAAAAGAACTCACTTGCGCATCCCTCCTCCCCCTTTCTACCGCTGCTCATGTGCATTTGTTATTATCGGAGCCGGCCAACTTTATCGTGTGGAGCTATGTCTACCGAAGTGAGTAATCCATCTAGGGATGGCGAAAACTATTTTAAATATTCTAAATATTTTCTTGACCGACCACCGAGCCTCATTAGCCGGTTGAAACCGGTTAACCGATTAGTTTAAAATATGTTACGCTATTTGAAATAACAGCCATTTCGAGCCACGCCTGCATTTTCGCAACTTTGTCGCATCTCTCTGCCGCTCTGCCTCCCGCTCACACACACACACTGCCCCGGCGGCGCCCTTCCACTCACGTCACTTTTTTAAATCCCCTACAGCGCGACACATGAGTCCCGTAAACGCGGCGCCGAGGAGCTTGTAAGCTTGTATGTAATCGGAGGACAAATGGCTCCTTAGTTGCAACTTACATCTGTGTCATTCTTTTTGGTGAAATGGTCCCACACACTACTTTTTTTTTTTTGCACGCTTCATCCTGTCGTCTGCCCTGGCTCTAACCTCCAGTGTTTTAGCCTGTAGCCTTTACTTTTCGCAAACCTTGTGAGCGCGCGAACCCAAACGCTGGGACCTCGCGCCAAACGTTTTTATTGGTTTATTAAGTACAAACAGGCGAGTTATGAAAAATTGAGTGTGAGGGATTTGTTCACTTTACACAAAAATATCTTGGAATGAGATGGCTAACTGTAGTAGCGTTTAGTCCACTGTATATAATAGCCTAATTTAGAGATCACTTTTTCTTTCTTTTTTACCGACTACCGACAACTTTGATCGGTTAACGTTGATACGGTCAACCATCGGTCAAACGTCATCTGTTAACATCCCTAAATACATCATACACAGTATCATATGGCGTGTGTGTTAATGTCGAATTGCCGTAAAGCAGTTCGCGTTTCTCGCTCGTTCTCGCTTCTCACAAGACTTCCTTTTTTCAACTTACCGGGACGTTAGTCCCCATGTTGCAAGATTGGTTTTCCGCCTGGGAATGCTGGGGGGAGCGGGGAAAGTCACCATTCTCACCAGAACAGGTTATTAAACCATCCAAATGATTTCTAAACTGTTTTATTAAGTTGAAATAGTTGCCAACTTCCCCTTTAAAAAAGCTAAAGAGACCATGTGTCTCAGTTTAGAGTGATGGATAGGTGGACAGATGGACTGTAGTTTAACTTACTGGGAGATTACACGGTTTCCCATTGACTTTAACACAAAGATTAGGGGGAAAGTGGTCCTCCTGGGGGCAGCTTGTCTCTGATAGACAAAACCTGGATAATGTGCATATTTATAATATAAGCAGAAAATATCAGGCTAGTGCTCCGAATCTTTATATCATATTTATGTGAAACATTTCAGTGCATTAGAACATGAATGGCTTACCGTAACTGTACTTGCACAGTAAAGTCACATTTGGTCCCCGATATGTCCCTGCAAAAAGAGAAAGTAAAAACTATTACTTTGAGATAACAATTGAATCCCATCACACAAGCAGTGCCTTATAGAAACTCCTCTTCTTATTTAAGGATTTTGCTTTGTTACACCAAAATATAATTTCTGAAGGAAATATAATAATAAAAAATAAAAATAAAACTTACATTGAGCTGCTGACTTGTTGGACTTGCTGTGGCGTCAATGCAAATGCAAAACATGTTTCCTGAAACCTCTGACTGTTATCTGAAGCTGTAAACAGAGAGAAAGAAATCCAGAGATGAAAAATAACTACACTGAAACAACAGTCCACATGTAATGCTTTCTGTAAATAATTCCCCAACTACATTGTACATGACTTTGAGATGGAAACAATTTCATTCAAGGTTTGTGGGCTATGAAAAAGCTCAGAACAAGTTCAAATGTGCAAAGAATCTAATCATTTAGATCAAGTATTTTTAATGTTTCATTTTAAATAGCCAAGTGAGATTCTTATCCGCATAATTCCACCCATATGTGAGGGGGCTACAATCAAAGCTCGAAGAGTAATGTTATGGTACAGTCTCCTCCTCCCACTCTGACCCATGTCCAGCTTAAATAACATCAATATTTCTTCAAAACAATCTTTTCTGGGAATGTTCATATTATTCCTGCTCACTTCATTTCAATTGTCATCAAAGGAAGAGACTCAAGCTGTTTTTTCCAAAGGTTCAAGGACAAGATAAACAATGTGTCAGAAACCATTATGGTTACAGACGCCCATATCTGAAACAGTTGCTTTGACGGAGTGTATATTTGAAAACCAACTACCCTGATGAAAAATCACCAGCATAAGGTATGTTTTGGATGATGGTATCCAGCATGGGAGCGGGAGTGCTGGTGGACCGGCTACACCAATTCAATCATTCAAGCTTGTTTATGCTGCATGTTTCAGCAGGTTACAGATTATGTGAAGATTGTTGTTATTAATTGAAAACATTTGTTGTTGCGCTACCAGATTCAGCCTGCAACAAGTCATGCAAAATTAATTTGGGACTATGGTGTTAATTACACTCATTAACAAAAAGATTGTTATAAAAACTGACTGCAAATTACAGATCGGCATCTGTTTGATAAAGGTGAAATACCAAGTCCAGTTGATTTTTCTTACTTTTGTCCCACTGTTTTTAGTTCATTTTGTGCTAGTTTCTAGTTGACATTCCAACATAATAGGTGGGGGTACCTAACCTTAATGCTGGTTTCCACCCCTCAAAAAATGGGAAAAAGAAGAAGACTGCGACAACAAAGTGTGTAGCTACTACTGCCACACAAAATCTGAGGAGTGTCTGAGGAGATGACAAATGAAAGTGACTCTTTGGTTCGCACCAAAAAAAAAAAAGTTAGCTAGCCAGTCTGGGAGTTTATTGAATTCCGTAAAAGATACTCCAGCCTGCAGGACGATCAACAGTTTTTTTTTTTTTTTTACAATTATGTTAACAAACTGTCTGTCTCCCAAAACTGGTATTTGGAGTTTGAGCCATTGACCAAAACAGAGAAAACACAACATATAAAAAGTTATTTTTTTAATTTTCTTTTAAAACTTTTATAGATATCGTAATAACAAAGTTATCATGAATTCTTTTGGGCACGATAATCGTCTAGTGAAAATCAGGAAAGTGGATCATGTAACAAAGGAAGGACTGTCTGCAACTCATACTGTCGTTCAGTCACACGTATTTAGATGAACACTTATCCACTCACAACATTAAATAAAATGTAAAAAATATTCTGTACAATTTAAGTCACACTTAAAGTGGTGTTCTCTGTCAAAATTTACCAGCCTAAAAAAAAATAGCTTATAAATCTCTCGTTATGCTATATTATCATCAAAAATTGGATTCAATCTTTTTTGTCAACTTGTTTTCTATCAATTAGGACATGTTTTGTATTTATTTTTGAAACTGACTGATTGTAGGCCTCGTTGATCTGAGCATATATTGGTCGAAAATGACTATCCATTGAAAATAAATGGGTGAGATTGAAAATAAGAGAAACATTTCTTATTTTCATTCCTTTACATTCATAGGCTTCAGGAGCATGTTCATCATTCATGTTCACGTTCACATATTATTTACATGTGTGTTTGCAAAGATAAAGGCCTCGGACCTGTGCATGCGTGGATACATGCACACCCATGCTACCGCACACGAAAACACACACACACAAGCACATTCATTTACACAAGCAAACCATTTTCAGTATTACAGGCTTTCTTTTCCACAGAGATGAACTTTATCCTCAGATCAATGAGGCTCAGATCAATGAGGCCTATGATCCATTAGTTTCAAAAATAAATACAAAACCAGTCCAAATTGAAAGAAAACAAGTTGACAAAAAGTTTGAATTCAATATTTGGTGATAATAAAGCATAACAAGAGATTTATGAGTCATTTTTGACCGGGAACACCACAAGTGTAACTTTGTTCCATTTTGAACAAAATAAAAGTATTTCAAAACAAACTTTAACCATTAAAGCACACTAGTGTGATAAACAGTGCAATTTCTATATTTTGTAGAATATTGACAAATTCATCCACAAATAATGCATTTTTCACTGAGGTGCATAAGCTCAGATAAAAGGAGGCCTACGATCAATCAGTTTCAAAAAAGAAATGCGAAACCAGTCCTTAATGAAAGAAAACAACAGCAAAAAGATTGAATCCAATATTTGGTGATAATATTGCATAACAAGCGATTTACAAGTCATTTTTCGAGTCACAAGTCAAGGCCGGTCATATTTGACCAGAAACACAAAAGATGTTAGAGGGTTTTCAACACAGCACAAGGGTTACCTAACTGTCTCTTACACATTCACAAATAAAGACAAAGACTGATCTTACTAACGCAAGTGCTCTCATCCAGAGAAATCCTCCCTAAAATAACATTCGCTGCAACACACTGACACACACCCCGCAGAGCCAAACATCTTCACACCCGTAATTTAAATGTCTCTAAGCACAGAAGTTGTTTTCCATGTAAAACTAACACAAGCCACACACTCACACCTCATTTCCCTCTTGATCTTTCCTGCTCAGCCTGATTAATTTAATCATAGTGACATATCTGATATTCTTAGAAATATAAATAGACAAATACAAGCAATGATGCAAAGCTTAATATTGTTTTTATACAACGGTTCTACTTCTCGAAATTGATAGGCCAAGCTCCGTTTCCAAGACTTCTGATACAGAGTACAACAGCACTGTAATGTTTATTTGCAATGTAACTGTTTGCATCACTCCACTTGTTTGTGTTTGCATGGTTCCAGTGGAACGGACTGTAATATTTATTCTGAATTTACATTAAAGGTGAATTTAGTAATTTGGTGACTATTTATTTCTTAATGTATAAAACCTTTTAAATTGTGTTTTTGTGAAGAGTTATCTGAATGGTGTACACTTAAATGATAAGACTGTAGTCTACTCATGATAGTTTCTATTAAAAGTGTTTTAATTATATAAGGTGCAGGTCACGCCTCTTAATCCTCTCTCTTTCTCCATGCTGAAATGACGAGACAATCCTCACACACACAGGCTGCCGGCTCTGTAGATGTGTTACAGTAGCGTAGCGTTGTTTAGTATTGCGAAGAATGAAAATTATACAACGGAACACACATATTACCATGTTTTACCAGCATAGACAATAGGAGAGTTAGCACCTTTGAGGCAGAAAAGGTCTGAAGCCAGAAGGGAAAAAGACAGACAAAGAAAAAAAAAACAAGGGTAAACATGACTATGGCATATACAAGGTGATCTGATGACTGAGGAAATCCTGAGTAGAGATGCCCAAGTTGCTTTTTTTTGGCTGGGAATAAATTCTGGTGTACCATGCTCTCTAAAACTCACTAGTATCAGTGTAATTTACATAAAACTGATCATTCTGATCCACGTCAATAGATGGCAGAGCAGCGCCCCAAAACCATTGTGGTATTGGTATCCAAATGTACACGAAGAACAACGATGAGAACGCTAACTAAAGAACTACTGAATGCACCTTTAAAGGGTTATTCACCCAAAAATGAAAATTCTGTCATTAATTACTCAGCCTTATGTCGTTCCAAACCCGTAAGACCTTCGTTCATCTTCGGAACACAAATTAAGATATTTTTGATGAAATCCAAGAGCTTTCTGAACCAGCCATAGGCAGCGACGTAATTGCCACTTTCAAGGCTCAGAAAGGTAGTAAAGACATCCTTAAAATAGTCCATGTAACTATAGTGGTTCAACCTTAATTTTATGAAGCAATGAGAATACTTTTTGTGTGCAAAAAAACAAAAACAAAAATAACAACTTTATTCAACAATTTCTTCTCTTCCGTATCAGTCTGTGAAGCTATTCACGTGTGCACCACGATACATGCGTGTGTTGCTGACACAGGAGCCGGCCAATACTGAGCTGGCGTTTGCACATATAACCCGGAAGCGCTGCGCTGCGTTTACAATGTAAACAGCGTCAGAGACTGTCAGAGACGTTATTTTTGTTTTTTGAGCACAAAAAGCATTCTTGTCGCTTCATAACATTAAGGTTGAACCACTGTAGTAACATGGACTATTTTAACCATGTCTTTACCACCTTTCTGGTGATTACGTAGCATTCTATGGATGGGCAGAAAGCTCTCGGATTTCATCAAAAATATCTTCATTCGTGTTCCGAAGATGAACGAAGATCTTCCAGGTTTGGAACGTCATGATGGGGGAGTAATTAATGACAGAATTTTCATTTTGGGGTGAACTAAACCTTTAAGAACTACAGCTTTCTTGCTCACATGATATTGCAAAAAGCTTTAAAGTAGTTTTGCTATCGTGATAATTCTAAACTAAGTGGAAATAACGAGAATGCGGATGGGCATTTGGCACCTGCGATTCGCATGTGTTCTCATGCTGTTATTTTGACAATGGTCATCCTGTACACAGACAGCTTCCACAATTACACAAAATGTCTTAATTCCCTGCTTCTCTGTAAGTTATTACAATTTTACTTTCTGGAAACTTTGCTCTCCCCCTCCCGGCCGCTTTCATTCTCCATTCATTTTATTTTCTCCATTGCCTTCATTTGTCTTTTTCCTTCTCATACACGTACAATACATCATCCTGTTGACAGGTCTATTGACTTGCTCTATTTCATCAGCATAGACCAAAAAGAAAGAGAGAGAGCATTTTCTGAATATGAGTGTGTGTGAGGCATCGTTATTGAGCTAATTACTTCCCATTTAACTCTGAATATTGACCAGCGTCATGTTGATGAAAGGCCAAACAGGTGTAGCTATACACCCACCTACCCATTTTTACAGGCCATACCGTTCCTGCTTTGCATGTATTCAGTCTATTACTTGTTCTATCCCGCACCTTCATCAAATCTCTCGCTTTCCTTAACATGAAACAGCAGGGGTGCAATTAGACCAGGAGAATCGACTCGACGACACATAATTAGCCTGATCTCTATTCTCACAATCAACACTGTGGAGGTAAAAGACGAGAGAGCAAGAGAAAGATAGAGACAGGAAGGAGGAGAGAGAGAGAGAAAATAACAGTGTTGAGATGGAGAGAAACAAAGGGAGATTGACGGGGCGGGGAGAGGCGGACAGGGGTATATGAGAGAGAGCGAGAGACAGGCTGAGAGAGAGAGAGAGAGAGAGAGAGAGCAGGCACAAGTTCCCTCCCCCATGTCTAATCTAAAAATAGCACAGCAGTCTTCTTCATCTGATTTGCTTCAACAGTTGGATGAAAAGTGGACATGAAGGCCTGTGTGTTGCAGTTTGTTTCTGACAAACCTCCCTCTTCATCTGCACCTAATTAAGACATAAATCCTGCTCTGTAACCACGTGCGAGGGTAACAGAAAGACCGTGCCTTTTTCACGATAAGATTATAAACGTGTGCAATTAAGTGAAGCATTAAGTGAACAAAATGAAGCATAAAGACCGAAAGATATGCATGTGTTCTTGTACAGTATGACAAAAAGCCGTGTGTTTATCCTAACAATAACAACTCACACTTCTTGTTATTTGTCGCTGAATTTAGATTAGAAAGGGCTAAATAAGCATTTTGTTTTCTCTTCTTTCACAGGAGGGTGTCTTGTGGATTAGACTCTTCATTGTGTTGACTGCACGGCTGGCTGTGTTGTGTGATTGATAGTGATGTCTGTGTGTTTTCCTTCGTCAGAGAGCTGGCTGAGTCATGGTTCTGGATACTGAGTTAAGTAATAGTTAGACTGACACTCACTGTGGCTGCACAACTTGCCCTGGAATTGGTGAAAAATCAAACTAACAAACCAAAATCTCATATTATGATGTGAATAATTTGATATTGCAGTTACAGTACCACGATAGTTATTTTTTCAGGCAATCTAGCAAAACCTGTATATGAAATTACAGTGTGGCAATGCTTACAGTTTATTTGGATAATCCAGTTCAGGCATGCACTAATATAACACACACACACACACACATTCTTTTTAAAGGGAATTAATACTTATATTCAGCAAGGATGCACTAAAATTGATTAAAGGTGACATGTTAAGACACTTATAATGTTACAAAAGATTTATATTTGAAATAAATTCAGTTTTGTGGTTCCTATTCATCAAATCATCCTGAAAAAAATTGCATATATAAAAAATATTTTCCACCTAAGCAGCACAACTGTTTTGAACATTTATAATAATTAGAAATGGTTCTTGAGCACCAAATCAGCATATTAAAATTAGGGATGCACCGATCCGATACTCAGTATCGGTATCGGCTCCGATACTGCCATTTTTGCCGGATCGGGTATCGGTCAGACGAGGCCGATCCAAATCCGATATTGTGCGTTTACTATTCAGTGGTGTTGTTAAGCCCCACAAAACGCACACGAACATTATAAAACACCATAAGTTTTCGTGCACAATATTATAAGTGTTCTGAAGCCATTATATAGTATAATGTGAGATAGAAATTAGTATTTAAGTCGTTAAATTCAAGCTCACGTAAACGTTTCCCTCAGCTGTGGCTGTCAATCATTCTCCATTCAGCATTTAAACAGCGCGTCGCGTTCGGTTACGACAGTTAACACGATGAAACTCTCTCTAAGATGATTCAATGTTACTATTATTATACTTGATCTGTAGATAAAGGTCTATGGTTTCGCATAAAACAACTTTATCTTGCTGGACTTTATTGCTGTACCTTAATCATGTTACTTTCTACCGGGTGTCTAGATCACAACACTGCAGTAAAGTCAGAGCACTATTTGTTCTTCACGTGCACAGTTACTGAAATTTAAAACTGTTAAAAGAAAATGCTGAAAAAATTTGCATAGATAGATACTGTATAATAGACTACGCATCAATATGTATTTTCTTTGTGCTTTAAACTTTTCAATGCGGACTCGACGCGCTGCGCGCTGTGACTCATGTTGCTTCAAGCGCACCATTCTGCGCTCGGGATGCGCATAAGCGCTTTGAGCCGCACTGTATTGGAGCCTTTCATATCATAATACAGTGACGCAATGAAAGATTATTAATAGCCGTTCTTGTTCTGTCCTATCTATCATATGTTGCTACCTCATTAAACAGCTGTGCTATACATTTAAAAAATGTATTTAAAAAAAATATATATAGTAGGCTATATATAAAATAATTGATATTTTTGTTTTTTGTTATCTTGTTTTTCATGAATGTATTTTACAACAATACAAAGAGCAATGTGCAGAGTTTTACCAGATTTAGTGTTACACTTAATGTCTCTAATTTTTTCCCCACTAAACGTTTTTTTTTTCACTAAATGTTCAGATTTTATACAATTATTGTGATTTTCCTAGACTAAATTTTACTGCTGAATTATCCACTACTCTAGTTTATAATAGCATTTATGTCAGATTATCATCATATATATTTTTTGTTGTTGTTGATTTTCTTTATAATGAAGTTGTCTGTATTAAGTAGATTGTTTAACACACAAAATAGTGATTATCAGTTCAACACAGAGTTATAGAAATTCTACTTGATTTAAAAAAAAAAACTGCACTGGTATCGGTATCGGATCGATATCGGCCGATACTCAGAATTTTTGGTATCGGATCGGATCGATTCTGAAAAAATTGTATCGTTGCATCCCTAATTAAAATGATTTATGAAGGATCATGTGACACTGAAGACATGATGCTGAAAATTAAACTTTGCCATTACAGGAATAAATGACATTTTCCATTTAAAAAGAAAAGGGGGAGGGGAAAGTGTTATTTTAAATTGTAATAATATTTAACAACATTACAGTTTTTCCTGTATGTTTGTTAAAATGAATACAGCCTTGGTGAGCATATGAGACAAAAAGATAAAGAAAAAATCTTAAAAGATCCCAGTCTTTTGAATGGTGTAAGGTTCATGCATGAGAACTCCTACAGTACATGTGAATCATGTGAAGAGGAAACAAGAGTACCAACATTGATTATGCAATTAATATTATATACACGTGTTTATCTTAGCATCTGTATCTGCATATCATACTGCTCATTACTTGTAGAAACTGTTTTATGTAGTCATGATCTGTATAGGCAGGTAAACACCCAAACCAAACAAACATCCACAACACCCACCTACCTGACTGTAAGCAGATCTGTTTACACGCACGGCCCACTAATAGCACGCCTGAGATCAATTTAGGTATTCGTGTAAACACAGTCGTTGATGTTTTAAGTGAACGTAAAAATAAAAATCAGACCCCTATATCCCATCACTACTTAAATATGTCCATTTGTCCAGAGAGGAAAGAGTGTAATTAAAGACAATACAGGAAGTGGTACGCATAGATTGATTATTGTAGAATGCTAGTTAGAAGAAACAAAATTGTGAGGGTAACTGTGCTGAGCTTTAGTGCGCCCACACACACAGTCCCATACTACGCCTCTGTAGATCATTCATCTTAATGAAAACACTGCTAGGATACTCTAAACCCGACATACACGCCAATAAAAATTCCTCGGTCTTTCTGCAGAACATGGAGACAGAAAGAGAAACACAAAGAAATGGAGAGACAGAGAGCGAAACAGAGAGGGAGGCTGTGTGCAGCTGTAACTAATATTTAATAATCTAAGCTATTAATCTGTTACTGTCTGCTGCTAACATGCATTCTTAGCTTCTGCAATATTGTGTTGTTTGTGGTCATGCCATTAAAGCTAAACTGAACTTCAAGAGAAAGAGTCTTCTAATGCTAAATCCGTTTAACTCCTTATTTAATTCACAAAACTATTCTGACAGCCCTGAAATTGTTGTTAAACGATGCAGTCTTTATTCAGAAAGTGCATATATTGTTTGGTTCATAACAGAAGAATGCACACCGCACTGCTCTCATTGTGTGGGTGTATGTTCATGTTGAGAGCAGCAGCAAGACACATCTCAGCTAATTAATAAAATACACTAACATCCTTTATATGAAAATACATCTAAAATGTCCCATATTCTTTAAAAGCTCCTATATGCCAGCATGCCAGAGGGTGATTGAGATAATGACTAATGTATGCATAGAGCATGAATCGCTCTGATGACAGCAAAATAAGGATGACAATGATAATAATGTGATTATGGCAAATAAATAAACACTCGCTTCCTGTGGTGTAAGAAGGGGGGGGGGGGGGGGGGGGGGGCAGTGCAATGCTGTTAGAACATCCAGAGATAAATATGTTGCTAAAGCACAAGGAGAATCATGCACACAAAACAGGAAAGGACAAATAATCCAGAAACAAGAGCTGGGAAATGGATTTGAAAGTTTCTCTTCAAATGATACTTTTGACTTTTCAATGAATATAAAAAGCAATTAACAATTTAGTTTGTCAACATTTTGTGTGCTGTAGATGAAGAATAGCAATAGCAAAAACTGATAGAACATTGCTTTATGAGTAGACAGACTTAAGTGAACAAACTATATTCCCCTTAATTCTCTGTGACAGCACAAGCGTGGTAAAATATATAAGCATCAATTGCACAAGTAATTGCACAGAATTCTGAAACAAAATGTTCCAGTTTCTACAAAAAATTAAGAGCTTTACCATCACATGAATAAGTGACAGTTTTAATAATATTTAATCATTCTTGGGGATTTTAACAAAGCAAATCTTTCCCGTGAACTACCAAAATACAGACAGCACGTTACATGTCCCACCAGAGACAGTAATATACTGGACCACTGTTACACCACAATAAAAGATGTGTATCACTCCGTTTCACGAGCAGCTTTGGGGCTCTCTGATCACTGTTTGGTTCATCTCATACCGACCTACAGGCAGAAACTGAAATCAGCTAAACCTGTAATAAGGACTGTAAAAAGATGGACTAATGAAGCAGAGCAGAATCTACAGGCCTGCTTTGATTGCACTGATTGGACTGTTTTTGAAGCTGCTACCAACGATCTGGATGAGCTCACAGATACTGTAACATCATATATAAGTTTCTGTGAGGATACATGCATTCCTACCAGGACATTCTTATCATTTACTAATGATAAACCATGGTTTACTGGGAAACTCAAACACCTTCGTCATGCCAAAGAGGATGCCTACAGAAGTGGGGATAAAATCTTGTATAACCAGGCCAGAAACAGACTGACAAAGAAGATCAGAGTTGCTAAAAGAAGCTACTCTGATAAACTGAAAAAACAGTTTTCATCCAACGACCCATCATCAGTCTGGAATGGCCTGAGGAACATCACCAACTACAAGTCACCATCCCCCCGATCTGTGGACAATCAACACCTGGCTGATGATTTAAACTCATTTTATTCCAGGTTTGAAAAGCCCTCATTCACACCACACACAGGCTCTGACCTGCACTTCACACATTCACCATCACCTCCTGCACTCCCATTACTCCCCCCTCCTGCCATCCAACCTGAGCTTAAGGTCTGTGTGGAGGACGTGAGCCGAGTCTTCAAAAAACAGAAGACTAGGAAAGCCTCAGGCCCAGACGGCATCTCATCTGCTTATTTAAAAGCCTGCGCTGACCAACTGGCCCCGGTCTTCACGCAGATCTTCAATAGATCATTGGAGCAGTGTGAAGTTCCCTGCTGCTTCAAACGCTCCAACTATCATTCCTGTCCCCAAAAAAAACAAAATCACTGGACTTAATGACTACAGACCTGTCGCTCTCACGTCTGTGGTCATGAAGTCGTTTGAAAGACTGGTGCTGGCCCACCTGAAGGACATCACTGGACCCCTGCTGGATCCCTTTCAGTTTGCTTACAGAGCAAACAGGTCTGTGGATGATGCAGTCAACATGGGACTGCATTATATCCTGCAACATCTCGACAGACCAGGGACTTATGCAAGGATCCTCTTTGTGGACTTCAGTTCGGCCTTCAATACCATCATGCCTGGTCTTCTCACAGCCAAACTGACCCAGCTCTCCATACCATCCTCGATCTGTCAGTGGATCACCAGCTTCCTGACGGACCGGCAGCAGCGAGTGAGACTGGGGAAACTCACATCCAGGACTCTCACCACCAGCACTGGCGCCCCTCAAGGGTGCGTTCTCTCCCCACTGCTCTTCTCCCTGTACACTAATGACTGCACTTCTAAAGACCCCACTGTCAAGCTCCTGAAATTTGCCGATGACACCACTGTCATCAGTCTCATCCGAAACGGTGACGAGTCTGCTTACAGACTGGAGGTTGAACAGCTGGCTGTCTGGTGCAGTTATAACAACCTTGAGCTGAACACGCTCAAAACAGTGGAGATGATCGTGGACTTCAGGAGGAACAGCCCAGCACTCCCCCCACTCACCATCATGAACAGCACTATGGAAGCAGTGGAGTCATTCAGGTTCCTGGGCACTTCCATCTCTCAGGACCTGAAGTGGGACAATCACATTGACTCCATTGTGAAAAAGGCCCAGCAGAGACTGTACTTCCTTCGCCAGCTGAGGAAGTTCAACTTGCCACAGGAGCTGCTGATTCAGTTCTACTCAGCCGTCATTGAGTCTGTCTTATGCACTTCCATCACTGTCTGGTTTGGTTCAGCTACCAAATCAGACATCAGGAGACTACAACGGACAGTCCGGACTGCGGAGAGGATCATTGGTGCCCCCCTGCCAAACCTCCAGGACCTGTACTCTTCCAGAGAGAGGAAGAGAGCAGGTAAAATCATCACAGACTCCACTCACCCTGGACACCTCCTGTTTGAACTGTTACCGTCAAGACGGGCGACTCAGATCACTGGCCACAAGAACATCTCGGCACAGGAACAGTTTCTTCCCACAGGCCATTTCCCTTCTGAACAGTTAACACTCCTCCCAAGGCATATGCCTTAAGTGCAATACTCCCACTGTTTAGTGCAATACCCTACAACTCAGGTGATACTTATATGTAGATTTATTTATTTATAATATTCAAATCACTGTAAATATGTTCATAATCTGTAAATCTGAAAATGTCTATTCTGACTAAACCCAACTGTGATACTTTTATTCTCATATATTTATATTTTTTATTCTTATAATTTGTAGTATTATGTTTCTTGTTGTATTTGTATATGTCCACTGGAAGCCTCAGTACCAAAAACAAATTCCTTGTGTGTGCAAGCACACTTGGCAATAAAGCTCTTTCTGATTCTGATTCTGAAAAGTAATTTTGGGATTTTTGATCAAATAAGTTCAGCCTTGGTGAACATAAAAGATTTTATTTATTTTTTTATATTACAGACCCCAAACTTAGGTAGTGTACATAAAGAAAGGGAAAAAGAGAATGAGAAAATAAAACAACTGTCCACGGAGTTAATTTTATTCTAGTCTCAGCCTCAGACGTCACGCCCACGGAACGTTGGCTAAACGTCTGATGCATATGGCACACTTTTCTGGAAACACTTCAGGAGTTTCGAAGTCGCAACCTGATTGGTTGAATTCTACAGGATGTCCGCGAGACGTGTGTGTCGCGTTCTTTAACAGTCCGCCTGGAAACAAATGCCGTGACGCCAAAACCCCTCGTGGAAGATGAAAGCCGTTGTGTTTACAACTGTGACAAATGAGCGCTTACCAGGATCAACTAAACGCTGTTTTTTCAAATGTATGTGAAATTCGCGGCTCCATTGTTGCAGTAAACTTGCACAACGTTCTTGAATGAATAATTTATTAAGACGCATGCCGGTCTGTTATTGTAGTGACATCGACATTATATTGCCACGTCCCTAAACATGAAGCGGAACAAAACGACCTGTGATTGGTTGCGTTACATGTCAGTCAAACGTCCTCTCGACCAAGAAAAGCTGCGATAGAGTCCAGACCTTCTGCCGTCAGTCTGAAGGTCTGGCTACGCGAGACTAATTTTATTCTGACTACAATCACCAGAACGTTTTCCGAATTTGAAAGTAGGAAGATCTCAGAATGACTTAAACACAGCATTTAGCAGGGTGTGTTGGCATGTTGAGTTAACATCATTAATGCTACCATTCATTAATTATACAAATACCTAACCTAAAGACCTGTTTCCGCAGAACTAGCACACAACTGATAAAATGGTCTTAAGCACTAACAATGAAGGCTGGGATTGAAACCCATTGGAATGTAATCTATGATTCAATAAAGCTCAATAAATATTCAAATATGCACAGACTGATAGTTTGAACTTTATTGTCCAACAATGTGGAAATTCGCCTTTGGCTTCTCATAAAAACACAATTATACACATACACAATACACAAGTTATACACATTCACAATACACAGGAAAAGTTATTCTCACAAAGAGTGAGACGCATTATTGTTTTACCCAGACTGAAGGTGTAGGCTTATTTAGTGTTTAATAACTAAACATATCTAACTTGCCAGCTTGTAAATGTAAAATAGGCAAATTTACACTTCACTTCAAATATGCCATACTATACAGCAAGGTTAGTATAATGCTCTCTTTAATAGTCCACACTGTCACGCTAGCACTGCTGGGATTGAGTTTTCTGTACTGCACCTTTGACACGTGCAATGCATAGCCTATATGACTGTGAAACATATCAGTTGGTGTGTGATCCATCCACCTTATTATACTTTATATTGTGTATATATTTATTATCTATATTATAATTACTATTATACATATATGTCCATTTTTGGACCCTGGCTGTTTGGACCCCTGCAGTCAGTGTTCTAGAAAATGTTGTGGTGGTGTTGTAATGGTGTGTGTGTACTCATGGCTTTAACACTGTATGTAAATGAGCGAGAGAGACAGTTTAGGAAAAGAGAGAGAGAGACCAGGCTTGGTTGTGGGGATTGGCAGTCTATTTGAACAAAACTCCTCAGGCAAAAGAACACGCTGATGCCAAGCCGGCCAACACCATAAAAATGCTAATGTAGGGACAAACGGGTCTGCACATCTCTATGGCTGCCGTACAACACACTCGGTTCAAAAAAAAAAAAAAAACGCTACAAATGTGCATGAACATACACACACACACACACACACTTCAATAGCACACCTCAAAAACTCACCAAGACTCGTAGGTTTAATGAGCTCATCCAGCACGTCATAGAAGGGCAGCCGTTGCAGTTTGACATCAGGGTGTACGGGGTGCAGGCTGGTGGGGAGATGGGGCAGGCCCAGCTCGTGTTTGGGCCCGAGGAGAGAGATGGGAAGCAGAGCGGACTGGGGCGCTCCGTGCCCATCAAATCCCAGCTGCGTGAGGCCGGGGGGCAAGGAAGCAGTGGCGGGGTGGACTCCGGGCAGGACCAGTTCTGCCGGGGAAACCAACTTGGTGGGGAATCGTCGTCTGTAAAGCTCCTTGACTTTCATCTGAACGGCGGGGCTGCAGCCAGCTTTAAGGAGGTGTAAGGCTTTAGTCAGGAGCTCATGCTTTCGTCCATGTTTGTTTCTGCCTGCGTAGCCCAGAAGAACCTGCAGCTCTGACACCCGCAGGCTCATCACCATTTGCTACAGGAGAATGAAAGAAAGAGAGCAGCAGAAATTAACACGCACATTCTGAGCCAACTTGATGGCAACATCACACTTCCAGCGCCAAACACACTTCATTTGCATAGGCCAAACTGTTTACTGGGCAAACACACATACACTTACTCACAGCTCAGACTCTGATACACACATCTGAAGGCACACACTCAAATACAAACACATCTCTCGCTTTTCCTCAGGCTAGGATAGTTCAGTAATGGTCTAAGCTATGAAATATGCAGGAACAGCCCCAAACACACACAAACACAACAGAAGTGTCATATTTCACAGGCTTAAAAACGAGACAGAGAAACCAAACAGGATAGGGCAAATAATGCAGAGTAAAGACGGCAATGTAGACACTAACTTTCTTAATAATAAACCATTCTTTTCCAGAACGGCAACACATGCGGTCTAGTTTGATTGATATGCGCTTCCTAGTGAGATTAAAGTGACAGTTCACCTATAAAGTTGTAATAATCATTCTAATTCTATAGGCAAGTCCACACCACAATGAACAACAACACAGAGGACTTTCAGAACTATTTTTCCAGCTGATGAATGATAAAAACATTAATAGCCAATCAGAATCCATCCTGCTTTGAAGAGCTTGAGCATTTAAAGTGGCAAACGCCATAACTGCAGTCCGCTGTTTGCTGTTAACGTCTGTTTGCGTTCATTCCTGTTTAAATATATATTAGCTTCTCCTTTGGACAATATATTCGTTTAGAATTAACCAGACAATAAAAAGCTAACAATGCACTGATTAACAACTCATTCCCTCCCTGTGCATCATCACATGAGAACAAATCAGAACAGATGCTCTTACAACTAAGAGCCTGCAAGACATTCCTGAATAAAACCCATGATGCATTTCTGCTTTAAAATGAGGAGAGGTTGGTTCAGGGAGAAAAAAAAAAGAGAATGACAGTGGGCATGAGGGAGAGAAAAAGAGAAAGAGAGAGAGAGAGTGTGGAGAGAGAGAGAGAGAGAGAGAGAGAGCTGGGGGAAGGGCAGAGACAAGAGTTGCTCAGCTTCCAAAACAAATGAAATACACACACACACACACACACACACACACACACACACACACACACACACACACACACACACACACACACACACACACACACACACTCCAGTAAAAGATACTCAGCAGGCATGATACTGTTTGAAAGTAGAGTCTGCTGACAAAGATACCATGGCTGCAGCTTACAAGAACAACATGTTTTTGCCTATAATGACCCATAACAATCCAATCAGTCATTAATTCACTTGATCCATCATATTCCAACAAGTGTCAGGAACAAATGCAGAAATGACAATCAATAATTGAGCTATTTAGGTGAAGGGATGGAGAAATAAGAACTAAAGCAGACGCAGACATTCATTCATGAAGAAATCATTCGGTCTGGTGAACACACTCAGGAAAAAAAGCTAAAGAAGCAGGTGAAATAATGCAGACCAGCCAGGAACATCTCACATAACAAACACACTGACAGCACAGAAGACTATGTGTGTGTGTGTGTGTGTGTGTGTGTGTGTGTGTGTGTGTGTGTGTGTGTGTGTGTGTGTGTGCGCGAGCAAAACGGAATGAGAGAGAATGTATGATTGAGCTTATGAATCTGAACAGCTCAACTGAAAGGGGAAAAAGATAAAGAGAGATAGAAAGCGTGATGGAGGCTCCAAATGCTTCACATTTAAGAAATTGAAATGTCGGTCAGTTCTCACACTTGCTTTTTCACATGCCCAGAGTGTCAAAGTAGTGAGATGTTAATTATCAATCAAATAATGTAATAATGAGTGCACAAAAAAATAAATCTCATGTCTAATCATAATAAGAAGTTAGCTGTGGTTAAATTACCTTCCAGGAAACGGATATAACTAAGTGCGAGACGTGATGCATTGTGAAGCAATTTGCCGAAACACACTAAACACTAAACCAGTTGTTTGTATGCATCAGTTGTATGCATCATTGGCACTGCTGTCATGTGGCACTGGTGTTGCATGCTGTAAAAATTTTACGCCAGAGATTTGATGACATGTAATATAAATATGATTAAAGAGTATTTTGCATGTCACGCTTTATCATAATAAATGAATATGTGACTCCATTAGTCATGTAGTACACAATACTGTTCAAAAGTTTGGGATTGGTAAATGTTTTTAATATTTTTGAATTAAGTCTCAAATGCTCATCAAGGCTGCATTTATTTGATCAAAAAATCAAATAAAAAAAAGTAATATAGTGAAATTTTAAAGGGGTCATGTTACTTACAATGTTTTCATCAGAAAAGATCCTAATTGAGAAGTAATAAGCTATTTTCTATCCTGTTTTTGTCATGGAAAAAGTCTTCTCCTCTTTGTAAGAAATCACTCGAGTTATGGAGTTCCAGATGCCAAAACTTAAGACTTTATTGGTGGAGACAACAAAGCCAAGATGCCTGCAGAACATCAAACAATCTCAAACTCTCACTTTTATACAGTCACTTAGCCTACACCCTGCCCACAACTTTGCTCAACCAATGGGCATCCATTAGGTCATCTTTAATTAACCCATCCCCTTCTTGTTCTCCACAATTAATCATCTCTTTTCTTGGCTCCATTTCCAATAGCGGTGAGCCGGCACCTGGTCTATCATCAAAGTAACATAAAAACTCTATTTAATGCATGGTTTACAGTGTCATTTGCATCATTGCTCTTGATATACGGATATTCATATTAAAACACTTGTACCACAGTGTCTGGTACAACTGGCTGGGTGCTTTATGCCTGCTACAGACTGCGATTTCGGCAATCCTATAAGATCATTACAAATCACAATAAACTTGGGTACGACATGTAAGAATGATTTACGGTGTTTCATGTAAAAGGAATTATGAATAAATGTACCATCGTTGTTCTTATAGGTTATTCATAGTTCATCCTTTTCAATAACGTGAAAAAACGTATACAATGTCATTTGCAGTGATGTTTTAAATAAAACGAAACTTGTAATGTCGTACTGATGACAAAACAGAAGATGTCGCTCACTGAAGCTTTTATTCAGAATTACAGCGAATGGTTTAGATCAAAACAATAACAATAGCAGAGTTCTCTACGTTCTCCCATATTCGATAATTCATTGCATTAACCCCATCAATTCTGAAGCAAAGAAAAGATTCAGCAAATCACAACTATTCACATATGACTGTGACGCTACACTATAACTACTCGGTACATATCAAATTATCTGTATCAAACAAAGCAATAGTGACACATGGTAAAAACTCTTTACTCACACTTCTGTGTTGCAAAATTACTGTTGGATCCAATATAGTTGTCACTGCATTATCTTTTCTGTTCAGCCTCTCTGAAAAGCCTGCGTCGAGCTGTGTCTCGTTTAAAAATGAATCCACAGGCAAACGAAGCGGACAAACGAACAGCCTTACTGACTCAATCTGACTGGAGCGTCGTTAAAATTTAAATTCATCTAAGCTTCCTGAATGTTAGGATCACAACGATGGCAATGCAAAGACTGTTTTTCCACAACTTGGCACTTCAAAGTGTCTTGTAATCCTCAGAGGCATCTCTATCGTTTTGTTACTGGAGTAATCCTGTGTTTGGGTCCCTCTCGTATTTACTACTACACGACATGCATGAATGGGTGGGCGGGGCTAAAGAGGCGGTCTTTCACCGCACTATGATGTAATAATGTTACTCAATCCAAAATGAGTCACTTCCTGAGCTTGGTTTCAACAAAAGCTGTTTTTGGACTAATGAGGAAGTTTTGAGTTCAGAAACTTACAGGATATTTTTATAGTATGAACTCAAGAGAGTTCATGAGATCAAAGAAAATTAGATTTCTCAATTCATGACACCTTTAATGTGCATCCCTTCCAGAAAACACCATTACATCACAATGTAACATAACATGTCTTTATTTTTACATGACATTTAAATTCAACATCACTGAGCAAGGCATCAGGCATCATGGAGATCACTATTTTTGAAACAGTTCTGACCAAGTCCAACTAAAATCCAACAAAATAAATAATGAACAAATAAAATATAAACCAACATGAATTTAGATCATTGACAGTCTTTATATGAAGAATATATTAAACCAAAAACGTTCATATTTTTTTTTTTAGAAAGGATGTGAATTAAAACAACCACAGAAGGCAAGAAGTTGATAAATTCTGTTAAATTTAAAATTTAATTTACCGAATTATCCATTTGTTTTCTGACAGGGAAAACATGGAACGAATCACCGCTCCACATACTAGTGACCGTGTTTACTCCTTTGCCTTCAACCACTGGATAGGATTTTAAAAACGGCTGTTGTATTTGTACTTCTGACGAAGCGTTGTTAAATATAGTTGAAAAACGACGCCGCAAAAAGAATAAATAAAATGCTTTCTTAAAAAGACAAAAGAACGCATGCAAGTTTTCTTAATATGATAATTAAAAACCAACAGACTGATGAAAATGAGGGACATTTTCTCAATATGCGACGTGCGGGACAAGGGGTGAAAATGCTGTGCGGTACAACGCAAAGCGGGACGGGTGGTCACCCTACCCCCATGACCACTGTGATGCAAGAGCTGAATATTCAGGAATCATTACTCCAGTCTTCAGTGTCACATGATCCTTCAGAAATCATTCTAATTTAAGAATATTTCAGGATTATTTTGAACGGCAGTATTTTTAATTGTAATACAAACTACTTTGTTACTTTAATTTAAAAAAAATCTAGATTTCAGAAAATGAATGGAAATTAATGCCCATCATATGACCTGACATATCACATGACAATTGCAGGATTTAGCCTTGAAAACTATGATACAAAATAAGCTTAAAGTACAGAATTTACCAAACACTTTTGTGAGCGTGTGTGTGTATATTGCATGATATTCATGTCTTGTTTCCCTGATTTTTCTCACCAACGTCAACCGCCCACATTCTATCCTTCTCCTACACTCAAACCCCTCCCCCTCATCACAGTCCAGTGGGTCTAATGCTTTATCCCACAACCAACTACAGCACAATGTCACACACAAAATTCCAGATGTCAAAAAGTAAAGGTCTTAGTGGCACTAGTGTCAACGTCAGATTCGGCCACCCTGCCATAACACTGTGTCATACGAGTTTGAAAGTGGTTCAACAACACCAAGAATCTAAAACCCGAGAGGAAAAACACAGATAGAAGTATTATACTCACTGTCTGCAGTGAAACAGTCAGCTTCATTCAAACAGGCACTATAAACAGGTAATGCTAAAGCCTGCTGCAAAGTGAGCTCACTATTTTTAAACATATTCACATTTTTCATACACCCCATGAAGCTTTGCACTAATTATGGGAATAACTTCCGTTAAACTGTAAACAATCAGTGAAAGGCTTGCTCTTTGAATGCAATAAGCTTTTTTTTTTAAACTGGGTACAATGAAGTGACATTATTCTGTTCACCCTTCAATCATTGCACATTAAAAGAAACTTAAAAGTGTAAAAGCATTGAAATTGAAAAGTGAAAGTGTAAAAGTTGAAATTACTTTCAACAGACCATGAATTACCACAAAAGCTTGATTCTTTCTGCAGCAATATGACAGACATGTTAAATATCACTGTAATAATATATGTCTGTATTTTGTAACACGTTGCCTTCATCAAAAATGTTAAACATTAATGCGGTGATAATAATTCAAAGTGCTTTCAGTCATATTGACAAAGTTAGAAACATTCCAGTAAATGCTAAATAGGGATTATAAGTGAAAAGAGGAGACAATTACATTTTAAAGCATCCATGTGGAAAAAAAACCTGGAAAAGAGATGTGAGGATTTGGGGAGAAATCCCAGAGATTCTAAGAGCATTCCAGTGAATTATTCATGGGATATACTGTAAAGTAAATCAGGAGAGCAGGTTACAAGTGCGCAGTATATGTTGTCTTTTTTTTCATATTGTTACAGTGGAATACAAAGAGAGAAAGAAAATAATCAGGAGGAAAAGAATGCATCAGACTGAAAAGAGCTTGCCATCTCACATTAAAATACCAAGCTGACGTCTGAAAATAGAACATGAAGGCAAACTGATGAATAATGATTTATTTCAATCTTTTTGAGAGGAAGTTCCCGTCTTCCATTGTATAGACAAATATAAATATATATCTCAAAATATCTTCTTTTTTGTTACACAGATGAAAGGAAGTCATACAGGTTTGGACCATCATGAGGGTGAGTAAATGATGGCATAATTTTCTCTCTATAACAGCGTATTTTGCCATCTTAAAGTTCCAATGAAATGAAAGTAGCGAGAGACTTTTGTTCCACATTGTGACGTTATTCTGAGTTTACCAGATTATTGAAAATAAAACAGGACGGGGACTTAGTTCTATGCATCGGTTGTTGTGCAGATGTGGATGATGAACGGCAGTTTCAGGGGCAGGGTTTAAGTGGACTAAATGATTGGAGAAGTCCTGCATATGTCACCAACATTTTTTTAGTTTATTTATTTTATATTTATTTTCATTTCATGCCAAATTTAAAAAAAGATTCCACAACATATTCAGGCATGTTGAATGTATGTTCAGGCAGTAGTGTCCTGCATATGAATATGTTTGCAATAATTAATGCAAAAATGTCCATCACATTTAGCAATTTCACAAAACACTGTATTCCCTTATAAAACATGTCATTTAATCATCATAAATGTAAGGTATTTTGCTATAATTTAAGACATTTTAGACTTCAATATTTTTTTTTAAACTACCTCAATAATACATTCAACCAGGGTCAAATAAATGTGATGAAAAGGCTCTTGCATTTTTATTCAGCTTTATTGTATTTAGAAGTGGTAACTAGGATGTTGTGTGAGCATGAACAGGCTATGTGATCGTTAAAAAGCTATTATGAAGGGTAGCATAACAACCAGGTAAGATGATACATACTTACATTGAACATTGCAGCTAGTGATTTGATGACTAAATTTAATTTAGAGGTTCCAAGAGTGACAAATTATAGAACTTGAATTTATATATGCTTTTTACATTATACCTTCATAAATATAAAAGTATGGTAATCATGCTAATGTTAGGCTACATCATCAAAACACCTAATCTGTGTGACTCATGTTGTCTGAGTTTGATGAAGTTCCAAACACATAAATTGTGCCAAGTGAAATTCTAATAATCCCCTGCTCAGTGTTTAGGGAGCAGTGAACAAGCTGACCATCTATTGAAGGGCTTATTGAACAGGTGCACCTGATTAGGGAAGGTCCGTGTATTAATAAGCACACTCAACACATACAGCACAAAGGTTACGACTGTTCAGAGTATGACCAAAAAAGAAAAGTGAATTGTTTACTTATGTAATGCAAATTTATGGGTTAGTGTATTTGTCTTCGGGCAGCAGAAAGAAGAGTACTTCCTTCTCATTTCTTCTGAAAAAACATTTAAAATGTTTAACATTTAAAACATTTTCCCCCAGCGTACGCAAATGTGTTTGTTTTTGTATATTTTGGCTCCTGCTGTTCAGGGGAAATCTGTGCCAGGTACATGCTCTAATAATATATCGCTTTATGCGAGTGATCCAGCCAAATAATCTTCAAGGTCATGCAGATTTTCACTTAATAAAAACAGAAAGGAGAACATAAAACATGCCACATGCACCAGCACAAAACGATGTTTGTGGGAAACAATGCAAAAACAGAAGCATTTTTTAGGGCTCAGGTGTTTAACATGTTCATTTGAGCATTTGTCTAGGACAGGTGTGTTTGTGGTCTGTCTTTTGGGCTCAGGTGCACATGGGCCCATGATGAAGAAGATCATCTTTCCCGAAGTGTTATTTCAGAGGATGAAGGTGATTCAGAGACTGAATCCCTTCGTCCTTTCGCAAGCCTGTCTGCCTGCTACTGAAGGCCAACAAACAGTTGAGGGGTCACAAAAACACACACCTACCCCCAATTTCACTTGCATGCACACTCCCTTTCTCTCTAGCTAAGAGCCCAGAACACAATTAGTGTGCCAGCTTTTCCTCCCTCTCCCTCTCCCTCTCCCCCTCTCCCTCTCCCTCTCCCTCTCCCTCTCCCTCTCCCTCTCCCTCTCCCTCTCCCTCTCCCTCTCTCTCTCTCTCTCTCTCTCTCTCTCTCTCTCTCTCTCTCTCTCTCTCTCTCTCTCTCTCTCTCTCTCTCTCTCTCTCTCTCTCTCTCTCTCTCTCTCTCTCTCTCTCTCTCGTCCACCCCTCCCCCACCATCTCCAGCCCTGCAGCTCACTGGCGGAAGATCAACACTCGCATACCTCAGTGCTTTGTGTTACAGCAACACAGCTCCAGCGGTGAGCGCGCACACACACATCCATGTCACCATACTATCATAGCATGATCTAAGGGTTCGGATATGACAGCAGTAAATAGCAAAGTCCCCAGCAGAGCCACTTAACTGTCTACAAACACACTGCACACAAACAGCACTACTAATGTTGTGTGTGCCACTCAATGGAGCTCATTCAGAAAAGAAGGAACAAGTGACTGAACACTGACACCACAAAAGCCCAAAATATGATGAACAGGTGCAGTTTAATGCAGCATTATTCTTCGTAAAACATGTAAAATGTTCTGTTCTATCAAGTAATTAATTACAAGTTAATCTTTTAGAGAAAGAGCACAACATATAGTCCGACGACCAATACTGATATTTTCTCATACTGAATATTTGTATGTTTATGTCTGAAAAACGATATGCAGAACCGATTTTTAATGTATCTGTTTTTGTTCAATTTTATTTTCATATCACATCAATAAAAATATAACAATATATGAACTATATATAACTAAATAGTAAATATAACTATCATTTTTATAACAGCAGCAGCATCGATAGCATTAAAAATAGGTGAAATACTGACAAAGTGTAATGTTTTCAAATTAAGAATATAAATAATGGAGTATATCAACTTTGCTTAAAATTAAGGTTTAGGGGTTGTTTATTAGGCTTAAGAATAAATACAACTAGACTAAGTTCACTAGAACAATTAAACATTTTTAGTAAAGTAAAAAACAAACAGTAAATACATTACATTACGAGTAATCTAAGTTATAAAAAATATTTGCTTTTGTATACAAGCTACAATTGCATTCTGTTAGTCTAACTTTACAAGACTCGTTCAATTTCAGTAGGATTAAAGCATTTAAAGGTGACCTATTATGCAAAATGTTCTTTTATATTGTTTTTGAACACAATTACAGTAGGCTATGTGTCCGAACAGTGTGTACACAACCAAGCTATTGTGGTAAAAATCCGTCCACTCAATGTTATTTTCCCCATAAATCTGAAACAGTGTCTCAAAATGAGCCGTTCAGGAAGTACTCCAATGGTACCTCACATTGGAATAGGCCCCGCCCACGACTGGCACGGAATCTGCTATATAATAGCTTAGCTAGCTCCTCACCTGAGTGAGCTGCACTCTGTCAGCAATGTTTATCTCCTCGCAAGAACATTTAATAGCAGCATTCAAGTGAGAAATATATTCTTGATAAAGCTACTAAATGTATGCAGTCAAGAGCAGTGAGTTATTTTCTTGTTTTTTGATTCAACAGCATATGCAGCAGTAGGTACTATATATTAGGCTGCTTTCACTTTAATACACAGATCTAATATGCGAACTGCTGTTTACGTTCACAGACATAACTGAAGGTTTATGTGAACTTTGTGTGTTTTTGACAACCTTCTGTGTATTTGACAGTCTAAGGGCGTTTTCACTCCTGTAAGTCCGCACCAAGGTCCGAACCGAAGTTCACGTTTTGATACATTTTATACTTTCAGAAAGTTTTGGTTTGGTTTCACACTGCAATTATGCGAGCGCACTAAAGAACTTTACGTGACATACTTGCGTCCTGTCGTCATCATCTATGTGGGCTGCATCTTGACATTGATTGGTTTGTAAATGGACGTGCGTCTGACGTCAGCGTATTGTCAATTCGGCGGGTAACTTTGACAACATGAATGAACAGATGCATATCGTTGCAACTGTATTGTTATTTTTTTCGTCGTGCGAACATTTTATCGTCGCCGGCAGGAAAGGAGGAGAAGACTGCAAGCAATCATGCGATTATTATTATTATGTCATCAGACCATACTTCAATTTAAAATCTCTCCCCATGTGCTACCACAGCTCATTTTTCCTGCCACCTTCTGTTTTTTCGGCTATGCGGGAACCACCGGAACTTCCTGTAAAAGGTCTGAAAGTCCGAACCATACAGAAATGCTTTCACACTAGAAACGAACCAAACCTTTGTTCAGTTTGATCCGGACCGAGACTACCTCTTTTCCTCGGACCAAATTTCATCTGTTTGGCCCGGACCGTGGTAATCACACCTGTAATTTTGATTCGGACCAAACTGAAAAGTCCGAAAGTCCGGACCAAACAAGGTAGGTGTGAAAGGGCCCTAAGTGCAATAATACGTGAAAGTGAACTTAGTTTAATACTCATGACGCACCTTCTAAAAGTAAGCTTTCTGTGCTTCGGATATGTGTGCTCAGAAAACCATTTCAGAAGTTTAAACTGATATGGCTTTAAAACACATGCAAATAATAACTTTCATGAAAGTGAAGAAGTGTAATGTTGCATGACGTGAGCCAAAGGGGTGTTTTGTTCGTTTTTTTTGGCAGAGTATGTGAGGCAGGCGCTGTACAGGCTCCGCCCTCTTCTGGAAAGAGGGGTGGGGAGCAGCAGCTCATTTGCATTTAAAGATACATGCACGAAAACAGCATGTTTTTGCTTCAACTTAGAAATGGACATTTACATCGTATAGTAAATGATCTGTGGGGTATTTTGAGCTGAAACTTCATAAACACATTCTGATGACACCTGAGAATTTTGTAAAAAGGGGCATTATAGGTCCCCTTTAAAATTTCCCGTTTTAAAAAGATGAAATAAGTTTTTTGTGAGATTGAAATCAAAACACTTATTTGGTATTTACTTCATAAAAATGATGTTTGTTCGTGTTCAGATATTTTACAATATTATAATTGAAAATTGTGCCTGCAGAAGCGCAGATAAAATATTTCGATTTTCCAACATGTAGAAATAAAAAATTCTATCCAAGAGAGTAGTGGTCAATTTATATGTAAGGCCTTCGGCAATATCTAGAGTCAATATAACAGCCCGGCCATGTACAGGAAGGCCTAAAGCTGGACACGTTCTGAGTTTGTCATTGCTGTTGTTTTAACATTTATGTACAATACCATTTTAAGCAGCTAATGATTTCACTATACAGAAAAAAAGAAAAAATATGAAATACAAAAACTTAAGTCCCATTAAGTCCCATTTTACCTTTACTCACATAACACAATTTAAATGACAGAAACGAAATATACGCATCGCCGAATTTGAAACATATTTTTTCTTGAAAATTCACACAAAAATAGAAATGTTGTATGCCTTGACAATACTTTTGGTAGATTTTTAAACTGATAAAAAAAGTTATCTAACACTGCCGTTAATGGGTCAAGCAGACACAGGTATCGACTAATGCCAACAATTTCCCAAGCCACATAATCAGCCTGATTGATACATTGGTCTATCATGATCTTTGAGTCTACTAAGTTTGGTTTTGAACACTTCCAAATCATTTGTTTTTAACAAAAGGATGGAGTAGGTGGCCTTGAACATTTTCCAGAGTGGAGGCTTGCTGTTAATCGCTTACCGTTTGCAAGTTCAGAAACAAGCAAACATGTAAAACGCGCGTGTTATAAAACATACGCACGTGTTGATGAAGCAGGTGTAAACTCCAAAGGCACTAATCACTAATGCATTCCAAAAAAATAAAAATTCCTGATGTAATTATGTGTGCCAGTGTGTAATACATTCACTTCAGGAACAGCCGGCTCTATCACACTTAAAAAATATCTCAAACATACAAATGTTTCTCCCTACAGAGTCCAGGACATTCAGATTTTAAGGTGTCCCATCTCTTCATGCTCTAATGCCTGGACACAGCCAGACTACAGAGGACTTTTAGCAGGAGACACAATGAAAAATTCAGACCAAAACACAAACCAGTGTCCAAAGCACACTTGAGCTTTATTTTCCTGGAAGAGAACGCACATCATTGTTCCTGTGTTTACACAGAGAAATATATTGAGCTATATTTATCACCAAATGCATTTCCAAACCACTAAATGCAAAAAACACTAATGACAGTTGTAGGGTGGTAAAAACATGCACTTCAAGATAAGAAGTTTTACGTGATTAGCATGACCTTACATATCTCTTAAAGTCACGATGAAACAGAAGTATAACGAGAGATATTTTCTTACGTATTGTGATGTAAATCTGAGTGTAATAGGCCCTTTCACACAGCGCGTTGATCCCGGGAAATTGCCAGAACACCTTCTGTGTGAACGGAAGGCGATGATTTGGCTCTATCCATCGGTTGCTGATTGGGATTGTGAGATGTGGCTGTTGCTCCCTAAAATGTATGTAAGCTTGCAGTCAATATTTTGGGCTTAAAACTGACTAAATAATTGGAGAAGCAACACTCTACGCTAGGGCTTTGACTCCGAACCTCGTTATTCGAATAGAATTCGAATATTTAAAAAAATAATGATATTCGAACAAATACTAGGCAGCCTTTAATATTCGAACCTGTTATGGGCATTATTTTTTGTAAATGTGTTTGCTTATAACCGTTGTTTTCAATTCAGATTCCGAGGCTTTTTCACGCCTGGTGAAGTTGTGAATCACGAGCTCATTAGCAAGGCAATTATTGGTCATCTTGGCTCATGTAGGTGACGTTAGTGTCCTGGTTAGCGCAGCGCCTATAGAGCTCGGGATCGTTTCGTCACATCGCGATGCATTGTGGGAATCACGGTACGGAAGTAGATGTACTATATAGTAGGCAGTACGTAATTACCTTGGTCATTAGATAATATTAGGTTTAATTTAGGTTATTTTTAGGAAAATGGTTCAGTATTGCTGTATTGTGAACTGCTGTAATCGGTCTCACGATCGACAGGGCAAATGCCTCATAAATCATAGTGGTGGTCTTTTTACTTTGCTTTGTAGTTAACTCCATTAGCGCTAACGGCTAACTGATATTTTTATCACATTGTCACTAGATTTTCAGCTGCCAGAGTTAACTAGCTAGCTACATTTACATTGAATGTATTCATTTAGCAGTTAACTAAAGTTCTGCTGTTCAGATTAACGTTAAAGCAGTAAGTATGTTGCTGTGTTTTGGGAGCAAGCTATTATGTAGCTGTTGTTAGCCAAATCAGCATGTCAATTCTCGATTAGCAAAGTCACCTCGTTTATTCATCTAAATTTTGGTGGATAGACTAGGTTAGTGTAATACTGACAGGCTATGGCATAATTTGTACCTTACACTTCTAGAAAGCATCAGCCAATAGACACACAAATGCAGTGGTAATTTCTAGCTATAGTCTCCTGTACTGGACCTTAAATGGTATTCTGTTGCTGAAGCTGTAGCTCTGTAGCTTAAATGTTAAAATGCTTTATTATTACTAATACCTTACATATTATTCTATTGCTGGAGCTCTGTAGTTTAATTGTTATTATTACATGGCTTGGTTGAATACTAATGTTGAATGCAGTCTGTTATTTCTTGATAACAGACCACTGCTAAGTATAACACACCGTTGCCATTAAAAACAGAGCGTTGCCATGGACACAGTTCTGTTCATTCTGGAGCAATACAATTGTTTTTAAATCAGTAAACTCCTTTATTTATCCGGAGACCGGCCGGTTACGCTATTACCTTATTCCAAACCGGCCTTTACGTTACCTCTAAAATGGCCGCCGTTACCCACAATGCACCGTTCCATGACGTCTACGCCCGAGCTCTATTTTGTATATCAAAACAATGGCCGCGCCAACGCCTACAACAACAACAACTCCTGACGAGGAGTTCGAAATCTACACTCCTGACAATTTGAAAAGCAACGTGTGGCGCTTCTTACATTTTACCAGGTATTCGTTCACTGTTAACATCCTTCTGAACGGTAAACCCCGGCTTCTTTAATCATTTTGACATCGATGAGCTAACGTTAGGGACCGCTGAACTTTTAGTCATCATGAAAACAAACAGAGCGGTGCGTAATGGAGTGCATCAGAGCAGCATCAAGAATATCAAATACATTGCCGAGAATCTCTTATTTGCATCTTAAGTTTATTGCCAATAATGATGACAGGTTTGCGAAAAGTGTAGAACTCGGTGACGGTGAGCTCGCGCAAAACACATCTTCAGCACAGGAACTCATTTAAACGCATCTGATTGGCCAATGCGTTCAACAGACATGTCTGTGATTGGCTACAATTCTCAACGCTGCAAAAGCACGTTGCAAGTACCTTTAATGCAGAGGTAAAAATATAAATAAAACCGTAATAGCCTATGCACTTTTCATGATTAGGAAAGTTAATCGCGGCAGCTGTAATCTAATTCACATTTGTTTTTCTGATTAATTGTTTTGCTCTATGAGAAAGACAAGGTAACAAAATATTCGGGGCTTTACTTAAAACATTCGTGGGTTAAGCCCCCTTAGCCCTAGCGCATTTAATGGTCAAAATATTAATAATTAATATTTGAATATTAATAAACAAACGAACTTCGAATATGATTTTTGGGAAAAAGTCAAAGCCCTACTCTACGCACATGTTGGCAATAGAATCGCCATTGGCTAGTACAAATAATTTTTTTTTGGCTACTCGCTAGACTGATATACTATTATTTATATATATATATATATATATATATATATATATATATATATATATATATATATACACACACACATTTTTTATAGGCTATATATTTTATTTTATTATTTCACCAAATCAGCTTATCTTGGTAAAATGACACCGCTTTTTAAATATCTAAATGTTCACTCTTAAAATCAGTCAATCAAGCATTATATTATGATTTAATATAGAACTTTAGAACTAAAACTTAATAATCATGCATGCATGCATATTTGTCATTTTAACTGAACTTAGGACTGGTGGTGGTGCTTAAGATATTGTTGGTCATTCAGTGTTTCTGTAAAAAAAAATAGATAATAGTAATTATTATTAAAAGATACTACTAATTATATTACTAATAATGACAATATACAACACATGAGCTGTTGGGTTCACGTTGTCACGTTAATCACGTTGTCAGCGTTCGCTCAAACTGATTTGCTGAAATTAAAACAGGGATGAGTGCCATCCAATGAGATTGCCGTTTGCGCATTAGTTCCATCCACCCCCGGAGAAACCTAGGGGGTAATCCATCAGCCGGAAACTGAAGCCTCCCGGGGGCCGCCATTGTAGCAGAACTTCACCTGCTGTTAGCATTCCATTGACTCCCATTCATTTTGGCGTCACTTTGACAGCAAAAAAGTTTACATCTGAGGCATCCAAAGACTTCATTTGTCCATTATTTATTTCTAAAGAAACACGACAATGTATAAAAGGCTCCATTACTTTGTATCTTACGTTATGGCTCCGTAGAAGCCGTTTTTGTAAAAATAGGCTAACGATTGCGTCATAACCACGCAACTCTGTGTCGCACAATAGAGAAATGACCGTATAGACAGGAGGAGAAGCTCGCAGGCAATCTTTTACTGTCTATGAGGCAATCGGAGGGGACATAGAGGCATAAAGTCAAGGGAGAAGCCCATAGATAGAGAGTCCATAAAAGCAACAGGACAAAATATTTCAACAACGTTTTTGAGGAATTAGGTGATTCAGATTTGTCTTGGCACAGCTACTAGAAGATTTACAACTGTCAGACTGTCGTCAAGCTCAGTTTGAACCTGCGCAGTCGCTCAGCCATCAGGAAGTGAGTACTTCTAATGGGCTTCAGTTTTCTCCGTTGAAATCAAGGGGGTTTCTGTTTCCATTTCTTTTACTGTCTATGGGAGAAACCGGCATATCTTCTGCTTGTTCGTAAAAGCTGAATAATTCCAGATGAACTCCGTTATTTTGACAGGAAAAAACAAACAAGTATATGGTTTACATGTGCATTGATTTTGCGTGGTATGTAATACTCTCGCTCTCTCTCTCTTTGCATGTGTGAGAGAACCTCGATTGCGAGGGTGCGCCTTCACACTAGAGTTTACTGTGCGTCAAGGTACGCTGAGCTGAATTTGAAATATTAGTACAGATCGCTTGACGGAGAGCGAAACTCTCAAGCGCTCAGTCAGTCCAAAATGGCACACTTCATATGCACTTTCGGTCTTGTGGACTAAAGGCCAATTTATACTTCTGCGTCGAGTGTACGCCGAAGATTACGTCGTAGGCTACGCACGTAGGCGACGCCGTCGTGAGCATTACTTCTGCGTTATGTCTGTGTTGCTCTGCATTTACAGCACCGAAACGCTAGTTGGCGGGGGAGGGTTTTAATGTTCCACTGTGTTTAGATTCCTCGTGGCTGTTTTGAGTTTAGGCTACTATAAGCAATGGCGACTGAAAGAGAGCGGATCATGTTGGAGTTGGAGCTTATCGCTCGGTCACTTGGTCCATTTCCATGTTTCTTCACTGAATTTTCACTGAACTTCTGAATTTAAAAATGGCGGGCGGTGCAGAAGAACACACCGGAAATGCGTAAGAGGAAACGTGATGCTACCAAGCCGACCAATCACAGATCTTGCGGTCCGCGTTGTCGCGACGTGGAGTTACATTTTCGAGGAGGTGCACGTCAGGGTACGGCGAAGGGTACACGTCTGTGCGTATGCTACGCGGTAACTACTGCACGCACCCGACGCAGAAGTATAAATTGGCCTTTACAATGGCTGCCGCGTGCGCGTGTCCGTTAAGTCCGCGAGACCATAGGGTGTCCCATTTGTCATTTTAGGTCTCAGAAAGGTGCTCGCGAGCACCCCCTCTGCGATCGATTTGCGCCCTCGATGCACACTTTTGCCGAGCCCGCACTGATGCGAACTCCACAGCAGACTTCTTCCCGACAGTCAAAGCGGTTTTATGTCACGAAAGTGCGGACTCAGAGGAAGACCGCGAGTGCTTAGGGTGCCATTTGGGTCAGGGCATCAGTGTTCAGCGAGTGAAAATATATCTATGTTAAACTTACACTTGGCATCTAACACACACACTGGTGAGTAAAATCTAAGAATTTATTAGCCAATGGCTAATGATAGACATTATTTAGTCGCCCAGAGTGAAATTTACTCGCATATGCGAGTGATTTACTCGCAGGGTTGAGAAGTCCAGCACACATGACCAGACACAAATATTTTTCACCAATATGATTAATTACTACAAGGTCTAAAAAATAATAATACAATATGAAACATACAGGGATGAATGGTTCACAATAAGATCTATAACCTGAATTTACAAAACCCCCAAGTACAAACAAATCACAGAGAGAGTGAGAGTACGAGCTTCTCAGCATCCTCTTTCTTCAGTCAGTCTGCATGTGCATCACTGTCACTTGGCAGCTTTAAAAACATAAAATCTAATTTGTTGGCCATGTGGAGCTCATCGTGTCTTAAATCTAAACCTCATTCATCTATAATGCTGTGATGTATTGTGAAGTATGCTGAGTGGAGACAAGGAGAGTTTAATACACGATTTAGACGACAGTCCAAACAGAGCATGATTGCTGAGCTGACTACACGTATTATAAGCCATAATAGCAGCAAATGACCCCAGATCAGTAGGATGATTCCACATATTCTGGTAGAAATTTCTATTTTCCAGTATTTGGTTATGTGCTGCATTGTGTGTGAGAACGTGCAGTGTGAGCTAAACCCCCAGGAAATTGGTACAGGAGCTAGAGCCAGGTAAGAGAACATCTGCTGAAGGGAGATATAATAAAACACACATACACACACGCACGCACACACACACACACACACACACAATCCCCACCTTAATCACCTCTGTGTTGATGGAGGCTATTTGTGTGGACGGATATAGCTGGCTACAGCCTGAGAGGGAATGAGCACATCAGTATGAGCGTGTGTGTGGATCTTATCAAATGGATGAAATAATGAATCGAGGAATGCTTGTACACTCAAAGTATTTTTTTCTTTGTACTGACATACAGCAACATCCAAAAACACTACAGTAAAACATATGGACCCACACAACTGATAATTCCTGCAGGTAGGCAACATGACTATGTAAAACTCACTTGCTTTAAAAACAGCTTAGGTTACATCAACTCTAATCCCTATTATATAAATCAGCACCAGATAGATGTGTATATCATTTCTCCTGTGGGAATCATCGCAATTCCTCTGACCGAAAATGTAAAGAAGTATAGGTCTAAGGAATTGTGAAGTTAAATAAGTAATCTAATCCATGACTAAAAAGGAGATTGTTGCAATTATCAATTCTTTAAAAAAAATGAATTAATACGTACAGTCCCGGGGGACCCCCTAACATATCACTACTGAGTTCATTCAATAGACTACGCACAATCGCTTCCCTATTTTGTCTCAGCAGCCACCTCCATTGCAGGGAAGTGTATGGAAATTGTCTGAAAATTAAGCACAGGAAGTGTCCAACAACAGAATAAACAAAGCAATGTTAAATTGATATGATCCACCTGACCTTTACGCAAAAGGTATTTAAAGTTTCTGGAACTCATTACTAATATAATATACTAAAATGTTGTTACTATAGAAAACAATATAAATATTATTAGAGACGCACCGATGTATTGGCTGCCGATATTTATCGGACGATTTTAGATCAATTTAAAAACATTGGCATATCGGCTATAACATGATTTATTAATTAACTGCGTGTATAGGCACTGAGTTGTATAATGTCTGTGGCATACACCACTTTTTTCTCTGGGTAAAATAATTAAATGCTTGCTAAAAGAAAATTAAATCTGTACAAAATACAGCAGGGCTCGGCAATATTGACTGCCCGGTGCCAACGTGAATGACGATCGGGACAATTGACAGAACTGTCACTGTCCCGATTAGGCCAGTGCTGCATCTTTACAAAAGTTTATCCTTTGCACGTGAAGACGTGAAAGAGTACTCAATTCTACTCACTGTGTGAGAAGTTTTGTGTGCGTACACATTAAAAGCGCGAGCCCAGAAAGCCGCAAATACTGAATTCATTGAGTTCTCATTCACTTCTTCTAAATCACACAAAATGATATCAAAAAGCCTGTCTTGGTGAGTATCCTTGTAAACATATTTGGTTACATCTTAAATGAACGTAAACAGTTGAGAAATAAAACGCTTGTGTATCAGTATATTGGATCCGTGCAGCTCTTAAAGTGTCAGCAGCCTAATATTCCTGCTGCGCTGCTGTCTGTTTTAAAGGCCCACTGAAATGTCTTTTTCAATGTGTTTATGTAATTTCCACTGAAACAGGAAGCCAGGATGGGAGTCATGGGACATATCGAGTTGCTCCTCTCCTTTTTTAAAATAGCCAATAGAGTTTCACTTAGGTCAAAGCTTGGCCAGAGCCTCTGAGCTCAGTAAAGCCGCATTTGACAGCCACAGTCTAATAGATTCCGTTTTAAGATTTAATATGAAACTGTTACTAAAGCAAAACAAAGATCATGAATCATGGTTTGAAAAGTGTAATTTGTGTAATTGTGTATGTGAAATTTGTTGGTGCATGGCACCGGTGTTTTTACATTAACATTTATTAATTTAGCAGACACTTTTATCCAAAGAAAGCAGCTTACAAATTTGGAGAGCAATAGAAGCAATCAAACCAATAACAGGGGAAGAATTTGCAAGTGCCGTGTCCAGTCCCAGTTAGTCCAGCACAGCACACGTAGCAAGGTTTTTTAGTTTTTTTTTATAATAGATATTAAGTAGTAGTAAGTGTTAATATTAATGGGTCAAGTGTTGCCTAAAAAGATGCTTCTTCAGTTTCTTGAAAATGGCTTAAGACTCAACAGCTCATAGAGGACAGGTTATTCCACCAGCTTGGAACAGTCAGGGTAAAGGTCTGTGAAAGTGATTTTGTGCCTCTTTGGCACTCGTCAGTGCTGTATCTAACGCAGAGTCTGTCTAACCATTTCTCTTCCTAATCATATCGCTTTAAAATATAGCATTCTGTTTAGAATTTGAATGGGTCCGATATGTTTTCTGGTATGCGTCGCCTCGCGCATATAATCCACTCTTTGCTATCGTGTCTGTGGACCGGAGCAGACTGTGTGCGCGCTGTGGGGGTTTGCTTGAGATTAACGCAAAATCAGACTTCATTCGCCCCAATGGAAAGCATATTTACACTGTCTGAATCGTTCCCTATCCTCTATACACTATGTACCCATTCACCATATAAAAAATGGTAATAGTGTGAACAAGTGACTGATTTCAGCTGCAGCTTCAGCATCTGTTTATTGTGCAGAGGGCGGGATGCTTCAGATTCTAGAGAGCATTTGATTGGGCAGAAAATCTGATGAGAATCTGAAGTGCAGCGTGATGTCAAAATCGTTGATCCATATTGGCTAGAAGTGAGAGACTGTAAGTTTTGAATGCTTATATCTTCTAAATGCAAATTTTGTCATTGTTTTGGAGCACATTAGCTTATAAATAACATTAAGGCTAACATTTTCATACTAAAAACCAAAAAAAAATTATGTTAATAAAAAGACAAAAAAAATTGCTCACTACTCTTGGCCAAATAACTTAATTAACTTAAATAATGCTTAATGTATAGGCCTATTTAATTTATACAATGAAGAATACATTTTTCATTTGATTACTTTATCTCTGTACCTGAAAACTACTGTTATACCTACCTGAAAAGCTCGGTTTATTTACTATCTTTGTTCGGTTGTATTTATGTTGGCCTGCTAAATTTTAAATGGATCCAATCCATGTTCAATAGAAATTATTTGATGATGCAGCAATATACTAGCTAGTCTAACTTCAATGTATGCGTTTTTTTAACTTTGCTCATTTAAAACATGATCAAAACACAAATCTAGTTCAAAAGAGAGCAAGTGACAACTATTGTTTATGTGTATATGTATTATTATATTTATATATAAATATATATATATATATATATATATTTGTGTGTGTTGCCTATGTTTATACACACACACACACATAAATATACTGATATATAGCCGATACACACATATTATATAAACAAAAACGTTTGTTATTAATCGTTTTGACAACACTAAAATATAGCTAATAATAATATAATTTGTTTGATCTACAGTTATTAGAAATACAGAAAGAGTTTCCTACTACCACAGTCTGCTATGGGAGAATACCTGTATAAAGCAGGCTAAAGTAGCACTGAGATTTTAGCAGAAATGCATACATAGGCAGTAAGCATGCAAAGAGTCGATTGAGTTTACCAGGAACACGGTCTGAATCTTTGCCAAATGCCTCAAAGCACAAAAAAAGTTGACTAAATATAGGTCTACAGCTCAGATTAGACTGCAATCTGCATTCTAATCTAAAACTGAGTTTAAGACTGCAGAAGTGCAGAGACATAGGCCTAGCTAGAGAACTAGAAGGCATGATGAATATCAGTCCAGCAAGCAACATGTGGGCAAGTCTACCTCTCTCATCCACCCTATCCACAACTTTGGCCAAACCCAAAGTAACAGTGTGTGTATAGTTGCTTATTACTGCCTTTAAGTAACTATTAAATATTTTTGCAAGCAGAGTAAAAAGAGATTCTAATTTTGGCTTATAATTTCATCCCTGCACTGGTAAGTGGACCTGCTAAAGACACTGACCAAACAGTATGCTAGGTCAATATGTAAGAAATGAATAAGTCGAAAGACAGGACCAGAGGACTAAATCCTTTTTCCCCCTAATTGACAATAAAGCAAAAAAAAAAACAAAGCAAAAAAAAAGATGAAACCGTGAATGAGAATTAATAAAAGAGAGCAGCACAAATCACAAAAGCACAGACATTTAAAACAGTGTGAACTTCTTCCAGTGTGCAGAGGACTTCAGTTTCCAAAGACACAAATCAAAAAGCTTGATCAGACATGCACAGCTTGCTAAAATGAGAGAGAAAAACTTAATAGTGCTTTAGCATGTTGTGGAATATTATTTTCCAGTTAGGACCCTCTTAATGAAGATTCAAGACATCATCAGAGCATCACAGTCATGCAACACCTGTCATTAACATATTACATTAAACTTAAAGGGTTAGCCTAGTTCACGCAACAACAACCAAATCCGTTCTGTATGACATTGGCCTATTGCAAGACAGCTTCAGTCAATATTCACTTTCATAATATTCTTCTTCCACACAATAAAGCGAATGGAGATTAAGGTTGTCATTCTGCCTAAAATCTCATACTTTGTCCCACATACGTTTTTTTTAATATTTGGGTCAAATAACAGAAATATAATCATTCAATATTGGAACCTTTTTTAAGAAGGCAAAGCTTGTTCAGCCTTATCGACTGTTATCGAAGCTTAAGGATGGTGAACTTAAATGTTCATTGGGCATGTAATAACATCTGACTGAAGTTTGATGATCAACTGTAATGGTCAGTAGTTATTTCGGTGCTGAAATCTGAGTGACGGTGCTCGTGCACTTCCTTTTAACTTGATTGACAGCACGTCAACAGCGCTGGTGCCCAGCACGCGAAGAGATGGAGCTTTCTAGCAAATCCACAAGTACAGGCGACTACATCACATATTAACCATAAAAATCCACACACACGGTCTACTAGCAGTAAATATTAAAATAGCCAGAGTCTGAGACTGATTTTCAACAGATGCTCTTAGCGTGAGTTATTAGGGAGAAAAGAGTTAAAAGTTAGTAATTCCCCTGAGGAGAGCGGTGGACAGACAGCTCCCTCTACATCAACAATATCACGCTGAAAGCTTTCTACAAGAGCTCCACTGCAAAATCATTTCTCATGCAACTTTGGCTACGAGAAAATAGGTTAAATGCATAATAACGGCATCCTGATACAGCAGGTAAGTAGTACGCGTACTTCTGAGGGTACAATAAGATATCCATACACACTATCCGACTGGAAATTGAGCGCAGCGTTTTACCTTTAGTTCCGCACTCTCCGCCATCTTGTTGTGACTGCTAGCGCAGGCGTGACGCTGTTGGGTCACGTGGTATGCACGCGCCGCTCGTTGCCGGCGTAACCACTCACACGTTTTTCAACGAGTAGTGCTTAAAATACGCGTAAAACTTCTATCATGTTGGGAGAAAGCATGCCTACTACTAGTGTCATATCGGAAAGTAAAGCCTTTAAAATCCATGCATTCAAATAGATTATATTTATCCAAATGCTTTACATTTGTTTTGACGTTGTTTTCAGTCATTAGCCTACAAAGTATTTCTTTGAATCAGCATTTTGTCTTCTGTATTTTAATGGTCCGCAACAAGTACAAATACCTTTCTACAGAGGTGGGTGCACATGCCAGCATTTAATTAGTGGAAAATCAAATTAAATACACTTTCTGTAATTAAAGGGTACCATTGCTGAAGTAGCCTATCACGTGTTTATTCATTTTAAGTTTAAACAACTCCCGCCAAGCTAATTTCATTTTCAGATGTATTTTTACTGTCGTCTTTGATAACGTAATTCAGATCTTCTATGTGAACCATATCTTACTTTTATAACCCTCTTTAACAGAATAATGTATTCGAACGCTCCAAATAGAACATTCGTGAAGCGAAAAGAACGCTGAATAAACCCATTGGAATGTGCATTGTCTGTTTTCACCACTAGATGGAAGTGTTGTATTTCACAACAGTAATAGACGCCGAGGCTCAGTTTAAGCTGTGGTTTAGTGCGCTTGCAGTGTGCAGCTCTATACAAAAAAATAGTAGGCAATTGGCTTTATGCCCAGCTGCACTACTTCCTGAACTTCAGCCAGCTCCTTGTTTCCTGTCTGCCATTATTGGACAAATTGATTAATTCAGGTGTGCCTGACCTCAGTAGTCATGGCAACAATAATCAGACACACCTGAATTAATCAAGTTTGCCCAATAATGGCAGACAGGAAACAAGGAGCTGGCTGAAGTTCAGGAAGTAGTGCAGCCCGGCATAAAGCCAACTGAACACATTTTGCAGGCTAAACATATATTTATTGGAAATTATTAAGCTGTGTTGTGGAAAGGACCAGTAGGCATAACATATTTAAAAATTGCTGTTCACTATGGCTTATATATTTTATTCGTCTTAGGGCATGCATTTCAGTTGGCCAATATGCCTACAGTTTCTGGATTTTGAATTTGTGTCATAAAATATTTTATTTAATTCGTGACAGTTAAAAGGTATTACAAATGTGAAGGAAATATCTTGAATTCACGAGTCAATAGGCTACTTGTGGCTTTGATTGAACTTTTTATTGAAGAATGAGGCAAGAGATCATTTTATTTTTGACAAAAAAAGAAAGAAAAGAAACACTCCAGAGGTTGTATGACATTTAGTTTGAGCACTGTGATGTGGAATAACAACTTTTGCTCAATTGTTTATGGGAAATATGGGATAAGTGCTTGATTCAAACTTGTGTTTGTTGTTTACATAAATATGACATACGGCTGATTTTGAATAATTTTTGGGTTGAATAATTTTGGATAGATTGGTCTGAAATGTTGCTTATTTAAAGTGCTTAATATTGATGATACACAATTCATTTGGGATAGCACATCAGTAAATTAATTTAGAGAAAAACAATTACATGTTAAAAACAGATAAATAATGAGAATAATCAATTCCAGTTTATGAAATTTCACATTATACAGTTCATTGCACATTGCCACATATTATGGATTGTATTGTTTAAAAAAATCAAGTAAAATTTACACAAGTAACAGTATAATTATTTGAACGTTTATTGTAATCCTCTGTGTTTTACTCTGTTTTCCTTAAGTAATCCTAGACACTTTCATCCACAATGTTCAAATGCCACTTGCCATGGATGGATTGTGATTCAGCAGTCCTCAGTGTTCAGTGTGCATAACGTGAACTTCTCAAACAGAGTGTAAATGGAGAATTCCTTTAGGGGAGGTTTACAGATGTCACTGGGATCCTGGGATGCAGCTTTAAGTTAAGGTGGTAAGAGGGGCGGCTTAAAGGTACAGGTCCCTGTGCAGTGCCGTGGAGTGAGCATTTTGCAGGAGAAATGGTGAAGAGCGTCGTGAGCTTCTAGGGAAAAGGTTGATTGAGTTCAAAGAATCACAGCACAACAGCTAATTCTTTACTGAGTCATGCAACTACATTCTCCAAATACTGTAAGTCACACAATGACGTATGATGCACATGCATACTGTATGTCTAATACATGAATATTAGAAAGTTTTCACACTCCTCTCATTTCTATTATTTTATTATTTACACTTAATCAAACGCATGGTTTAATGCGTTTTAAGTACCTTGAGTAATTCGTTTAAAAAGTAGCACTTGCACATTTCTTTTGTAATTCTCTTCGAACAATGTGAAAAAAATCTTTTTCATTCCACTTTAATGGATGATAGTGTATTGTAGCCTATATTTCTAAATTACCTTTAAGCTTCTGCTGAATTGCATAACGAGCCTTTCTCTCCTGATCCAACTCGTTGCACAATGTGTCTAAATAAAATAAAAAGAAAAATGAATAAATCATTTGAGGTGGGTCACGAACATTAAATGTTTTAGATTCCCTGTGACCTAATATTTTCTTTAAAATTCAGTCTTTCTGAAAATATGCAAGTGTTACTTTTTCTAAACTGACCTTTTTTTGTCAATAGTGCAAAATCTGCATTACCTCGTACAATTTGCAGCTGCTGGACCATCTCCTCTCGATAAGACAGTTCCCTCTTCATTTGATCCTGAAAATTATCTGTTAGAGTCAACACGTGTTAAGTTATAAATTGAAGAAATCATGTAGGCTAGCAAATGAAATCATGTTGTGAATATACTATCCACTTTTTAATTACCTTTCAAACTTTGAAATTCTCGTTCCAGTTTTTTTCTCAACTCCACTTGCTCCAAGAGCTGCTTTTGGAGCTCCTCTGTGGAAACCGATAGAAATCACATAATTTATCATACCACTGTGACTTTTAATCACCACACATCTCAATAGCTTTTGAGTAAGCTACAGTCTTTTTTCAGAATTGGATTTTTTTTTTATCATGTATTTTCATTCTGTTTGGTTTTCTTGTCTAATAGCGCTATTTAGGTTACTAAGGCTAAACACACGGTCCCAACGTTCTCAAGCATGACATTGCAAAATAATTAGGACAGTTGCCTGAGGGGTGTGTGGAAAACGAGCCTGGATCGTCTGCAGTTCAAGGACAATTCTCAGTAATACACAACCGTAGCGATTACACTCATTTTGAAATGCATAATGCGTTCATAACAGGGGGAAACATAGCTACACAAACAGGCCTATATATTTGCCTTAAAAATAGAGAATGCCTTGTTGAATCTGTTTAAATAATGAATCATAAAAAGATATTGGCATCCAGTAGGCTATTTGTAATTGGTCAAGTTATTTTGTAACACCTTAGTTTAGAAAACAATGCAATAAAACAGCTCAAAATTGTCTATAAAACGTCTAAATGTTAACTCTCTTGTACCTTTCGCCATATTTTCGATGTCTTTCTCAAAATTAAATCTGTTATCAGTTCTTCTCAATGCAGCATCGCCTGCCATAAAATAAGGAAATATATTATTATTACAAAGATGTAGGCTAATGTAGTTTAAAAACAACAACAACAAACCAAGAACGATACAATATTTTTAGATCTGCTACTCACTTGGGTTCTCTTTGCTAATTTGGTCCGAACAGGGTTTTTGTGATTCACATTCGTCGTCAGTTGAAATGTGTGAATCTAAAGGGAAATATTTTTGTTAGCAGGTCAGTTATTCGGAGTGCATAACTCAATAGCCTATAATTTCTCATTACATTGATTCAAAATAAAAGTTGTTAAAATGATATAGAATATATAAAACTAATGAATTATAGCCTACATTTAAATCTCAGTTTATTAAATTGCCTTACCATTTGTTTCCGGCACGGCGCGAGGAAGTTTAGAGGCCAAACATGGCAGTGTGCTTTGAAGAGATCCCTCCTTTTCATTTGAGTACACCTGCAAAAATTATCCAAACATTAAAAAATAAATACAAGCCCAATTATGCACCATTTTCTTTTTTCTTACGCAACCATGCGTCAGACAACAGACGTTTAATGGTAGGCCTAGCTACTCTTATAATGATCTACAAATAGGCTATTTGGCAACATCAAGGCAAATTACTCGTATTACAAGGTAAATTCGGTCAGATGGACAGACAAAGAGAATAATTTGTGCAGTAACCACAGGGGAACCCTTAAACCAAATGCACTAATAGCCCGCGGGCGACAACAGAAATGACCATTCATTCTAAACATTTAATTTACTATAATTACGCGCCGCTGTGTTCTTTTATTTAGATCGTTCTACGCTAATACATATAATTTAAACGAGCTGTATCCATAACAACACAAATTACAAAGTGTTTACAAATGGAAAAGTATAAATGTAGAGTCCATAGGCTCATAATTAGGCGTCATCATCACTCGCTATTAGAGCCGAAAGACTGCTGTATCAGACAAGTGCCATTCGGAGCAATTACTTATTTTATTCAGTCTGCCAATTTGTTGATTCAAAATAATTTTACACTAAGCTGTAGATATGAATTTGATGTTGTAATACTGGATAGATTCAGATGGTTTCAAAACCACTGAATATGATAGTTTATTTGACTCACATCGTAGGCAATGGCATCATTCTTCTTTGCCACCTGCTTGTTCTGATTGTGTTCAGGGGAGTCCGCGTCACTGAAATCGTCTGGCTGCGGCGTTTGACTGTTTTCTCCCACGGGACTTTGCCGATCATCCACGGAAAGTTGTATAGACTCCTCATCATCTGGAATTCTGTGTGTCTCCACGTCCACATCTGGTTCTTCCCCGCTATCCACACACGGAGAGGCTGATCTGTAGCTGGAGCTCTCACTAACAAAGTCTGGCGACAAATGGCCAGGATGAGCTCCGCTGTACGCGTCCCTGTTTCCGTAGAGCTTGGCTATGCTTTCTGCATCTTTAACGACTGGTCTGAACGCCGAAATATAGCTCAACTTTCTTGGGGTGCTGGGTTGACCCTCACTTGACCTGGCCTCGTCCCCAGATTTGTCCTCGTCGTTCCTTAGGGACTGCGAGCTGGAGCATCGCTCGCTGTCGAACAGACTGTCTCTAGGTGTGTTTCCTCCACGCTCGCTTTCTGACATCTCGGATTCGGTTTGCCGGGCACTCATGAGCTCCGTGTGCGGTTTTAGTTGTGTTGGTTGATAGGATGAGAGCGGCAGGCTACCCGTGGTGGGCCAAAACATGGGGAACGATGGATAGATACCGTCCTTCGTACCTGGCCAAAAGACACCAGGTACATTAGTCTTGTTCTGCTCACCAACCCCATCATCCTTTTTTTGACACAGTCCAAATGCTGGGAAGCTATACGGATGCGGGAAGATGGGTGGCGGGATCTTCTGGAGCATGCCGAAACTCTTACTAGGCACAGGAATGACCGGGTAGTTACGCACGCTGTTGGTTAAACCAAGGTTAACACGGTTGTCGTCACAGCGCAAAGTTTTGTGAGGAATGTCAGGGGAAGCGGTCTGCGTGATGTTACCAGAGGCCTGCGGTTTGAGCGGGGAGGACATTTCTGATCCACTCCCCGGCATTGCCCGTTTCCGGCTCCCGCCGTTAAACATGGCCTTGACGTCCTCCCACGCGTGACAAATGTCATCAGACAAGCTTTTGTCGGTGAGTTTTAGATGGCGTCTCCATGAATTAAAATTGGCCGCGTCCGGCTGTGTGTATTTAGACTCAGGTGTGCGGTGCGAGTGAAATATAAATTTGTTGGGTGAAAAATACATATTACAATAGGTGCACTTGATGCATTTAGCCCTGGAGCTGTTGTATCTCGCAGGTATGAAGCTTCCTCGGCTGCCCCAGGCGCACTCGTGTGAAACATCGAATGCAAAATTCTCGGGTAATTTGGGAGGGTTGTGAGCCCCGAGGAAGGATTTGCAGAGGCGCTCGGCCTCGCGTTTGGTAATCATGCCACAGCGGCGCGAGGAGATGGGCATGGCCCCCGCGCGCCTCAGGATCTCCAGCTGCACCGGTGTGCACTGCACACAAGTAATTCCAAGCGCCACGCGTCTGTTGTGGATTTCGTTGTAGCTGTAATTCTTCAGTAAAGTGTTGGAAATCTGCGCCAGACACAGTCTTTCCTGGCCGTCGATGACCAAAGAGACGATGGGCACTCCGTACAGCGCAGCCTCACTCACTTGATTTGTCTTCAGCGAGCTGCTGCCAGAATAAGGCTGCAGTTCTTGCTTCGAGTTAGGGGAAGAGCAAGCATCTCGTCCCGTGGAAAGCTGACCGGGTATCGACTCCATTCCTGGAAGTCTGTGAAGAACGAGTCAGAAACGTAAAAAATTACACTCCAATTCAAGAACTGGAGTTGTATTTTTTTATGCAACTCTTGAGAGATTATCAATCAATGTTTGCTTTGTGTAGCCTAGGCGTTATCCTAATATAAACACGTTATTTGTTATAATTATTATCTTTAATTTTTTATCATAATATAGGCCTGCAACATTATTTCAATAAAAAGGCTAAATAAAAAAAATAAAACGGCAGTATTGGCTTTTTTGTTTGTTTAAAATGTCTCCTTTCCAATTAGTTAGTTATTTTTCATTATAGAATTACCTTTGCAAGATAATAGCCTAAATTTTATTTAAAAAATTAGGCCACTATTTTTTTTTTTACAATAATTATTTTAGAATTGTGTTAGACTGTAGGCTACAGTTATTTATCAATTTTTAATATTTTTAATTAACAGTTTTATGCCTTCTAATTAATATTTTAAATTAATTCTTGGCTTTTTAGGTTGACAATATTGACGGCTCTAACACTATCTTTAAAAGCTCGCACTCTCTGACCTGAGAGCCTGCATCATTGCTTAATGTATCCAAATCGGATCAGAAGCCGGAGCGATTACTTAAAGGCCTCTTACGGCGTTAATACGCAAAGGGGCAGAAGGGAAGAATCTTTTAGCTACTCCAATAAGCTTAGCAACAAGGAAAAGAAGCTGTAAGCCGCTTTCTGTGTAATTACACAGCCTGTGTTGTTCGACTTTGATCTGTTAATAAAAGTTTATCATTTATAATTAAACCATCGCGCAAGGAGCCGTTATATTTCAGTCCTACACATATTTTCGTTTCCTATATTTCTCCGTAATGTTTTAATGTTTACGTAAACATATTCTTTAGATTTGTCGTATTATTTTGAATCGCCAGATTTAGGTGCTATAAATTCTCTTTCGTAATCAAGGATCAGCATATTTTAAAACATTACAGGCTAATCTTTCTTCCGAGTCCTAATCATTTCGTTAAATGTAGACCAGAAAATATTTTGACAATAATAAGCGAGTTAATTTAAGAAAATACAAGGCTGATTATAATTTTGAACAACTTATTATAAAACATAAATATAAAAAAGAAACCTACCTTTTTATGAGGAAACGGAGTCAAATGAGCGAGTGTGCTTGCGTCAAATTAACAGGCCAAAAACAAGTAGGATAAATCGTTCGCCTGTAGTGCGTGATGAGAACTGCGAGGCTGGATAGAGTGTTCCCTCTCAAAACAGCTTTAGAGTTTCCATCCCACTCAGCTCTCGTGCGTGGTGACGGGAGCGAGAGCCGAGTGACCACATGGCAGTCCCGGAGCTCGTGCCTCTTCTTAATAGGTTGTGCGCGATCTACTTCAAGAGAGGGGCCAAAAAGAATAAGAAGGCACACCCACTGAGATCAAATCCGATTCTGGTATTAACCGTTTGCTTCCACTACTCCAAAACAAAGATCACTGCCAATTTATAGTTGAGCTGCTTGATAGATAGATAGATAGATAGATAGATAGATAGATAGATAGATAGATAGATAGATAGATAGATAGATAGATAGATAGATAGATAGATAGATAGATAGATAGATAGATAGATATGCCACCAAAAACAGGGCGCTTAATGTAATTCAAGCGGTTTTGCGCATAGTCGATTGCGCATGGATAAAGGCGGAATACGATGGGTGAAGAACAATGAACAACGGTAAATTATGATGCACCCCCCCACCCCCATCCCCCATTTATCCATCCATCCATCCATCCATCCATCCATCCTTCCTTCTCATGTCATGTAGGCTACACCTGCGTCTTTTTTCTCAGAGACTAGGCCTAAGTTTCCCATGAATTTTAGAACTTAAAAATTCATGTTTTCATGTTTGAGTGACACTTCTGAAACCAAACAATAAATCATTATGAATTTGCATTGAACATTTCCTCTAGGCAACATGTCCACAGGCCATGCAGTAGGCTATAAACTGCTATTAGAAGCTCGCGGTCATCGCATTTTACGTCACATGTCTCCCAGTGAATGAATGATGCACATTTGTTAAACACACCAGCCAGTGAGAGCGGCTAGTGTGTACAAACAGTGATATATCAGAGCAATGGACTGAGATAAGTGGTGCAACCTTATATGGCCGTATTAACTATTTAAAACCTGATCAATGCCCTACAGTTAACCCCACTATGTCTTGACGTAAAGATATCAATATCGAAGCGGGCAAAGTTGTGCTGTCTACTTTGGAATACGACACTGGAAACGTGTTATTCTCTCAGAAATGTTTTGGCGATGTGTTCAGGACAGGTATCATCATCACTCAGTCACGCGTTTCAGTCCGCGTCTTCAACTTATGAGGGTTTGCAAAGAGACACTGGGTTAAAAACAAAGCAGAATTAGTCTGTTTTGAATAACTGATAAGCTATATAATGTTTTCATTTACCTAATATTTTGTAAAATATTACCAAGTTATTTTAATTATTCCATTTCCAGCCACGGTCCATTTTTTAAGCTACATGCAGTCTTTCAAAAAAATAGAGCTTTGATTGAACGGTAATTAATTATATAAAATGTTAAGAATTAACCGAATCAATTAGTTAATAATGTCAAAAATTACCTTAGAGGAATGGTTCATCTCAGCTAAGCCAGTACATCAGAACTGCCTTCGAGCCTATAAGTGTATTTTGCATGAACTGAACATGTATCTGTAGGCTATATGTTGTATAAGGCTATTTGACAGATAAATAGATGCGTTTTTATTCAAACTTTTTTTTTTTTTTTTTTTTTATTCGAGCAATATATTAATGAAAATAAATGTCGAAGGTATAGTTAACTTATATCATCACACAGAGACAGAGTTGAAAACATGGGAAAGTTTAAAAATCTGTCAAGCGATGCTATGTCCTGTGACCAAGAGGCCACGGCTTAACCTAATTCAATATTAATAGGAAGGGAAACTTTAACCAGATCTGCTTTGCCGTGTCTTCTTTCACAACCAAGAAGCTTCCTTCTGGCCCAACAATAATTACAATTTTATTCTGTAATTATTCCTTTCTTGTGAATTATTTAGTAATCAGACTCAATGCAGCATTGTTAGCGTTTATGGAGGGGAGACAGGGGCTCACATGTCCTACAAGACTGGATCCTCCCACAACACCCGCCTTTAAACAAGCCATCCTGCCATCATTTAATCAGACCTTAGAAGAAAATCCCTTTAAACATGTGTAACTCACTCACGTTAATGTACCTCCTCACAATATTGAAATCTCTCAAACAAAAAGGTATTTATATTAATTTAAAGGTTGCCTGTAGCCTATTACGATGTCCTATTAATTGTAGTACCGACCAGGTTACTGTATTAAACTTGATGTGCTTAGTAACCTCTTTGGCATGCTATTAAATAATCAATGATTGTTTTTACATAACGGTTGAATCAATACGATAAATATTGTGTTTCAGGACGACATATGCCATTATTGGCTCATTAATATACGGGCTATTATATTACACGGGCATGAGTAAACTAATTAAAGAAACTTTATATAGGCCAGTAGCGAAGAAAGAATTGGGGGGAAAAACCCGTCTTTATTAAATATCGCCCTTTATATATTTTTGCATAACATTAGGATTAAATACGTTGTAAAAAAGATAATTATTTGTAGTAGGCTATGCTACCGCACATGAAGTTGTCCTAATGTGGTGGGAGGAAACAATTCAATGAAATTAGATCTAGTCCAACATCAGAATTTACCATATTACCGAAGTAAGCTATCTTTATTTTTCAATCTGTCAGTGTGGTGAAAATGGTTTGGACAACTAAGTCTTTGTAATAGAATAGACAAGAAAGAATGAGTAGCCTAGTCAGTATTATTGGAGTGAGTCTGGCACAAGCAGTTATTTTTAAAGGAATAGCCTACCTTTTAAGGCTAATGCCATCATCAGCTGGACAGTTTAAACTGATGCCCTCTGGTTGCCGTTTCATGAGTTCAGGCAACTCATTATTTCCACAGTGATTAGATTTTTTTTAGGTTGAATTAAAAAAAAAAACACTTTCAGCTAAACATGCGGAATAACATCTTTAACTGTATATAAATTACCAAGTGTATAATTTTATTTTACCAAGAAGCTCATTCTGTTCAAAGAACGCACTAACAAGTTCAGATAAGAACCACTTCAGATTTAAACCAGTGTGTTTTAGAAAAATAAGAGATCCTGTCCCGGGGGTCATTGCGAAGATTGGCACATAAATCAAAAGCAGACTAATTCAGCAAGAGAGGTTTAATAAACGCATCAGCTGAAAAGCAGTGTTCTACAGTCCCCGTTATATCCGCGCAGTATAAAAGCACGACCCCAATAAATTTCACTTTAGCGCGAGATCAATCAGCTTCTCTCATATTGATCTCTGTCGCCTTGACACCCTCGAGTCGCCTGCCGCAACCTTTTTGTTTCGAGTGAAAATAGCGTTTCGATTACTGTTTTTATTAGGAAAGGATTGCTACAAGAGGTTTACCATGGCCTGAAAATTAAGTGGTGACATTTTAATTACTAGACATTGATAAAGGAATCTTGGTAATGGCTGTGAACAGGTCTTTCAGTGCTCGTCCGGCCCCCGCGCAAATCAAACTGGACTGCAGGAGAAAAGGTTGCATTAGTGCATCAGTATATGGGCCCCAACAGCTGAAGGAGGAGGAATACTGAGGGTCTTTATAGGTGCTGGGCTGGGGTATACTGCTGCTCTAACGAGACCTTCTGCAGTCCAGTTTGATTGGACTGCTGTTTGACCCTAAAATGCATCTGTGGGACAACATTACTTCTAATTGTTTGGCTACAGTTTTCATTAACAAAGACTACCTAATCTTCTTCACCATATATATATATATATATATATATACACACATACACAATATAGCAAAAATTGCACAACAAAAATTTACTTAAAAAAAGGGGAGTATGTAGTGGCTGTGTGTAAGTGTATATATATAGGCTATATATATATAGGGATATATATATAGGGATATATATATATATATATATATATATATATATATATATATATATATATATATATATATATATATGTCAATACTTTGTAAAAGTCTTAGTTGCAAATTGTTAGAATTTGTTTTAAGCAAGTTATTTATATATTTTACTGTGGTGTCAGTAGGAAATATCAGTTTACATTTTCAAAAATTCATTTTGCCATTAATTGTAATAATCCAGTGAGATTTTTGCACAAGGAGTCTGACAACAGCCCATCTGTTCCACATGGAGATTTGATCTCACCATCGAGTCCATCTGGGATTACATGAAGAAACAGAAGAAAAAAAACTGACAGACTAAATCCAGAAGAACTGTGGCAACTTGAACGGACCTACCTCCAGCTTAAAACCATTTTTTTTTTTTTTTTGGTGAAAATACTAACATGCCTAAGACATTTGCTCAGTACTGTTTGTGTGTGTGTGTGTGTGTGTATATATATATATATATATATATATACATACACACACACACACAAATTCTCTCCAACATCATTCTGTCTGGATATTCATTATGCTTTTTGTATTGATCACCATAATGTTACATCCGACGCACGGTGTTATTGTAAACATTAAGGTTGGACTGTGTAAGTGAACACTAACACTGATCCGGTTCAATATGCACTCATGTGGAGAGGAGATAACTCCGACCTCCGTATCAGATTCCTGTCCTCCTCATTGTAGTCATCCTGTATGGACCCCAACACTCTGAAAACACTGGACCAAAACTGCATCCCATGACCACTAATGAATTATGTGTAATCAAATACCATCCTTTCAAACACACAGTGTAAACTATGTAATGCTAATCGTCTGAGGAATAAAACTAAACTTAATCCAGAGGAATGTTTAAATGAATAGTCTTTGAAGATGGAAGTAGGTTTATAATACTATATACTAAATTATTTATCTTCTAAATAATTTAAACAGGCTTTCAGAATACAGATAGCCACATGTAATTACATTTAATCAAACATTTCATGGTCAAATCCATACAGTCTTGCATTGCGGAGTTTTATTCAGAGAAAAACTTGCCCTGCATGTTTTTGTTCCAGACATGATCGATACCTCAAATGGTCTGGAGAGGTGTGCTTTGAACACAGCACACGTTTTCTTTACAAATCATATAAATCTAGTTCATACCTGAAAAATACAGCCAAAAAAAAAAAAAGGATCTTTAAAAGTTCTTTGTGTTAGAGTTCAGGGTTCTTTATTTCCGCCTTTTTTCAGTTTTCAAACTGTCAAAGCCACCTCACACCTCATGAGGATACTCATCTTCTCTTCTCCACACACTAAGTAACAGAGATTTTAGATTTGTTTGATTTTAAAAAAAAAATTATGACCGTATGCCTAAACATACCAGCTATAAAAAACATTAAAGCTATCTCATGCTTTTATATCACTTTTTCCTTTTAACATGGTAAAGGGCTCATTCTGTCCATTTTTGCTAATTTTGGCCTTCATGAACATCATTTTTTTTACATAATCAAATGGAAGAGACACAATGTAACTGTAAACTCAATTGTGTATTTCAGATGCTGTCCCGTATCATAACCTCATCATCTGCAGACAGAAACTGCCACTCAGAATACACACATAATGAAGGATGTAAAGACATCATAGGGGATTATGAATATTTTTCACTGGAACTTTGTCTTCATTACTTCTATATCGTTTTCAATGTCAAATGTTATTTTTAATGTATTCAGCTAACAACTGTTATTAGAGCACTGTCATTTTTGCTACAATCTGCCATGTCAATAAAAAATAAAAGTACCTAATTGACACAACTGTTTAAAAAAAGAAAAAAAAAATAGAGGAAACGAGATATAAGACCAGGCAGTTAGGGGACTAATAAACAATAATAATAAATAATAGTAATAATAGTAATATTAATGAAAATAAATATTGTTGAAAAGGTTATTTATTCCACCATTAAGGTCCTATATAGCACTTTCAAAGCATGGTTCTACATTGAACCTTATAAAAATGGTTCTACTTTGCACCAAAAAGGGTTCTGCTATTGGCACAAGCTGAAGAACCCTAATTTGGTACTGTTTAGAACCATTTTTCTTAAGAGCGTAGGGAAACATTATGAAATGCATAAAAATGAAACTGAGATCTGAATAGTTTTTAGAAAAATCCCCTTTATGTGCAAACATCACCGCAACAGTATTAGGTAGTCACATGGTTGTTTTCTTCCTCACAGATTTTGTTTTGGCCAATTATCTTTTTAATCTTTAATTAATTTTTAATCTTAATTAATTTGAGACAGTTCTACATATTAAGAAAAAAGGAGCAACACATAATATAACTTACGATACAGTTTAAAAAAAAATCAACAATATAATGTATTTGGCTTTGGTATGTGACAACTACATTTTCAGAACTAATCATATTCGCCATTATATAGAAAAACTCTCTTCTTCCACTGTGTTGTCGTATCCTGTAATAATTCTGAATATTTTCTCAACAGACACAGGCACTGATGAACCACAATATCTAAATAAGAAAATATATTTTGACCTTGCAATTAAAAAAAAACAACAACTCTAAAGTAATACTGATGAGACACTAAAATGGCAATAAAATATCAGAAACGAAGGCAGATGTTATGGCTTGGACTGGCTAATGCAAAGAGGTTGTGGATTTGCTTTGATAAAATCCTCAGACAAGTGAAGTCAGTTGATTCAGATGCATACAATTGTAATGGGAGTTTGCTTAATATTTCATGAAGTACAAGAGAAAAGCGAATTCGGTTTCAATGGGGTGCTATGGGATATATGGGATCACTATTGCTATTCTTGCAACAGTTTAGTGGATCCTGCTGTGCTAATATTAAGACAGTCTTAAGCTAATGTGATCTAAGAAAATTCACAGGTTCTCATCTAAATTCTCAACTTAAGTTCATTTTTATTTTCCAAATGGCTAGACTCATCCGATTTGCTGTATACCTTTGAAATGAAGAATAGTGTACCGTTCAAAAGTTGGAGGTCAGCAAGATTTTTAAAAATGTTTATGAAAGAAGTCTCTTATGCTCACCAAGGCAGCATTTATTTGATCAAAATACAGTAAAAACAGTAATATTGTGAAATATTCTATTTGAATACATTTTAAAATGTAATTTAATCCTGTGACCCATCATTACTCCAGTCTTCAGTGTCACACGATCCTTCAGAAATCAGTCTAATATGCTGCTTTTGTGCTGATATGTATATTATCAATGTTGAAAATAGTTGTGCTGCTTAACAGCATTTGAAATTTTAATCTTTCTTAGTCTTTATGATCACTTTTGATCCATTTAATGAGTCCTTGCTAAATAAAAGTATTAATCTATTTATATATATATATAGTACCGACCCCAAACTTTCAAACTGTAGCATACATAGAGCTAAAAGTATATAGAACGAACTTAAAAATGGGATTGCATTAATCAAAGCAATCAATTCCCATGAACCACTACATGAAACTAATGGCTTCTAATGTAGCATTACAGTCAGCTACTGCTGGACTATCTAAAAGCTAATCTGCACAAGCTGCCATCCACCGTAACAAGGCATCACATTTTTCTAACTTCAATAGGGTATCGCCACAAGCGGCAGGCCATTTGCGAAACTCAACAAAAAGTGACTTTTAAAACAACAGCAGCATGACTTGCACTGCAGCAGGGAGCAATGCTTGACACACCCCCATATATTTGAAAACTGTAATGTTTCACTGAACTCGAGATGATTTATGACATGCCCACAATGTTTTGGCAAAACCAGATTGTGGCTTTAAGTACAGAAAGAGACACAATTTTTTACTCGATTCGAGTCGAGCGAGCAACAGCCCCCCGCAAGGATTTTCTGTGAAAACATTTACTTTGGAATCTGCACAAAAAGTGAAAAGAAACCCACTGCAGAAGAACAAAGTTAAAGATTTGCATCAATGCAAACCAATACATATGGTTAAAATCCTCATGTGCAGGATCCTAGCATAATCTGCATTAGACTCGTGGCAGTTGTCTCACAGTGCACCATTAAACTCAAGCATGGGAGGAAGAGCTGCAAGTTCAGCTGCTGCTTTTCTGGGTTCAGTGGAAGAATAAAGTAAGCAAATGTGGACACCATCTCCCACATTTCCATCCTGTGCCACTGTTGTTCACATGAGTATCTGTGCCTGCTGGGCTTTGCGGTCCTCGAGGCTGCGGCACACCCACATGGACACGACCTCAGTGTTGCCGTCATTATATTGCACAATAAAGGGGTGATCCTGAAAAACAGATTGAAGCAGATAAATAAATGATTTTTAGTTTTCAATGTGATTCTTCACTGATACATAACAGCAAAATAAATTAGTAATGGAGAGTGAACAACAATTATGTTCACTTGTTCAAATCTATAAACAAATCATTCTGAAACATGACAAATCTCACAGAAGTGTACCATAAAAACGAGAAGGACTGATACAATATGGCTGTCAATCATGTGCATGCCAAGGTGATGCCTACTGGTTTTCCTCTCCATGTTCAACAGAGATGAACAGATTGAGCAGTGTAAATGAGCACATCAGCCCTAATTTCTCTGGCACAAAGCCTCTTAAGTACTTGGTATTAAATAGTTCAACTTGCAATAGAATGACAGTGATTCAAATGCAATATCATTAGGAAGCCCTAATGAGGAGACATACATGGAGGGGGAAACAAAGCTAAATTGAACCGAAGCTGAAAAATCAGATAGATCCTAGGAAACTTGTCATCAGTAAACAAGCAACAACCGTTTCTTAATCTGATGTTCATTTGACGCAGACTCAACACTTTTGATGATCTTCTCATACCCTTTCACCATCACATCATCCTCTCTCATTCTTTCCTTCTTTCTCTCTCAACGAGGACAACGCTATACCATCAATCGTTCTGTCCTCTTAATGGTGAGCTCTGCCTGTGCCACAGTGAGGTTAATCACTCTCAGTGCTGGAGTGTTGGAGAGGGCAGTCCTACCAGCCACCCATCTCATCAATCACACAGCCTGGGCAGCCCAACACTCGGTGCCAGATCCACAACCAGCTCTGCCTCTGCTCGGGTGAGGACCTGACAGAAGAGGCCAGGGAGAATGGAGAGAATTCATGTAATAACTCTTCAGCTATGGGCTCATTTGAACTCGGAAATTACTTAAAATTGTCAACTAATAGACAGCAGAAATGCTGTCCTTTTCATTTTTTTCCCCTGAAAGTCACAAACATTTCCACTGCAGCGTCATCCTTTAATATGGTTTAATGACACTCTGTGATGGAACGAACATTTTAAATAAAATGACCAACTCAGGCTGTTTTCAAAGCTTGCATTTATGTGCCATAAATCTACAAACTTTAATATGTTTTGCATAATTTGATTACAGCTTAACTGGGATAAAACAACTGTGGGGCAGTTATATTTTGTATACAATAAGTTATACTTTTTCACACAATAAATATTAAAATTTGTGTAGATTATCATTGACTTTCAAATTTCTGGGACAAGGATGAAACAATTTTTTTTGCACATAAAAGACACTTGAAGAGTAGCCCCCCCAAAAAAAAATGCATTCAGAACTGCATTTAGCGAAATCGAAAAAGTTTGAATTAAACCAACCCCTCAGACATAAAATTGCCCAAAGTTAAAGAAACAATAACAAGAGCTTAAGCACATTAACACGTATCTAGCAGAACGATAGGATGTGCAGGTCTGCTAACTAACGCAAACACGTACATTTGGGTGTGTGCCCGATGACCTGAAATAAATCAGAGCTTAGATGGTCACCCGTTTGTTTGGATGTGCTGAGACGGATCACAAACACACAAAGCGCACCACCTGTGTGTCCCTCTGTTCCGTGTATGTGTGTGTGCTGGAGCATGCCAGAAACAGGACCTCCATTAATTAACCCACCTGCTGCTAGCTTAGCACACTTGCAGAGTGGAGAGGCAGTATAAATACTCTGTTAGTTAGGTCATTATCATCTCCCTGCTTTACCTCTCCAACACGTGAACAAAAAAATAAATAAATGGCAAAATCTCATTTAAAAGTGTGGCTACATTAATCACAGGCTCATATCAAAGCGTGATAATCACCTGAATTCTCTATTAAAGTAAAACTGCCAAACCCAGGGGAAATCTCACCTCTCTCTTTAATTGTTTTGAGTCTGTTAAAGGCTTTTTAATCTAAGATTAATTTATGCAATTTTAAATAACTCTACATATGATTAATAAGCTTGAAAATTAAAAAGAGTCCAAAGCAATTATAACAAGTGGTTGGTCATCACCTCATTAGAATGTGTTGGTGAACAGCGACAGCTCGGCGTAATGCGTGTCATTGTGTGTGTGTGTAAGGCTGATATTGAAGCCGAGAGAAAACACGAGAGAGAGAGACACAGAGTAAGGAAGGTGAAGAAGTCGGAGTAATAACTAGGTCTTTTCAGATTTGCATACTAACGACCTGTTCCCCCTGGATACAGGACGATGTATATGACAATGTTAAGATTTCATAAATGCTGATCTTTTAATTCAGCAGTCACCATGGGACAGACCATCTATTTGGATTAAAAAGCTGCAGGTTAGGTCTACTTCACTTATAGTTAAACTCCCCCTGTGGGGAAAATCAAGTTTTTAATGTTGTTTATATGCCTATGTGGTGTTTAACATGGTTTAAGACGAACCATGTCCAAATTCATAAGTCAAACTACCTTGTAACCAATCACGTCAACGTGTGATCGTCAACGAGTGGATCTCTGAGCTGGTGTGAGTGAGTGGAGGCGGGACAAATTTGCATATTCACAGAACTGTATCCTAAATGAGGCAAGGGTGTAGAGTTACATTCAAGTTATTTTAAGGCATAAGGACTTTTTTTTTTCTAAGGAAAAAACACTTAAATATGTCATTTCGGTGATCAAAGATGAGTTTTAAGGGATAAAATTATTGACTACAGGGAGACTTTAAGCTACATCTGTGAGTGAGATGGGAGGGTTGGCCACCAACACCGATGAAACACAAGTACCTTAACAACACCCAAAGATTTCTCCATCACTAAAACAAGTCTGTGGTTTACAAACTCAGTGTTTCCAGAAAACAGAATACACTGCTTAGGGCTGGGAACCCAAGAACCTGTTCTTATTCAGAACTAATACAGATTCTTAAACAAATGACTTCTGGTGGGTCTTTTTAGTGAATCAAAAACTTGCTGACTTAAAGATCATAGTTAAAATAGTTAAAGATACACTATTGTCTGAGGTCAGTCCAGATATAAACTTTCTATTCATCAGAGAATCCTGAAAAAATGTATCACGATTTCCACAAAAAAGTTAAGCAGCACAACTGTTTTCAATATTGATAATAATAAGAAATGTTTCTGAGCAACAAATCAGCATAAAATAATGATTTATGAAGGACATGAGAGAATGAATTCAGCTTTGCCATCACAGGAATAAATGGAAATACTTTAAAATATGCTAAAATAGAAACAAGTTATTTTAAATGGTCATAACATTACACTATTGCTCTTTTTACTGTATTTTTGATCATTTAAATGCAGCCTTGGTGAGCATAAGAGACTTCTTTAAAAACATTCAAAAATCTTACCAACTCCAATATACTATTTTCTTTCCATATGTTTAATTATTTAAAAAACTAAAATAATATTTAATGGAATGGATTAATTCCACAAATCACTAATGTAACCCGGAATTATTAAAAGGGAATTGATCATTCTTTAGAATTCTCATCCCTAATTTTAAGACAAACCCATATAAGGTGGCTTTTGACAGACTTTAAAAACTGCCTGAGCAAAATTGAAACTGATTGAGTTATTCTGATTTTCTGAGCTCTAACATTTGACCAAGTCTTTATGGCAAAGAGAGTCCGGCAGCTTTGAATTATCAAGGGGGTGGGGGTGAGAAGGAGGGATGGCAGACAGACACAGTATCAGAGAGCTAAAAGGTAGGATTACCCTCCAGGGAGTTCAAGAAGCTCCTCAGCGTGCTAATGTGTAAACAAGTCATCAGAGTGGTGTCAGAGGGCTTTCAAAGCCTGTTCTCATCCCAATCCCCACGGCACAGGCCGCTGGCATTCAGAGAGACCGTGTCTTTTTAAGAGCCGCTCCCATGGGTCTTAAAACACATGAACACAGGCAATCGCTCCTTAGCTCATCAGCCCACGTAATAAGGAAACGTGGGGGTGGATATAGGAGCGCTGTGACAGATTCTGCGAGTTTGTAGGACTCTTTAAGCTTTTTGTCCCTGGCTGAGGCTATACTGCAGCTGAGCCCCCCGGACAGCCCGCAGGGAAAGGCCAGGAGGGGACAAAAGGTGCTAAAAGGCTGTCTGACAATGAGAGAGAAAGATGTCAATCACTGCACTGCATCTTACTAAAACTAAGAGATTACACGTTGCAGACATAAACAAGGGGGAAAAAACCTGGAGTAAAACAAAACAAAAAAAGTTGGATAAAATTGATCCAACATGATCCTTCAGAAATCATTCTAATATGCTGATTTGCTGCTTAGGAAACATTTCCTTTTATTAGCAGGATTTTTTGATTTATTTGAGATTTATTTGAGATCTTTTGTAAATTCTAAATGTCACTTGATCCGTTTAACATCCCTGCTGAATAAAAGTATTAATTTCTTTAAAAAAAAAGTAAAATAACAGTGATATTTGTTTTATTAACAGTGCTAGAATACAGACATCTGATATTAGAGGATGAGGAAGATACAAGAACATCCCACAATCTCATCTATCCTCAGAATGATGAGTTAAAGGCTGTCTGTCTATCACTAGACGATGAGAGAGCAAACACTGAAGCACAGGTATCACACACACACCCGTTTATACCTGGTGTTTTAATCCGTCTCTTTTGTCCGCTTTCAACCACTTCTTGTCCAGATTTCTTCGAGGGGAGGGTCTATGGGCGTGTAAATGTATGTTTTTTTCAGATTTTTCGATCTAATGGACAAAATAAGCTAGTGCACTTTACATACGAATGCGCCCGGAGACGACGGAAAACATACGGAGAGCTCTGATAGCCGAAAGATCACGCCGAACGCTGCGAGTGCGTGTTAGAAATCAGGAATTGTGAGAGAACATTGTGCTTGGTACGTTTTCACCTTTAAATTAAACATTGGTCTTCAGGCAACAAAGTTTAAATCCCGTCTGGCTAGCGTGCTTCCCATAATGTTTACGCATTAGATCAGTAGGCGGTCTTTTGTGGCTGTTAGAACGCATTCGACCTCATGAGCGTTCACACTACAAAAGCAATCCGGTGAAATGCGTTTTGGAGTACCTCTGGAAGTGGTCAAAAGTGGACAAGCTCAAAACGTTTTAGACCCCCTCACAGCTGTATTCAGCATCATCCACTTGTGATCCGATCGACTAAAACGCATCTTAATACCAGGTGTAAACAGGGCCACAGTGTGCAGCATCTCTGCATTAGCAGTCAGATTATTGTGGACTGCGCTGTCTGTGGTGCGGAAAAAATCCAGCAGCTGTGCTGAAAGCTTTTAAAGGCTCAGAGTGCTAACTTTTGTGACAGTGTGAGCTGACACACAACCTCAGATTAAATCAGCCCGGCCAATGGGGGGGTTTAAGTTGTTCCAAGTGGCACAAAGACAGAAGGGAGACAGGACACTGTCATTTTTTAATTGAGTTTTCCGTTAATAAGCATTAAGAGATTTAGCCTAGATGTTAAAATGGAAACATTTAAAAGGGTTTAATATCACAATGCTAAAGCACCTTTTATCCGAGAGCAGCTAATAGCCGTGTGCCCTTCACAAACACACAAAGCATCCTCACATTAACGCAGAACAAATGCACGCAGCTGCTTTTTTTGTCCTTCCTCAACTGAATCCCCAGCAGAGGCGTCAAAGGTTACCCAACACTTACAAAATTCAAATCAATAGCCTGACGGTCATAGAACTTGCATGTTGTAGATTAGTGGAGTATGGAAAGATATATGAAGTTTTCAAACAAAAACCAGAAGATACCAAAAGTTCAAGGTTTTAAACAAACCCCTACAGAGTACCAACAAAAGCCTTCATACCATAAAATACACTCATTCACGTACTCTGAAGAAAGAAACTCACCATAAGGTTGTTTGGAGCTGGTCTTTCTTTGGGTTGCTTCCTCATACTGAGAGAACAAAAGCAGAAGAGGTAAATATAAATGTGATGCATGTAGCAATTAATCCTCCACCGTTAATTCAAAAGAATAAAAACAAAAGAAGCATGTCAGAACTCCTTGATTATAAATAGAGATGTGTTTGAGGAGGACAAACCTTGACTTGGCAATTCAAGACTTAAAGATTTTGTGATATTTGTTTTGTATTTTACACAAAATATTCACAATATGTGTTTTAAATCATTTATGTGTCAATGTATTGAAAATATGAACCACACACTAACACTGAATCGCAAGATTCAATTCAAGATTACAATTCGTCAAGATTTTCAGAGGCCATTTTTGTTGTGCAATAGCCTAACAAATCTGAATTTAAAATCAGAACCCACTGACACTTTTGTGCTGCCCCTCTGACCTAGCACAGTTGTTCCTGTCAAAAAAAAAGGTTACATCTTGCGTCAGTTCACGTGCCGCGTTGCATGTGTAATTTTGATGTGTCGGGAAAGAAAATTGGCTTTAATTTATCTTACTTCGCAAACTCTTTAATAGGTGACTTTAGATTAAAGGTACACTGTAATTTTTCACCACTAGAGGTCGTTTATTCAAAACAAAGGCGTAGCTTGATGACGCCTTGATTACGCGGAATCATGGGAGTTATCGTTGTCTTCACCTCAAGAGCCCGTGAAGAAAACGACTGGACTCGGGCAGAAATCATATTCATGGATGACCGCTAATGCGGTCCGCTAATCCATGAATAATAAATCATTAAAGATTTATTAACGTTCCGAAAGCCGTTGGAGCGGAACGAGGCTGCTATAGCGATTGCTAATGAAAGACAATCATGACACACAGCTCGAGAGCAGTGGAGCTTTTATTATGCCACAGACGTCCCTTCCCCTTCTTCTGGTCATGCATATGTGGGGTAAGTCAACGCAGTTGTTATTATGCTACTCCGTGCGTTCACTCGGCAGCTATTATATGATACACTTGTTGCAGTGAGCTAGATCGATATAAGGCATGGTAAATATGGTACTCGTGGCAAATCAAGAAAACGAGATTTAAAGAAAAAGACTAACTGTGTTGAGCAGTATAACAATAATTAGTTTTCTGTCAATGAATGTATCCAAACAATTGCTCACCTGTCTAATAAAACACATAATATACAAAGCGTCTTTAGTGTTTCCATGGTTTCTACAAAATAAAACCGGAAATTGAGAGTAACGCGGGTATGTCATTGATAGGCGACACACAGACACGGACCGTGTCCTGGTTAAAACTGCTTATTTCTCTGGATTTAAACATTCTTAGAAATATTTGCAATAATGTAAGTACACAAATCAACAAAATATATAACATTGTTCTAGTGGTTTTTGGATATTTTGAAACCAAAAAATATTACATAGTGTACCTTTAAGGCCAATCTATTTGTTCTACTATTATACTGTAGGAAATGTTCAGTCTTATTGTTTCTTCTTTTACCTGATATAAAATTATCCATTGTCATCACTGTATACGATGGCAACTCTACCACACTAACCATGAACCTGCAAAGAAAACTTTCACCCTCTCCATTCAGCTATTTCACAATCCATTTTACATTATCACCATCATCTGTATCAGAGTTCTAAAACCATAAAAAAATGTATATTAAATATCATAACTGAAATTAACTTGAACTTGTTTTATTTCAGCTAGTTGCCAAAGCAACATCTTGTTGAAGTACTAAAATAACTAAATTTAAATAAACTAAAAATAATAAAGAATAGTATACAGGCACATAAAACACCCCCAATAAAATCATTAAAACTTTCAAATGAAAGTGAAATCAGAAAATATAAAAATACAATAAATTCAGAATATTAACAAAAACTATCATAGTATATGATACTAAAATAACACTTATCTGTATAACAGACTAATTTCAGTACCCCGGCCACATGCAGCTGATTTATGTTCGAATGGTGATTCTGTGACAAGCGGAAGTGTAAGTCACACCAATGTGGTTGTCATAACATCAGATGCTCTTTAACATTCAGTCAGAATGCCATCTATGTCTTGGGTTTTCCAACTGACAGCATTCAAGCACCTTCCAGTTCTTGACTCAGTGTCGAAACTACTCCGATTTAACTACTCTCATCTTTGCTCTTTGGGACTGTGTAAATAATCGTATCTCCTTTCTCTATATTACAGTATGTGTCACAAGTGACCGAGTAGGCTAAGTTTCTGATCACTGAATAAGCGTTCAAACTGCACGATTCTTGATATATTGAGAATCACAATTTTTGGGGGTTTAAAATAGAGATCACGATTCTCTAATAAGTGTGATTAACATGCAAAACAAATCACGTTTATGCATTTGGGTTTCTGACACCAGAAAACCAAGAATGAGAGAACAAGCCGTTTTGTAGTTTAGAGTCAAAACACAATCATTTTTAGACTGAGGAGGATCTTTATCATTGTACTGTTGAGGTTAATATAACTGCATCACAAAGTGATAAAAGGAGAGGTAAGTAATTATCAATTCTCCTTGGCACAGATCACACCTATGTGCAAGTAAATTAGTCAAGCTGACCCAGATAAGAAATGGGAGGGATTATAGGGACAGGGCAGCCTACAGAGGGGCCCATTTGGACCATGATGAATGACACACACTCAGAGCAGGCTAATAATAGAAAAGGATGTTGGAAGAGCAGTGCCAGGCAGGGTGGCACTAGTGAGCCAGGTGACCTGTTTGTGTAAATAAAGTGTGTTGCAGGTAAACATCAGCTGCTAAACAAATCCCAAAACATCTGGCTTCACCCACCAAGCCCACAGGCCCAGCGCGCCAGAGAAACCATGAAAGAGGTTGGTGGGGAATTCTGGTTTCTTGGGGCATGTGCGGATGTGTTTGAGAAAGCAAGGTCAGCAGACCAGGGACAGATGTTGTATAAATATTTACTGTCGTGTATAGCTAGTCTAACTGCTGTACCGTCTGGTGTGTAGACCCAGGAAAGCCTGTTGTGTGTTGGATCACTTAATGTTACATGTTTTATACATGATTTCACACTAGTTTGGGCTCAGTACGATTTTTTTTGTGTTTTTTTTTTTAAGAAAATGCTGTATTTTTTTTTTATCAAAAAAAGGATGACTTTGATCAAAACTGTAAAAAGTAATATTGTGAAATATTACGATTTTAAAGTTAAATATTTATAACCCCATTTCCAGAAAAGTTGGTACATTTTGTAAAATGCAATAAAAACCACAATCTGTGATTTGTTAATTCCTCTGAACCTTTTTTTAACTGACAAAAGTACAAAGAAAAGATTTCCAATGTTTTCATTGACCAACATAATTGTATTTTGTAAATATAAACAAACTTTGATTTTGATGGCTGCAGCACACTCCAAAAAAGTTGGGACAGAGGCAAAATAAAAGTGAAAAGATTATATAATATCCAAGTTAAACCATTTTTTAACCCTTTCATGCATGAATTATGATAACCTCAGTCAGGATTTTTCTTCCTATGTTTTTTTTTATTGCTCAAAGAGATTTTCTGATGTCCACTTGAGTAGACAGCATGCGTTTATGGTTTAAACTGAAGAGATATTGTATTAAACATAATACAATAATAACACAGCAATGTTGTGTGTATTTAACAAACCAATCAATAAAATTGTATAAAATCATGTGAAAACTATTAAATACGTATATACCAAAAATACAAATGCGAAATATTGCAAAGGCAATTGACCTTCATACAAGTTGAACTTCGCGTAACTTTGATATCAGAACATGAGGACGTGATTCCATCAGAAATCTCTACAGCCTGTCAAGGTACAACTGTAGAAACCACTCCGATGGACACATTTCTAACATAGCCCTCCTCTGAGAAAACCTAGCGATCAGATGTTTTCAATCTCATCTGAAATGAGCAGAGTTGGGGATAAAGCATTACAAGTAACATGCATAACGCAATCAGATTACTTTTTTGATGTTACGAGTAAAGTAATGCATTACAAATAACGTGCATTATGTAGTAAGATTTTTTTTATGTTATGAGTAAAATAATGTATTACAAGTAACATGCATTACGTAATCAGGTTCTTTTTTGATCTAACAAGTAATTCATTACAAGTATTGTGCATTATGTAATCAAATTACTTTTTGATGTTACGAGTAAAGAAACGCATTACAAGTAATGTGCATTACGAAATCGGATTACTTTTTGATCCAAGTAATGCATTACAAGTAACGTGCATTACGTAATCATATTACTTTTTTTGATTAAATGAAAATTACATTCTAATAATACAAATTTATTTTTAGTTACATTTATTTACAGTCAAAAAAAAGTTACTCCAGATTAAGTATTTTCAAAAAAGTATGTATGAAAAGTATGAACTGTAGCTAAAATATAGCCATTGATACATGAGGTCCACTATAGTGGACAGATGATTAATCAGAATTTTCTCCCAATCTAAAATCAAAACTTGGAAATTTAATTTTGATATGACTCATTAGATATTGCTTGATGCTACAATATTTATTTTACCTGCAAGAGTCTCCTAGGATAGAAGGAATGGGTGGATATTCCGGAGCAACTTGGCATTTCTGACTGACCATTGGCCGTCTTGGTTTGGAGGGGGAAAAAAATCGACACACAACGGCTTGCAACCTGGTGGCAATGTATAGGATGATGCACCAGGATCCACTATAGAGATTGATGTGCAATTATGCCATCAAAACCCGTGCAAATTCAAGAAAATTATTTTTAATAGCTGTCCACTGTAGTGACCTCTATGCATGAAACAGCACCAGCAGGTGAATTGGTAATACGTGAGAGGGTAACTTGTTTTGGTGTAAAAGAGCTTCTCAGTCTTCTCAGCAGGCAAAGATGGGTCATGGCTCACCACTTTGTGATCAATGTCATGAGGGAATTGTCAACCAATTCAAAAATCACATTTAAAGCAAGATTGAAAAGAATTTATGTCTTTCACCATCTACCATACTGTGAAAAGATTCAGTCTGTGTAGGGCAAGGCAGGAGACCTTGGTTGAATGTGTATGACCTTTGAGCTCTCATACGGCATTGCATGAGAAACCGTCATGCTGCTATGTTAAATACAGCCACGTGCTACTTTAGAGAACCGTTCTCACTTAAAACAGTCTGACGCTGCATCAAGAAATACAACTTGAATCTCTGTTACACAAGGAGAAAGCTACATCTGTTCAATGCAGAGATGCTGCCAAGTTGTCTGGGCCCAAGCTCATCTCAGATGGTCTAAAAGACAGTGGAAATGTGTGCTGTGGTCAGATGAGTCCACGTTTCAGCTTGTTTTTGGAAAAAACGAACATCGAGTTGTCAGTCCCCAAAACGAAGGTTTCATCAGCGACAGGTACAAAAGCAAACATATGTCACGGTATGGGGGTGCATCAGTGCAAATGGCATGGGTGACTTGCATGTTTGTAAAGGTACCATTGACATGGAGGCGTACTGTATATTGGAATTGTAGAGAGACATTTAATGGCATCAAGATGACATCTTTCCTGGGAAGAAAAACAATGCCAGGCCTCATTCAGCACGTGCTACAACTGAGTGGTTTCTAGACACTCTTCACCAGTGGATGTGCCTGACTGACTGCAGTCCATATCTGTCTCTTATTGAAAACGTATGGCCCATCATGAAAAGGAGAATCAGACAACAATGATCACAGACTGTTGAGCCGATCTCTTATATCAGGCAAGATTGGGTAAAAATTCCACTTGCAAAACTGCAACAACTAGTATCCTCAATTCCCAAATAATTAAATTGCAATTAAAAGGAAAGGTGATGTGACAACATGTGCCTCGGTCCCAACTTTTTTGGAGTGTGCTGCAGCCATCAAAATTAAACGGTATTTACAAAATACAATTAAGTTGTTCAGTGAAAACATTGGAAATCTTTTCTTTATAATGTTGTCGGTTAAATAAAGGTTCAAGAGAATTAACACAGATTCTTGATTTTATTGTATTTTGCAAAGTGTCCCAAATTTTCTGGAAATGGGGGTTATATATATATATATATATATGTGTGTGTGTGTGTGTGTGTGTGTGTGTGTGTGTGTGTGTGTGTGTGTGTGTGTGTGTGTGTGTGTGTGTGTATATATTTTAATGTCCTGAATTCATTTTTAATTGAATAACATGTTTTCATAGTCTTTATTGTAATTTATCAGTGCAAATTCATCATAACATGATATGGATTTATTTGTTTATTATGAGAGGCACAAGAGAAGAAACAGGTGTTCGGTTCGAAACACTCACCATTGAGTAATGAAGTGGACAAATTTCTCACTGAACTGGCCAACCGGAAGCACGGGAGGATCCTAAAAATAAACAAATATACACACATTGTCAAAATCATTATTTACAAAAACATCCACAAAATATAATAAAAAATATCAATAACATGTTTATACTTCACAAAAAAATCGATGCTTTATAACTTGTAGGTTTTGTTTGGCCTTGACTTCGTTGCAAAAAGGTTACAATCCATAATGAGGTATTATATGTGCGCAAAGTCAAAAGCAGCCTTGTATATTCAATTTTGGAAGCACCTGAACCCCTCTTTTGTTGGACAGTAGAAGATTTCTGATGAACAGAACATGGGACAAAAACACATAAACAGACAAAAAGCTTGGAGAGAGAGAGCCATTCATGGGCTCCTGAAGCAGAAACATACAGTTGATAACAACATTTAGTTACGACCTCAACCTCCAAATAGTTAACATGGTAAAACAAATTAAATCAGCCACTTGTAAAGGACAGACACACTGAAACTAAATGAAACAAGTGAAAAAAGTCAAAGTCCAGATATCTTTCTCATTGTGTGAATAGGACACTTGCATCAATGCACGTCTTCAGACACAACTGAGATAAACTGTCATATTCATTGTAATATAATCTTTATCAGAAAACTGGAGACCCTTTTTTTTAACACAAGACTAGAGAAGAAAGAAAAATATGGCCTGTTTCAAAGAGAAGATTATTTGTATTCCAATCATACAAATAATTTGAATGAATACGACCTTTGGGAAAGAAAGAGATGATAAGATCAACATGTTACACAGACTCAAAAGCCTTGATGTTAAAGACAGAGTTGAGATTCAAGGTGTTTGGGAAGGACTGACGTATTTGAAGGGAAAGTGTTCTGTTTTCACAAAAAGACAAGGGACAAAGAGAAGAAACTGCTTTAACAGCCAGTTGGAATTAAAAGAAACCTCTCCGGCACAACACAAGCAAAATGCCATTTACAAAACAAGAATGGATAATGGAAAGAAATAATCTGATCTGCTGTTTTTGGGTTTGCAGGGCTCCACGTTGTGACTAAAATGGTAACGCATGCAACAAAAAAACAAAAATCTAGTTATCATTGGCGACACTCAGGAAAATCTTTGTGTACATTAACAGCCATGATGTCTGATTCAACTCTTATGAAATGGATCTTTTTTATGACTGATTCACAAAAACAAACTCACGCAGAACTTATAGCGGGAATCAGACTCAGTCATTGATTCATTCAGAGCTGTTACGGAGTTTACAATTCACTCCCCTAACTGAACAAGAGTTTATTTTCTGTTAGGTCGGATTTAAAATGGATCGAGAACCATTACTAATAAAAACATGCTAGAATTATTTCACAGCGAATGGCACAAATACAATCATAATTACTAGAGTGAGAGCCAGAGTTTTCCATATCCAATCTTTTTTTCCCCTTGTTCTAAAAAAAATATTACGTAAAAATGGCATAGTCTCAAGAAACATCTGCGTAACCACGAAACCACTGAAACGTTTAAAAACTATGTAGTATACATGCCAGACCAGTATGTGGCGCTGTAATTCTGCCACAGAGATACACTAAAAAAGGAGAAGAAGACTTAAACCTTGTGCGCTGTATATAATTAAAGACTCCGTATCTTCTTTTACTTTTGCTTTTTTTTTTTACCAATAACTTTATTGAACAATATAAACAACTATAAATGGCCTGGTACAAAATATGAAGTGTCTTAATCAGACAACAGACAAGCATCATTGCATAAGAAAGAAAATATAAATAAATGAAGTAAAATAAAGAAATAAAATAAAAAATACATTAAAGTAAATAATAAATAAAAAAGGATCAGTAGCTTCTGCAGCACGAACACAAGCATGTAGTCCGCAGTTGTTGCGGTTACTGTTACGTGACGTAGCGGTGTCCGAGTAGGATCAGCGTGGGGTGATGACATCCTCGTTTCACAAAATATACGGATTGGCTGGCTTTGGCTGTACACACAAAAACGCAAGGGTATCGTTTTCAGATTCATCTACTCTGTGACCCGGTTAAAAAAAAAATAGCGGTTTCAGGCTCCTAAAACGGCGGATCTGTCTGGACGAAACGCCGATTCAATACAACATTTTTACATATACAGCTAAACACATATCCGTGTGGACAAGGCCTAACGGTTTATACAATTGTCGTGGAAAGTAGGAAGTGCACTAAACACAGTCTGTTAAAGTAGGAAGTGAACTAAGTGCTTTTGAATACCATGTTTATTGAGCAAATCTGTAATTAGTCAACTAAAAAGTAATTTGGCTCCTAAATGTTTCTTTTTAGGAGCCAACATCACTCTAATCATTTTCTAGAGAGTGTGAAACAAACACCTATTCAAATGAACATAGCCAGAGGTGAACAAGCACAGCTATACATCATTATGCAGCCAAGACTCACAGCCTGGAGGCCATAGTACACATACATGTCCCATGCCTGGACCAAAAACACAGATTCAGAGCAACACGCATAACCAGGTACATGTAAATACAGCGAGATGCACACGGCCTCACACACGTACGCATACACAAACAGGTGCACATACACTTATGGACTCACAAACACCTTCATTTGGGGGTCTTTGATGTGGCGGCTGCATGATGAGGATGATGATGATGATGAAAGCACTGTTACATTATGCAGCTTACTGCCATTATCCAACACTACAAACAGAGCCAGACCACGGCCCGTCTTCCTCCACAATACCAGCAGTAAATATACATGTAATTGCCCAGCAGCAATTATCAGGCAAAATTAGATCAGTAATTACAGAGGTGAATTTAAGCCTGAGTTTTATTAGAAGCATCAGGGTTGTTTAAATACACGAGCAAAGAGGGACAATTAAAGATGGGCTGCAGATCTGAAATAGAGTGTCTCCTATAAAGAAGTGCACTAAAAATCATCAAGACACTGAGCAGGGCTGGACTTGATCGAAAGAAAGTAAACAAGAGGACAAAAAACAGCTCTGGCGTGCTTCACCTCATTTAGCCATTAATTCACCCTTCCCATGAGTCCTGCAAGACCTTGCGGCTGATTATTTATACCGAGGTCACCATGGAAACCAGCCATACATACTCAAACACAATGCCCTTCAAACAAGCCCGACTGTCATTACCCGCATCCTCTCCAACTACAAGTGGTCAGATTACTAGATCAACTACCTTTGACCTTCCTGAATTTCTCCCATGTACTTCATGACACTTCTTTGCTATTTAGTGATTTTCATCATTACTGACGGTAAGCTCATGTTTAATGGGTCTCAGATCGTACATTCACACCACAGAATATTCCTTCACGTTTTTCTGATAGACTGGGTCTTGATGCCCTTCTCGGGTGGATATCCTCTTTATTCTGCCGGTTTCTCATATTCTCTCAGGTAGTTTCTAAATGTTCTCTTTTCTCCTGCTCTTTCAGTCCATCACATTCACTTTGCTTCTTTCTCGGTCTGTGCACTAGATTACTCTTTAAAGTAGGTCCTGGGGAGCACCCACAACTCCCATCTCAAGCTCCCTCTCACTGTCTCTCTCCGAAGGTTGTAAATCAGTGGCAGTGAGTAATAAGGCCTTGGTCAGCTGAATACAGTCGGCAGCAGCGTGGCGGCGCGCTCTCTGGCCTGAGGGAGATGGAGCGAAGGGCACGGCAGAAAATAGTTTGAGTGATGCCTCTGCCGGGTGAGTAATGAACAGTTCGCGCAGGTCAACTCATTACACGAGCGGCCGTTTAATTATTAATTACGTGCAGCAATCTATAGCAGAAAGGACACGTTCGGTATGTTTAATGTGTGTTTATGCTTCCCTCTCCATCTCTCTGTGGCGTTCTGTTATTAGCATGTGTCAGTGAGTAGCTCAAGCAGAGAGGAGAAGGGAGAGGATCCCCCCACCCCACACACACACAATTAACACAATTACTTATTAATTACTCACATAGCGGTGGAAAGCGCATTTAAATGTCCGTGGCCTACGGGCTTTAACTAAATGCTGAGGAGGCCAATGCAAATTTGGGGATTGTTTGAGTGTGGTAAAAGATGACCTCTCTTACTGTCTCAGATCTGCTAATTTAATGACACAAACAGCTGAGGTTTGCTGAGATACAGCCATTCAGATCATATGTTTCAGTTATTTTGCCATCTTTATTTTACAAGAAAAAGGAAAATGGTGGCCTTGGGTGAACGTACAGGGCTGCTGTTGAGTGAACAACAACAAATGTATAAAAGCAAGACAGAGCATAACAAAATGGGAAAGAATGTGGGGTTGAGACATTTTTACTATGAGACTTTTAAAACTAACTTTTACTATTAACAATTTCAACTTAAAAATGAAAAATGAAAAAAGTGAGATCAATAAAAATATATTTATAATATGCAGATGTGCTGCTCAAGAAACATTTCTTATAAATTATAATTGTACTTATAACTGTTTTAAAAATTGATAATAAAAAATAGCTGTGCGTGTAAACCTCCCTTCCCTGGCCTCTAGGCTGCGGTCTTTAACGTCCTTGTTAGCACATCCTGGTTCGAATCCCGCTCGGAGCGGGTCGAGTAGAACTGGTTACCTCCAAAGAAAGATGTGCAACCATCATCCCTTTGCATCAAAATGGCCTCACATTCAAGGAAATTGCTGCAAAGAATATTGCACCTGAAAGAACTGGACACTGGAACATCAAGAACTTCAAGAAGAGAGGTTCAACTGCAGAAGGCATCAGGACGTCCCATAGTGTCCAGCAAGCGCAAGACCGTCTCCTTGATTCTGTAGCTCAGCTCAGCTACAGAATCGTGTCACCAACAGAGCAGAGCTTGCTCAGTATTGGCGGCAGGTAGGTGCAAGTGCATCTGCACGCACAGTGAGGCCAAGACTTTAGGACAACGTCAAGAAGGGCAGCAATGAAGCCACTTTTCTCCAAGAAAACATCAAGGACAGACTGAAATTCTGCAGGTAGTACAAAGATTGGACAGCAGAAGACTGGTGCAAAGTTATTTTCTCTGATGAAGCCTCCTTCTGATTGTTTGGGACATCTGGAAAATCGATTGTCAAGAGAAGAAAAGGTGAACACTACCATGAGTCCTGTGTTGTGCCAACAGTGAAGCATCCTGAGACCATCCAAGGGAGTTGGGCACTCTCATAATTTTGCCAAAAAACACTGTCATGAACAAAGAACATAATCAAAAAGAAATTCTCCCAACGACCCAGGATAAATTTAGTGATAAAACGGGCATTTTGAAGCACGATGAAGCAGCACCCATGTTGTTTGTGAACAAAACCCGAAAAGTTCGTTTTAGCGAATCAGCGCGCAGTATTCAGGTAAGTTGACAAGGCTGTTAGTCACTTCGAAAAGACGCACTGGCTGAGAAGAGTTTCGTCAAAGCTGAACAAAGGTGATCGAGGATGGATAATTTCAACGAACTTGATGAATCCGTGATATCTTCTTTGGGGCGTAAAAGGAAAATAAAAGCTGAAACTTTTTCACAGAACCTTTCTAAAGCAGCACGTTAGTGGTGAGGAAAAAGCTCCCTGTATTGGTGTAATCACAATAACAAAGTTTGTCAGGCATCTATGTCAGTTGAGGACATTAACATTACAAAGATTAACCGAGTGTTTTATTATGTATCATAGCAATTACTTGGTTTTGTTTAACTCTGAAACATGAGATGTGGAGTTATCTGCTTTTGCCACACAAAAAAACGATTGTTGGAGTTATCTGCTTTTGCTAAAAAAAACTAAAAACTTTTAATATATAAAAAAAACATACTTTTAATTAATTTTAATTTTGTAAGTTACCTGCATTTTTTGTGTTATTATTACTTAAAGGACAATTCTGGCCAAAAATGAACCGAGGGCTAAATAACACATGGGTACCGAGTCGACCGTTCTCTGGGATGCGTTTTCATGATAATCGAATGTACCCAGTTTTAACGTTAGTTTTAGTTTAACCACAGATTAGCTTATAACGCTAGTGTATGGGGACAGTTTAATAAGAAGATACTTTATAAAGACAGTACACTTCGCGTATACAAGCAGGAGCCATCTTTGGAAAACAGTCTCGACCAGTCGAACCACGAATGCCGTGCTACGTCCTGATCGATAGTCACAGTTCAGCTCACGTAGCATGGCGTTCGTGGTTCGACTGGTCGAGACTGTTTTCCAAAGACGGCTCCTGCTTGTATACGCGAAGTGTACTGTCTTTATAAAGTATCTTCTTATTAAAAGAAGTCTGTACACTTACAAAGTTCTCAATGCTTCGGTTTGCAGGTAGAGACCCTAATTATGCTACCGTGTTAGTGTGGGGCTATTTTAAGCCTTGTTGGTGGTATTAACTAGCGATTTTTATTTTTACTTATTCTATGCTCCATACACTAGCGTTATAAGCTAATCTGTGGTTAAACTAAAACTAACGTTAAAACTGGGTACATTCGATTATCATGAAAACGCATCCCAGAGAACGGTGGACTCGGTACCCATGTGTTATTTAGCCCTAGGTTCATTTTTGGCCAGAATTGTTCTTTAAATCAAAACAACCCAGCTGCAGTTTGATTGATATTACTTGGAATGCACAATAATAATAAAAAAAAACATGATTTAAGAAAAAGAACAAGAACGGAGTTATCTGTTTTTGCAAATTAACTCTTCTGTTGTAAATGTCCCAAATGGGAGAGGGTGTGCAATTTCCAAAGAGTTTATTTAAACGTTCATGTTATATATTTTGGTTGCATTTGTGAGTTAATAAACATAACTGGTTGTGTAAACTTGGCATATAATATCTAAATATTGATAAATCAATCGATATAGCCCTGAATCGAATCGTAATCAAATCGCAGAATTCTTTGAGTTATCGGCAAATATCGTATCGCTGGCTGAAGGCATCGCAATCGTGTTGTATCGTGATGAACTGTCCCATTTACACCCCTAGTGAAATACTGCATACAACTCCATATACATGCCAGAGTTAGGCATATCAGTAAGGGGGTTATATCAGAGAAGTGAGTTTAACACAGAACTGTATCTATTTCAAGGAATATCTGGGTAAGTACATCAACTGACCCAGGCCCAACTCCTCAAAAAGATGAAGGTGAGAAAATGTGTCAGGGTTTAGCTGGGTGTATTTTAGCGCCTAACGGATGTCAAGGTTAATGCAACAACTCTGTGGTCCATAACCCTCAGTTGTCCAGAGCCCTGTCATGCTACATTAAACGAGCAAACTGTGGGTGCGCTTTTTTTTTTTTTTTTACACAAGTTTGTAAGAGATAGAATGAGAAGAGAGAGAAAAAGACAAAGAAGTGATTTAAAAATACTGAGCTGCAGACACAGTCCGACAAACAAACACTGTTTGTACAAATAAGAAAAAATACTAAACAGTTTATAATTTAGTCACTTATTTATTAAACTATGATTATTTTACAAGTCAAATCCAGAGTTAAGCCAATTGTTCTGTTCAAGGCCTTGACATCAGCACGGCCGAGCTCTCGACAGCTCCAGCTCTTCAGAGCTCAAACCCTGAGCTGAGCTGATAATACACCTCGCTTCATTAGGAAACAAAATATCAGCTTTCCACCCCATTAGGGACAGTTTCGTACATGGGACACAGACTCACCTCATCAACAATGCACTGCAATAACTGAAGAGGCTGTGATAGAGGGGGGGTAGGAGAAAAAGAGATTAGACCCCATACAACGTCCTTACAGTGCAAAGGAAATAAAATCATTAATGCAATAAAACAGGTAGCAATACAGCTTAATCAAATGCACTCTGACTCGGGAAAAGCCATTTGATCTGTAATGTTTTCTTATTTCTAATGGCACCTAATCTGAATACAGGCTGTTAAGACAGAGCGTATTATTATCTGGTATTAACTTCCGAGGGAGGCAACCAAGCGAAGTGAGGAGAAAACTGCGAGGGGTTGCGAGAGGAGGCGCCTACATCTCCGAAAATACATGGGAAAAAACACTTACCATTAAGGAGCCCTGGTTCTTTTGAATCTGTATGGAGAAAAAAAAATAAAAGAGAAAGGGATTTAGGTGAGAATAAGTAAGCGAGAGCGAAAGCAAGCTTCACCCAATTAGCATGTTACAATCACAAGCACTGCACCAGAACATGTTTATGATCACAGGCGGAAGATTAAAAAAAACCCTGATGGCAATATATGGGCATGATGTGTTAACATGGTTTTCATAATGAAAACACAGTCACTAAAAGTCTGATCCTCAATTAGGATAAGCTTTGCCTAGCCTTTTTTTTATTATTATAATTAATGTCATTTTCCTGCATTTTATTCACCTCCAGGTTTATATGTTTGACACAAGTACACTCATGATATATTGTATATCTCAAAACGCATGACAGTCTGGGGATAAAATAGTGCGTTATTTCTTTGACAATCATATAACTTGTTAAACAGGCATTGTAATACTCATATGAGCATTTTCATGTGATAATCATGTGATAACAATAAAACACATAAGGTTTCTACATAGCATTTCTGTTGGAAAGGGGAGTACCAGTTAAAAATCTTCAGGATTTTTTAAATTTCTGCTTTGCAACCTCTTTAATGGATACAACAATCATCTGAGAGAACGCTTTCCCATATTTTGCTGTGATATTTTTTATCTGCTTGCATGAGGCCAACGCTCCGCTTATGCAATCTGGTCAAAACTTTTTGCCTGGACCGCATAAATTAAGCTAGCAGCTAACAGTCTGAGGCCACTCTGATGACATTACGCAAGTCATTGATTCTCTTTCTCAATTAAACACGGCCCAGCTCTCTTTAAATACCTGGAGACACTGGACCTTTAATGTAGGAACTAAATAACACACAGCATAAAACTGTGAAGCAAGGCAATCACAGGACAATTAAAGGCATAAATATTTGTCGTATGCGCTATTTTCCAATTAAACCACTTGAGTAAGATTAAAAAGTTAAATGTGATCTCCACTAAACAATCAAGATGACTTTAAACAAAACAACTCAGCTACTTTTTTAAAATGTTAAAGGGCTACAATTCCTAAATGGAAACTAAATGCAAAGCAGTGCGATTATTTATTTATTTATTCATTCATTTAAAAAGAAGTTTTTCCAAAGTAGTAAATAAAACGATTATTTCAGTAGGTTTTACAAGAAAATAACATTTCTGTCTTTCTATTTTGAAATTTCATGTTTAATTTTCTTAGTTCAGTTTCTTTGTAATTTTTGTGTGAATAGACAAAAATTGAGCTAAATAACAATATAAAAAAAGATCATTCTCCAAACAATAATAGTGAGGTGAAATATGCAATCAAACCAACTTCACTACACTCAAAGATTGCTGTTATTTAGTAATGACACTGGGACGTTTCTCTGTTTGTATCGATCCATTTGTCTGTGTTTGCAATGTTCCAGACCAAAATATGTGAGATGTGCGGAGTGGAAGCAGAGTTGTGTTATTTTGCCTGAGCAGCCAATGTTTTCTTTCACTCCAGGAATGCTCACAATGATTTCTCACGAGTGACCATGTGGCGGGAAATGAAAAACCGGAAGTGGAGCTAGAGCAGATTGATTACACAACACTTGGGCCTAATGTTTTCTGAGCTGCAAGTTACTCAATATTAACAGTTTATAGAACTGTTATATAAAAGCAATATCACACTCAAAATTGTGCTGTTATAATAAATATGGCCACGGCTGTGATTACCTTCAGCCTCAACAGCTTGTTGTACAACAACACTCTTGCTAGGGTGATATTGCTTAAATATAGCATTAAAGCTCGGGGAGAGCAAAATCATACAGTATATTCAGATGAATATGGGGCTTAAAATGAGCTGAAACCAAAACAGCCGGAAAACAGAAAAGGCAACAACAAATCAATCAGGAGGAGAAGCGCTGGAGGCTGTATACACACGCCAGCCAGTCTGCAGTCTTCAAAGATTTTCCGAGCGAGCCATCGGGAGACGCCATTAACTCCTGACAAAGAATGCAAATTAATCCCAACATGGGGTGAGACGAAATTAAAGAGCCTTTTATAATCAATGACAAGATAACACATAGAAAACACACACACAATCATGCATGCACTTACACACAAAACATTGGCAGATTTGTGGCTATGAGTTCGGGGGGAGAGGGGGCAGGGCATCAGAAGTTTATGCAAAAATACAGCGGGCATCTCTCGAGATCTCGCCGCACAATGGACAATGAGCGTCTGTGTGTGAGTGTGTGTGAGAGAGAGAGAGAGAGAGAGAGTGTGTGTGAGAGAGAGAGAGAGAGAGAGAGAGAGTGTGTGTGAGAGAGAGAGAGAGAGAGAGAGAGAGTGTGTGTGAGAGAGAGAGAGAGAGAGAGAGAGTGTGTGTGTGTGTGTGTGTGTGTGTGTGTGTGTGTGTGTGTGTGTGTGTGTGTGTGTGTGTGTGTGTGTGTGTGTGTGTGTGTGTGTGTGTGTGTGTGTGTGTGTGTGTGTGTGTGTGTGTGTGTGTGTGTGTGTGTGTGTGTGTGTGTGTGTGAGAGAGAGAGAGAGAGAGAGAGAGAGAGAGAGAGAGAGAGAGAGAGAGAGAGAGAGAGAGAGAGAGAGAGAGAGAGAGAGAGAGAGAGAGAGAGAGAGAGAGAGAGAGAGAGAGAGAGAGAGAGAAAACACACAGATGCCTGGGCTGATGTGAGTGACAGGCCAGGCCTGAGGTAGCGTGTGCGCTGGCTGGGTGGTGTGTGCAAGCGTGTGTGTGTGAGATGCCTGCAGGTGAAGAGTCTGCAGCACCATATGGAGCTGTGAAAATTAACATCAAGAGCAAAAACGCTCTAGCAGTGGGAGGTTTAGCTCTCCCTCTCTTTCTTACTGACTAACCCCCTCCCTCTTTCTCCTTCATGCTTCTCTCTCTCCTTCTCTCTCAATTTTCATTCCATATGAATTCTGAAATGCAGGAACAGAGAAGAGGGAGAGTAAGAAAGATTAAAGGAGGAAGTAATAAATTAATGGGGTGTGTATACATGAAATGCTTCAGTATAATGCCTCTGGCACTACGGGCCTAGAACAAAAAAGTTTTGCCATTCATTGGTTTCAATTGCTATCACTTTAACTGATAATGATATATGATGATGCATTCAGAGAAGAACCGCAGACCTGAATGGATTTTACACATTCCCATGTCGCGGTCTATGAGTATTTTTATTTTGATGGGTTAGGTACAGGCCAACTGCTAAAAGACAAATTTCAGAAGAGAAATACTGTACAATATTTAACATTAAAAGATCCAATCATGGTTCCAGACACTATGCGTGTATAAAGGAGTGTTTGTGTGTACATGTGAATACATTAGTTTATGTAATAATACTCAGTGGATTAACATGATAATGGCCCTGTTAATAGATAATGCTGGAGAGCAGAGAAAAACAATTTCAAATGAGACTAGCCTCCAGGCCCCGGGATAATGCACACACAAATGCTGGCCTCTAGCCTTCTAATGTTATTTCTACCCATCAACTGTTCATCACCTCAAACAGTTTGTTCATCCTATATTTTGTCTTTCTATTCTGTTACAAATATCTACACTAAAAATGTATTAGACCTTATGATTAATCATTGCACTCCTCATAATGTCCTTTAAATTTAATGTATTGCACATCAATTTTATTTAGTAACTTTTGCAATTGTGCACAATAGATTTGCATCAAGTGATGTGTGAGATAAAGCACAAACACACACACACACAACGCCAAGCCCAGCCTCCGTGACTTTACGATGCTCAAGGCTTTGGCTCTAGATGCAGCCTCAAAATGTTCCTTTCTGATTTCCCCTGCATGCCCTGAGTGGCTGCTTTGTTTTAATATGCTAATTAACCCAACAGGCATGCTGGGAGTAATTTATTGAGCATTAGTCAACATTTCCCTCATTAAACTCACTGCACTCTTACATGCAGAACTTTAAAAGCCAAGAGTCTGATTAGAAAAAACTAGGGCACTGAATCAGAATTGGGTATACCGTATATTTCTATATACACACATCTGAAAATCATCAAAGTCATCAAACTAAATAATTAAATTAAAGAGCTGCAATTATTACTTTAAAATAATTAAAGTAACATTTTACATTTACATTTTAAATGTATTAACATTCGTTAACAAACAATGAACGACTCTTTCACAGCATTTATAAATCTCTTATGCTCACTTAGTCTGCATTTATTTGATCAAAAATAGAGTAAAAACAGTAATATTGTGAAATATTATTACCATTTAAAAAAAACTGTTTTAAAATTTTAAAGGGGTCATATAATGGTACATGTACTTTTACAAGTTGATATTACTGAAATGTGTGTTGGCAGTGCCTGTACACAACCATCATATAATGATAAAAATCCATCCAGTGTTTTTGTTTTAATCTCCTTATATGTTTTCCCCTGCCTCAAATTGAGCCGTTTGATCTTGTGACGGCACTAAATCGGGCGCCCCTCCCACGATTGATAATTGACAGCAGTGTTTCAACACAGACCCGCCCTGAGCGAGCGGTCATCGTAGTCCGCCATTGTTGATACACTGGAGCAGAATGGCGTCTAAGCGATTGTGGTGTTCTGATCTTGGCTGTAATAATAAACACAGCAGTCTTTTTAATGTTTTTAATGAGTTTTATTTTTAAAGGGAATATCCGAACGATCAACGTAAATGCTTTTATGTCTGCGCTAATAATTTCTCACCAGACTGCTTTCTAAACGAGAGTCAGTGTAAATCTGGTTTTGCTAAGAAGCTGGTCCTGAAAACAGAATCGGTACCAACTATTCTCGTTCCTGCTGCACCTCCAGAAGAAGTGAGTGTAACGTTTTATTAACCTTTAAATATTAATCTTTGCAAATCGCTTGCACGCTTCACGACGAATGCGGCTAATGTTTACACTCAGGGTATATTACGGCATGTTTTCTCTGTAACGTTACGACGTTCTCAATATAATTCATAATCCCACGTTTATAATGAACAACGTGTTATGGTTAATGTGTTATTAAAAACCCTGCCAGTACATACAAAAATAGAGGAACAGAACAGAGGGGCGGAGTGAGCAAAGCTCATTATCATTTAAAGGCATATGCACTGAAAACAGAACTGTTTTTGACCAGGTAAAATTAGAGTTTTCTTATAATACTAATGAGAATTTTTAATAAAAGTATATTACAAAGTTTTCATTTAGACCCTAAAGATTCATATTAACTTGTACAAAAATGGCATTATATGACCCCTTTAATATATTTTTTAAATGTAATATATTGCTGTGATGGCGAAGCTAAATTTTCAGCATCATTACTCCAATCTTCAGTGTCACATGATCCTTCAGAAATCATTCTAATTTGCTGATTTGGTGTTTAAGAAACATTTCTTATTATTATCAATGTTGCGCTGTTATTAATATTTCTATTACTATTACTTTTATTATAAATGATGCAATGCTGCGCTGCTCAATTTTTAAAAGAAAGTTTAAAAGAACTGCATTAAAATATATATATATATATATATATATATATATATATATACATATATATATAGTATGTGTGTAACTTTTGATCATTAACATTAACCTAGATTAATACATTTAGTAAAAAGTATTATTCATGATACCTCATGAAATTAACATTTTTGTAAAGTGTTAACATGTATAAACTAATTAAAAAAAAGAAAACGCATTTTACAAAGAACCAGAACTGCCTTTAACAAAAGACTGAGATGTTTAAGTGCTAAGAATCATAAACTCCATCTACTAACAATTCCGTTATAGATCTAACTTATTCATTAAGTTTTCTTTCACAGCAATGATCTTGATCAATTAAAAATGTAGAAAATACGGTTAAAAACTAATATGGCAGTTTAATTAAATAAGTACAACTAAGTACATTAAATATACTACACAACGTCTACACCATGTCATCCTACACTAACAGGCACCATAAATTGACATGCTTTGTGCACTGGTTCCATGTGGTTCCTAAACTGGGAACCCTCCAAATGAATCCGGATTATAATCCGGGTTTGTCATTCTTAAACTGGGATAATCTTGATAAATCCCTGCATGAAATCTGATTACAGGGTTGATGGGATTGAGGAATGGAACGGGTCAGCAGGACTGTATGTAATGTAAACTGAGTAAACAAGGGTTGGATGAGCAGTTGCGGGACGAACATCAAATTAATACTGCCCTTACGCTAAAATCATGAGGGAACGTTTGTCCTCCGGGCCTCCAGGAAAAAGAAATGTTGAGAATTCAAGAGCTAAACATTAAATTGGTTAAACTGGTATCTGGTTTGATGAAGCAGACTCACCTGTGGATATGGAAAAGAGCCCAGCACCAACTGCGAATGAAAGAACAGAGGGACAGTTAACTTTTAATGAAGCACACAGGTATAGTCACAAACACACTCACTTACAAACACCTGCATAAGTACTGTACATGAGCTTTCACATTTACAGCTATGATGGACGATGTCTCAAACAGGGTTTCTGGACACATAGAATTTGAATTGTTACACCTGAAGGGGATTTGTTTTCAGGCATGTTAAATGCAATTAAATGACAATGTAAAAAAGTTTAAATTTATATTAAATGTAATTGAAACTTTAGTGTTCTTTTTTGACCTACTTAAGTATAATAGTTATTTCATAATTCTATTGTCTTGGAAATGTGGTTAAAGAGTACTACCGAACGTACTGACCAGCATTTATGGTACTAAAAAAACCTTTAATGTCATTTCTATTGAAACTTATATGTAATATTGAATACAGTTAAAATTATAATAAAGTACTTTGCACTTTACTTCTTAAAAGTGTGACAAAAGACTAATAAAGATGATTTGACATACAGTATTATACTATTTTGTTCCACCCATATTATGGTTATTGCTGTCAATCAGATTCAATCATTGCATTTAAATATGGTTGTCATTCCAGAAATGTTGCAATGTGTAGTTAGCAGCATGACAAATATATATTATATACAGAAAGCGAGGAAAGATCTCTGGCATTATAATCACTTGAGATGTCAATTACAACGCAGGGTACACAAAGCCGCACTTTTACGTAAACTCCCGTTATAATCAATGAAGCAATTTACTCTACATTTTGCAATGAATCTCTTATTGACACACTGCAAAAACACTGTAAATAGAAAACGTTGATGCCTAGAAAAATCCTGCCTACATCCCAGCATTACAGCAGGTGTATATACTTCAACAGACGTTAATCTCTGAAGACTACAACACATGCTGGAGATCATCAAAGAACGGATGTAGAAAAAGCAGCAAAACCAAAAAGCAAAAGTCTATCTATTTTCAAACTATATTTTGATTACATTCCAGTTACATTTAGAAAATTCATCCAACTCAAACCACAGTGCATTCATTTATTAAATCAAGCATACCCATCTCAGTTCAGGAGGTGACTTCAGTTCATTGGTTAAGTACTTCACCTGAACCACCTAAACATTCCAGGCATTGAGACGAATCGATCACATCCCTAACAACATGGTAAGGTCAATACTAAATCATAATCAGATCAATATACTGTTCATCAACTCATGATGATGTCAATCCATATGACCCTTGATATTTCCCAGCCTAAACATCTCACCGATAATATCTAAAAGTATTGATAAATGCAATCAAGGGATTGACTTAAGGGATACAATAACAATTCATCACAGCCAATGAGAAGCGCTGACAATTACAAAATGGGAATCAATACAGCCAATGAGAACTACCAGCACGGCATTTTCAGTACACGAGTCAAACAACCACACTAAAATCTAATCCACTCATACGTACATTTCATGCTGCTGGTTTCTGCTTAGAAAAACATCCATTACAAAAAGAATTCGCTATACTCATACACCTCTCCTCTCTTCTTTTTTAGGAACACACACACACCTCTGAAGTAGAGAACACAGCACTCTAATTACTGGACGTTCTGCTGGCTGAGTGATTGATAGCGTTTTGCCACACTGACTCCACATCTTTCACCGTTACACACACACGCATACTCAATGTTTCAATACACACACACATTTCTTCCTTAATAAACAACCATAGTATTTATTAATTCTCTTATATAATATATATATATATATATATATATAAACCACAAACACAAAATCTCATTCCTTACTCTATGCTCTCATGGGAATTCAAGGGGAGATGATCCAAGAGAATAGCAGAGCATATGAGAGAGAGAGAGAGAGAGAGAGAGAGTGAGAGAGTGTGTGTGTGTGTGTGTGTGTGTGTGTGTGTGTGTGTGTGTGTGTGTGTGTGTGTGTAGCAGTCAGTGGGAGATCTCAAGTGTGATCCATGCATTGCTGTAGGCCAACATCTGTTTGGACAGGGTGCCTGCAGGGACTATCAACAGCACTCAGCAGAAACACTAAGACACCAGTCCACTCGATCTATGAATGCTGGGCCATGTGTATATGTGGGTAAGGGTGGGCGATATGACCAAAATCTTATATCACGATATGAGTCATTTTATTATATTTTATATCACATACTATATATATTTATTTTTGCTTTAAATTATATGAAAATGTTTGATAACATTGAAATTTCATAAATCTTGTCACCATTTTTAATATCACAAAAAACAAATACTTGCCTAAGTAAAAAACAAACAAACAGTTGAGAAAGAAAAGTGTCTTTAGTAAGCTTGAGTTTATGTTCACTTAAGACATAAATAACTGTTTTTCAAAGATGGTCATTTTGACACAAAAGTATGTGTATATAATGTTCAAGTCCAAATAGGCGGCAAAAAGAACTCCGTTCAGTTCTCACACGCTTTATGAGCAGCGGCTTTATGTGTGCGCGTCTTTCAGACAGCGAATAGAAACCTTCTCTCTGACAGCATACGCATATAGCAAAATGTTGTCTTCCTCTGCTTACTGCACTTCAACGGTTTTAAATCACTTGTTTTTAAACCACAATGCATAAAAACACATTCAAGTGATAAGCTTTTGTGACCACGCCGCACAGCAGCATCACATGAGCTTAACCACGATAGAGCCTATATGTGGGCATTTATAAGAAATGATTATATGACTGTTTTACCTCCATGAAAGAGATCCCTACGCTCCACACGTCTGAGTGAATACCATACTGTTCCCCAGATATCCGCTCTGGCTATAGAAGCAAAGACACACAGACACATGAAGAATCATTATAATGCAGATTACAATATGAATTGAGCTTGGAGTATAACTGGCACTGAAGGTCACACAGACATGTATACCCTTTGTGCAGATGTTTAGCTATTTAACAAGCTCTGTTGTCTATATGTGTGTGCATGTGTGTAAATTGTTATTCTGAAAGCATTTGATTTTTCCGTAAAAGGCAATTAATTTTTTTGTATGCATAATAGGCAGATGCTTGGCTGACGGCCTTTACAACCAAATATGTATGACTTATAGGAAAGACCTATGCCTTCCCTTCTCCTGTAAGTAGAAATACTGTCTGAAAAGAAACACTATTAAAGAAATGACTGCTGCTTACCGCCATGTATGCATTGGTTCCGACGTATGTTTTAGCAATGGAGTTCACCAACTGTGGTAGAAAGCAGAAAAAAATATTGGTTACACTTTATTTTATGATGTCCTTGTTACAGTGTAATTATATATTTAAAGTACTGAGTAACATTAATCAATGTAGTTAGGGTTTGGATTAGTTTAGTTATTGGCATGTAATTATGCAAAATTCACTGTTTTTATTATAGCAAGTACATAAATAAAGTGTTACCGATTTTTTTTTAGCAGGAGATCAACAAGAATCTCAAAAAGAGGAAATAACATATCAACTGTGTGTCCAGAATCCTTCTACTGTGGTGTTAAGCAGATTATTCAGTGCAAAGCTTTTGTCACAAAACCAAAAAATCAGTAATTTGTGCCAATAGCAGTAAAATTTCATGGTTCTTAGGTACCTTGGCCTTCGCAGATCTATTTTGACATATTTGTTTTGTCCTGTCCATTGACACGGTTATCACTATCTATCATTACAATTTAGGATTCAACCAAGAATTTAAATAAATCTGTCGCTCCCAAAACTTTGCATTGTGTACTTACCAGCATAAAAAAAATAATGAAAAATAATGGAAACATTTTTATTTTGAATGGATAATATACAGATAGTGAGCAAAGAGCACTCCCTCTATAATCAGCATGATTTTCAACATGAGCTCACTTCTGAAAAGAACGTATTTTAAGAAATGTCACAATGGAAGTTAATGGTAACCAAATTTTAAAATATCTTCTTTTGTGTTCTACAGAAGAAAGTCATGTAGGTTTGGAACAACATAAGGGTGAATAATTGATTACATGATTTTTGGGTGAACTATCCTTTCAAATTTTATTTTGGTTATGGTTATGTTCAAATTTCTAAACCCAAGTATGAACAATAGTAATACTAATGTAGTATTATCACAGTTATCATTTAAAAGGACAAGACGATTTGTTAGCATGAACTAAATAATGAACAACACTTATTTACAGTATTTACAAATCTAAGTTCATGTTAATTTATAAATATATTTTCCTTAATTGCCAATTTATGCTGGTTTATAATACATTAACATAAATGTTTACTTGAAACTTGAAGTGTATTAATACACCCATCAATTAACATTAACCTACATTAATAAATGCTGTAAAAGCACCGTTGTTGTTCATGATACTTAATGCATTAACTAAATGTCCATAAATTGAACCTCATAGTAATGTGTTATCTTCAAAACTACCTAACAGATTCCTGTTACTCATCCTAATAGCTAATGAAGATCTTAGCAGTGACAGTATTGGATACCTAGTACCATCAAACACACACAACCTTAAAGATGAAACATTATCCCCTAAATATTATGTGTACAGCCAACAATAATATAGAGAAGCTGACACATTCAGTCCTCTGATATAAGCAGAACAGTTATTATCTCTGTTTGAACATTGAAATTCAGTACAGATGTGACAGCAGGTGACCTGAGCTCTCTGCCATAAGCTAAAGGACACAGTATGAAGAAATGGATTTAAATCTACTGAAAAGAAAAGCGTGTTATTGTGAAGTGTTATTGAAATGCCAGCCTGGTTTAATTTTAGTCTGTACTCTCACAAGGGAGAGACAGTGAGATCCGGGCACAATGGCACGTGTCAGCAATGACAGGACAAACATAATGAGAGCATTCCCCCGCGGCCTGACGTGCGTCGGTGTGCGCGTGTGTGTAAGTGAATAAGAGAGACATAGGTTTACTATACAGTGTCATGGTCTGAATGGGCACAGAGGAGAACGCACACATGCACCTCATCCAGGGGTCAGCTTCAACTAGAATCTCTTCGGGGAACATAAGTATGAATATTAATTAAAAGAAGGCTGTTTGGAGTGATTGGGCCCCATTGTTGGAGTCCTGAGTGTAGAGGAGGAGGGGAAACTGATGCTGACTTTCTCAGTCTGAGCTATTGTCTCCAGCCACGCGCACACACACGCCGTCACTCACATGCACTGAATATCTGCTCAATGTGGTAATTAGAAAGAGCGAGAAGTGAGGAGCAATCTAGGGGGTATCTGGGGGTTAGGGAGCAAAGGCAAGAAGTCCCTGGAGGAATGAAAGGAAGAAGAGACATGGAGACTGATGGGACAATGGCTGATCTGATCTGACTGTGCTCAGACCATACACAGATATACACAACATAAGCAGCACTTGTGTGAGTATACGCATTCAAGCAGGTAGACAAACAAACATGCAAACAAATAATCACAGGATACAAATTAGAACATACCTGCGTGCTGACTCCAAAGTCACACAGTTTGACCTGACCCCGTGTGTTAACCAGCATGTTGGAGGGTTTCACATCTGCGCAGAGAAACAATGCATTTACACAGAGACACAAAATATTAGATTCTGTCAGCATCTAATACCATTGTGACTTGATTACTTCTGCAGTGTAATCTGGTAGAGTTCAACTTATAAACACTTTTAGATTGACATGTAGGTCATTACTACCCAACATGTGTGTATTATCACATCACATTCACTGCAGTTCAAAAGTTTGTTTTTGTTTATGAAAGAAGTCTCTTATGTGCACCAAGACTACATGCTTGATAAAAAAAAACAGTCACAGCAAAACTAACATTGTGAAATATTATTACAATTTGAAATAACTGTTTTCTATTTGAATATATTTTTAAATGTAATTTATTCCTGTGCTGGCAAAGTTACATTTTCAGCAACCATTTCTTCATTGTCACATGATCCTTCAGAGATCATTCTAATATGATGATTTGGTGCTCAAGTATTTCTTATTATTATCAATGCTGAAAAGTTGCGCTGCTTAATATTTTTGTGGAAACTGTTATACATTTTTTTATTTGATGAATAGAACATTCAAAAGAAAAGAATTTATTTGAAATTCAAATCTTTTGTAACTTTATAAAAAATGTCTTTACTGTAACTGTTGATCAATTTAATTGCCCTTGCTGAATAAAAATATTCATTTCTTTAAAAAGAAATCTTACTGTCCACAATTTTAAACAGTACTGTACTTAATTTACTTCTAAATACTCGTGCCTAAATTACCTAAATGAAGATCTTACCCTGATAGCAAATATTTGGATATTATTATTTCAGATGTTTTACAAGTTACATAAAAATGGCTTTCTCACCTCTGTGTAAAATCTTCAGGCTCCAGAGGTATGTTAATCCTTTTACCACCTATTGACACACACACAAACACCCATACTCATTGAAAAACTCAGAAGAGACTCGAAAGGGTGTGTCTACGCATTCTGTCTGTAGAGGATAGAGCTGTAAATTATCTAAACAGTGGCATATCTTTGATTATTGTGAGAAAGCGTGAGAGAGAGGGTAATGAGGGTCGGAACCGGGTGCAAATGACAATTCAGCACTAATAAAGTGTTACAAAGACAAAACACACATACACAAGGCCGGCGCATTATTGCACTTATATCAACAAATCATGTAGCTTATTGTGTGCGTAACATTTATATATGCCATATATTAATATTTATAATATTTTTAACCACTATGAAGAACTGTGCACGTGCAAGTTTCGGGATTTCAGGTGTACGAGCACCGCTTGCACACTGTCGCTTCGCCACAACTAGAGCTATCACTGATTTGCCACTTTCCGTGCGTCTCTCATTGAAGATGAACTTGAGATTTGTAGGGTCCCGTGTGAAACTGTCTTTATGTCGAAGTGGTAAAGCTGCCAACCCAATTTATCAGCGGCCCAACAGGAAACCTCACGAATCGTCCAATGTCCACTCTGGGCCTGCATATACTTATTATATAATATAATACAGAATTTGCATTTTCAGAGCGGCAGTTGAGGTTGTTACAGCCCTGCACATACACACAGGAGTCTGAGCTGTAACATTCTCGGATATGCCGATATATTCCAGTTTTCAAAAATCCCTGATATGCTTACTCGACAACAGTTTCAAGAGTTGAAAGGACTTACTGCAACAGCAATTCTGCCCAAAACATGCTCTGGGATTCTCCAATAGACATCCAGAGAGCCCCCTACATCAAAAACAAATAATTCAATTAAATTTGTAGAAATGCTGAAGAATCTCTTCCTGTGCAAATGTTGCCTCCCAGATGCCTGACAATGTCAAAACAGATCAGACTCACCATCCATAAACTCAGTGCATATTGATATTCTGTTCTCCACAAAGAAAGCACTGTAGAACTTTATGATGTACGGAGAATCACACTGTAAACAACACAATCAAATATATCAGCACTATCACAAATCACTAACTCACTAACTTTATCACAAATGTGCACTACCGTTCAAAAGTTTGGGCTCTTCAAAAGTACATTTTTTTATGTTTTTGAAAGATGCTGACCAAGGCTACATTTATTTCATCAAAAGCACAGTAAAAAACAGTACCACTGTAAATTATTATTGCCATTTAAAGTTTCTGTTCTAATATATAATAAACAAACATTTATTATTGATATGAATGTTGAAAACAGATGCTTCATATTTTTGTGGAAACTGTAATACATTTTTTAAGTATAAAGAAATAGAAAAGCATTTATTTGAAATAGAAATATTTTATAACATCATAATTGCCTTTTCTGTCACTTGTGATCAATTTAATATATCCCTGCTGAATAGAAGTATTCATTTCTTTAAAAAAAAATTTACTGAACCCAAACGTTGGAATGGTAGTGTATGATTATTTATAGAATGAGGAATCTGTACTAGTTTATGGCAATGCAGTGATATAAACATTTCTTTATGGTTAAGAAAAGAACATTTATTTATACTTTTAGGCTAACCGATTATTGACTAATTTGCATGATTCACCTGATGGTTATCAAAAATACTTTATTAACAAGAAAAATGTACCACTGATGAAAAGACGAGACTAATTGTTTTCATTAAGTATTTGGTTTGTAGTTATTTATAGTAAGCCATGTGATGCTAATGACACCGTAGTATTTCATTCAATATGTGGAACTGGCTAATTATTCGATGTGATTGTCTCGTCGCTGCAAAGAGTGATTAGTATCAATTAAAGTCTATCTAGCAGCTGTTGTCAGAGCAGGTTACTGGAGCAGATGGACTAAACTACATAGGCACTGATCCCTGAATAATTCATGACACTTCTTTCATACTTACCACAGTCATACACCTCAAATACACCTAATCTGAAAGCTGAAACCCCACACAGCTCTAAATGAATGTGGTTTCCACCTGGAAAAGGACTCCAAACTTAATCAAACATAAAGTGAGGAGTACAGAGCAAATTATTTAGAGTATTTATGCGTGTTATTTTTAACTCTCAAGGCTATATTCATCTCTCACTCAAGTTTTGACATCTTCAAGGACAGAAAACTGACAAAGCGACACTTGAGTGCTTAAGAGAGGGCAAAATGCTAGAGGAATTGAGGGGGAATACAGCATTTCAAGTAGCTGATCACAGCGGGAGTGCACGAAATTTCGAAATTAGGTCACTACTCTTATCCACTGAAAAGAGGACTGAACTGCATTGAAAATAATATCATATAGATACAGATTAAGTAATCAAGCACAGAGAAAAAAAGGTTCAGACCTTATAAAGGATCTCAAGCTCTGACATGATTTGCTTCTGCAGCTCCACCGTGATGTCGAGAGGAATAACCTGGAATACAAGCACAAGGCCATCGTTTGAATGAACACACTCAAATTAAACTTTCTGAACTATTTATTAAATAAGCACTTATTTACAACCCATTTACATCCAAACAGAACTCTTAAACTAAATAAACGATATCAAAACACACATATGCAATACTAGACTATTTGCCCACCAGTGTAATTCCTTTATCCAACAATTTCACATCAGGTAATTACAACTTTTCTGATTGTAATCATCTACATGAACTGCATCAATACTTCTGTTTCAGCTCACTTTGAGATTGAGAATGGATGCTTGAGAAACATGCTGGAAGAGTTTTCTCTTCAACCAGTACTGACAGGAAAATCAATGGTCTACCATTTAAAATAGCAAAAAGATATTCCAAGGCTGTATTTTCATCCAATATTACAAACGTTTTGAACTAGAAACGGTTGTGTTTGTTGCAATCAAGGCATTTGCTCTCTCGCTTTCCCACTTTTGTAATGAAGCAGCGACTAGCTAAAATGCTTCTTTAGTTAAGGCTAGATTATCAGCCTCCCACTGAAATAATTGATTACAGGTAAGGCAGTAAGGCAAGGCCACACAGTTAAAGCTCAGCAGAGATCACTTACAGCCTTAGCCAAATAGATAGCCCTGCTCGAGCAAACCCAGGCCGTGTGCAGACGGAAAGATGAGCAGACACAGCAGAAGAAATGAAAGGAAAGGAGGACAGATAGGAGATAAGACATAAGAGAAGTGAGAGGATAACTAAACAGATGTAAATGAGGATGACAAGAGAGGGGGAGGGAAAGGGATAAAATGAAAAGAACGGAAGAAGTGACAGAACAGAGAACAGCTAAGATGGAAAAAGAAAGAGCCTCTCTGTCGTATGAGGGCCACAGGGTCTCAAACACGCTTAAGTGTGGCAGCGCGTGCAGGAGTGCTGGATTTGCTCTTTTGTGCTCTTCAATTAGCAGAGCTCTATTAACATCTCCAGCACGCATTCATTGCATCCTGCCGCAGTAAAGTCCACCTGTAACAGACCTAGGTCTTGTTCCCCGAGTTCACCTCTTCTGCACTGCTTTTTTTTTTTAACTGGCTGAATTATTTTCTTATCCATTAGTTGAATGTGAATTTTAATATCATATGTTGGGTCTTTGGTACGTTTTCATGGTTTTCTGTGTGAGCCAAGTAATTCTGAACAATAAGCCAAAATCCAATCTACAAAAATGTTATTTAGGTTAGTAAAGAGCATCAGTGAATTCCTTTCACTTAATGTAGCTTGATGTTCTAAAGCTTATGGACATTTGTATTGTTCTTACCTTCACTGCTACAATTCTCTTCCCAAGCATGTGATATGCCCTGTCAAAAAAGAAACGATTTATGATTAATGACAAAGCACATATTAATAAACAAAAAAAGCACAAAAAAAATTGTATATTTACACACTAATGTTCAAAAGCTTGGGTGCAGTGAGATTTTTTTTTTTGTTGTCGTTTAAAGAGCAAGGACAATGAAATTGATCAAAAGTGATAGTAAACGACATTTACAATGTTACAAAAGATTTGTTCTTAAAATAAATGCTGTTTTAAACTTTCTATTCATCAAATAATAGATCAGTTTCCACAAAAAATAAGCAGTGTTTTCAAAATTGATAAGAAATTTTTCTTGAGGACCAAATCAGCATAACTTCTGAAGGATCAATTTAATTCCGTTCAATACATATGGTTTCAAAGCAGATTTACAGAAAATGCATGTTTCTACATAACAATTTAGAGTAATCTGTTATAAGGTTATCAGATGTTATCCATATGTCAGATATGTACAGTTCTAAGATAATACAAAACAAGTAGTTCGCTAACATCATGTATTTGTTTAGGCAGAAACAATGAGCTATCATGTGATCATATGACATGGAAGAATAGAGAATTGGCTGCTGAATATTCAGCCTTGCCATCCCAGGAATTAATCACATTTTTAAATTGTATTTTGGTGAGCAGCATAATAAAGTTCTTTACAAAATATTACAATATCTTATTGGTCCCAAAGTTTTATATATACAATAAATTTCAATTAGATATTTAAATGACCTATCTATTAAATATATTTGTTATCTAATGCATTTAAACTGACATTAAAGGATGGAAACAATGTTCAGGTTTTTTTTTTTTCAAAGTCACAGAAACCTGAGATGTACATCTATATGACTAAGAAAGACACTCAGGTGCTTTTTAAACATTTGTATTTATTTACAGATTATCAGCATCTTAATCGCTTCAAAAAAGAGCTCGAGGAGGGGTGTCCTCATCCTAAATGTCAAATGCAGGTGAGGTCAACCCTGAGTCAGTCACCTGCGAAACCTCAGACATTCTGAGCTGTGGAGCGTTATCAGCTCCGTTCCCGTTTCAGCGTGAGCTCTCCCAGACAGGCCTCCTGTTACAGGTCGAATTAACGGCAAAGCCACAATTATTTAATTATGATCCTTGCTCATTCCAAGCAGTGGATCTGGTTACTGCAGTAGGTGCTGAAGAGGGTTTGGGTTACAATAACCCACGACACGGTCCATTCCACCAGATAATATACTATAACAACAGACAGCTGCCAAACGAGGGTGGATTAAACAACACGGGCACACTATATGCGAGTATGAACACGAAAGAAACAAAGAAAAAAATAGAACAGAACAAGAAAAAGATGTATGACGCTCCGTACGTAGGCACGTATACATTTGAAGTAAACAAATTCGTAATGGTTCGTGTTTGAGACAGTGCATGTGATTTATGGGGAATAGATGGCTGATCTTGTTACAGCTCCAGACACCTCGTAACTCCAGCAAGCCTTTAATTAATGTCGCTCTAAGTGACGCGACGGCTAACTTCCCTCATTTAGGGCGACGACATTCGATCCCATCTCACCTCAGAATACTCTGCAGGTACACTTTACACTTCGGAAGATTCTGAGCCATACAAGATACGGAGATGCCCAGTGATTCACCCAATATGTGCTTATTGGGATCACATATTATTAAATTAATATGTACGGAAAATTAAATCTTAAAGACCTGGTATCACAGACAGGGCTTAGATTAAGCCTTGATTAGGCCTTAGCTCAATTAGGACATTTAAGTAGATTTTATAAACATGCGCTAGAAAAAAAACATTACTGATGTGCATTTTGAGACAAAACAATTGCCCTGACCAATTTTAAGATATGACAGTGCAAGTTGCTTTCAGTTAAAACAGCTCAAACATGCATTTTACGTTTGGACTAGGCTTAAGCATTGTCTGGGAAACCAGGGAAAAGTTTTCTAGTAATTTCTGATCAACTGAATAGTCAAACTCAAGTAATATCACCTGTTAGAAGTGGTACGGATTAATGGGTAGTGATGGGTATAGCTCAGGCCTGATTATCGGAAGGCAGACCACAGTTGCGAGTTCCACATCATGCATGTAGTGAGTCATAAGCCATCACCATTGTCCCCTTGAGCTAGGGATTGTCTGTGTAATATGTACGCTATAAGTTGATTTGGATAAAAGCATCTGCTAAATGACTACTTACTGCTTACTAATGCCAAGTTTGCCAACCCAACCAATGATGTTGTCTTAATGGTCGCTTCAGGACATCCTGAACAGTAATGGATCCTACTAAGCCCATTTACAAAGTTCAGCTAAACTCCTTGAACTTTGATCCTGCTGAGTAGTCATGCAGGGATGATTTAAGACTGACTGACAGACGCATGGTCAGAGCGAGGTGACGTAGTGACGTGTGGTCCTGACCCCCGTAAATGTGTCCCTATTCTCTGTTTGTTATTTACACTCCAGAGCCCAAGGTAATGAAAACTCTGTCATGCAGTATTCATGGACCTCTAGAAGACAGCCATCGAATGCATGTGCGTTTGCAGACGAACACACACGCACGCAACCACACAAACAGGTTTCGATTACAGCGGCCAATGCAGACCAGACAGTTCTCTCCATCTCTTTCTCTATGCCATCTAACCTGAGATGACCAGATGATCACCTCACCTGAAAAGAAAGCCATAAAGAGAGGTGCGCAGGTGCAGTGTGTGTGTATAATATACAGTATCTCACAAAAGTGAGTACACCCCTCACATTTCAGCAAACATTTTAGTATATCTTCTCAGGGGACAATACTATAGAAATGAAACTTGGATATATTTTAGAGTAGTCAATGTGCTGCTTGTAGTAGTATATATTTACTGTCCTCTGAAAATAACTCGACATACAACATTATTGTCAAAATAGCTGGCAAAAAAAATGAGTACACCCTAAGTGAACATGTCAAAACTGTCTCCAAAGTGTCAATATTTTGTGTGAGCACCATTGTTATCTAGCACTGCCTTAATCCTCCTGGGCACGGAGTTCACCAGAGCTGCACAGGTTGTTGCTGGGATCCTCTTCCACTCCTCCATAATGACATCATGGAGCTGCTGGATGTTAGACACATGGCGCCTCTCCACCTTCCGCTTGAGGCCTCTTCACCTTCAACTTCCTCAGCAAGGCAGTTGTCATCTTGGCGCTTCCTTCTGGGACGACGAACATGCAAACCGACTTGTTGCAGTGTGTGTGGTGTATGGTCTGAGCACTAACAAGCTGCCCTTCCGCTTCTGCAACCTCTGAAGCAATGCTGGTAGCACTCATGCGTCTGTTTTTTGAAGCAAGCTTCTGGACCTGAGGCACAGCACTCAAAGCACACATTTTAACTGCTCTAATACAAGACACACAAATTTGTATGGTCCTGTCAGGCAGACAAAAATATGAAAATGATGAATAGGACATGTGGCTTTGCATGGTTAAACGATGTACAGCGTATTATCACTTAGGGAGCACTCACTTTTGTTGCCAGCTATTTTGACAATAATGGCTGTATGTTGAGTTATTTTCAGGGGCAGTAAATATATACTGCTATACAAGCAGCACATTGACTACTCACTTTCGTGAAATACTGTATATCTATATATATATATATACACATACATATACATACATACATACACATTCATATTCATATTCATATATATATATATATATATATATATATATATATATATATATATATATATATATATATATTAGTGTTGGGCAATGATTAATCGCGATTAAAATCGCATCCAAAATAAAAGTTTGTGTTTACATAATATGTGTGTGTACTGTGTATAATTATTTTGTATATATAAATACACACATATGTTCATAAACATGATAAGAGTTTTATATAGTAACCCCACGGCATCTGTTATGACTAATGGAGTACATTCTTTACCCTTTAATTTGCAACGAGGCACAAGACAAGGGTGCCCATTATCCCCCATGCTATTTGCAATGTCACTCGAGCCCCTAGCCCAACTGATAAGACAGGAAAATGTCTGTTCAATCTCAGTTAACTCTCATAAGCAACATATATCACTCTATGCCGATGATATTTTACTGTTTATCTCGGATCTTCAAGTTTCATTTCCCCAGATACTGAAGGTATTTGAAAAGTTCAGTGGGCTCTCTGGGTACAGAATTAATTGGGATAAATCAGCTTTGCTTCCACTTAATAGCATGGCTAAGAAAGTTAGACTACCTTGTAATATCTCCATACAATCTTCACTAAGTTACTTAGGCATTGTTGTTCACTCTTCCCTCCATGGCATACCTGATGCCAATTATCTACAAATTCTAACTAAGGTTGAACAAGATCTCCAAAAATGGGCCTCGTTGCCATTATCATTACATGCCAGAATAGCGAGTGTTAAAATTAATGTTGTGCCACGAATCAATTTTCTTAGCTCCATGATTCCGTTACCTGCGCCTAAAATGTTTTGGCACAAACTCAATTCTAAAATTCGTAAATTCATCTGGAATGGCAAGCAACCCAGATTGAAAATTGAAACACTGCAGCGTGCAAAACATAATGGAGGATTAGCGCTTCCGAATTTCGAATTGTATCATAGGTCCTCTCAATTCAGACCAAGACCCGCTTTCTAGGCTTAGCCGGCAAACACAGGTTACAAGATATACTGTTTTCTGGATTAAACAACAAGCAATGTTTGCAAGCTTTTGGTCCAATCATGGCCTACACAGTAGTCAATTTCAAACTTATGGAAAAATGTATTAATTTTTCGCATATTTGGCATCCCCATACACCTATTTGGTATAATAATAATATCCGTTCGGGAGGTACACCCTTTTTCTCTAGAGACTGGATGCAGAAGGGCATTTATACATTGAAAGATATTGCTGGTCCTAAACGCTTGTTAAGCTTTCAAGAACTGTGTGAGAGGTATGGACCAAAACCCTCTTCTTTGTTTTAATATCTGCGCCTAAGGTCGGCCATGAAGGCCTATGGGGTGCCCTGGGGGGAAACACTTCCTATACATCCGATCATTGCTTGGTTTGAGTCGTCCTCTTCTAGTCACTTCACTTCATGGATGTACGGGAAGGCCTTAGAGGCTTCAGCAAATCGCCTAGCTATAAAGCGTGCATGGCAAAGAGACTGTGAACAACAGGAGGATGTCACCGACTGGGGAAGAGTATGGCAGAACATTTTCACTTCATCTAGGAATCCTAATCACCAACTGATTCACTATAACTTCTGTCACAGAACTTATTGGACCCCACTCAAAAGACATCGTATTGACTCCTCCTTCAGTCCTTTTGCGATAAATGTCATGACCAACAACTTGGTTCCTTTTTCCATATGATGTGGGAATGTGAAAAGGTTAAACATTTTTGGACTGAGGTATGTGGTATCTTATCGAAAATCATTGAATATCCGATTCCGGTGATACCCTCTGTATTATTACTGAATGATGACTCTCAGTTTGACTTCTCTAAGCTGCAAAAAATTGTCTACCTGGCCGGTTTAACGTCTGCAAAAAAACTCATAGCTCAACACTGGCTCCCACCACATACCTTGGATATATTCAAGTGGTTGTTTCAACTTCGGGACATTATACTGTTAGAAATATCCACAGCTCAGGTGAACTTGGCTCAAATCTCAACACTAAAAATATGGACAACAGCCGCTGATAAGGTCTCCAAGTATATTGCGGAAAGCAATGTTCAGGACTAAGTTTAAACACTTTAACACTTTATCCCATTTCTTTATTTTTTATTTTTTATTGTTTTTTATAAATGTTTTATCATTCCTGTGACTGTCTTTCTGTTGACTTATCTGTCCATTTTGTAACCCATTATAAAGAGATTGCGGGGTGGGTGGGAGGGATTGGTAGATGGGTTGTTGTTTGTTGTGTTTCTTTTTGGCGTGTTTATTGTCAAAATTTAAAATCTAATAAAAATAAAAAAAATAAAAAATAAATACACAGATATGCATGTATATATGTATACATATTTATATATAAAAGTGAGGAGAAATCCATATCTTTTGTTGATTTCACAGGCTGTCCAATTAAACTGTACAGTATTTTGGTATTGTGGCATAGACAGGTTGACATGTCCTTATTGAACAAAACTATACATGGTAAAAACAATATGGCCAGGATTACATTAATTATGCGTTCACTTGTTTTGTACTGACCATAATGTGTTTTGAGTGGTGTATTATTGGGTGCTGAGAGCACAAAACCTAGTTAAGAAAAATTTAGAAAGTGGCACTTTTTCCTATATCAGTACTTTTGTATATTTTTGGATCTATGCAAATAACTTTTCAGAATATAAGTCTATGAATATAAGAATGTTTGGTTAACTTAATCTTTTCTTGGATATGTAAGAGACGCGGGGTTATAAACACAGTAACACAACATCAAGGGGGGCAGGTTAGGTTAAAGCTTTACAGACAAAATATATTTATTTATTCTTAAGAAAAGCAATTTAAGCAAATACCCTTGGCACCATCCTGTAGGCAGTCTGACGGTCACAAAGGTGTGTGTTTTGCATAAAGGAGAGTGTGTGTGTACAGGAGCAAGCACAGTAGAGGTGATCGAGGACAGCTGTGGAGATGGATGGGACACTGGCCTAAATTTCCCTACGAGCCACATCAGAGATTATATTACATTACATTACATTTCACCTCCCGCTACCTGTACTGCACTGCAGCTGTCAGTCTGAGCAGGAAACACAATAACAGTGAATGTTTCCTTTCTTTAAAGATCATGAATAGAATCAATGATATGCAGTGAACAAAAAATAAATAAATAAAAACAAACATTCCTGGTATTATGGTCTTTTAGAACACATTACACATCCTTTTTGCTATGTGAGATCAAAGTTTGCATTGATTTTTAATGGATGTTCCAAACAGACTTAAAAAGGAAACGTCTATGTTCAGACCAGCTGTATTTCTAATCCATAATTTAAAGAGAAAAAAAGGGAAAATGGTTTGAATTAGGAGATGAATGCAATATTCAGCACTTTCTTTTGTTTGAGGGAAAAAAAAAATATTCTAGGCAAACACATTTAGTGCTGAGTTTGTCAGACTGCATTTATGTTTGGGTTGCAGTATTGGCTTTTTTAAAATGGTTGAACAATTTCCAACAACACAGAGGTGCTCCTCCAGTAATAGAAGAATATAAGTGTTTGGGTTATCCACAAAAGCACACAAACCCTTGTCAACGGTCACTCGGTTCAAGAAATTAATAAAATAAACTGTGTGTGTAAGACGAGAGCAGCACTCACTTGTAAACAGTTCCACCATTTCCATGGCCGAGCTGCTCCTGGTACTGGAGGTCATGTTCATTTATCTAAACAAACAAAGAAAATAAAAAAAACTGAGAAAGAAATTCCCCTATAGATACTGGTTTTATTCAAGGAGAGCAAAATTCTTCAACCCTACTTTATCTAAACAATCTTCAAAAGTAAGTTAATATATGTGTCAGTGTGTATGGAATCAGGTGTTTCTGTGCATTTCTTTGTGCGAGTAGGTGTACGCATGCATTCATAGACATGTCTCTATGAGATGGCCACTACAGCAGTTTTATTTTTTTTTTTGCTCAATAAATGTGTAAAGTGGTCAAATAAACTGTTGAGTTGAAGAATTAAGACAGACAGACAGACAGACAGACAGACAGACAGACAGACAGACAGACAGACAGACAGACAGACAGACAGACAGACAGACAGACAGACAGACAGACAGACAGACAGACAGACAGAAAGAAAGAAAGAAAGAAAGAAAGAAAGAAAGAAAGAAAGAAAGAAAGAAAGAAAGAAAGAAAGAAAGAAAGAAAGAAAGAAAGAAAGAAAGAAAGAAAGAAAAAAAGAAAGAAAAAAAGAAAGAAAGAAAGACAAAGAAAGAGAAAGAAACAAAGAAACAAAGAAAAACAAAGAAAGAGAAAGAAACAAAAAAACAAAGAAACAAAAGAAAATGGGGAAAAAAGGTCCTAAAAAAACTCAGAAATCCCACTGTAAGGTCATTGGGAGTTCAGTAGCAACAAAAAAGGAGAATCAATACAACATTTTCTGTCTAATATATAAAAAGGCGACAGCAGCTAGGAGAGTGATAGGAAGTTTAATGATGATTTGTTTGCCTATGCTGTCATGTTCAACTTTGATAAAAGCTGTCAAAGTGGTAATACAATACAGGCCCTTCTGGCACCAAGAGGCCAAAGGGACCAGTATGTTTTAACATGCAGTCAGTTTTATGCACACCAAAATGCCCGCCATCTTTATTTCAACCTCTTGATTTCTTTGAATATAACAGTAAAATACATGCTGAGTGATGTTAAGTTTCAGAGCTTCAGGTTTTCAGCCTGTGAGTGTGAGTAAGTCTATACATCAGAGCCCAGTTGCAACAAACCCCTTAAGTTAAGAAAATGGTTGGACCACTATGGGTTTTCGTAACATAAGGGCTCTGTAACAACCAGCTGCAGATTCCATAGGCTCAGAGTATCTCCGAGTCTGATGAAGCAGAAAAACGCTGTGGAAGGTCAATCTGGTAATCTTCTGACCTGACCTGTAAATGCAGTTGCTAATTCCAGCCAGAGGATTTTCAGATTTTCAGCTTTGAACCGATTCATCCAGTCAACAAATTAACTCCCACTCAATCATTGACATTAAAATAGAGTTCAGAACCACAATTCTTTTCGCGACTGAAAAGATACATGACATTTCTAAGTAGCGAGGTGGCAATGCCGTTGTTTTTGAAGCATTAAACTTACACTTCACTATTAGTAGAGACTCTGCTGACGAACACTGTTGAGAGACATAGACTGGTAATATACACAAACGTAATCTCTCTCTCTCTCTCTCTCTCTCTCTCTCTCTCTAATAACTGCATTAATCTGCATATCAATGGCTCAAGCCTCTGTTACTAGCTCTAAAATTATATTACGGACAAATTAGGTTTAGACTATTTTAAGGTGTCAGTGTTACAGTGTACTTATACATTTAAGTACTGAGTAATAATAATTAACTACATGTAGGGTGTGGGATTACACATTTAGGAATCGGTCTAAGATCTGCTGATCTTACATCCTTACATAATATCACATGAAAAACTAAGGGGAAGTACATTGTATTTAACATTTAAGGTAAAGATGATGACATCAGATGAATGATTCGGTTCAATGAAGATTTTAGCAAGAGGTTCCTGCCAGTCCTGTTCTCTTTATTGTAAGTCAAATGAGTCAGATTACTGAGACTCTTGCCCTTTGTCTTTAATGGCTCTTGGAGCCCCTGTCCCATTCTTTGAATAGTTATGCTGATTGGATTAGGACTGGTAACACTCTAGAGTCTGGGGCTGGTTCCTATAAATGGATACTATATTTGCATGCTTTGTTTAAGGTCATCAGCCAAGTGCTTTGTCTCCATTTCTAAGCACTGCTTCCTAAAATCTATATAAACTACAATGTATACTTCCTTAGACTTGATGACTGCAGCTCCCCACAGCTTGTGTTCTCAAAGATTATTGCTGAAGATACAAATGAGTCTCTCGTCTTCACTTCTGAGTTTCCTACAAGGGTTAGGGTTAATAGGGTTTGTTTTAGGGTTAGCTGTTTGTAATTATGCACAATTTATAGTAATTACTATAGTAAAGTGTAACATGTAACAAGGACACTAAAATAAATTTAAATAAATAAATTAGTACTACACACAAGCGTTTAAGGACAAAAACCTAAAAAAAGATGTCTTGCAATGGAACATCTGAACAATGTTTTGAGGCATGGCAATCATATATTATAAGCGGAATAATTGACTCCGGGCCCTTGGATTATTAGAAAAACATTGCACAGCCAAGATGTTCCATCGTTATTTTTCGAATAATTTAATGGCTCGTAATTAATTACTCCTTGTACCACAATAACAGGGTATTGTTACATCTGATGTGAAGCATTCTGCTTTTATAAAACTGCAGAAAAGCAAACAAGATATTTACTTATAAATAATGTATTAAAAGCATTATTATTATCATCATCATCATCATAAACAACGATAACAATATAATATAATAACATTATATTTAAATAAGGACTATTGTTAATAATTATAGCATTATAATAATTAATGTTGTTATTATTACTATTATTATTAATAACAGCAGCAGCATTTTTCATTAAAAATAATGATAATAATATCATTACTATACATCTAAACAATCCAATCCAAGTCATTTGTTTGTGATTGCTAATGCGACTGGTTAGTCAGTGTTTTGTGTGTTATTGTAGGGGAAGTGTTTCCCCTTGTGAACTGGACCTGATGTGAAGCCAATGCTCTGCTGACAGGCCTCACCCCGACTACAGGGGCCCAACGCAGGACATTTGATTATTCTGAAGTGTGGGAGAGAGACATTGTGTGTGTGTGTGAGAGAGAGAGAGAGAGAGGCACCGTGTGTGTGCGTGTGTGTGCGCGTGTGTGAGGGAGGATGCTAGTGCTCTATTAACTGTGCATGTTACTCGTGTCACAGGGGATGTGACTGTCTTAATTGTCTATCTGACACACTTTAGTTGACAGACTGGTCAGCTAGGGGCCTGTGGAGTGGGGAGAAGAGGTGACAGGGAAAGGAGGAGGGGTGGGCAGCAAAAGGACACAGCTCTCTACACTCAAGATAAAGATCTCAACCAAACCACACCACAGAAAGTGTCAGTGAACAGCCTGTTATGTGCAATCAATAGATGCTTTCGCACATTCACACAGAGAATCTAAAGTGACAAATTAAATGGGATGAGTGAAGCATCACTGGCTGATTGGTACCGATGATACGGTACATTATATGTGTATCAAAAAAGATATGCAGAAGTAAAGTGTATAGTGTGAAGAGAGGTACTATACCTGTCCATTCGTCAAAATCTTCTTAAGCTCAGCTGAAGACTTTTTTAAACTGCTGAAGAAAAAATAAAAAGTATGAAATTGTGTACGAGAATAGAATACTTAATAGAAGGCTCTGCAAATATCAGACATCCATCACTGCTGAATACACACACACTGGCCTTCAGACTGCAGGTCTTTGTCCCCTGCCAGGTTTTTTATTTTATTTTCTCAGACCAGATCCAATTATAACTGACAAAATGTTTCTGCTGTACGTTTAGGCTATGAAGCTCCTAGCTCCTGTTAAGTGTTTCTCTTATTAAAGGGAATTACATTATTGAGACCTCTATAATTAAAATGAATCAATATCACCTTTAAAGGTGCAGTACACGACTTCTGAGAATCAATGTTAATATTTGAAATCAACCCAAACACCACAACCCCTCTCTTCATTGCTCTGCCCACAAAGTGCACAAACACGCCATGCAAGAGTGGATGTCTCTTTATTATAGCTGAAGCGAAGCGAAATAAAGCTAGGATGACCAAAGAATGACAAGGAAGAACACAGTACACAAGAGTATAAACAAGTAAGAGTTTGTTGTTAGTCACCAGCAGCACACCAGCTCAAAACTGTCCTGTTACTACAGCTAATAATCTTTTTAAAGCCAAACTGTAAATGTTTACAGCAAGCCCCTGTTGATTAATATTTTATTGTCTACATTTTTACTATAAATTCCTTTAATTGCTTTTTAATTATTTTACTACTTATTTCCTAAGCACAAGGACACCAGAATTGGACACAATTATCCCTAAAGAAACAGGATTTAAATTTGGTAATGTACACTAATGTTCAAAAGTTTGAGAGAAGTACGATTTTGTGATGAAGTTGTTGTAAGTCTCTTAAGGCCCCGATATACTTCAAGCGAAATCGAAGAACGAACTGCTGTGATATAATTTCGAACAAAATCAGGCAAAAAACGAAGTTCGTTTAGAGTTAATTTTGGAAGTTCAAAACAGCTTGCGAAAGAGGAAAAATTTGCTATGGGTGGTAAACACCTTTGTTCTACCATTGGTCCGTGGCGATTACGTAATAGGCAGGTGTGTGCGGAGGCTCCGCCTTCTTTCACGTGAAAATATTTTTGGTTAAGTATTTTGAACTTCGTTTTACAAAGTAACAACTAAAAAGAAAATTGCCGTGAGTATATCGGGGTCTTTATGCTCACCAAGACTGCATTTATTTGATCAAAAATACAGTAAAACAGTAATATTGGGAAATATCATTAAAACTTCTCTAATTTAATATAAATATTATTTCCATATAAATAACATTTATTCCTGTGATAGCAAAGTGATGGCAAAATGATCCTTCAGAAATCTTCTATTATGCTGATTTGGTGCTCAAGAAACTTGTTATTAATGTTAAAAACAGTTTTGTTGCTAAATATTTTTTGTAGAAACTGTAATTTTTTCAGGATTTTTGATAAATAGAGAGTAAAAGAACAGCATTTATTTTAAATAAAAATATTTTTGTAACATTATAAACATCTTTGTTGTCACTTTTGATCAATTTAATGTGTCATTGCTTAATAAATGTATTCATTACTTTATTAAAAAATATAATAAAATAAAAAACACTTACTGAGCCCAAACTTTTTAACGGTTATGTGTAACCAGAAGCTGATACACCTAAAAGGGTAGTCCTAACTTAAAAAATGCTATTTAGTTAACAAACCACAAGTTACAGAAATTTTACCACAGGTAAGAGGTGTTCTTAGGCATGATGGATACCGGATTCCTCTGATTAGAAATATTGTAGGTAGCCATAAGCTGTTTAACAGGCAATGTAGAAAACTTGAGGGATTAATATAGAATTGTATTACCTATCGTTGGACCGGGAATCAGCTACAGAGGAGCTCCTGCCACTCGAGGATTCGGGCCGCGTGTTCACCTGCGGGCAAACAAAGACAATCAGAACCCTGTGCTAATTAACCTGTGATTCAACAGCAAACTAGCTGTTTTGGCCGCAAGGTTAATTGGCTTTTGTGGGGGAGACAGAGAGAAATAAAGAGAGAGGCTTGAGCAAAGGGGTCACTTCATCTATCAGGCAAAATTAAATATAACTCTGGGAACATCCTTGGGTTAAAAAAAAAGATTGAATCAACATCACGTCCTTTATTTGTCATTAAAGACGATTCATAAAGCTGCTTCTTGTCAGAGTCACGCTAACGGATCACAGTGGGAGAATTAAGGAAAAAAGCTCAAAGAGAGTCACTATATAAATAAGTAGATTAATTGAGGTCTGTAGGTCGTATAGTGTAGTGCAGTAAAGCAGTGATTCTGTTCTTAATTAGCGTCTATGAAGACCTCATTTAAATCAGTTTTTTTTTTTTTTTTTAACTCTTTTCAAGCCAATTAAATCGAAATGAAACCAAAAGCAGCACAAAACAAGAACAATTATACTATCTAGGTAAACAGAAACTACACTACCCTTCAACACTTTAGGGTTAGTAAGAGTTGTTTTTTGTTTTTTTTGCTAAAGAAATTAATATGTTTTATTCAGCAATGATGCATTAAATTAATCAAAAGTGACAGTAAAGACATTTATAATGTCGCAAAAGATTTACATTTCAAATAAACTTTGCTCCTTTGTGGTTTTCCACCAAAATATTACGTAGCACAAATGTTTTAAATTTTGATAAGTAATGTTACCTGAGCACCAAATCAACATATTAGAATGATTTTTGAAGGATCGTGTGACACCCAAGACTGAAGTAATGATGCTTGCTGAAAATTCAGCTTTGCCATCACAGGAATAAATTACATTTTATAATATATTCAAATACAAAACAGCTATTTTAAATTGCATTAATAGTTCCAATAGGCTTCAATTAAATTAGATCAATTAAAACGCAGTCTTGGTCAGCATAAAAGCCTTCTTTCAAAAAACAAATTATTTATCAAATAAGCAGATAGAAATACAATGAAAAACATAGAGGGGTAGAAAATGAGAGACAGATAGAAAGAGAGAGTCTTGACTTCAATTGACATTTCAATGAGTGTACGCAGCATAACCGATCCATGGCCAATTCTGCTGAAACAATCATTGAGACACATACCTTCAGGCCGTGTATGTTGCGGATCCCTGGGGTCTTACCGGCTGAAAAGAAAATTGACTAGATTGTAGATCAAGTGAGGCCAGAATAAAATAACATGAGCAGAACATTTTACAGAAAATTTTTAAAATGTCAGAATTAGTCTATCTGCAACATTACAAAACATATTGAAATACAGCTTAGGGAGCTAATAAGTATATCATAAAGAATAATGCATATGTGAATGTATTCATAAAGAATTTACTTCACCAAACTACAGAAGCCACTGAGCATGAAGTAATTTGGGATTTGCTAAACAGAAAACGCTCACAAACACACGTGAACAGGGCAGTGCTGAGCATGGGGTTTTTAACAGTGATCTAGGCTCTAGGTGGGCCTCGGGCACGTTTACTGTTGCGGTGTTAAACTGTAATTTGGGCTAACACATACTTTACACACCTCGTGGAAATATCTGTAAAGGCTCAGGTAACAGTCCATTGATGCGGTGCTCCATCACTGTGTTGCAGTACTGTGGAGAATAAAAAAAGGCTCTTAAAAACAGTCCAGTTCCTTTTTTCAGTAGTTCACACAAATCAATATTACGCTCGGTGAAAGTATTTGAGAAAAAAAGTCCCACGGAGTATCAAAGCAATTTTATGTCAAAAAAAACAAAAAACATTCTGGGTAACACTTCAGTATGGGGAACACATTAACTATTTACTACAACTTTTGCCTCAATAAACTCCTAATTTACAGCTTATTAATATTAAGGTAGATTTTATAGCGTTTAAGTTTTGGTATTAGGTAGGATTAAAGGATGTAGAATAAGGTCATGCAGAATAAGGCATTAATATGTGCTTTATAAGTACTAATAAACAGTCAATATCCCAGTAATATCCATGATAATGAGCAACTAGTTAATAGCGAGAATTGAACCCTAAAATAAAGTATTGTCACATTCTCCTTCTCTCAGAGCCACTTGCAGTATTGGGGGGGGGAGAGAAAAGACGCTAAATGAATCGGGCACCCTGCTCAGGTAATCTTTTTGAAACCCTCTGTATCAATTCATCCGTTGTAATGGCTGCCAGGCGCAGCCCAATCACTGAGTTTTCTCATTTCAGCCTGACGTAAAAGCAATCTGCCAGTAACGGCTGCCTATTAATTAATTACTGAATACATAATAGGCTGAAATGGAGTCTGGCATTTATAAACCTTTTATTATATTATTAATATCATGGAAAGCTTTTTGTGTAATTATTTTTTCTTTTTCTTTAATTAATATATGTGGTTAATAAAGAAATTGAACTTAAAGTCATCTAGATTTCAAGTTTTGTTGGCACTGTACTTGTAGTTACATATGAGACTTCATTTTGTATATTAATTACATTTATTATATTTTATAATATTCAATATTTACTGAAGTTGATCTTGCAGTTGCAATTCTAAAACTACAGAAACTGTACATTGACTTACATTTGAGACTTTATATGAAATTCTGTACATATATACATATATATATTCTATTTTATTGATTTAATTATTATTATTAATATTTTATAAATTATTTTATTAATTCATATCATATTATTGTATTATTGTATTATCATATTCATATTCATATTATTGTATAAATATTCATTATTATTTTGAAGTTGATCTTGCAGTTGATATGTCATGTAGCACTTTTACTGATTCTATTTTCTAAAAGAACTTTGCTGTCTTTCAAACACGCGCACAGATTTGTCTCTCCTGCCAAAAGAACATTCAATGGATGTTTCGGTTAACAGAAGCATCTGGTCGCTCATCCTCTCCTCTCAGTCCAGCACGAGACCTTTGTTTCCAAAAACAGAGCACCCATCGCACACAATAAAGCCATTAAAAACCACAGATCCAGATGGACAAGAGAGGAGGGCAGAGTGTCAGTGGTTGAAAGAAAGACAGAGACAGAGAGAATGAGAGACAAAGGCGGAACAAGACAAAGGTCAAAAGCAAGCCTAACCAAGGGGCCGGCGGTACAGCACCGTCCCTCCGCCGCGTGCGAATACGTGATGAATATGCCGTGCCGTGCGCGAGGACATGCAGAGGAAGCAGTGTTAGAGCAGCTGTTATTAAATACCCTATTTATCACTGTCACCTCTCTGCACTGCTGCAGGCACTGAAACCATGTAGCTCTACCAAAACACACACCTTTAATTTTCCACTCGGTTGCTTTATCGATTAGGGCTGCAATTACCTAACTAATCTGTAACAGTGTATTAAAAGAAACCTCCCTTTGTTGGACAATAACTAAAGGCAGTTTGATCACAGGAAGGCAGCTCGAGAGCTGGAGGGAACAGAGGAGTCGGACCTCCGCTCTGTTGGACCCCGATCATTAACACACCCCAAGTAAAGCGCTCTGTAATTAGCCGTCCCAGCCTGGGAGATCAGTGCCTGTGTGTGTGTGTGTGTGTGTGTGTGTGTGTGTGTGTGTGTGTGTGTGTGTGTGTGTGTGTGTGTGAGTGAGAGAGAGAGTTGGCGAGGCTACATCTGACATGGGTCAGTCTTTAACTTTGAACTAACATCCTGGTAAGGCTAACGGTAAGAAGGGGTTCCCCGGAGACCCAGAACATTTGAGAGACCTCAGACTGATGATCGCTGCTAGAGCAGTCAAGACAGTTTGAAGGTCGGTTTTCACCAGAGAGCTCTGTGAATTAGCTTACGCACCTGTAAAGCAAGAAGTCATCTCTTAATTCCAATTAAGTCTACATAACAGTAGATCCCTTCACATGGAATTAATTGAAGCAAATTTATAAAAGGTCCCCACAGAGACCCCAAAAGTCACCAAGGCAAAGAGCACACGCTTGAAATATGACCACAATGATCAGTTAGACATAGGCACAAGCCTCAGAACATGTTACACGCATATTAAATTCCACCCTTCTCAGCAGCTTGCACTCTCCCCAGAGAAGCAAACAGCATCATGGGAGGAAAAACTAATTTTCAGAAAAAGTGGACTCAGTTGTGCTGTTAACCAAAATGCAAGGGGGGGGGGGGGCAATCTGCAACAGGAACGAGCGGTAATATTCACAGTCAGAGTAATATGGCCTCAAAGATTTTTTCATGATATGCGATGGCACCTTCCTTAAGAGGAAAGTATCTCCGTGTATAAGCATTAATGCAGATTGTTGCGATAACAAATTAGAATACATGCATACCCGCAAATATCTCCAATGTCAGAATGTGCATTTCAAAATCAGAATTAATCAAGACAGGGAAAAAAGTTGAATTACACTCAGGCAGAGCAGGACACCCGCGAGACATCATTGTCAGTGTGTCACCTTCTGGCCTAATCTGGCTAATGACTCCAATGGCCTTGAGAGGTACAACATTGATAAAGCATCTAAAAATAAATAAATATCAAATATAAGTAATTTCATTTCCTGCAGAAGCGGTGGTTTTAAAGCCCATGGCTACTCGAGAGTCATTGAGAGCTGATGGGGGGTAAAAGACAACACCAGCTGAAAGTGGATTTTGAAAAATTCCTCTACCCAAGAGGGCTGTGCTTCTAATGAGGCGAAACTTTAAGTATTGAATAATAAATAATAAAAGTTGATAGTTCATTTAACTTCACTGTACTTCACAGGGGGAAAAACTATTACGAAGTCATTACGTTTGGTGTCCACAATGTGAGCAGTAAGTATTGAAAGCACTTTTACGGCAGTCTCAAAAGAAGAACGTTAAAAACAACACATAAAAAGCAGAGAAAGAAGAAGAACAGACTGGGGAAACAAGAGTAGGCAACAACAATCCTTGACTTGAAAAGGAAGACTGTTTAAATCCGTAAGTTTACAATAGCTTTTTATTAAACGCATGACACACAAATATTTTGAACATTTTCAATTTGTGCCTGGACACTTGGGGAGGCCACTGCCTGAGTCAACACAAAAATAATGAATATTAAGAAAAATAAGCAGAAATTTTATATTACACTTTTCCCTTTGCTAATCTTGCTTGGTTAACACCTGTAAAATTTAAAATAGGGGGTAGGAGCCAGAGACACATGTTGCCATGGAAACATGGAGAGGAGCAGCCAGAAAAAAAGGAAATAGGTGAAGAAATTGAAAAGAAAAAAGAAAATATGTAGCTACTTGTCATCCTTGCCAATCAGCAAAGTAATGAGAATACTTTCCCCAAGGGTGAATAGATCTGGAATAATAGATTTGTAATAGCTTTTCCCTTCCAACAAAACACTTTCAGCATTCAAAGGTCTAATACAACAGACTGTAATAGAGCGCAACGGTGACCACACACTTTTCCTCAGCTTTGGTTCCGGAAGTATTTTTCTTTGTTTATTTGCTCCATAGGCATTTCATTAAAGCCTTGTTATTGAAGTGTCTCATGAAGAATCACAACATTGCAAACAAGGGTTGTTGCTAAAGACTCACCAAAGTGAAAAATCTGGGCTGAAATCGAAAGCGAAAAATCTGCAATTATTTTATAATTGTATTAGGCTAATATTAGACTTTTTAATTAAATTCAATAGTTTAATTGGATCTTATTTAAAAAATAATACAAGCCAAAAAAATAAAATAACCACACTTAATTTAAAGAAACACACCAAAACTGGACAGAAAATGTATTAAAAAAAAAGTTTCATTCAGTTCTATGCAACAGAATCAGATTTACTTTTTGACCAATTATCAAAAAAAAAATCTCAGCGCTGAACACCGAGGCATTTGCTGTATTTTCGGCTCATATTTTCAGCCTTTTTTCCCTTTCGGACAAAAAACGAAAATACCATTTTCAGCCGATAATTTTCTGCGGACAAAATTTCTGTGTACATCCCTAGTTGTCGCAATATATCGGTACTGACAATAGCAGCAATATTAAAAAATGAGATGCTGATATTGTGTTAATATTACACATATAATATTATTGTTAATAAGCCGGCACCAGTATATGGATGACACTCAAATACAGTAGATTGCAGTTTTACACCTTAACCTTGGTTACCACCCATCATAAAATAGAAAAAAAGGAAAACGTAGTACATTATTTTTGTACACTTCTGTACAGTTATGGTTACAAACTCTCGATTCACCTGCCAACTCTCGTATTTTAAGTGTTTCATTGGCCAAAAAAAAGAAAACACTAAATAAAGTTAAGGATGAATGTGACTGATTTTGACTTACAATGTCTAACCATACAATGAAAATCTGATATCATGACAGCCCTACTATAAACTATGATTTGAATAAAAAAAAAAAAAAGAAAAAAATAATAAAAATAAGAAAAAGGAAAAAGTACAAGACTTGCACTTAATCTTAATGAGGGAATGAACTACAAATTCCATAAAGTATTGCGAATGGTGTCGTTTTAGGCATCTGAATTAAAGAAATAAAAAAAACATAAAAATTGTTAATAAGTATAAAAACAATATATGTTATATTTATTATAATATTAATATATAAACAAAATATATAAGCAGTGAGAGAGATTCAATTACATCATTCGAAATGCTTCACACAATAGACCTTAAAGGGGACCTATTATGCCCATTTTCACAAGATGTAAAATAAGTCTCTGATGTCCCCAGAGTGTGTATGTGAAGTTTTAGCTTAAAATACCCAACAGATAATTTTTTACAGCATGTTTAAATTGTCACTTTTTGTGTCTCAGAAAAACGCATCGTTTTTCCCTTTAAATGCAAATGAGCAGCTGCTGCAGCGCAGAGGGCGGAGCCTCACGAGCTCGCGCTCAGTCAGGACAATCTCATCTCATGGAATGAATATCAAAACATAAACTCTCAGTAGCCTTGTTCATTTCGACCCTGAGTCGGACAATGATGCCCACAGAGCCAGATAATATATGCTGTATGGAGATAGAACAGGTATAGTCTAGTTTAATTACGGTTATAATAACTTATTTTTCCATCTGGCTTTTATCCACTATTAGTACAAGCCTGTTGTAGCGGACCGCGTCCGAATCTTGTAAAAATATACTGATGTACTGAAAATATACTGTTGTAAAAATATACTGATATACAATGAAGTTTATTGTACATCACACAAAAGATGAAGCGTCAATTTCACTTCAGAAAATCACCGTAAGAGCTGAATAAACACTGTATGAGAAGTCCGCATTAAAGTCTTATCCATAAACTTTCCCCCTCTCCCTTTCATTATTATCAACATACACAGCGAAGTACAAAAAACACTCGTTACAACTAACAGTAAACAAATATTATACACACCTTTTCAGGGGGTGCTTAATAAACTGGTAAACTGTAACTGTTATATCCGTAAAACAACTCCTATGAACTGTAATAAAGTGCGCGCTCTCACTTTCATTACTGCCATGATCAATAATGTTAGGCCTATTGCTCCAGTAAATAAATAGAGCTATGTGGATTAATACATCCAGCAACACAACATCGACAAGGCTTGGGAGACATTCTCATCAGTGCAGCAATGGCGGATGTGTACAACTCTCAACTCGCTGTGAATTCGATCTGCAATCAGGGCGGTTCTGTGTTAGAACGGCAGTGTCTGTCAACAGACGTGGGCGGGGCCTGTGGCTTTAGTGACGTCACTAAAGCCACATTCTGAAAACAGGTCGTTGGGAGACACTGCTTATGACTTATGGGGATTTAAAAAAAAAAGGAGTGGGTGGATTTTTATCACTGCTGGGAGGTTGTGTACACACACTGCCATCACACATTTATGTCCAAACACCATGCAAAAGTGAATTTTGCATAATAGGTCCCCTTTAATAGATCTTAATCAGAGAAGCGCCATTTTCAATTTTTTTAATGCATGAAAATGTTGCTGTGAGGGATATACACTACCTGTTGAAAGTTTGAAAACATAAAAAAATATATTTTTGTAACCAATTTCTTATGCTCACAAAGGCTGCATTTATTTAATTAAAAATACAGTACAAACAGTAAAAGTGAAATATTACAATTTAAAATAATTGTTTTTGATTTTAATAAATTTAGAAATGTGGTTCATTCCTGTGATGCAAAGCTGAATTTTCAGCATCATTACTCCAGTCTTCAGTGTCACAGGATCTTTCAGAAATCATTCTAATATGCTGATTTGCTGCTCAAGAAACATTTCTTATATTTATCAATGAAAACAGTTTTAATATTTTAAAATACTGCTTAATATTTTTGTGGAAACAATCATCAAAAGTGGCAGTGAAGAAATATATAATGTTACAAAAAAATTATTTAATAAATGTTTAATAAATGAAAAAAAATGCTGTTCATTGAATGCTTTCCATTCATCAAAAAATCCTGAAAAAAGGATCATTTCCACAAACATGTTAAGCACCACAACTATTTTCAACATTCATAATATTGATAAATGTTTCTTGAGCAGCAAATCAGCATATTAGACTGATTTCTGAAGGATCATGTGACACTGGAGACTGGAGAAACGATGTTGAAAATTCAGCTTTGCATCACAGAAATAAATTAACATTTTAAAATATATTCAAATAAAAAATAAAAAGTTATTTTAAATAGTAATAATAATAGTTCACAATATTACTGTTTTAACTGTATTTTTGATTAAATAAATACAGCCTTGAGCATAAGAGATTTAAAAAACATAAAAAATTGTAATGTTTCCAAACTTTTGACAGCTACTCTAAGTACAGTGGATTCAATAAATTATACGGTTGTTTAACAACCTACCGATTGTCCACCAAACTAAACTTTCAGTTGACAAAAACTCCATAAAACAGTTTTGAAAGTTGTGAGTTGTAAAAATGATTGTGTGATCTCCTTCATATAGTGTGCACCGTTGTAAAGACTGTACATTTATCCCTCACAGCCAAGTTTTCATCTGCAATATTAAATTCAATACGGCGTCTAACTTTACTTCAGTCGGATGTTTTTTTTTTTCTCATGGTAACAGTGACATTTCTGATAGTGAGTTATGTTTGCAATTAGGCAATGTAGTTCTTCAATGGCAATCTGGCTATTAAACATGTTTTAGAAATAATGCTGAAATCACAGTTTAACAGCTGAATCAAAGGACTCAAAGAGCTTAGCAGCATTCATAATGAGGTATAGGCCTACTCACATAGGACAGCATGGCTTTGAGCTCCTCATCACTGCGAACTGTGATTCGGTCGCCAACTTCATCCTCATCTGAAATATAAGAGAATCATTTGAATCTAAAACAGCTAATCACTTGCCAATTTAAACAACCATTTTTATCATGCATTCTGCAAATGTATAAGTTTACTTTTTAGCAGTGCCTTTAGTCTGACCGATTAGTTTTGTTCAATAAAGACAAAATGACAGTTATATTCAGTAATATTGTATGGTTATATAAATATATACTATTTAATTGGCTATACTGAAAACAGTATAATAATTCAAATATAATAACAATGCTCACATTCAAAAGCGGTGACTGTGGCTTCAGGCATGACATCCCTGATCGCGGCCTGCCAAAATAGAGAATCACTGAGCAGACAAACTTTTGACTGACAGCTGTCAATCAGCACCATTATCCTGAAAACCACTCATTAATTAATTAATGTGTTACTTACTCCACGAATAGTTTCTCCCTCTAAAATGTACTGAGATGTCTCATGGAAACACACTGTAAATATACAGGTAAAACAGCAACTCACCAGCAACTCGTTAAAGCTGAGATGTGATGGACAATCCACTAATGAGTCCATGTCCCCCACCGGCGTCTTTATCCGGATGACGATTCCCTCAGATTCCATGCTACACAGGTTATTTAAAACAAGTAGAAGCATAACAAAAGCACACCGAGAAACATAATCTTGGCTTTCAGTGCAGATACCCAGACACACAGCAGCTGTACAGCAGGCTAGGCGGCTAGCTGCTTAGCTCACTAAAAGTGAAGAAAACCTTCACCACACAACTGACGCAGCGGCCACTCCGACTACTAAACGAGAGACATGTCCTTCCAGATGGACGGACTACAGTTAATCCGACTGTTAACTACGATTTGAAAAAAGTATTTGGCCCTAGTTAACAAACTGTCAACAATGAAAGTAAAGCAGAGGAAGTTTAGCGGAAGTGTTTTGAGAATTACCCGGAAACTGAACTTCAGCTGGAGGTATAAAAGCCTCACAGATTGAGAAGCGGAAGCGGACTGCTAGACAGTATTCACGACATGTCATTATCTATTCCTTTAGCTTGTATAAGTAATATTTCAATTTGGAATACTGATTTTTTTTTTTTTAAGTTGTGAGCAAGTTGCTACATAAGGCTTTGGATAAATTATATAACGTTACATTTTAAATGAGCTGTTTGTATCATTTTGGTCCCATAGCCAACATTTTAGTCATCAATCGAAACAATAAATGAAAACAATTCACGTTGAATGAAAGTTCATTTTTGCTTTACATTATAGCCTAATTAGTTTACATATAGCCTAAATGTATGCTATTTGTTAAATAGCAGTGTGGAATGGTCATTATTACAAAATAAACACCGACAGGTTTTTTGACTTATGCAAAGACTATTTTTTAATTTCACCTCAAATAAAAATGTCATGTCTAAATAGCCTACTTATTTATTTGGTATAAGCAGGATAATAAATTCAGGCTGTCTTTGTAAATAATTTACTATTACTGCTATTTAAATCTACTTAATATTTCACTTCTATTAGTAGGCCTACCTCTTTTCTGCTCTACTTATAAAATTTAAATAGCATTAAAGATTTCCACTTTGCACAACTCATTAGATTGTAATTGAATGTACAACAAAGAACATTAAGTGCCCTGTTGATTACAGCCTTATCTTAGGGGAAGACTCTTTCGATTCATTCATGGTCACAGCCTGATTGCAAAAGCCTCAACAGACATTGATCCTTCAGCAAAGTAGAGTTTTGTTTCTTTCGACCTCAGAGTCCAGCTAATGCAGTCTTGATACCTGGTGGGCAGGATATAGAGCAATGTGTAATGATAAACAGTTATGAAAACTGAGTCTGACCCATTGCAAGCTGCAATCCACAATGATATGATCACAGCCTTCCAAATAGGATCAGGTCTCACATCAAATTTTAAAACAATAGTGTTTCCAGGCAGCCTATCAATGCCCTGACCTATTATTGGCTCTACAGCTGCCCTGTCAATAGAACAAATGTATAGTCTGAAAGAGCAGTGGAAGAATGCCAAAAGCTAAACGCTTAAATACGCCATGGGGTTGTGCACAATTGAATGAAGACCATTCTCCTCTCAAACTACAATTGAAACAGTCAGGTTGTTGTAAGTGAAAACTTTAATGATCAGATTATATTACTCATATAACAATTGTCAACCGAGGAGCTATAGTTTTGATAGCTCTAAAATGTACAGTTTGTGTAAACAGCTGAATCCACAAGTGGCTCATAAACAACACACAATCAAACCTAATGAGTGGTTAACCCTTCTTGTTCATCAGCTGCTCTGCATGACATTGATTGCGTGTCACACTGCACAATAAGTAATGACTGAGTCTCATTGTTGCAGGTTTACAGAAATGGAGTACCAGAGTCAATGTATCTTGCAGTAAAATGTTGATTACAAGAGAGATGTAACTGCAGTTTGTCGTCCTTCTGTGGACCTGCTTATAAGATCTGGTGCAGTATTAAAAAAAACATGCCACGTCAGCAAACACAATTATCAGAAATCAAACTGGACCTATAGTTGTGAGGTAAAGGGTGGAGAGATAGGGTGCTAAAATGCAGTGTCTGGTAATTAAAAAAAATTTTATCAGCCCAAACGGTCTTCTCTCTCTCTTCCTCTCCATCGACAAGTTGTTTAGTTGAGACAGAGCAGTTTGACTACAGACACATGAGCTGCTGGTGTTTAACTCTCTGCACTGGAACAAAAGACAAAATTTGCTGTAGTGAGGTCTTCCCGCTTTTTCCACAAAGACAAATATTTTCTGATATTATTGTTTATAAAATTTCAAATTAATCTTGGTAGAAAAACCACATAAGCTCTTCGGACACCCTTATTTAAGTACAAATCGAGCACCAGGGAGTTAATGGAAATCAGTGGGGCAGCAACTGAGAAGATATTGGCTTGAAATGGAAATTCACCATATCTATTTTCTAAATGCATGTTTTGACATCGAAATATAGTTATTGGACCTTAATTCCAGTGAAAACAAACTTCTCTCTGATGACGAATGCTGGACTTTTCCAGTGATCTATTCTGTTTAAACCCCGCCCCTTCAAGCTCTTGTTCATCCGACCTCCATTTTTGAGTGCAGTGTCCACATCTCAAAATGCAATCAACAAACGATGAATAGAACAAAGACCCCACCCTACATTTTTTCTTTTCCAATAATCCATTAATCACGAATATAAGTCACAATACAGAAGTAAATATCTATTGTTACTTCAGTTTCATTGCGAATTTCATCCTGATAAAGTCCTATGTCTCTAAGTGTGATAAATGGCTTACATTCTATACTGACTCCTTGATAAAAATAAAAAAAAGGTTTAGTCAAGGAGTTTGATTAGCCTGATAAGTTCAATCATACAAATCAGCAAGTCTTGCACTGTCTGAAACTCCACACACTTATTCCTCAGTTTGTAAAAGATCAGCACTATATCCAGTATTGACCATCACATCGCTCACCCACCTGATCCACTGCATGGAACGAGTTCAGCACCACTCTGATTGTAATGGCTAAAGTATGAGCAATATGTAAATGAGATCCTCCTTGCATCCATAAAGTAGTGATGCACATGCATAATTAATTGGCTTGGGAATATTTCATTACCTGTTTATTTTATGCTCATCTATCACCATAGGAGGGGTCTGCATCAGGTACCATCTATGTGTTCTATTATATTTATAGTTATTTTTATCTGCAGTTTATGTCTGCAGTCTTATCATATCCTGACCAATAATTGTATATTTATAAAATTCCATCACAGGAATAAATGATTTATATTATGTTTTATAAAGATAAATGATATTTTATATGAATTATTTAAATTATATTCTAAAATATATTAAAATAGAAAACAGATATTTTAAATTGTAATAATATATGGGGGCAGTCATGGCCTAATGGTAACAGAGTTGGACTGGTGACCCAAAGGTTGCTGGTTCGATTCCAGTACCGGCAGGAATATGACTGAGGTGTCCTTGAGCAAGGCACCTAACCCCCAATTGCTCCCCGGGCGCCACTCAAGGCTGCCCGCTACTCCGGTTGTGTGTATCCACGTTTGCTGTGTGTGTGTTCACTACTCACTACTCTGCTCCTAATGTGTGTGCACATGGTGTGTCTTACTTGGATGGGTTAAATGCAGAGGTCAAATTCCAAGTATGGGTTACCATACTTGGCCGTCACTTTCACTTATTTCACTGATTTTACTTTTTTTGTTTTATCAAATTAATGAAGTCTTTGGTAAGTATAAGAGACTTCTTTCAAAAACATAAAAAAAACTTACTGGCCCTGAACTTTTTATTCAAGTGATTTACAAACAGCGTTCAAGTTAAGTTTGTTTGTTTGTGTTCATTTTGTGTAATTAGGAGGTCTTCCTTCAGGGACCTACAAAAATGTGTTCCGTTTTCTGTTCTGTAATACCCAAAATGCATTGAATCTCAAACAAGACAGTTCTAAACCAGCTTTGGAACATCAGAATTTGTACTAGATTCATTCATTTTAATATTAATATTCACAATGACAACCAAGTAATGTGTTGTTATGCTGTGTGTTGCCGGACAAAGGCGCTCACTATCTTTCTAAGTGTCTACTTCCAACACCACATGTTGTGGCCTGGCTTTGCCGTGTCTGCCCTAACATCTGTTTGTTAAATGGGATCATTATAAGCATATTAAGAGGTCAGTGGGATCAAAGTTTTGTGTTTAAACAAGTCCATTTCCACAGTCATATCAAAGCAGAAACACCGCGAGAGGGGAGTTGATAATCAAGCCTGAGGGGATCTGGTAATAGCTCTGAGCCAGGTAGCACAGCCCTCTGAGCTTATCCTATTCGTCACCTTAAACGTTCTGCCAGCGTGTATGCTAATGTACTCACGCCACTGCCTCTAGATCTGACCTATACTGAAGACATAATAAGTGCTGCTCCTTCTATTTTAGACTCCCTCAGTCTTGTTACGAGATCCAGGAATGTCTGCGGTACCATCAGTGTCTATACACATCTTATTTTACACTTTAAATTGATTTCAAGATCTATATGTCTTGGTCTTTAATATTCAACCTGCATGGCACAATCAGAATCAAGTGTAACTTGGCCAAGAAATGTATTTAATCTAATTCTGACTGGATATTAGAAATAAATAAGAATATGGTCTCTCACAACATTCACAATACATTTTTCTCTATCAGACTGATCACATTTTCCAATGGCCCGCATGATGAGCATGCAGGCTCCAGAGGGTCATTAACAGTGTCTGTAAGAATCCAACCGCACTGCCTCATTGTAAAACATAACAAAAGCAGCTGAAATACAAGCCTGGTCTGTAGCTACCTGTGCTCTATAGCATCACTTTTTCATTAAAAACCACAATCCTGCAGCTGAGCCTCAGGGAAAGCCACAATGCAGCCCTCTAACACAAGGGCAAACACACAGGACCTGATGCTAGCCTTCAAAAAATAAAAAAACAGTAAATAAATAGATAAATTGAAGTGGGTTTTTGCAAAAGCGTTGAATGTAAATGGAGAATAGAATGTAACTGGGTTGGTCCAGCGCTCTGTGCAACATTTGGCCTTTTATGTTTGTGGGTTTCTTTAATGTTTTGAAAGACTCTAGCTTCCTTTGTGTGCAGGAAGCTGATTTAGTGCACTAAAGAGTGCTGTGAGTATCACCGCACATAGGCAGCTAATGTTACATAGTCTAAAATAGCCTGTAAATATCATACAGTGTGGAAAACATCTATAAATGGCACATGTCTGTAAAACAGACAATGGTCTGTTGACCTCTGCAGTGCTGTTGTATTTAGTGATTTTGTGCATCTTTGTGTGCATGGCACTAGCGTTAGCCTTTGTGTAATTACAGAGTAAAAGTTCAGACTATAAAAACCCTCAATGACACAGGAAATGTTTGACTGTCATGTCTTGTGACCCCTTGCTGACTGTGATGGAGACCAACCACATGCTTCAATCTTCCAGGGGTACAGGTTAGAGACAAAAAGTTTGATAAATGGCACTTGGCCTTTTTAAATCATCTAGATATGTGTATTTGTTTTTTAAATCTGAGGGTTATTTTAAAGCCAAAGAAACTGATCTAAACCAACATGTGCTAATTTGAAGTTAAAGGAAGGATCCTGATGGAGTTCCTTCCCATTCTGTCCATATAATGGTGCCCTCTGGTGGTGGAACTGACTTGAGCGCCTCACAACATTGTCACAATTAAAGAAAACACACCTCAAAAGAACCTGCTAAGAGGCCATAGTTCTGTTCAAACAGACAACAGCTTCTTGGCAAACAAAGCCATTGTGAGCAGACCTCATTTCATGACTGTGTTAAAGGAAATGGAGATGGCTCATTAGGTGTGCTCGCTTTGTAGCAGGGGATCCATCTGTAAAACATGCAGCACATGAGGAAACAGGAAGGAACGATGTGTGGGAGATATTGTGTTAACACATCCTTGGTACAGTCTCACTCTATTTCTCATTCCCCCATCTCCTTCCCAAGAGATTTTCTCTCCTGTCACAACCCCGGATGGTCCAGCCACTAGAGGTCAAAGGTCAAATCCTAAAAGAGAAATTAGTTTATTGACGCAATAAGACCTGGCAGTTACTTGATGTCCCATCACACAATGTTCCAACCTTCCTCATGTTTGCCTCTCAATTTCACAGATCCCACGGGAGGGTGAGAAACAGAAGCTATATAAATGAGAAATCTATCACGGCTGTTATAATGCTTTGAGGTCCCTTGCCTTGATCCTTTGAGTCCCGATCACATAGTAGCTAATCTGTTTTAGATACCTCATATAGAAATGAGAGACAACTTGTTATTCGGCGGAATAATTATTAAAACTTTGAACTGATTAAAAATGCAACTAGTTAATTGCACAAGTTTAATCACACTTGATAGATAGATAGACAGACAGACAGACAGACAGACATTTATATTAATATAAAAACATCAAACAAATATAATTACACAATTCTCAAATGAACATAGAACCAACACAAAGGACGTGTGTTTTCATATTTGTTTCATGGCATCTTTCTAGTATTGTACAATTACTATCCATGTCAGTTTTGCAAACGCTGATACCAACGCTGATAACAATACTGATACCAATACCTCTATTAAATAGGTTTTCTTTTCCAGTTTCTGTGGATAAATAAATAATATTAATAATTATAGACATCCAACACCATTTGAAAGATATGATTTTTTACATTAAATACAAATTGAAACTAAATTATCAGACTACTGTTTTTGTTTATAATTTATAAACTAGAACACTAGCTATATACAAAATTAAAACATTATTTAAAAAACAATAGTTGAGTTATATGGTATATGAATGTAACATTTAACAGACATACAATCTTACAAAATGAATCAATCAATGTCACAACAAGCAGTTTTAAATATTTTGGTGTTGGCAAAAACAGATCTGCAGTCATTACATTCCTGGAGCACTGAATGAAAAGCGCTTAACCTTGCTGTACACCTACATCTGTTCAATCAGATGAGCAGACATTCAATAAGGTGGAATTCTGCATAATGACAGCTGATCTAAAAAGGGGGGGGGGGGGTTGGCAGAGCCAGTTTAGCAGAGGATGTGAAATAAAAGAGCCATTTGCTTTTCAGGTTTGCATATGTGGAAATACACAAGTGTGCATCAGGCACATTTAAAATATAGAGCCGGATGTGACAGCTCATTAACACACAATTGTCTAATGATGTGAAAAACAAGGCCTCTGACACTTTACCAAGACTAAGCACATCATCTCCCCAATAAACACAGACATACTCTCTCTCTCTCTCACTCTATCCTGGAGAGGGTGATAAATGCCTGTGCAAGCAAGTCAACTGGACGATCAATCAGAGGCCAGCCCTCCTTCATCTGGTCAATGGCACTCTTGTTTCTGCTGTGGGAGAATGGCACAACGACTTTACTACTTAATTATGTTGTTAATTGCTGTGTTAAGATTTCTGCAGGAGGTCCCTTAGGTTAGTAATTGAGGGTGGCCGCACCTGCAGACTCCAGGCATGCTGCATTTATTCACAATTCAATAACTTGAGTCAGGCGATAATGATCATCTGCTTTCAAATGCTGCTGCCCTTACTGTTAACCCACTCTCATAGTAAATATTGATTTTCTCCACAGCAAATTGCTTGATTTGTAAAGCAATGTATTTTTAAAGATTTTGTGCCCTCGAGAATGTTCTTGATTAAGATGTTATTTACATTGCTTTTAAAGAATTATTAACACTCACTTTGAAATTGGGGAATTTTAAACAAACATTTGTGGTCAGAAAGTTTTTTAATGTTTTTTAAAGAAGTTTCTTACGCTCACCAAGGCTGCATTTATTTGAAAACAATAATATTGTGAAATATTTCATTACAAATATTGTGCAATTTAGAATAACTGTTTTCTATTGTAATATATTTTCAAATGTAATTTATTTCTGTGATGGCAAAGCGGAACCTTTTCTTCAGTCTTACATGATACTCTGGTGTGATTTGGTGTGAAATATGAATGCAATTGTCAATCCTTTCTGGACTGATGTATTATCTGATTAAACCAATTAATCAAATTAAATGCGCACACCCATTTGCAGGGAAAGGCATACCATTTTTTAACATACCACACTCAAAATCTTAACAGAACAGCCAAACTTTTTATTTATTTTTTAAATCTGGTCACTTTTATAAAGGAAAGATTTCTCCATCTGCTGATGCTATAAAGAGTCAGTGTGTGATGAATGAATATAATTGAGGACACTGCTGCTGCCCAGCCAGTTACTGCCATAAGTCAGTTGAAACACCCTTTTTGCCTCGGGCTATTAACCTAAATATGCCCTAATACGACCACTTCAGCAACGGGCACACTTGAAAAAACATGTGGTTTGATTACCTTGCATAGTACAGGAGGAGTAACCTTGCGTTCATCTTGGTATATTTCAGTGGGTTCCCTCCTGTGGTGCTCCAGAACAGCCAATAATTAAACAATATGCACACAGACTGGTGAATAGCAGGAACCACTCTCAGCTTTGGGCATAACTGGGGCAAGGGAGGCCTAGCTGTGTCTACAGCTGGGACTGTAGCAGTTAGCACTCTAAATGCACCATTAACACAAACTATAACATTTGACTGAACCTGCCATGCACTCCTACACACACATACACACGCTCCATCACGCTCTCTGCCCCATTAACACAAACTATAACATTACAATAAAGAGTTTCACACACAAACACACTATTACACACAGTGTAACCATTACCACAAGCTGTAACATTAGGCTTCACCAGGCATAATGATTGCACTAAGCCAATAGTGGAGAATGAGCAACCCAAACTGTGATGTGGCTATTTGACTTTGTATAACCTGTATCTGGATGAAAGCATTATACAAAGTTTGTCATTTATTTTAATAATGTATTTTAGATTCCTTCTACAATGAGTCTTTTGTTGATTCATTTGACACTTTATGGGTGAATCATTTATTCTACCAATTTGTTCAAAAACACAGATTCATTCAGAAATGAAACAAGTCTTTGGGCCTGTCCTAGTACACACACTTGCGGTCTTTGCACAGGTCACTTGTCTACTTAGATGACGTATTTAACCCAGGTGTTAAAGTAAGTATGAAGACTGCAAGTGTGCAGAACTTTTGATTACCTGATGATTTTTGATTACCCACTTTGTCACAAACACATGAGACAGACAGGTTTAGGTGCACACAGCGTTTATTAAAAGCAGAGTGATTGTGGAACAACGGGAACCAGATGATGGTGACTTGTAGAATGATGATGGTGACTTAGCTGGCCATGACTGAAGTGGATTCTCTGTGCAGGTGACGACATGCGATCAGGATCAGGATCAGGATCAGGATCAGGATCAGGATCAGGATCAGGATCAGGATCAGGATCAGGATGACGGACAGGAGACTGGATACAGGAAGAGACGATCTCAGGTGAGTAGATTGGTAAGGACTGGAGTCTGACATAAAGCAGTTTATACTGCAACGAGACCAGATAAGGAGTGAAAGGGGCATATAAAGGGTGTGTTGATGAGGGAGTGCAGGTGCAGCGAGTCAGTACTCTGGTGATTGTGAATGAGTGGGCGGGTCCTGGTGATTGAGTGATGATTGGGGCTGTGACGTGTGGGATACCCTTACCCTACCATTGTGGATTTAGTGTGCCTTGTAGTAGGCTACATGTACTTTATGTTGCGTAAATGTGCTCTCAAATGGCCAAGACCACAAGTATGGGTATTTGAAAAGGTCCTTTGCATCACTCACTCCATCAAATCATTTGAAAACACAAAATCAGGAGCTGTGTCCCATTTCAGGGGCTGCATCCTACGAAGGCCGCATTTGAAGGCCGATAGCGTCACAGCAGCGCGACAAAGTTTTTCCGATTCGAATGATACTTCTAATGTGGCCTACAGTTAGTGTTGCCAGGTCCGATGTTTTCCCGTGGAATTGGACTACTTTTAAGTTGTTGCCACGGCTAAACATTTTTCCGCGGGTTGATTTCCACCCCCGTAAGTATGATTTTGGCGCTCCAACACCCCCAAAACATCCCTCATATTCATAAATTCTGTGGAGAATTCGGGCGCCTGATGGAGAAAAGCCAATGGGCTTTTTGGGCTACTTTTGTTGCACAGATCTGGCAACCCTGCCTACCGTCCTTCTTTCCCTGGGCCGCGAAGGATAGAACGAGGAACCAGCAGCACCAGCCAAGAGAAACGAGACCGAACGTGTTTCTCAAAACCAAGAATGCAAAGAACGGACTTGTGTTCTTAGAGAGAACGCTCTTGCTAGTTGTTCTTGGAAAAATGAACTTACAAGGTGACGAGCACACAGAACGCTGCTGACAGTTTGAGACGATGAGTCTGTGGGCCGGTTGGCTCGCTAGCTAACATTACACCCGCAGGCGCTTATGGAGATTCTCACTTCCTAAAACGTTTGAGCACATTTTCGATTAGCCATAAATTTTCGTAAAAATGCCAAAATTTGAAATCTACACAGTTGATTTCTCGCATCAAATGTTCTCAGAAGTGAATTTAGAGATTAAATACCGTACGAAATTGTAGAAAAATGACTTACTGACCTGCCTCTCTCTGCTTCCCGCTCCTTCCTTGAATGCCGAAATGAATACTGGGATATTTCTGCCGTCAAGTTTACACAAGTTACCAACCGATGCATCCTCGGTAAAATGGGCGTGTCAAGAACACTTCCGGGATTTTTAACCGTTCTTGCCAAAATGCAAACTTGTGTATTGGGACAGTACTTGGGCCACAAAAGATGACGTTTCACAAGAACACAAGTACAGACAAGAAAACAGATTGAGAAAGGCCCCGAGAGGAGGAGCTGATCGAGCTAATCAGGGAGGACATGGGGTGCTTCTCAATATCCCTCCTGGGCTGCGTTCCAGTCCAAAATTGACATGTCCTTCACTCGCTAACTTCCCTCCGTCTCGTTCACTCGGATGTGCGTCATTGCTTACGTTTCACGAGTGTCCACTTCTGGCGGAAACTGCAATGGGCTGAACTGGAACGTCCTAAGCCCTTGATCACTTGGAATCAGCTATGGAGTTGATTTATTATTTACAATTTTTTTCCCTTCAAGAATTTGTTTAATGCAGCATCCAAATATATATAGGTGTGATTGGGTTGTTTTATATATATAAAAAAATCTAATTAATATATCAGAGTTGTTTGTGGTGGTGGTGATTAGACGAGATCGGCGGCGACGTCACAATCGTGTTGCATTGTGGTATATGGAACTGCCTGAAGTGTATATATGAAGTAGACTCGCTCCCTCGGTCAAAATCGAGGGAACGACCGGGTGTCTGTCCATATAAACTTCCCTCGTCCACTTCACGAAGTGGAACGCACTTCAAAATGGTAAAGTAAATATACTTTACCTTTGCAGTTTAAATAAACCACACACATCTCACATATTTCAACAGGGTATCTTGCTTTATTATAATTTATTATGAATTTCTTAAATAACCAAACTAAAACAACAAAGGCCTTTGAGCGCTGCTGATGACGCTGTGAAGCAGAGGTGGGACCAAGTCATTGTTTTGCAAGTCGCAAGTAAGTCTCGAGTCTTTGCATTCAAGTCCCAAGTCAAGACAGACAAGTCCCAAGTCAAGTCCCAAGTCAAGACAGACAAGTCCCGAGTCAAGACAGGCAAGTCCAAGTCAAGTTGCAAGTCCTCGAGTTTAAGCTTCAAGTCTTAAACAAGTCATTAGTGCTTTTTGCACAAATTAGTGTCTCAGTGTTAATTACTATAGAAAAATTGAATGTATATAATTTATATCAGGAAGGCTTTTAAAATATGTTCATGACTTGTTTAATTTCATATTTATTGCAATAAAATTTTCACTAAGGGCACCCATCTATCTCAGTTCAATTTAGGGATTTTTCTTACGTGTGACAAAAAAAGGAAAAGGCAGTGAAAAAAAATATATTATTGGTAACCCAGTAACAAATGCAAAATCATTTAATAGAAATAACTGCTACACATTTTGTATGTGTGTGAGAGAGAATGTGGCAATGCAGATTTAAAAATAAAAGTAACTGTTCATTGGGAAAATTAATCGTGATTTGCTACACATTAAGTTTAAAATAAAGAGTCCCTGGTTAAATTATTTTGTTAACGCGACAGTAATTGTAGAACATTCCTATTTCCACGGCGACGTATCAAGCGTCACGTGACACTTTTTGGGGCTACGTGCCTGTCATTTAGCCTACAAAACATAAATCCACCCATTTCTTTGACATGGGTGTGAGTGGAGACAAGAAAGACATGAAAGTGAGTGGCTGGTGAACAAGGAGAAGACTTTATAGTTACCTATAGGCTAAAATGTGCGTTTGTTGTGGGGAAAAAAAACATGTCTCAAAATTATATTTGAAAGGTTTAGTAGCCTATTTATTTCCGCTAACTTAGACATCAGTTTGTTTGCTTTTTCTCAAATTATAAATGATTCGCTAGTACTTGTGTATTTAAATGATTGAAAAAGAAAAGAAAAAAACATTATTTGGTTGAAAACTGTCTGAACGTGTGATAAATGACAACTGACAAGCGCTGCTGAACGCGCGCTCTCTGGCTCAGTGCCAAACGTGCGAAAGCAGCGCTAATCGGCGCTGTGATCATGCGTCAATGATACAGTGCTATACTACAGTGATTATTACAACTCTGATCTGTGGTTTTAGAAGGTAGATCAAGTCTTTCCAAGTCACAGGGCTCAAGTCCGAGTCAAGTCGCGAGTCATTGTTGTCTAAGTCTAAGTCGAGTCGCAAGTCATCTTTGATTATGTCAAGTCGAGTCGCAAGTCATCAAATTTGGGACTCGAGTCCAAGTCAAGTCCAAGTCATGCGACTCGAGTCCACAACCCTGCTGTGAAGTGACGCTCGAGTGATCAAGTCTTCCAATGTATAAAAAAGCTTTCATTCGATTCATCCGTCCTCATTTTCTTTCCTTGCAGCCTTCCCTCACATCCTACAGGGAGAGGAACTGAGACGCAAGGAAAGGAAGCGAGGAAAGGAAACGAGGATACATAAATAAGAATTGAGAAGCACCCATGAAGTTTCAGAGAGACAGAGGAGAGGAGAACAGGGAGAGAATGGAAAGATTGGTAGAGAAATAAACGTTTGATTATGTGAATTAAAATTTGTAAATGAAACAATCGTATACATTACTTTTAAAAGTTATATTAGTAAATTAAACAAAAATTAATTTCTTTGCATTTTTTATTTTTGTAATGCAAGTTATAACTTGTAAATGTAATAAATTATTCTGTAGGCTACATTTATATTTTTCATGTAAATTAATTTGTAAATAAATTGTTCTATAGGCTACATTTTTACATACGGTGTTTACAAGTGTTTACAAGATATGTTACATTAAGAATAGAATTAAATTAACAGTATACATAAAATAGATATGAAGAAAACATTTTTCTGTAGACTTTTATTGAGCTGAGTAAGGAGATTTCTGGACGCTGGTAAAGCCTCTGCCAGCGGGAGATCATCTGCAAATCAGCAGATTTCCACTGTCTACCAACAGGTTTGCAGGGCTGACTCAGGCGTGGGCTGCCAATCACTGTTCTCAGAAAGAGGGAAGAATAATGAAATTATCTCACATACTCAAAAATCAAACCATAAATTATTTTAACAAGCAAAACTGTCCTATGAGCTAAACTCAGCAGGACAGCGGCCCTCCAGGACTGAACGTTGCCTATCCCTGAACTAGAAGACATATTTTGAGTGTTTCTATTATACTGTTCATATTTTTTAAACAATATCTAATATCAAAATCTAATATCCATGTGTAAAAAAGTACAATATTTGACTCTGAGATGAAGTGGAGTTGAACAACAATCTAAAGTAGGCTACATCAAATTTATACTTAAATACAGAGCAAATTAATTTCGTTACATTCCACCTACTGGTTATTTGGAAAAATGACACTAACAAAATTTATTGTCACATTAACAAATTGTTTCTAGCTGTGTCCCTGGAGTTGTTCAATGGGACGGTCTGTTTTTTGTCGCCTAGCAACTGGTGACAGCCGTTGTGACGAGCGGCAGTAACAATTGTACTGGACTTTTTAAAATTATAACAACTGCCTAAAAACAAAATCTAAAAATGTTCACCATGGTCAATTTATGTAGGCTACATAGTAAAGTCTAAAGAGTATAAACCAGCCTATATAAAATCACATGCTGTAATATAAGTCAACATTTTAACCTTTATTATATATTTTTCTTTCATTTTTATCATTAGATACATTAGATTACTCTATTAAACTGAAATCCAATACTTACATTTAAAAGTGTAATTTGGCAATTTCGTCTCCGGCACGCAATGAATTCTGGGGTAGGCAAGGCTGCGAAGGATCCTTCTGATGTATCCTGCATTCACGGGAAAAGAAGGATGCATTTGCAGGCCTTATTTTGAAGGAGCCTTCGAAGGACCTTCGAATTGGACCAGCCTTCATCGCGCCTCGGTGACGCAATTGGCTATACTTTCCCCTTTAAACGAGTCTCGATGCGTCTTTTGAAGACCATGTCGACAAGTTTTAAGGACACGACCTTCAAAGGATGCAGCCCCTGAATTGCGACACAGCTAGGAAGTGTCTTTACGAGTGAGTCATTGAATCATTCACTCAAGCAATTCGTTTAACGGCCGGGCCAAGGCCGAGCCGTGCTAGTGCGTGCCAGGGCCAGTCGCGTTTCCACTGTCACTTCCGGTGCTTGAGCGGGGCTTACTTGGGGCCAACGGCCAGGATTTCTGGCCTGTCGAATACCTTGGGCCAAAGCAGGCCAGCTCGGGCTAGAGGCGTGGTCAAGGTAAAAAGCGGAGTTTATCGGTGTTAGGGAAAGGTATGGTCTGCGGCAAGATGCACATTTCACTTTTTTATATCGCGCAAAATTATCGCTGCTCGAAATGGAGAATCGCCTGTACTGGTCTGTCGAGGATACCAAAGCTCTTCTGAGCATTTGGGCAGAAGAAAGAGTACAACGTCAATTTGACGCGTGTTCAGAAACGAGGATGTTATCAAGTACAGCATTTATAAATATTTGCTAACCCATTTATTAATACATTACAATCCAATGTTTTAATTGTTACAATCAGTTAACGCACTGTGAACAAACTAATAAACCAACAGCTAATTTTTTTGAAAATCTAGCGTTAACAAAGATAAACAAATACAGTAACAAATGTATTGCTAATGTTTCGTTCATGTTAACCCATACATTACATACTTTACTGTCTTGCAAAGTGGTACTGTAAACATTACTTCCCTAATTATGCGAAATGTAAATGCATATATTCATAATCATGGGTATAAATAGATGTATTAAACGAATAATACAATGACAGTTTAACATTAACACCTAACATTATTTTTATTAATATAGCAAGCAATATATGATAAGCTAGCAAAATATTTGTCTTTTCAGCAGATAGTAAAGTTAGTGAAAAGCTCATAAAAACAACTCCGTGCAATATGATTTGAAGTTATGCTCACATATCGACTACAAGATACGAATTAACTATACTATAAAATAAAATATTTACCATTTCCATCCATTGCTGGCGACTCTGCATTCGCTGTAACCGAATCGCACGTCGTTGGATCGCTCTCTTTCGCCTTGCAGCCAACATAAGCTTTCGGCGTTGTCGCCGCTGAACCTCCATCTTCTTATATTGGCTTTGCTGCCTCATCTTCCACCACGCAAATACCAAAAAGAGCAAACAAACAGACGCTTCGGTCCTCTCCATCTCGATCGTCATGTGATTTTAGCAAGCTAGTGTGTCCTGCCTGAATGAACTTCATAATTCCCGCTGAAATGGGTGGGGTTGTATGACGTTCGATCCAGGAAGGCGGGGTTTATGGCAGCGCTGCGGGGCTACTGGCCCGGCAGTGGAAACGCAAGCCCGGTGCTTGAGGCCCGAGTCCAGTGGCCCGGCTCGGCTCGCTGTTAGCCCTGGCCCGGCCCTGGCCCGACAGTGGAAACGCGGCTAATGATTCATTCAGAGACACCGCTACTGTATTTTGCTTGGAAATGAGCAATGGTTAATTCTACTGGCTTTGTTTGGAACCCCTTTTATTGGCAGAGCAAAAATAGACAAAGTAAAGGAACATTCGCTCAGAACACGTTTTAGCGTTGAAAAACACAAGACACAGGCATTGGAACAAGTATGTAAAAAACTCACAATTCATTTCACAAACTTCACATGCATTTTTTTAAAGGTTGAACTTCTTTTAAGTACAGCGTTTTTAGGATGCTGTGTCATGCACGAGATGCTGCAAAAAATTCAAGCATTTTGCATCAACATTTGTTAAGCTCATGTTTACATAGAAAAACATACAGCATATTGGAATAAATACATTAAATAAAGTATATTAATTAGATCACCAGATTCACCACAAATCACCATAGTCCACAAACAAGATATGCACATGTAAAGTCAAGTGCAAAAGTTTTCTGGAAGCGAGAAAGAAACAATCAAGCTGAAAAAAAAACCTACTGACACAGTGCAATAACCTCTGTTCTCTGTGTCCTGTGAACAGGCTTGCCATTGATTAAAACAGCAAGGTGTGCAATAAAGCGCAGGCGAAGTGCTGGCTCCATATGGCCTCAGACCCCGAGGCTGTGAGCTTGCTCTTCAGCCTCCCCCTGCTCCTTTGCTCCCCTCTCTCCTCTTTTCAATTCTACAGATGGCAAAAACACAATTCAAAGCCCCAACACAATGGGTCCTTGGCAGCAGTTCAACCATTTACTTCAGTAATTAACAGTGCAGATACGACTACAATTATGGGATGGATACTAACTATGTCACCCTGAAAATTAGAGTGAGCTAACGGCTTGTTCTGCATGATACAGTAGGTGGCTCTACTGTAAAAATAATATATATATATATATAAAAGAGGATATTTATAAAAGGTGATAAACAACATGCTTGCAGGACACCGTGATTACTTCATAATTAGTTTACATAAGCTTCCTGTCCAGCGGTGAAACATAGTAATTAAAGCGTGACAGAAAATCTTTGTAAGCTTAAGAAAAATTTACATTTCAGGCCTATGTGTACTGATTACATATTAAATCAATGCACTGCCAACTGTTAAGCACAAATAAGCCTTACACTGAAGGGTGTATAATTGCAGCAGAACGAAGGGCTTGCCTCACACTGCAGACAATAACTTCAAAGCAAGGCTTTCGCTTACTCCTCCATAATTAGTCCAAATCCCACTCAAATTATCCTATTGAATCATCTATTCTCTACAATCATGCTGAATGTATACTACATATCTAAAAGGTTTTATGATCTGGACACTCATAAGCCATCAAGCACACTTCTGGATATAAACAAATACACTGCAAAAGCAAAATCTAGACAGCTTGGCTACTTGAGCCCACAACAGCTCAAACTTTCTAGTCAACTCAGGGACGTAAATAGAAGTAAGAGATTCAATTGGTAACTTAACTCAATGTAACAGTCTTTGTTCTCATTTGCAGGACAGGAGATGAATACAGCATGACTGGCAGTAGATCCGAGGAAGACGAGGAAGGTGAAGATGATGATTGCCACAGGGAAATGGTAAGCGAGTCAGGTAAGTCAGACACTTGTTCCAGGGACTGGGAACGAGTGGGAGGAGCTGAGGAATCTGGTGCTGGCATAGAAGATGAGTTTGTGACAGTGATCTCATGTAAGTGACAGATTGCAGGAGGGGAGAGGTTAATGTCCCACATCATCATAATATGATGATAATGATGTCCACAGACAAATCATTTATAATAAACACGGCAATGTTCCATAAACACATATGATTTGTCCATTTTGATCATGATGACTTTAATTCCTTAGGCCAAGGCAAGGTTTGGGGGCTTATGAGAACTGTAACTATTTGTTGTTACTACAAATTTCAAAACTACTCAATGTAAAGCATTTTAAACCTTCTTTCCTAAAAACCTTGTTTTCTCCTCTAAGCTTGCCATTTTGCCAAGACATCCCTAACATCTGTGGCAATAACTGATAACAGTTCGACCTGTTTTTCATAAGTTCTCCACACCTTCCAGCTCTCCAAGGAGATGTGATTAGTTACTTCACCAGAATGGATCACCAGCAGTATTATTCTCTCATAGATTCAAGTCAACATAAATTAACAACCATTTTTCAAGACTGCACGTAATCCAGTGACAATCCTAGTATAAATATAATGTCAATTTTCACAATCAAACACCACAGCACAAACTACAGCCTGTTATACAACTACATTTCGGGTAATGCTGTTCAGTCCTATGGAATGCATTTATACCCAATGGAACAGGCACATTACACAAGACCATATGCTGCCAAAGTTCCAACAGAGGCCGCATTACCATCTAATTCTGCATTGCAGGAAATGAAGGAATCATTGCTGGCATTGAGTCTGATTAACTCTGCATGACTCCATCAATACCCCAGTGAGCTGGTCTGCTTCTCTCTCCACAGGTGAGCGATGTGTTCCCATTCCCAACAACAACACACAGACAGGCATAAGTGTCCATCTATCTCCAGAGGTGAGGAGGAATTGTACGATCTGCAAATGATCTTACAAGATGATCTCCTGCATGAATAATAAAAATAATTGCATTTAGAGGAGAGAGAGGAAGCTACTGCTGCTACTGAAATACAAATATAACATTTTTGTTATGCCAATAAAGCACATTGAGCAACAATCGAGAATGCTTGGATTTAAAGGAATAAATGTAATCAAATGATCAAATTAGCACTAATTAGCATTAGGGTGCTGAGTCTAACTATTAAAGCTCACAAAAGACCAAAAAAAAAAAAAAAAAAAACAGCTCAAGTCAACTTCTTAATTATTCTTGTGCATGCAGCATTTCCAAGACTCGTGCACCCTAAGTGCAGATAAAGACACCATCTGCTGGTAATTAGAGCTAAATAATATCAGACATTATAGCTAATCATTTTGACTGCAAATTTGATTAAAACCTGTTTATAAATCTGGATGTTTTTTGTTTTCCTACACAAAGGGTCCATGTGTTGTGAAACCATAGTCGGGGGGAAAAGCAACACATTAAAACAGACTGATTATTCTTTTCCATAAACCTTGGGAAACATATAAACATAAAAGGAATAACACGCCCAGTCCTAATCTTTTATAGCTCATTTGCGTTAAATGAGAAGGAATTACTGTGTATCACTACGTCCTGCTACAACAGCAAGGCATTGGCCTTAATGGCTTTTTATTAGCTTAATCTCCAAATTAAATGGTGTTTGAAGCTGAAGACGCTCTCTTTTCCACACTGTTATTACCCCCATCATCATGAACCCATTTTCCTGCCGAGACCAATTTGAATAAGACGAGAAGGCTGCCTCAAATATGTGATGGCTGTGTGTGCGTGTGTGTTTGTGTGATGGACCTGCAGGCGAGAGAGAGAAAAAGAGAGAGATCCATAATGAGGGATGCTGGGGAATTGCCCTCCTGGAAGACCTGATGTGTTTCCAGTTGGATGCCAGCTGCCAGAAATCAAGACAAACACTGATCATTGACAGGAGGATTAACACAGCTACACACAGACATACACACCTCAACACGCCGGTGCACTGAGATCTTATAACGGGCAATGCTTAAAGCAAAATCTGCATTAATTAAATCAGTTACAGGCTTTCAAACATCTTCAACTCATATATTCAATTAGTCAGCAACATGGTGTAGCTAGCAGGGAGACATTATGGGTGTAATTAACAACATATTAATGTGTAAATGAGACAAAGCTCTAGCACTCCCCGTTTTTTCGTAAGAAATTCACATATATAAGAGTAAATAAATACATATTTGACTACACAAACATGTTTGCACCATACATTTGTATTATATTGGGTGTTTCCTCAACTATGGGCACTTTTTGCTCTGTGAACTTAAACTCTTGTGTAAGACGAGAAAGTCTAAAAGAGTCCAAAAGAGAACAGAGTAAAACAATTTTAAACACTTTTTAGACTCTCTCTAGTTTATTAAGTTTGTCTATTAACAGTGACTGTACCAGGAGAATTCTGTAATTGTTGCCATTCTGCCAGTGTTATTCCCAACCTATCTCAAATTATTTATTTAGTTTGATAACATTTTGTGATGGAAATTACATTTTAAATACCGGTATATATGTATAGTTCAACAGAACCTGCTTGACACACGAGAACAAACCTCATTGGTTCTTGCGGAAGCTCAAACTTGCTGCGTAACACACAAGAATGAACCTCATTGTTTCTCTCACATCAAGCAAGCTTCCATTTACTATAACTGATGTGTGAGTTGATGAATGTTTATATGTAAATAAAAGCCTAAATTAAATCTATTCATCCTACTGTCACGAATTAGATCCAATGAAGACGATGATAATGGAAAGGTAACAAGTTTGTTTAATAGGTAATTCAAGATAGCAGCCAACATGCGAGACAGCGTGCAATGCACAAACCGTGTGCACTTAACACAAACAATAACCGACCGTGAACACAGAACAGAGAGGAACTTAAATACACAGATGAACAATGAAGACAAGGTGATAACAGCTGAACACGGTGCGGGTAATGGTGGAGTGAGTGCAGGTGTGAGCCGGAGAGGATGATGGGACATGTAGTGCAGACGATGATTAACGCGTGACTGTGACAGTACTGGCATCTCCTTCTGTTCTGGAGGGACAACAGGGACTGAAGACTCCAGGACGGTACCGGCAGCTCGGAAGACCAGGGCGGAGCAGCTTGTGTAGATGGCCAGGGCGGAGCAAGCTGTGCAGGCGGCCATGGCGGAAACGACCCTTCGGGCGGCCATGGCGGATCGGCCTTCGTGGCTAGTCCATGAGAGCCCGGTCTGGCCACAAAGGTCGAGGATGTATAGCCCTCCCCAAAAAAATTCTTGGGCGGAGCTATGGGTTTAGGCTCAGGGACAGGTTCTGAGGACTCGGCGGTATGGCAGCGGCCATCTTTGGCCAGGGTTCAGGTGCGGTTGACCCGGCGAGAACAGTCTCTGGTTCGGCAGGCATGACGTGAACAGTCTCTGGAGCGGCAGGCATGTCGTGAACAGTCTCTGGTGCGGCAGGCATGACGTGAACAGTTTCTGGCGCGGCAGGCATGACGTGAACAGTCTGTAGCAGCAGGACTGACATGAAAAGTTTCTGGCGTGGTAGGCATGATGTGAACAGTCTCTGGTGCGGCAGGCATGACGTGAACAGTCTCTGGCATGGCAGGACTGACATTAAGCTCAGGCTCGGCAGGACTGACGTGAAGCTCAGGCTCGGCAGACATGATGTGAAGAAACTCAGGCTCGGTAGACATGACATGAACAAACTCAGGCTCGGTAGACATGACGTGAAGGAACTCAGGCTCAGCAGACATGACGTGAAGAAGCTCAGGCTCGGTAGACATGACGTGAAGGAACTCAGGCTCGGCAGACATGAAGTGAAGAAGCTCAGGCTCGGTAGACATGACATGAAGGAACTCAGGTTCGGTAGACATGACGTGAAGATCAGGCTGGTCAGGCATGATGTGAAGATCAGGCTGGTCAGGCATGACGTGAAGATCCTCAGACTGGGCAGGTACGATGTGAAGACATTCAGGCGGTGAGGTGAGGAAGGTGGCTTGTGATGGTGGTTGTGTGGCTGTGTAATTATCAGCCTCACCTACAGTGAAGGCTGAACCGTTCAACAACAGCACATGATCTAGGTATTGTGCAAATGAACAAGGTTTAGCGGCTGAGGTCGATTGGTACAGAGGATTGTCCAGTCCAAGCCCGAACACGTTTTTTAGGACGTCCTCTGTCCAGGTGAGCTGGTGTGAAATCTCTAGAAATTCCCCCACATATTCCTCAATAGAGCGGCCGTTCTGAAAACAAGTCAGTAGACGGTCGGTTGAGTTCAGATGGGTGCGAGAAATGCCCATATTAGCAGGTGCGGGTAATGATGGAGGGAGTGCAGGTGTGAGCCGGAGAGGATGATAGGACATATAGTGCAGACGATGACTAACGCTTGACTGTGACACCTATAAAGTTATGGTGTCACTTCAGAAATTTTGGACTAAACCGCTCAATTCATAGATTAGTTTTACAATCTCTTTATGAATTTTCAAAGTGTCAAATTGTCAGTTGCGTAGCTGTCAATGGAGGGGCAGAAAGGTCTCAGATTTCATCAAAAAGATCTACATTTGTGTTTCGAAGATGAACGAAAGACTTACGGGTTTGGAACGACATGAGGGCGAGTAATTATCGAAAGAATTTTCATTTTTGGTGAACTAACCCTTTAAGTTGACAGATAACGTTTATACCGAGCGTTGTGAGCCCGTTTAAATTGATCTAAACCAGGTTGGATGGTTTTTTCAACTCTAAACCTAATTTGAAAGTTTGTTCAATAGCTTTATGCAACAGGCCTCAGAACTGAGAACCACAACAAAACATCCAACAAAGGACAACACCAGGGGCCTGTTTCAGAGTAGGTTTAGAGTTGACAAATCCATATAAAAATATAAATATTTGTCCTAATGGCTTTCCATACTAATGTGTCTTGTGCAGCGAACAGCCAATCACATGGAACAAAGATGGAGAGCGCCATTGTCTGCCCCATTTAGGGTGATTGTGATTCCTTGTGGTTTCTCTCTCAAGGTTCCTTTGTCCTTTGTGATTTTGCCATAACTGTTGACCTTCTTCTCCCTCTTTCTATCACTCTCTGATTCTCATCCTCTTTCATTGTCTGTTGCTTTATTTTGTTGTATATACATTTATTCCATGTAATTTTAGTCACCGGTGTACATAGTTTTTCCTTTATTAAATCCATGTATATTCATTTATTGACTCTGTCTCTTGCTCATATTACGAAGTCCCTTTAATGTTCGGTCAAAGCTACACGCTTTACAATTGTTGATACTTTAAATAGTCTATAAGAAGGATAACTCCTCTTGAGATTTGATAAAAGATCGTACAGTCAGTTTGCTGGACAAACAGATTATTCGATAACAAATTAATTCCATTAAGAGTTATCCTGAGAATCGATCTATTCTAGACAATTGATATATTAATATTTAATTATAACACGTTGTGATTGATTATTGATATAAAAATTTATCTATTTTTGCCTACCTATATGGATTATAATTGATTATAAACCGCTGTATTTAGTTGTCCACATAGATAAGGTAAGATTAGATAAATTATAATTTGTAGGCGATTCACGATCATATTCATGATTATTAAAATTATATTCCCTTTATTTGAGCTAGAATCCCTACATGACATTCAAGCTTTATAAAAAAATATATGAACCGCCACTGACGTCACTGCATTAGAATCTTTCTCCTTCATGACACCTGTCTACTTGACCCTGTATTCGCCGTTAATCAACACCTCATCAAAGTAGATTATTTCCCTTTTGCATTCTGGTGAACTTGAAAGAGATGGCTTTGAAACAGTGCAGATCCTGCGCAAGACCTATTGAGCTCCTGATGGACATGACTCGTGTGTACTTTGCCTGGGTCGTGCCCATACGCGAACAGTTATGGAAGGGTCTGATTGCACCTACTGTGAAGAGATAAGCATTAGGACCCTTCACCTCTGTATTGCCACCGTAAAATGCCAGTGAATATGCTTCCCCCCTCCGCCGATGTCAAGCCGTGGAGAAAGAAGTAACGCCAGCTGGACGGCGCTTACTCAGGAGACAAGCTCACAGCGGCCCAGCTCCCGCATGCATCGCGCTCACCTGAGCCCCCTGTCACTTATGCCAAAGACTCCCTCCGCCCCTCTAAAGGAGCACGCGGATTGGTGTCTTTTGGCGCGTCGGAGGACGACGACGATACCATGTTGACTACAGCTTTAGAGAGAGAGGATTGGTCATAGAGTCCAGTCCCAGAACCAATGGCGTCCAATAGCAAGGCAAGCAAGTTCCAGCCGCCGGGGACAACGAACTCCTGCACATTCTCACTAAAGCGGTGGAAGAGTTGGGTCTGGAGTGGTCTCCTCCCGCCGAGCCAACTGGACGAGTGGTTTCTGCACTCGGGCTGCCACCAGAACAAGTGGTTAAGCAAAGCTTCCCCCCATTAAAGGAGCGGTAGCAGCACTCCTTCTTAAACCTAAAAAAACAAAGTTTGCTCAAACATATCTCAAACTTACCTAGGTTTTTGGGAACTTGTACTTGGAAATATACTCCCGCCCACCTGCCGTTGAATAAGATGCGGGCTCAGGACAAGCCTAAGGTTTTTTTAGACCTCTTTGAGAAGAAGGCAGAGGCAGGTCGTTGGACTCAGCCATCCAGCTGGCGGAGGATCACATGGTGGGATGTCCAGGGGTCGGCGAACCCCTCCCAGCAGTCTCTCTCTCTCTCCGTCTTCTTTGTCTTCCTCTCCCCAGGTCTCGTCCTCCAGGCCTGCCGAGAGTTCCACCCCGAGGACGGGGTGGGTCAGGTCTGGACTACACTGGTGGCCCGCGAGCTCCGCCAAGGGGGCTGACCACCGCCGGGACCAATGCCGTTTCACCTACCTTCTCTTCATGCCAATCGCTTGAGCCACTTCCTACCACTAGAGCGGAGGGTAGGTGATGGAGGTGGGGACAATGATCCGGGTCCCGGATGTCCCACAGGCTGCCGCCAGTCAGGCTGGCTGGTACCAAATACCTGTGAGTATTAAGGGGGGTACCTATCCGGCTCTGGTGGATTCCAGATGTAACCAAACCTAGATCCATCAGAGCCTGATGCAGCCCGAGGCATTGGATATGAGCCGCATGGTTCAGGTACGGTGTATGCACGGATGTAGTGAAATATCCTATAGTGACTGCTGTTATCCATTTTTGGGGACAAAAGCATAATGTGGAGGTGGCAGTTTACCAGCACCTCCGACATCCACTAATTCTGGATACAAATGGGCCTGATTTTAGTGAATTATTGACGTATTTATGTGCGGATGTCTCTTGTGGAGATGAAAAGCAAGAAAGGGGTGTGGCGGTGCAGCTTGGAGAGGTGGAGCCGGGACCACTGACATCTGATTCAGGGGAACCGAACGCCATAGAGAGGCTGATTCTCTCGAAGCGTAATGACTTTCCCCTGGAGCAGTCGCAGGATGAGTCATTAAAACATGCGATTGAACAGGTCCGTTCTGTCGACGGTCAACCCCTCCAACCAGCTCATCCGCTCTCCTATCCATATTTTGCTATTTTAAAAGATCGGTTATATCGAGTGACACAAGACGCTCAGACCAAACAGGATACAAACCAGTTATTAGTACCAAAAAGCTGTCGGGAAATGCTTTTCCAGGCGGCTCATTGTAATCCCATGGCGGGACAAGCAACAACATTAAATTGTCTCATGGCTCGTTTTTTTTGGCCGGGCATTCACGAGAATGTACGCAGATAGTGCGCATCTTGTCGTGAATGTCAGCTGGTAAATCCGCCGGCCTCCCCAAAAGCACCTTTGCGCCCCCTTCCATATATGCAGGTCCCCTTCAAAAGAATTGGCATGGACCTCATCGGGCCATTGGAAGTAGCCCCCTTCGAGCTACTTCATGGACGTCAGCCCCGCAGGGCACTAGATGTCCTGAAGGAAACTTGGGAGGAGGGACCTTCGGAAAGTCGAAATGAAATTCAGTATGTCCTGGACCTGAGAACAAAACTCCACACATTGGGGTGGCTCTTGGGTGAGAATTTGTTGCAGGCCCAGGACAGACAGTCCCGGTTAAACAACAGGGGAACCAGACTGAGAGAATTTTCACTGGGAGATAAAGTCCTTGTATTGCTCCCTAAATCGAGTTCCAAATTACTTGTGAAGTGGCAAGGGCCCTTTGAGGTCACACAGCGAGTTGGGGATCTCAATTATGAGGTAATTCGAACGGATAGGAATGGGGCACGTCAAATTTACCACCTCAACCTCCTTAAGAAATGGTGTGAGACGGAGTCAGTGATGCTGGCGACTGTAATTGGTACGGAAGAAGATCTCGGGCCAGAAGTGAATACGAAAAATCAATCTCTCGCTCTGACCCCGGGAGGAGATCATCTGTCGCCGTTCTAGATCACTGATGTAGCCAGGTTGCAAGCAGAATTTGCGGACGTGTTCTCGCCCCTACCCGGTCGAACAAATCTCATTCAGCACCATATTGAGACCGAGCCAGGCGTGGTGGTGCGCAGCCGGCCGTATAGGTTACCCGGACACAAGATAAAAATGGTTCAGACTGAATTGGAGACGATGCTCGAGATGGGAGTAATAGAAGAATCCAACAGTGATTGGGCCAGCCCGATAGTTTAAGTACCTAAAACCGACGGCTCGGTTCGTTTCTGTGTGGATTTACGCAAAGTTAATGCTATGTCGAAATTCGACGCGTATCCAATGCCGCGGGTTGACGAACTGCTTGATCGGCTAGGCACCCCTCGTTTTTATTCGACACTGGATTTTAACTAAAGGTTACTGGCAGATCCCCTTATCGCCTCTATCCAAAGAAAAGACAGCCTTTACGAAAACACCGTTTGGATTACACCAATTCGTAATACTTCCTTTCGGGTTGTTCGGGGCTCCGGCCACATTTCAGCGCCTCATGGACCGAATTCTCTGGCCGCATGCTACCTATGCTGCTGCCTACCTAGATGGCATCGTCATTTATAGTAATGACTGACAGCGTCATACGGAGCATGTGTGCGCTGTCATGAGAGCGCTGAGACTGGCTGGGCTGATGGCCAACCCAAAGAAGTGTGCGGTTGGGCGTGTGGAGGTCAGGTATCTGGGTTTCCACTTGGGTCACGGGGAGGTGCGTCCCCAAATTGATAAGACAGCAGCAGTTGCAACGTGCCCAAGACCCAAGACCAAAAAGGAGGTGAGACAATTCCTGGGGCTGGCAAGATATTATAGAAGGTTTGTACCTTCAGACCTCGCCAGCCCGCTGACTGATCTCACTAAAAAGGAAGCACCAGATCCAGTCCAGTGGATGGAGCAGTGTCAGTTGGCTTCCACTCAAGTAAAAGATGCTCTATGTGGTGGACTCTAACATTCTCCTGACTTTTCTCTGCCCTTCTTGTTGCAGGCTGATGCATCGGACAGGGGGCTTGGAGCAGTCCTGTCTCAGGAGATAGAGGGAGAGGAACGGCCGGTGCTGTACATTAGCCGCAAACAAGTCGGGCGGTATGTGGCAAGGGGGGCGTGGTTCAGCGAGGTCTGTGACGGGAGAGAGAGAAAGGAGACGAGCGAAGTAAGTGGGTCAAGTGCAAATGACAAACACCTGTGTCTTGTTTCAGTAATTGGCATGAAGAGACCGGATAAAAGCCACCTGGTAAAAGTGAAGCAGGAGAGAGGGACTGCCTGAGACTCGTGAGCTTAAGCCAGTGGGAAGAGTTGGACTGTTTTAAAGCTCTGAGGAGTGCTGATGGGAAGAGTTATTTTTGATTGTGTTTTGAGAAGCGCCACAGCGTGGATTTGTGTAATTTTGTGATCTACTGTTACGTAGAAATAAAATCACGAGTCTCAAACAAGCCAACCCCGTCTTCTTCCTTCACCTATTGAACGAAACTTTCTACAGTAACAAACAAGGGTAACTGTGGAAACTAAAAAGGCACAAAGCAAACAGGAACTAAATACAGGAAGTGAACACAGAAACAATGGGAACAGAAAAAACACTTTCATAAAACATAAAAGTCCTTAAACACAAGACAGGGAAACACACAACCATAATCATGAGACTGGTCTGGGATGGGGTAAAAATATAAAATATACACATAAAAGGCTTTTGATAAATAGGAAATAAATAAATAAATAAATAAAAAATAAAATGTTTAAGCCAGTTTTAATGTTTTAATAATAATAAAATAAAATAAAAGTTTGAGACAGTTTTAATGTTTTTTATGTTAATTTAAGTTTTTTGACGTTTTAATACATATAACAGGCTGAGATATTAAATATGAAAATGTGAGGAGAGAGTGAGAGGAAAAGAGAACAAAAGAGAGAGAGAATGAGATAAAAGCAGAGTTGCAATTAAATCTGATTTATTTCTCATCAATAGCACTCCATCCAAAACCCAATAAACTGTTTTACTTCATGTTAAAATGTTTCTCTAAAATCCAGAGATCCACCTGTTATTAAAAATCTTTTGTTATTGCACAACATAACCGGTCAAAAATTTAAAATGAAATTAAAATCAAAATTAGACCGATCAATAACATTAATTAAATTAAATGACACCAAATGGTCTGTTTTACTTCTTTTTGAACACTAGAACAAAAACATCTGTGATGCTGACAAGAGGATAACATGACATGACAGCACAACTAGAACAGCACAAGCTCCTCAGTGCTTCATTAGTATCCAGATGCTGCTCCTCTCCTCCCTGCAGCTAAACTGCTTTGACAGAGAGATACCACACAAATTTGGAATGAACAAATTGGCTTGAGACTTCGCTGTCAACATTTGGTAAGTTAATAACAGTGAAGAAATTATTTTGTGTTTCTCTCCACATCAACAACTGTTGCTTTGATTGAAATCCATCTGTCTACATTAAGTCTGCACATTACCATGACCCAAACAAAGACCCTCAAAACTGAAACCAGCTCTGAGATTAGACCCTACAGTATCCCTGACTGGATCTTCCATTAATCGATCAATCCAATGGCAACAATCTTAAAGGGATTCTCCACCCAAAAATGAAACTTCTCTCATCATTTACTCACCCTCATGCCGTCCCAGATATGACTTTCTTTCTTCAGATGAACACAAAGAAAGATTTTTAGAAAAAAAATCCATATCTGTGAGTCTTTTTCTTGAGGCATGAGGGTAAGTATTATGAGAAAACTATAATTTTGGGGTGGAATATCAATTTAAGCTGAAAAACTAAAACAATACTTTTAAACATATTTAAAAAAAAAAATTGCATCCAGCACTGGAGATTTGTTTCTGTATAATTTAGCTACTAAGGTAATAATATCCAGTACATAATAATGTCAGCTCAGCTGGTATATATATAAGAACTAAGGTCTGTTCAGTACTTCACATAGCTTAGTGTGCAGGCATTTGTGCAGTATCCTACACAGTTTATAGAATGATAGCAATTATGCATTCAAATATAATGGCAATGATTGGCCAAAACAATCAGGAAACATTTAAGAGATCTGTAATGAGCAATACGAGTTTTTTTCTAGTAGCTATTGTAGGATTACAAATTGTATTTAAATGTTTAATTGAGCTTCCAATACTATAGTATTTTAACTGAGAAAGTTGCACACTGTTTTGTCCATTTTGAGGCAATCAGGGTTTCGGACATTAACCTCTTGTCACATCTCAAAGGTCAGCTGGGCCTTTTGTTGATCTAATCAGGCTGATTGGATTAGCATCTCAAGACTCTGAGTTACACTGTTACCTGATGAAATCAGGTAACCAGCTGAATCAAGAGTCCCCTCCTCTATGAAATTAATCCCACCCCCTTGAAATGTATATAAACTGCAATGTAAAGTTCCCTTAGTTAGACTTGGGTAAGATTTTGGATGAAGCAGACTACAGCAAATAAACAATCCTGCTTAAAAGATACAATCCCAACGTCTCCTGGTCTTCGCTTCTAAGTCTCCTACACTTAAGAAGAACAAGGTTTACAACAGATGGTGCCGCAACCCCGGGATAGAGCTACTCACAAGATTGAATCAACAAAAGATCTCAACGAAGAATGAACTTTCTGACTGAGTTCCAGACGGAACCTTGAAAAGCTCAAGCTCAACAAAGATCTCAACAAAGAATGAACTTTCTGACTGAGTTCCAGAACTGAATCTCAACTGGACCTCAACAAAGCTGACTGAGTTTTCCAGACTGAATCTTTTCATTCAAACAACGATTCGGTGAGTTTCACTCTATTCAAAGAACCAGACCAGTACGAATTTTGTGCCTCTGCGCCGTCAGAGAAAGAGTTATCAGACACCTCTAGTGTTTGATTACCTAAAGTTATCCTTTAAAAGTTGTCTTTTAAAAATGAAAATATATCCTCTGTTCAGGCAGGGACGTTTTTAACATCACATGTTAAAAAGATATCCTCTGTGTCAGGCAGGGAAGATTAGTATTATTTTGCTAATTATTTGTTTTGTTGTTTGTTACCTTGTGGTGTCACCCTCTAAAAAAATTATTTTAGAGAAGAGAGTTTGATCCTCTGTTCAGGCAGGGAAGTTTTTAACATCACGTGTTAAAAAGATATCCTCTGTTTGTCAGGCAGGGAAGATTAGTATTATTTTGCTAATTATTTGTTTTGTTATTTGTTACCTTGTGGTGTTACCCTCTAAAAAAATATTTTAGAGAAGAGAGTTTGATCCTCTGTTCAGGCAGGGAAGTTTTTAACATCACGTGTTAAAAAGATATCCTCTGTTTGTCAGGCAGGGAAGATTAGTATCATTTGCTAATTATTATTATTTATTTATTTATTTTTTTTTTTTTGTGTTGTTACCCTCTAAAAAAATTATTTTAGAGAAGAAAAGTTTGACCCTCTGTTTCAGGCAGGGAAGATTAGCGTAACATGCTAATAGTTTGTGATGTGTTGGTAACAAGGAAGTTTAACAATAGTTGATTTGTGTTAACAAGCGTACCCTCTGTGATCAGAGAAGTTTAGTGTTTGTTTGTGTGGTAACAAAGAAATCCACAAAATGATTAAGAAAAGTGCTAGACTAATCTCCACAACTAAAAAAGGTGGTCTTGCTACTCCTTTCTGGTCAGATAGCGAATTTAAAACACTGTTAGGAGAACAGATGGATCTAATAGTCACTGAAAAAGTTAGACAAGAAATAACACAGAAATATGAGATTCATCCAGATAAGATTTGGTCTGTAGAAGAGTGTAAAGAAGTACTAGGAGCAAGTATTCGCAAGAACAATGTGAAAGCCATAATTTGTTGCCATAGAGAATTTCTTTTAGCAAAAGCTACAGAACAGTCTCAGCATAACACGTGCTAGAGTTTCCGTGTTGACCAAGAAATTGAACCGCAACAAAGATGCAGAAAAAACTGATGTGGAAGAAGTAAGTCAGCCTGATAACATTTACCCTGATTTACGAGCGTTCTTTGAAACAGATGTAGCCATCCAATCAGTCACTGATAAGCCTGTAAATTCAGTTTATGTGTGTGGAGCTAGAAAAAGATCACAGGGAATTGAGGAAAATGAAAGTGTTTCTACCCACCCTTCTGTAGTCCGAATACAAACTGTCGCAAAAGCCCTTGGACCTAAGGATATAGAACGACTCTCTGAGAGTTTACCCTCACCTTGTAAACAGTTTTCTGAATTTAGAAGGGCATTGATCAGCAAAATTCGTCTATATGACATTTCGTTAACAGAAGTCACACAGTTAATGTCACAAATTTTAACTGATTCTGAATTCAACAGTTTTGAATCTGCAGTGACTTCTGAACTACAACATGCCAGTAGAGGCGATATGAGAGAAGGTGTTTTGAAAATCCTAAAGACTATCTTAGGACCCAAAATAGACTGGTCTAGAGTTACTAGCTGTGTACAAAAGAAAGAAGAAACGGTAAATGAATATACTGAACGGTTTTGTCAGTCAGCCATAACTTACAGTGGAATAGTGGATGATTCTGAAAGTGTGCTCGATCACAAAGGACCACTAATTCGTATCTGGTCAGATGGGCTTGTAGCCGAATACAGAAGAGCTTTGCCATTCCTAGATCTAACTTGGTCTAACAGAACTCTCAGAAGTAACGTTGACAGGTTAGCTGCATGGGAAAGAGATGCTGAGGTTAAAGCCAAAGTGAGAGTAGCAGCAGCAGCTACATTTAGCACAGCAAAACAAGAAAACAGTTGGTCTAAAAAAGAAGGCAGCTGCCACTATTGTGGAAGATTAGGACATTGGGAAAAAGAGTGTAGGAAGAAATTGCAAGATACAAAAAGAAATGCTATGCATAATTCTGCTCTTTCTCAGCCTGCTTACAACCCGGAAGCAGTTCCACAAGTGTCCACTGAAAATTTAGGACCGCTTGTTCAGGCTCTTTTAAGAGCACAATAAGACCAGGAAAAAAACTAATTGTTGGGGCTGTGCGTAGCTACCTTACCCCTGTAATCCATCATAATGACACAAGAATTTTTGTGAAAGGTAGCATACAAGAGAAAGAAATTGATTTTTTGCTTGATACAGGTGCAGAAATTACCATAATTCCTACAAAATTGGCTAAAGGTTTAGACATTCTGTACAAGAAAACCAAATTTTCTTTAACTGGCGTAATAGGTGAAGATTCTGATTTGTATGAAACCCCGCCCATAGATGTACAATTTGGCCCGAAAACTCTGACTACAAAATTGTTATGTGCTCCATTAAATACAGGTGCAATTTTAGGCATGGATCTCCTGAGACAAATACATCTAACTTTAGACGTGTCCTCAGAACCTGCTAGCATTAAAATTTCCTCAGCACAAGTTTCTACCAATAATGTGATCCCTCCTGAGTATGCTTTCTTACAGAATCATCCAATTTGGGCTAAAGACAAGGATGATTGTGGTTTGTTGACAGGTGTAGAACCAATTAAATTGACGGGGACTTCACCCCCGGTCACCAAACAATATCCGATCAATAAGGAAGCTATACAGGGGATCAAACCTATTGTAGAAAAGTTTCTGATGCAGGGAGTGCTAGTTAAAACCAATAGTCCCTGTAACTCGCCCATATGGCCCATCAAGAAATCCAATAGGACATGGAGACTTACAATAGACTACAGAGTAGCCAATAAAAATATTGATAAAATCACCCCTCTAGTGGCAGATCCTTCCACAATCTCTAATGGCATACCATTAGAGAGTAAGATTTTTTCAGTAATTGATATGTCTAATGGATTCTTTTCTGTACCGTTGCACTCTGACAGCCAGCCATGGTTAGCTTTTACAGTTGACTATGAGCAATACCAGTGGACACGTTTGCCACAGGGATTTCAAAACTCCCCAACCATATACCATCAGGCTGTCAGACGTGATTTGTGTGACCCAGAATGTCCGGTAAAACAGTCCACTATGATCCAATATGTCGATGATATTTTGATTGCCTCAACAGATCACGTGGTACATCAAACTGAATTGGCATCATTGTTGGACTATTTGCATAAGAAAGGACACAAATGCAGCTTTCACAAAGCTCAAATTGCTAAAAAGCAAGTCACATTTCTGGGTCAAACAATTGGTGCAGGAAATAGATCCATTACACAGGATCGAGCGGCTTCAGTCAAAGCCATACCCCCGCCTACTACCATTAAAACACTCCGATCATTTTTAGGAACAGCAGGTTACTGTAGACCTTGGATTGAAGACTATGCCTCAATTGCACAGCCGCTCTATGACTTGTTGAAAGGCCATGGTAAAGATTCTGATACTGTTTGTATGGAAGAATGTCACCTCAAAGCGTTCAATGATTTGAAAAGAGCACTATGTCAAGCACCAGCATTAGGAATTGCCCAAACTGATAGACCATTTGTGCTTTATGTCCATGAACATTTAAGCTTCATGACTGCATGTCTAATGCAAGATCATGGGGGCAGTTTACGCCCAATTCATTACTATTCTGGTAAACTTGACATAGTAGCTCAAGGTATGGGCCCATGCCTCAGAGCAGTACAGGCAGTGCATCTAGCGCTTCAGGCTTCATCAGGAATGGTGTTAGGACAGTCTGTAAACGTAAGATGTCCACACGCAGTGTCCGCATTAATGAATCAAGCAAATGTCACTTCTGTCACTTCCTCTCGCTGGGGAAATTGGTTAGCAACTCTCACAGCCCCGAATATTGTCTTACAGCGTGCACCTGTCACGAATCCGTCCTCATGTATGATGTCTGCTATGACTGAAGTTTTGTTAGAGGATGAAGGAGAAATGACACACGATTGTGTTACGCTTACATATACCCCTACGAGTGAAGTAAAAGAAAATCCCATAGAGAATTCAGAATTTGAGTTGTTCGTTGACGGTTCAGCTCAAGTAATTGAAGGTAACAGACGAGCAGGTTATGCAGTAACGTCCACCACGGAAGTGTTAGCTTCAGGACGTCTTCCAGATCATTTTTCAGCTCAAGCTGCAGAACTAGTAGCCCTAACAAGAGCATGCACGCTAGCTTCAGGATCAGTTGCTAATATCTACACAGATTCCAGATATGCTTTTGGGGTAATTCATGATTTTGGTGTCATTTGGCAAACCAGACAGTTTCTAACTTCTGCTGGATCCCCCATTAAGCATGCTGAATTAGTGAAAGATCTAATGTTTTCCATGAAACTTCCAAAGAAATTAGCAGTGATCAAAGTAAAAGCACAACTAATACTACGGAAGCTAAAGGTAATGCTCTTGCCGATATGGCAGCTAAACAGGCTTGTTTCTATGCAACTGTACAAGTGTGTTCAGGTAGTGCAGAACAGAAGACAATTATGCCTCCTGAATCAATAATTGATCTGTACAAAGGCGTTCCTCTGTATGAAGCATGGACATGGTTAGACAAAGGAGCCACCGTGGATTCATCCGGTTGCTGGACAAAAGGGGGAAAGTATGTTGCTCCCGAATCACTGTTGCCATATTTAGCTCAACAAATACAAAATTTGGGTCACAGTGGTCCAGCAACGATGAATCACAGGTTCTCAAATCAGTGGTGGAATACAAAATTCAGAAATGTAGCCATAGAAACAGCCAAGAGGTGTGTTACATGTCAGAAAAATAATGATGTACCAGCAGCCACTACACCAGCAGCACATACCCCAGCCCCACCAGGACCATTTCGTCACCTTCAAGTTGATTACATATCATTGCCTTGTTGTAAGGGAAAAACTGATGTTTTGGTAGTAATAGATAAGTTCTCAAGATGGGTAGAAGCTTATCCAACAGGGCGGGCTACAGCTGCACATACTGCTAAATGTCTTGTCACTGATTTCATTCCCAGATGGGGATTACCAGATTGCATTGACTCAGATCAAGGTACACACTTCACAGGACAGGTAGTCAAGGAAGTGTCTAGAATTTTGAAGATTAAGTGGAATCTTCACTGCCCATATGTAACAGGGTTAAAAAGAACATTTGATTTAAAGTATTGTGTGAATTTCATAAAATAAGGCATTTGGCTGTATTTATTGATGTTAGAAGGCTCCCCTCCTGTGGCTATTAATGGTACTGCAGATATTGGATTTTGTCGCTCTTCTCTTGCCGTACCGCAGCAGATTCAAGTGTCGACGCTGTGGGTATGTATGGTTTTTCATGCTCTGACGCATTAACAAATTAATTGTGAAAATGATACGTTTCAAGTGAATGTTTTCGACGCAATATATTTCATACATATATGTGAACATATAGATAATGCATTTAGCACTTAAACATGGTTGTTGAGAGTATTATAAGATGTATTGAATTTCCATTTGCGTCACGTGCGAGCACGGATTCATTTCTCGTGACGATTGCGTCTGTCTTATCTATCTGACGATTATTTGTATTATGAGTTGAGTGAATGTGTAATTTCTATCTTTCTAGTCCATATGAATGTCTGCAGTCTGTCATCAGCCAATGTAAATTGTCTTTCTTGTTGTTTCCCAAAAAAAAGGTATGTTGCTTTCATGTTTATACTGTTATAATTGTTAACGAATGTTATTTGACAATTAATGAAGAATTACTGATGTTGTCTGCAATTAACTATTCTGTACATTTACAATGGGGTACTTATTATAAGTATCATAAGTATTATGTTAAGTTTTTCACATTGTATATCATTACTATGTGTTTAATGTGAATAATACGAGTTAGCTGTGAGCAGATTCAAGTGTCGACGCTGTGGTCCATATGAATGTCTGCAGTCTGTCATCAGCCAATGTAAATTGTCTTTCTTGTTGTTTCCCAAAAAAAAGATAAATTCAAGCTTCAACCCCATTTGTGAGTGTATCCGTCCACATCCGTTACACTGGTGCCGTGACTCCGTGGATCCCTTGATCAGCTTGATGCAGATCGACCGTGTTTGCTGTGTGAAGATCGAGTTCATCGGTGGTTCGAGTCTTCATTGCTGTGTGCAGGTCAAGTTCGTCAGTGGGTCAAGTCTTCGATGCTTTGGATGAGGACAGTACATACTCACACACTGTTATTGGGACTGTACATTTGTTTTTCAAACACACAACGCATGGACACATAACATAGTACTGCTTTAACTGTCGTCGAGTTCAAGACAACTTCAAATAGTGAACTTTCTCATTACCAATATTGTTTATATTTTTCTTGTTTTATTTCTACCCTTTTTCTTGCAAAATTTTTCTTGTTTTTTTTTCTTTTCATGCACAACTTTTGATTTCATAATGGCTGAGAAACCTGAATATGATTGTGATCTGGATGCATCATGTTATGGTAACATGGGTTTCCCTAGAGGAAGGGGTGCATGGTTACTGAGTAGCGCCGAAGGTGGTACTTTCAGTGAAAACGTTAGTCGGGGGGTTGGACGATCAGAGTTAGATGATGACAACGGCAGGGGTATTGGGTTGAGTCAGTTCCCGGGTGGTACTCCTGTTGGTCGGGTTCCTGGTGAGGGCCCATACACCTCGACACCTGGTGTTGATAGAGTTGCATTTGACCACCTCACAGACATGGTAGGCCAGTTAGGTTCGCAGATTGGCGAGTCAATAGTTGCAAAACTAGTGTCTGCTGGCTTAGTTAATGCTAATGCTGATTGCCAAACCAATCCACTCAGTTACAATCAGACACCAGCACGTACAGAGCAGTGTACACAAATGGCTGCACCACAAGTTACAGTGCACATGAAGTCTGAACATGACTCATTTAGGGGCGATGGCTCTGATAAGTATGGCATTGAGGAGTGGGTGGAGAGGACCAAAGCTTACTTAAGAAATCAAATGTGCCCTGTTCATGAGCATGCCGAGGAGATAATGAGTAGACTAGCTGGAAAGGCAAGGGATGTTGTCAGAATCAGCCTTCCCAGTGATGATACGCTCAATGCCAGACGGGAACCTGAGTTAATTTATGGCATTCTTATGCAGTACTTAAGTGAAGCGACCTCATGCCTGCCACTTGCAGACTTTTATGCCACTCTCCCCAGAGCCAAAGAGAATCCTGTGGACTACTGGATTCGAATTAACAAAGCGGCTGATCTGGCAGATGAGGGACTGCGGAGACAAGGAAAACGTTTCGGCAACATAGGAGAGGAGGTAACACGGATGTTTGTTAAATTCTGTCCTGATCCCAGTTTGGCGAGTGTGTTCAGATGCAAGCCTGTTCAAGAATGGACTGCAAAGGAAATACAGAGCAGGATTGATGATTACCAGAGGGAATTTAGGAGTCGGGGGAATAATACAGTGAATCTGAGGAGTCAAACAACTGCAGTGTTCAACAATGAACATATTATGTACGATTGCCCAAAGACTGAGTCGCCTTCGGTTCCAGCCCAATCAGTCAGTTCTTTGCCTGAGGGATCCCATCATGAGTCTGATCAATCCTCAAGTGGAGTTCTGGTAGATCCTGTAGCTGAGGCCTTCCTTTCAGCACCAAAAAGCCATGTCTTTGACATGTCAAGAGATGTAAGAACATCTGTTTCTGATGGAGACACAAGAGGCGGTTCAGATTCACATGAATCCGATTCTGAGACATTCCTGTCTGCCCAGCCACCCTCTCAAACTCTTACCAACACACATGTAGCTGAGACTGTACCACAAAGTTCTAGCTCAGTCACACAGGTTAGGACACGTTTTGGTCGAGTCGTTAGACCTGTTGAAAGATTAATACATGTAATGTCTACACAGGCTGTGATTCAGGATACAAAACACAATGTTCAAGCTGTTTGCAAGTCAGTGTTTAGGGCATTCTCTGCTTAGAACAAAACTTTTGGTTTCGTGCCTGTTGACATAATTGTCTAAAATAGTGTTAAGGCTGCTTTATAGTCTAAAAGCAGTAGTTCAGATTAAGCACATACCTGAAGAAATGGGTTGCCTTCACATCTTTGAGTACACCTTGTGCCTCTACATTTTTTTTTAGTTTGTTTTGGTGTGATGGTGAATAGAGTATGGAAGGGTATTGCGGAATGTATGTAGATGTTCTGCTGTCAGTAGCTGGTGAGAGAGCTTAGCGCTACTCTCTCATCACTTCGTCCTTAAGGGATAATTGGTTTTTGACTGTCCTCCTATAGGAGTTCCTTTCGTATTGTGAAGTTTATTATTGTGAACTGAAAGAAAAGTGTTCCGTTGTTGAAATTCCCCTGGTCATGCAGATATTTTATGTAATTCAGTGGGGGTGGATGTAACAGGGTTAAAAAGAACATTTGATTTAAAGTATTGTGTGAATTTCATAAAATAAGGCATTTGGCTGTATTTATTGATGTTAGAAGGCTCCCCTCCTGTGGCTATTAATGGTACTGCAGATATTGGATTTTGTCGCTCTTCTCTTGCCGTACCGCAGCAGATTCAAGTGTCGACGCTGTGGGTATGTATGGTTTTTCATGCTCTGACGCATTAACAAATTAATTGTGAAAATGATACGTTTCAAGTGAATGTTTTCGACGCAATATATTTCATACATATATGTGAACATATAGATAATGCATTTAGCACTTAAACATGGTTGTTGAGAGTATTATAAGATGTATTGAATTTCCATGTGCGTCACATGTGCGAGCACGGATTCATTTCTCGTGACGATTGCGTCTGTCTTATCTATCTGACGATTATTTGTATTATGAGTTGAGTGAATGTGTAATTTCTATCTTTCTAGTCCATATGAATGTCTGCAGTCTGTCATCAGCCAATGTAAATTGTCTTTCTTGTTGTTTCCCAATAAAAAAGGTATGTTGCTTTCATGTTTATACTGTTATAATTGTTAACGAATGTTATTTGACAATTAATGAAGAATTACTGATGTTGTCTGCAATTAACTATTCTGTACATTTACAATGGGGTACTTATTATAAGTATCATAAGTATTATGTTAAGTTTTTCACATTGTATATCATTACTATGTGTTTAATGTGAATAATACGAGTTAGCTGTGAGCAGATTCAAGTGTCGACGCTGTGGTCCATATGAATGTCTGCAGTCTGTCATCAGCCAATGTAAATTGTCTTTCTTGTTGTTTCCCAAAAAAAAGATAAATTCAAGCTTCAACCCCATTTGTGAGTGTATCCGTCCACATCCGTTACACATACAGGCCACAAGCATCAGGACAGGTTGAACGATCGAACAGAACAATCAAAACCAGACTAAGCAAAATGCATCAGGAAGGGGTACCATGGGTCGAAGCACTGCCAGCAGTACTGTGTAGTATGAGAGCATCACCTAACAGAACAGTAGGACTGAGCCCTTGAGCCCTCATGAGATTATTACTGGACGCCCCATGCAGATGCCAGGTGTGATTGATCTTAGAAATGCTGATGTACACATTGCCTCAGATGCCCTGATTGCTTACTGTGAAAACCTAACAAAGGCGGTACAGAGTGCCAGAGAGAGAGTTGAGTCATGTTGGCAGACTCCACCAGAAGGTGGACACACAATCATCCCAGGTCAATGGGTCATGATAAAGTCATTCAGAAAAAAGCCATTAGAGCCTAAGTGGCAGGGGCCACATCAAGTGATGTTGATTACAGCAGCTGCAGTATTGTGTCAGGGAAGGAAAACCTGGACTCACGTATCACACTGTAAAGTTGTTCCCCCTCCAACAGGGATAGGATAGGACACGAACCAGTGGGGAGCCGAGGGAAGAACCGATTGCAACAGGCGTCGAGGGCCAACCATTCGGTGAAGAATCCCTCATAGGCCTTCCCATCCATTAATCCATCCTCACCTCACTGCGTTCTTTAGGTGTCATAATTAAGAAATAGGGAAAGAAGGAACAACAATAGCAGACTCGGAAAATTTACCACCCTAGTGTTTGAACCAATACTGCTCTACTGTTTAGCAGACTCAGAAAAAGTTTACAACCATAGTGTTTGAACAAATACTGCTCTACTGTCTAGCAGACTCGGAAAAGTTTACAACCCTAGTGTTTGAACAAATACTGCTCTCCTGTCTTTTGTTTTCTTTCTTATTCTGTGCAGACACCACTTGATGACTGTTCCGGGACCCATATGCACCGACCTCGTCATCTGCGTATGAAGCCACAAGAAAACCTCAAGAACACGACTAGACCCACTGCCGAACCAACTATCACGAAAGAAAAAAAAAATACACAACGCAGAGACTCACATACGAAACCTTCAGTCATCCATCAACATGATCAAGATTGTCGTACCAGTAACATCACAGACACTCTCGCTTCGCACAAGATAATGATCTTACAGAACAGAGTGGCCTTGGATTACATTCTAGCAAAGCAAGGAGGTGCCTGCACCATCATCGGACCTGAGTGCTGCACCGGGTTAATGGATCCAACAGAGATCTTGAACAAAATCCAACAAGACATTCTTGATCTTTCAGCAAAATTACACCAGATGACTGAAGATAATTCTTCATGGTTCGGAAACTTGATTGGTAAACCCTGGCTGTGGATAAAGGAAATGGCAATTATGTTGTTGTTTGTTCTACTGGCGTACTATCTATGTGTCCACAGTATCATGCTTCATTCAACAAATTAATCACGCCTCTCACGAGAAAATCACAGTTCCAACCAGAAAAGACTATTATCCGTAAGAACTTCACGGACCCTAATTGCATGTTTGTTTCTGTGTCAGCATGCAATTACAGAAAAGCAAACACAGAACATGCGTTATGTGCCTGTAACGATCACAAGTTACAAGAATGAACTTTTAAGTGTCTAAATTTGTATTTTGTGAGAGTTATTTAGAACTCTCAAAGGGGGAAATGTAGGACTACAAATTGTATTTAAATGTTTAATTGAGCTTCAAATACTATAGTATTTTAACTGAGAAAGTTGCACACTGTTTTGCCCATTTTGAGGCAATCAGGGTTTCGGACATCAACCTCTTGTCACATCTCAAAGGTCAGCTGGGCCTTTTGTTGATCTAATCAGGCTGATTGGATTAGCATCTCAAGACTCTGAGTTACACTGTTACCTGATGAAATCAGGTAACCAGCTGAATCAAGAGTCCCCTCCTCTATAAAATTAATCCCACCCCCTTGAAATGTATATAAACTGCAATGTAAAGTTCCCTTAGTTAGACTTGGGTAAGATTTTGGATGAAGCAGACTACAGCAAATAAACAATCCTGCTTAAAAGATACAATCCCAACGTCTCCTGGTCTTCGCTTCTAAGTCTCCTACACTTAAGAAGAACAAGGTTTACAACACTATATAAGGTATTGGATAACCTGACGCATTCTTAAATAATAAAAAAGCCATGAGAATCTAAAGAGTCAAAGACCACAGGTCACTGCAAGACCTTGTGAGAGCATTGATAGTGATATCATTTGGTCTTGAGACAAGATGTAAACAAGATCAAGAATTCAGTTCTACTACAATCAAATAGTACTGCAGTAAATGACCAAGGTAAGTGTACACAGTGCACATGAATGGCCAGACTGAAAGGTTAGATTATTAACCTGCTGCCCTGTCTCACATTTGATTCTCACAGCCATCAACCAGTACAATAACCACTAGTGGTCTGAGGGCTCAATAGATTGCTGGAGTAGAATGTTATTAGTAATGGGTCGCTGTCTTGATTTCTGTCCCACTCAAATGGCTACTCTTCATTGGGCAGGGATTGAGCGGTCATTAATCAGGAGCTTGGCAGCTGCTGGACTAAAACTAAAACTGTTAGATTTGCAGTCTGTGCAACAGGGAGGGGATTGCTTTCACAAGCATAGTCAATAGGCCTTTTCCACAGTGACGTCACATGGCATACTTGTCAATGGTAAAGTTGGTCAAACTTAGTTTAACTTTACAATAAACACATTTTAAACCGTTTTATGGCTTATAACAGTATCTGAAGGGGTAATCATTAGATAATTATAAGGGAAAGTGTTCATAAAGAAAGATGAGTCATGCACATGTTCAGGTTATTGAAGTTCAAGCCCAGTTTTTAAGCTTGTTTTATGTATAACATTAGTGTTTTCTTTATAACATTAGTGTTTTTTTTTTTTTTTGCTTTCTTTCTGCAATCTCCAATTTATATTTCAACACATTTTCAGACACAGTGACATTTTAGTCTTAAATATTGTATAGCAATTATTTACACTGCATACACATCAGTTGACCAATACTAGCATGATATAACTACACATTTAAGATATTTAAGTCAGTGGTTTCTGACTATTCAAACTCTGGATTTTAAACCTGATTGGACTGAATATGAACATGTAAGCAAAGCATAATGTAAGCTTGTGGCTAACTTTTCCTTGGCCTGATGCAATTTTTAATAATGCTGACTGTATTGTATTTATACAATAGTAGGCCGTGTGAATGGCTTAGGTAGGCATACTCCAATAAAATGCCATAAAATGTGTCCTTACATTAACTTAGAAAACATAAAATAATCTTTAATTTGTCATCCCTGAAATGGTTGGCCAGGTCTGTTTAAATGAGCTGTTGGTGATGAACATCAAAACAATGGAGATGAAAATCATCAATGATTCCACCCAATATAATAACACTCCAATTGAAACTTCCCTACATGAACATTGAGGTGTGAAAAGGGCCTGTGTTGTGCTGTGAAATGCATTAAATGAGTTGTTTTGAAATTAACAACTTAAAAAACTGTAACCACCAATTCGCTAAAAAATGCACCTTCTTTAAGTTAATGCACTCAAAAGAGAACCCTGAGTTGTTTTTTTTGTTTGTTTTTTTTCCAGAAAATGTGGACAAAATCAAAGCACTAATTATGTGGAATTCGTGTGTTTATTGTCTGTGTGATCACAATCAATTTAAAACAGACATTCATTCACTTCGTATCTACCTGAAAGACCAGATAATTTAGCGTCAGTCCTGTGAATTCCACTCAATTTTGGTGTGCAAAGCTCTTTTCTTTTAACAGTAAATATGTGTGACCACCCTGCATTTAGTTGGCCCACAGCACAGGGATATTGGATTGTTTGTATATATATATTTTTTTTCTTTCTTCTTTTTACCTACACACATATGTTTATTTCTGTTTACATGTATATATAAGTTTTATTATTTATTAGATTGGTGTATAATGAGTTTACACTGGGCAGCTCGGCAGGGGTGCAGTTGAGAGAGTTAAGTTGCCGTGACGACTGTGGTGCATCCTCAGACAACAAAGAGGATCTTGTAAACAACCACTAACTATTGTCTCTCTCTCTCATTTACTGCTAAGGTTAGTTAAATCCATTAATTTTCATATCAAACTGTTATTTACATGTTTAGTAATTGGTAACATAATTGGTTTCAATTGATTATTTATTTTATTAATAATTTAAAGATACTTTTGTCATAAAGAAGTCCATTCGTGCATATAGCCAGTCCTTAAGTCCATTGAGCCAGTTGTGTAACGTTAAATAATTAGACCATGTTTGTACATATGGTTAAGGTTTCTGTCTTGATTTATTCATTTACTTATTTATTGTGATCTGATTTAAGTATCTATATGTTTTATTTATTTCAATGTATTTATGAATGTGATTCAAAGTGTCTTAATGACTCTGAAGTAGACAATGTTTAAGCTCAGACAACAAAGATTATCTTGTAAACAACCACTAACTACTCTCTCTCTCTCTCTCTCTCTCTCTCTCTCTCTCTCTCTCTCTCTCTCTCTCTCTCTCTCTCATTTACTGCTAAGTTTTTTAACTGCTTGCAGTCCTCCCGACATGTAACATATGCCAACATCTACAACACGCGCAGATAGTCCTACGATCCTGATCATTTTGCTTTACGCCGAGTCCCATTTCTCTGGAGACCGAGCCGAGGTAACGTTAGGTGTTCACGATTTTAAAGAGAAACAGAGAGTATCTTTGTCGCCGACAGAAGGCTTGAAGGGAGAACTGCTGGCCAGTAACACAGATACGCATCGCCCGTTGGGCAGAGTTCCAGTGCGCGGCAGTTGGAGACGAGCGGCCCTGTCTTCTCTTCTGTCCGGAGACAGCTGTGACGCAGCAGTGCGTAGCGCCGCAATCAGGTGTGAGTTACCTGAGAGGAATGCTGATGGAGGGACAATCTGACGGAGAGAGAGATACAGACACACTACAGCAAAGTGTGACCTTTAAGAAGATTAATTTGTTTACCAACAAAGGTATAGTGGCTGTCACTGACGATCATGATGCTGTCAGCCTGATGAGAGAGAGGATGCTGTTCAGTTTATCAACTCTCGTCAGTCTTTTATCAAAATCTGGACATCTTTCACAGTCCAGCAGGCCTAACGCTAAAGCTATACAGTAATAATAAAGACTTCCAGTCTGTATTATGCCTACATGTTATGATTATAATAGGGTCCTTCCTCATTTTAGTCTTTTAAATTGGGCTATTCATCTTATGTTGGTGCTATTAGATGTGTAGTTAGATACTATATGCAATTAGTTTACCCTGCACTTTTAACTGTTTTTTTTTTTTTTGCACTAATGTTTATGTTTAATATTAGGGCTATTAATTTGTTGTTAGTTGTTTTGTCATCTGATTGTAGCTTTATCGTCACCCTTCTTAATTTTCAAACTAAATATTATTTTTAGGTATTGTTGAAAACAAATGCCTCATTTCTCCTATATTTAGGCTATGTATGCAGGCTTATAGCTTACCTTATACAGAAAGTAGCAGATGATTAATTAATATCCCATAAGACATGTCATAAAGTGAAAAATAATGTATTCGAGAAATAAATGTAACAAATTAACAAACTTCCTTATCTGTCCTTTTTTTTTTTAAGTTTTCCGCCATTTTTCTTGACGTCCAGAGACGTCTGACCTCTATTCAGCTCCCGTGGCCTTATGGGATAGTAAAGTGTTAAGTTCTCAAAGGCCGTATCCTACGCATATTCAGGAATCTCAGTTTACACCCACGCGTGCAAAAAAATAAAAAATAAAAAAAATAAAGCATTTACTTCAAGAAGAATATTCTAAATGGAAGTCAATTCCAAAAGTATACCTAGTGAATTCTGACGTGGCTAGTGTGTTTACTACAATAAAACTAGGCCTATAGATGAAGCCCAGAAACTAATCTAGGGTTTATTCCGCAATAGACCAGGTGTGAAGTGTTTTGGTTGAATGAAAAAAAGCAGGCATTTAAACGATGAGTGATGGTGATTCTACAGCGCAAACAAACTTTCCCCGTGTGACTGCTTCAGTCAACATACACTTGTGATGAGGTGATGCGTTTCTCTCGTTTACCCACAGAGAGCGCTAGCGCGAAGGAAATAATCCACCGGACTACTGTACGCATCTGAAATTTGGAAAGGGGAAAAAAAACCTAAGGGAACAAACACAGCTGCCTCATGAACCTGAAACAAACCTTGACACACTGGCCTACACATTCGATAAGCTGTGAATCATTCACGAGTGTTATAGGTTGTGACCCTCAAACCTGTTAATTTTTTAGCAGCAGAGCTGGGTCGAGAGTTTAAGCAGCTAAACTCATTGTCTGGTGTCTGTCTGATCCATCAGTAAGGTATAGGTGGGCTTTTGTTGTTGTTGTTGTTGTTTTTACCTTTATTTAACCCGGATAATCTCTATTTAATTAAAAATATCTTTCACAGTAGTGTCCTGGCCAAGAATGGGCAGCAGTTATACAATCACAAACTTACAGATCAAAATAACAATTAAAAAAATGAAAACACTTAAAGCTCCAGTAGGTAGCTTTTGTAAACAAATATTTGTTAAAACTGTCATTATGTCCTCACAGTAGAATATGAGACAGATAATCTGTGGAAAGAATCGAGCTCCTCTGGCTCCTCCCTGTGGTCCTATTGCCATTTGCAGAAATACACCGCTCCCGGTCAGAAACAACCAATCAGAGCCAGGAGGAATGTCTTAGCAGTGTCAATCACGCTCGTGTACGCGCTGATTACCCCTCTCTTGCACAGCGCGAGCGCGTACCGTCGTTCGAACTCGTTCATCCAAATGAACAAATCTTTTTTCGAGTCATTTCGTTCATTCAACGAACGAAATGATTCGAAAAAAGATTTGTTCATTTTGATGAACGAGTTCAAACAGGAGAGTCACGAACGTGCATCACAGAACAGAGCAAGGCGAGCATTTGTGCTTATAAAACTTAAAGTTTTTTATTTATTTTTGAAATGACCGATCGTTTCGCTAGATAAGACCCTTATTCATCGTCTGGTATCGTTTAAAGCCCTTTGAAGCTGCACTGAAACTGTCATTTGGTCCTTGAAACGTTTGTGTCCTATTGAAGTCCATTATATGGAGAAAAAGCCTGGAATGTTTTCATCAAAAACCTTAATTTCTTTTCGACTGAAGAAAGAAAGACATGGACATCTTGGATGACATGGGGGTGAGTAAATTATCAGCAAAAGTTTTTTAAAAGTGAACTAATCCTTTAACGTTATCTTACTAGCTATTTATAACTTATAGAAAGAGTGCAACGTTATAAAGTTACATGTATTGCAAAATACATAATGATTTGAGGACCAAGTTTGTAGTCAAAGTATGGGCAGGTTATAGTCAATGTAAAGCATATTGTTGATGTTTCGTCCCTGTTAGTGAATGTTCCATAACTGTTTATAATCTGCCGTCATCGGTGGTCCTGTTTACTAGCCTGCGCGTTCACGGCAGGCTCCGCTGTGGGGGAGGAGCTGTGGAGGGAGGGCTGTAGTGCAGCAGAGAGCAAGGGGGTTGGACCTGGACCTAAGTCAACATTTTCTCAAAACTCCCTACTGCAACTTTAAAAACAATTGCACATCATTGAGTCTTCTTCAAGTGACAGAATAATAGATTTAAAATGTTCCACAGAGTTTGTAATTTCAATTTAATTTGGAGTAGATTCCATTCAAACGGAGCTGCATACATAAAAGCCCCTTTTCCCAGTTCAGTTCTTACAAATGGAACAGAAAGAGTATAACAATTTTGAGACCGGAGGGAATATTTCCCAACACAACAACCCCAGAATAGTTTTATAAATATTTAGGTAATAGTGCATTTTCCTTCTAATGGACAGAGAGGGCCAGACTATTCTGTTATACAAAGTGCAATGATGAGTTAAAGGTTTACAATCTGATATAAATCTTAAAGCGCTATGATAAACGGCATCCAAAGAGAGAAGATGAGAAGGAGCAAATTGATACACCAAATCACTGTAATCAAGTACAGGCAAGTAACCTCTTTCTTACATTAAATGAAGAAAAAAAAAAACTTGTTTCTAAAATAAAACCCAAGTTTTTTTTTTCTTTAATTGAGTGATGTGAGAGCCAAAAGATAAATGTATCATCAACAATGATGCCAATATATTTATACTCATTTACTAAGTCAATCACATTACCTCGTAAAGTCTGGAGAGGAGTATGATTGTCTACTACCTTTTTCGAGCTTGAAAAGAACATAAGCTTGGATTTGCATTTAAAAGAAGTTTAAGTGTATGAAGCAGTGACTGAATGACATCAAAAGCCATTTGAAGCTTAAGCAAGGCTTGCTGTTTAGAAAGTGCACCACAATACATGACAGTGGCATCCGCATAAAAGTAAAAATTTGCATCTGATTGCATTTGATATCACAATCAAGACTATTTATGTAGATAGTAAATAAAAGAGGCCCCATCACAGATCCTTGTGGAAGACCTTTAACAGTCTCCAATAGTCCTGAATGTTTACCTTCAGCCTGAACACATCGAGTTCTTTCACCAACACTCTCAGTCTATGCAACAATATTTCATGATCCACTGTGTCGAAAGCCTTTGATAAATCAATAAAAAGGGAAGCGCAATAATCACCTTTATCCACTGATTCCACAATATAATTTAAAACTTTCAGAACGGCTGTTGTGGTAATATGTTTTTTACGAAACAATGATTTATTATTAGATAGAACTTTGTTTACATTCAAGTAACAGGTCAACTGGTCCCTAATAAAACTTTCTAAAATTTTTGATAGGACACCAAGCTTTGAGATTGGCCTATAATATGATCTCCCCCTTTTAATAAGGTAACAACAAAAGCTGATTTACAAATTTCCGGGATGACACCAGTATCTAGTGAAAGATTAAAAAGATAAGTTAAAGGGGTCGAAATAATATCAGCTGCTAATTTCAACTACATAGTTTCTGCCCAATCAGGCCCTGGTGATTTTTTAGATACTGCATAGCAGCATTTACCTAAAATGATTTATGTAATCGCGGTTCAGATGAATTCTAGCGCCTCCCTGCCCTTAGGGTCATTTGAACAAAGAGAGCCTTCATATTTCAGCAAAGAGAGGAAAAAAGTGCATTAGGTAACAGGCCAGGGTTGCCTTATCTGTCTCCGTATGCCAATGCACCTTTTACAGCATTGTCATGATCAAAAAATAAGCAGAACTTGACTGGAATGTAGAGGAGAATGTTTGTAAAGACATTTTTGGCCTACCAATCAGATGAGACTTTTTTTCATTTACACATTTATTAAAAGTACAACAATAACAAACAATTATTTTTTTCTCCAGACAAACTTTAAAGATGGAGAGAAATAATAAAGATTATATACTTATACAGAGAAATAATCTAACATGTTAAGCACAACAATCACCACTAAGTCACAACGTCACTGAATGTGAAAGTTTAACACAAGCACAATAAATGCACATTACTTAAAATATGTTCAACAATTTGTTGAGAAAATGAGATTTGATTTTCTTCCTATCAAAGAAAACAGTTAATGTTTGCTTATGGACAAGAAATCATTTCCTGAATAATACAAGTACCTTCTATTTTGTCTTTCCGGATGACATCAAGAGATTTTAAATACATTTCAAGGAATCCAAGTCATACAACACACTGACTTTATCCAAGTAAAGTCTTAGCGCATTTAAATCACACAACAGTCCTTATGAACATTTAAGCAAACAGATGTTACACATCTTTTCCCCTATCTGTGAAGAACATGATGCACCTAATGCAACTTTCCTCCATGATTCCTTTATAACACATTGGGAGACCAGAGATTTCAAAAAGCCTGCAAAGAGCTCCTCATTGCAAGCGACTCACACTGACCTGATGCTAATTGAAAGTACTGAACATGATCGGGCTTTCTCAAAGCCCATTGCCCATTTCCCTTCTTCAAATCCTATGAGTATCTGACGTATATAAAAATACAACCTTACAAAAACCTGCCAGCAGTACAGCCCCCCCCCCCCCATTTACTTTCCCGTCCCACTTCTGAAAAAATATTTGGTAGCAAAATAGAGTCTACAGTACAAATGGCATGATTTTCAGAAAATAGGCATGCATAATCAATTTATCAGACATATTTACAAGTTCAGCTGAGAACGGATCACAACCCTGAATGCCTGTGAAGAAGTCTCCAATAAATTATTTACAAACTCTGTTGTGAAAGTTGATGCGAAGGCACACTCACTCAGTTTCATTTCTAGAGGATGTGAGAACACAAGGACTCACAGGTAAGTGTGTATATCCACAGATGTATACAGACACAACTAACACTGTGAGAAATGAAGAATGAACTACATAGTGCTCGAAATTATGTAATGCCCAGTTTTCAAAAACTACCACAACATGAAGAGGAAATTTATTTTCCGAAGCGGACAACTGAGAGACCTCAGCAGACCTTGAACAGCTCCTCACCCACTCACTAAAGAATAACAAATGAAAGCGTGGCACAACACATGGAGTTGTGAGTGGTGAATCCTATAAAACTCAATAATAATTCACATTCATTCACACAGAACAGACAGCCAGTTCGCTGCAGATAAAGTTGAACTCAACACCAGACCAGACACTACAAAACACTCACAGAGGATGGCTGGAACAGGTAAAACACCCTCATGTAACCTCCCCACCCACACACCCACACACACACACACACACACACACACACACACACACAGACACACACACGCGCGCGCGCTTAGCATAGGTCCGTGATAAGAGATGAACAAAACTACAACTGGAAATCTGCTGTAGGAGTAGTATCAGGCTTTCAGATCCTGTACAATGACAAAATCCCCTAACATTTCAACAAACTTAGATATTGTGAAGCATAGATAACACTTTCACACGTGTTACATAAACTGTTATGTACACATATGAAGTTTGTTATATAGTATCTGTTTAGGGAATTTTAAAAAGGTGAAGAGCTAAAGTTTTTTTTTTTTTTTTAAAGTGCTCTCCAGCACATTTCACTGGCTAAGACAAAACAGTATATGGAAATGTAATGTTTTGGGGAAACCTGAAAAACAATATTAATTTGACTTTTCAATGTCTGAACACACGGCTTAGTCAAAGACATCCTGTTTCTTTCTCATTAGGAAGGTCAAAACCTCTTGATATGTACTACATAACATAATGACATGGGCCAAGTTTCAGTTTGATCAAACCAAAAAAATCTAACATACAGTTTAACTGATATTTTAAAAACATGATATCTTCACTTTATAAAAAAGCACTTTTTTCATGTCTCTTAAAAAACAAAACAAGCCTCTGTTATGGTAAAAATGTACCTAATATAACAGCATCATAACGGACACAACAGAAGATACATCTTAAATACACATGCAACAGTATATAACAAAATATGTCATAAATGGCAATATTTTATATCAATAATGGCAATAAAAATGGCTACCAATAACAAAAATGAGTATATACACATACTGTAATACACTCCTCCAATATGAGACAAACACGTGTGAAAGTGCTACCGAGTCTGTGGAACCCATTTAGTTGGCAGGTATGAAGGTCTTCAGCCTTCAGCTCCTGAAGGAACTTTTTTCCCAGATCTGGTGGTTTGTATATGGAGCGTTTTTCCTATGACACACTCGAGCAGCGGATGGAAGGGGAGCCCATCTGAGTGAGCACTTTGTCCAGCCACTGCAGAGGACCGTTCAGGTGCAGTTCTATCCAGCAGGGGGTGCTCGTCACTGTCTGCCGCCTGACAGCGTTAAAGAGAGAGAAATAAAGAGAGAGGTCAGAAACCAGAAACACACAGTGGCCAAAAGTATTCACACACTTAAGCCACACCTAAATATATTAATTTAACTGCATCGGATCAGTGATTGCAACAAGTGATTTCAGTGATTAGCATATGAATATCATTGCACATTTTCATATTTGTTACATGCCTTCGTTTTGATTACAACAATTTTTTAGAAAAATGACGAAAATGTAAAACCTACCAAACCTCTTTTTGAAATATTTTGCTTATCTTTCTTTGTAATAAATGCCAATTCTAATGCAATGAAATCGGAACATTAAATGTGGCTTAAAGGTGCACTTCACCCAAAAATTAAAATTATGTCATCGTTTACTCATGTAGTTCAAAACCTGTATGAATTTTGTTCTTCTGTGTAACACAAATGAAAGATATTCTGAGAAATGTCTCATACAATGAAAGTCAATGGTCATTGGTCACCAAAACTGTTTGGTTACCAACATTCTTCAAAATATCTTCTTTTGTTCTGCAGAAGAAAGAAAGTTATACAGCTTTGAAATGACATCAGGGTGGGTAAATCATGACAGATTTTTTACAAATGTTTTATTTATTATACATTAATGTTCTTTTCAAACTAATAATATACAGATTTTTTTTCCAAGCATGTACAGATTGTTAATAAATCATCCACTAACATCATTTACTGTGAATGTGAATGACTTTTTAAGAGATAATCGGTTTGTCTGGATATAAACTGCGTGTAAACTCTGCTGTGCTGTTCTTTGCTTTGGTCCCTCATAGGGACGTACTTACTGCCAAACACATTACTTTTACATTCCACAATGCTTACACAACACTCGTCTCCGTTTCCAACGCTTGGGCTCTCTCACACACACACACACACACACCTCACGTTCCATTCCTCACTCGGACTTCCTCTAATCCTTCTACTCTCACACACACGTGTGTAAGTCTCCCCTGAATCTCTGTCCCTCTGCTACTACATGACTTACAGTCACTTCAGCAATTCAGAAAATAATTATAGACAAGTGGATTTAATCTTTAAATGTAATCATTCTATAATAATCAATAATGAAAACAGCCTGCAATTTGTATTTGTAATTTGTATTATTGATTAGTCAAATCTTTACACTGTGCACAAAAAATAAGTATGTGAGTGAAGTAGTGAAAAATATTTTTAGGAAAAAATGTTTTTAAAATTGTAAAAATTGTAAAAACTCTATTATATATTTCTATTTTGAAAAATAAACCATGTGTCCTATCATCAAGTAAACGTGCTATTACACAGAGCTCAACAGAAAACAACAATACAATATTAAAACAAAAGTTTTAAATAAATCCTAATTGAAGCTTAAAGATCCTGCACTACCGTTCCAAAGTTTTGGGTCGGTAAGATTGTTTAACGTTTTTGAAAGACGTCTCTTATGCTTATAGTTAACAGGCTGCATTTATTTGATTTATTTTCTTCAGTGTCACATTATCAATGTTAAAAACAGTTGTGCTGCTTAACCATAATTTTTGTGAAACATTTTATCAGGATTCTTTGATGAATAGAAAGTTCAAAAGAACATTGTTTGACAGAGTAAAGACATTTATAATGTTACAAAAGATCGCTGTCACTTTTGATCAACATAATGCATCCTTTCTGAATAAAAGTATTAATTTCCTTAAAATGTTTTTTATTTTTGAACAGTAGTGTATATATAACGCATTCAATTGTATTTTTAAATAAAAGTAATACAAATAATGAAGAAACAGCACGTTGAATATGCGTTCCTGGAGAATATTCTGCCTCTTAACACTTAACAGCTTTTAATTACTTTGGTTAGTAAAACTGTTCTGCTGCTTTCACAATGTGTTTCGAATCATTAATGTAACCATTACATTTGTCTACCAGAGATCACGTTAACCGAATATTTTCTGTCATTGACAGATTTGTTTTAGTAGTGACGGAAAAATCTGAATATTGTCTCGTCTTTGTCACCGCTGCATACAGTTGCAAAAATGTCCTGGCAGCTGAGTATGAAAAGTTTAACCCAACGGCCAAATAGTTGTGATAGTGTTAAAAAAAGAGGAGCTGATGCAGTGGAGGATGTTTATTACAACATTTATGTTACGGGGCAACCAAGCGGCAGCAAGGAGGTCAGGAGGGAGTACCGCGTTCAGTGGGAGCAGGAGTTCAAGTGGCTGAGGAGGGAAGGTGGCAAAATGTTATGCGACATCTGTAGAAAAGCTCACATGAATAACGGATTTGTCCGAGGCTGCACGACGATGCAGAAATCAGCTTTACAATTTGCGCACAGAATGGCACTGGCTGCCTGTGATGCCACCAATGCTGTGCGTGAAATAAGTGCATATGTCACCACTGTTAATAACATATACACATACTACAAAAATTCTCCCATTTGAACAAACCAATTAAACGAACTCCTAAAAAAAATGGAGGAATGTGACATGTTGAGCCTAAAACAACCATCGGCTACAAGCTGGCTGTCATTGGAGAGGGCAGTTAAGGGCATACGTGCCAACTGGGTTTCTCTGGTATTGGAGTTAAAGGAGGAGGAAAATGCGAGAAACTGCCCGGTAGCTAAGGGTATTAGAAAGTAGGGGTCGACCGATTATCTGCGCCGATATTGAGCATTTTTATGGTTATCGGTATCGGCCATTTTCAAAACCGATTTGCCGATAAAATAATTTAATTTTGAAATGCGCTATATTTGGCTTTGACGCAGCCACCTCTGTCGGAACTCACCACTCTGTAGACTAGACCAATGCAATGTCCCGCACATCTGATTTGTTGAGAGTCACGAGTCCGGCCAATCAATGTGGAAAGCTGAAGGCACTGAAAGTTTAGCACTCACAACGACAGCACTCGCTGACTGGAACTGCTGCACTGATCACGCATCAGTTGTCTTGTCTCTCAAAGTTAAGGCAGCAGCAGACTTTGCTGAAGTAGCAATACATTACTACACTGAAGTTGCAAAACACCTCAATATAATAGGGTCCTGTGATGTCCGCGATGCAGAAAACACGGACCGAATCGCGGAATCCAGTCATAAAAACGGAATTTACTGTATAAAGCGGAATGTCACGGAATTTGTCAACTTCTTGATGAATTAATAAAAAGCAGGTCAGTACAAATCAAATCGAATTTCAAACCGCAAAAAGACTATTTAAATATGAATCCTGCGTGCAGACGCGTGATTTCATTTACCACACACACACACTGGAGCACGCGTGACGCTTGCGCTGTTTTTAGCCTCAGCCGCATCATTATATGAGGACATGACTGCATAAACATCATCTCCAGAGCCGCTTAGTCACTTCATGAGCTTTTTAAAGCTTCAACTGAGAAAAGTTATCGTCATATCATAAACACACAGAAACTCAAAGATCTCCACGGCAACCCGTCAAAATAAAAGTTCGTTTTTTCATAGGCCCCTAAACATGTAATTTTTGTTAAACTGTAAACAAATTGAATAATTTTGATGATTTAAATTAATTAGAAATGCTAATTATTAATTTAGTTATTATTAATAATAATAATAACATTATTATTAACAGTTCTCAGATTTAAAGATATGTTTAAAAAAAATTTAAGAAAGTATTTGTCAAAACTCTTTGTTATTCTTAATTTTGACATTAACTTACATTTTTACACCAGACATAGGCTATATATCGGTTTTAAAATATCGGTTATCGGTCTACTTGATCTGTAATAATTGGTATCGGCCCTGAAAATCACATGTCGGTCGACCCCTATTAGAAAGTGTATCCAAACATACAAATTCCCTGCCCTAACTCACCTGTTGTGAGTCTTGGCCGCGGTGAACCGCATGAATCTCACATTCAATTAAATGAAATTAAAACTGTCACGGGAAGTCGTCTTTCCGAGGCAAAGATGCAAAATTTAATGACAGTTGCCTCTGCATCAGTCTCTCTTGATGCGTTTGATTACGCACAGGCGAGCACCCAGTTTAAGTCTATGCTGACCAGGAGGAAGATTTGAGTTCAAGCAGATAGGCCTACGGAGCATCGACTGAATTTTTAAAAAAATGTTCACTTATGTTTTAATTGTAGTCCTAATTATATAATATGTTGCGTATTTTATATCTGCCTGTTCAGGCACAAAAGGTTGTGTTTTAATCGTCTCTGCTGTCAGTGCGGAAAACATTCATCTGCATTGTGTTGACATGAAATTTCACGCAGTCTTTGTTCATCTGTTCATAAATAAATAAATGAATAATCAAGCCTATATGCTCGTCCTGTAAATTCATGATTAAAATGTGAATGAAAACAAAAGCTATTAGAAGTCTTAAAATATACAAATTAAAATGACGGGTAATGATAGTTTATGACGGATTCTTTACGACCCTGTCCATCAAAATGACAGACAATGAGAAAGTCTAACGCGGCCTCTGGTGTCTACCCACTGTTTTTGTCTCCTAGCAGCTTCTTTCACTGAATCATTTGACTGTTTCTTGTTCTTTTACAAGTTTCTCAGTAAATCTTTCAGCCATCTATGAACAAACCCCTGACTTTTTTATAAGGGCAGTGCTGAAATACAACATAAGCTGAGGTCGCAGCCTCCATTATTCTACAAAGTCCACTAAGAGTTAAAAGAGATGGAGTAGTGGAAAGAAAGTAGGAGAGCAGGAGTGAGGAAATGAAAGAGGAAGGCTCTTCTTAAATTCAAGAGTTTCAAAATTATTAACAAAATTTGCAAAATTATTAACACTTTTAATGTCAAGTTTTAGAAAAGATATTGGTAAATAAAAGCAAAAATGAGGAGAGGTGAAATCTACTGTAGTCATCGACCAAATAATCTGGGGCAGCTCAGGTGACAAACTGAGAGAATATGAAGGTGAATTCAGACAATGGCACGTAGAACATCATGATATTCGCTAGGTGATGGAAAATAAAGGGTCCAACCATAAACCGCTCAAATGGCATTTTTAAACGGCAACAGGGAGAGTTTGTCAGCACTTAAAGAGGTGGATCTGAAGGTGGGGAGAAGTGGAGGGGCGTGAGAGAGAGTGGTGTCTGCTGAAACTTGACACAGCTCAGATTGTGTCTCCACACGCCAAGCTGTCTGGAAACCATACTCTAACTCTCTCTCACACCAGTCTTACTCTTTCCCACTCTCTTCTCAAGCTTTCTCTACAGATGTCCATGGTCAAAACCCACAACTGCTTCTAATTAGGGTCTTGGTTCCATGGGCTCAAAAAATGAAGTTACTCAAAAGAGCAAGAGCAAGAGGGGAAGAGAACAAAGAGAGACCAGGAAACTCTGAGACATTTTGAAGCACACCATATGCGAGTTTGTTTGGTGTGGAATGATTTACCAGCGCAGACCTAACAGTTTATATGACGGACACGCTAGGCTGGTGGAAACCTGGTTGCCTTGCTACGTCAGAGCTCTTCACCAGAGCGAGCCAGACCGAGAAAAACAGTTACCGCAGCCTGTCAGACCCTGTCATGACCCCGCAGGACTGTCCATACTAAAATAGCTGTAAAGCAACATTCCCTCCAATTGTCTTACAATGCAGTAAAATGGTTTGGGCTTCCTTTACAAACTTCTGTCATTACTAGTTATATCTGCTGATATAAGAGATTTCTAACTTTATCATTATTTTACATTTATGCATTTGGCAGACGCTTTTTTCCAAAGCGACTAACATTGCATTTCGATTTCAAGGTTCACATTTTAAATTCTTGCTTTCCTTGGGAATCAAACCCATGACCTTGGTGTTGCAAGTGCCAGCGCTCTACTGTTTGAGCTACAGGAAAGCTGATGCTTTCCAGCAACATTATTAGTTGATGCTGGATATTAGGGATTAAAAATATTAAAATTCTGTCTGATAAACTGATAATTATTTTCATTTGATACCTTTTCTGAAATAACTGTTATGGATGATTTAATTCTATGCAATTTTCAGCTGATACAGATACATAAAAAAAACTCTAATATAGAGGGTATGCATTTATTGACATCACTTTCCTGCCGAAACACGCCCCCTCAGCTGGACTGAGTGACAAAACTGCTGCATAGCTGGATTTAATAGGGGAAACTGCAAAAAGGCGATTAAAACAAACGATTATCAGTTTAAACTAAAGGTTGGACTTGATATAAGTGTTCCTTACAACTTACCAAAGATCCAGTGATCCATGGATATTGACATGCAGCAAGGAATCGTGTTTCCTGACATTTATAGGTGTCTGATATTGACTCCGGGAAAATACATAAAGCAAATTTGCCTGTGAACGCTTTACATAAATACAATATAGGTATGTCTAAATCCAGTTCACACTTATATCAAAGTTACAGTATACACACACACATATATATATACACATATACCGGTATACACACATACATACATACATATATACAGGTCCTTCTCAAAAAATTTGCATATTGAGATAAAGTTAATTATTTTCCATAATGTAATGATAAAAATTAAACTTTCATATATTTTAGATTCATTGCACACCAACTGAAATATTTCAGGTCTTTTATTGTTTTAATACTGATGATTTTGGCATACAGCTCATGAAAACCCAAAATTCCTATCTCAAAAAATTAGCATATCATGAAAAGGGATCATCTAAACGAGCTATTAACCTAATCATCTGAATCAACTAATTAACTCTAAACACCTGCAAAAGATTCCTGAGGCTTTTAAAAACTCCCAGCCTGTTTCATTACTCAAAACCGCAATCATGGGTAAGACTGCCGACCTGACTGCTGTCCAGAAGGCCATCATTGACACCCTCAAGCAAGAGGGTAAGACACAGAAAGAAATTTCTGAACAAATAGGCTGTTCCCAGAGTGCTGTATCAAGGCACCTCAGTGGGAAGTCTGTGGGAAGGAAAAAGTGTGGCAAAAAACGCTGCACAACGAGAAGAGGTGACCGGACCCTGAGGAAGATTGTGTAGAAGGACCGATTCCAGACCTTGGGGGACCTGCGGAAGCAGTGGACTGAGTCTGGAGTAGAAACATCCAGAGCCACCGTGCACAGGCGTGTGCAGGAAATGGGCTACAGGTGCCGCATTCCCCAGGTCAAGCCACTTTTGAACCAGAAACAGCGGCAGAAGCGCCTGACCTGGGCTACAGAGAAGCAGCACTGGACTGTTGCTCAGTGGTCCAAAGTACTTTTTTCGGATGAAAGCTAATTTTGCATGTCATTCGGAAATCTAGGTGCCAGAGTCTGGAGGAAGACTGGGGAGAAGGAAATGCTAAAATGCCTGAAGTCCAGTGTCCAATACCCACAGTCAGTGATGGTCTGGGGTGCCATGTCAGCTGCTGGTGTTGGTCCACTGTGTTTTATCAAGGGCAGGGTCAATGCAGCTAGCTATCAGGAGATTTTGGAGCACTTCATGCTTCCATCTGCTGAAAAGCTTTATGGAGATGAAGATTTCATTTTTCAGCACGACCTGGCACCTGCTCACAGTGCCAAAACCACTGGTAAATGGTTTACTGACCATGGTATTACTGTGCTCAATTGGCCTGCCAACTCTCCTGACCTGAACCCCATAGAGAATCTGTGGGATATTGTGAAGAGAAAGTTGAGAGACGCAAGACCCAACACTCTGGATGAGCTTAAGGCCGCTATCGAAGCATCCTGGGCCTCCATATCACCTCAGCAGTGCCACAGGCTGATTCCCTCCATGCCACGCCGCATTGAAGCAGTCATTTCTGCAAAAGGATTCCCAACCAAGTATTGAGTGCATAACTGAACATAATTATTTGAAGGTTGACTTTTTTTGTATTAAAACACTTCTTTTATTGGTCGGATGAAATATGCTAATTTTTTTAGATAGGAATTTTGGGTTTTCATGAGCTGTATGCCAAAATCATCAGTATTAAAACAACAAAAGACCTGAAATATTTCAGTTGGTGTGCAATGAATCTAAAATATATGAAAGTTTAATTTTTATCATTACATTATGGAAAATAATTAACTTTATCACAATATGCTAATTTTTTGAGAAGGACCTGTATATATATATATATATATATATATATATATATATATATATCATCAGTCCAAAACTATAAAAACTTGTATAGTGTTTTTCTCAGTGTTTATTTAAAAACATCCAATTATGCAGAATATACACGAATCCGACGAGCGTTCTGTGTAGGCTGCCATCTTGTGGCGACGCCATTACTGAGCTGTTACCGGTATGTAAACAAACCTCCATGATAACGCACCCTCGATGACAGCTACAGCCAGGAAGAATGACTTGTTGGGTTGATCATGTTAGACAGTGGCCTCCAGTCACAGATGAAGGTACAAAAGATCTTACAGATTATTTATGAAAATAGCTTGGCAAGCTAGCTAGGCTAACATTAGCTAACGAGGAAACTATAAAAAGATCTGTCCATTTGGCAACAATAAATAAATAAATGACATCAAATAAACGAATTCATGTTTTTCATTTGTGTCCATTATTTATCTCATTTTCACATTGCAAAAGGCAAGGGTAAGGTACAGCTAGAAAGTATACATAATATCGTTTTTAAACCATGGAAAGAGGTCAATATAACAGCAGGAGAACAATTATGTCACATAACGTTACATTTAGCTCAGGAAAGCCATTTAATGACCATAGCATGTTAATTGAATAGAAAAAATAGCTAGAGAGGAGATTTTGCTGAGCACTATATTACATATTTATTATATTTTTTACTTATGTCATTAAATAATTGTTATTATAACAAAATCTGCATTATATTTAATTTAATTTGTTATTTTAAAAAAATTCTGTCACAGTCAAGCAAATCGAACATTAACAACGTTACTGCCCCAATGCGCCCCTTCTGTTGTTTTAAAGGTATTCAAGAGTATGTTCTCCTTCGCCTGGCATCCGATGATCAACACAATGCCAACTACATGTTTTCCCACTCGACATTATAAAAGTTGTAACGTTAGTGACAGTCGTAAATCGCGGGCAGTTTATTCCAGTGGACGCAAGTTGCAACTAAAACAATAGGAGGCAATGGCGCAACGCTACCCAGCAACAGCTCAGTTATGGCGCCCGTTTACTTCCGGTAGTTTCGCCGGATTCGTCTATAAGATGGCAAATATTTAATTGGTGAGTTGTCAATACAATCTATATGGTATGATTTTACCCCAAAATTCAACATATTGATATAAAATGATAACTACAAATCCACGTTTCGCTGCCTGGAGGTCAGTTGTTTCTGTGAATTGCAACGATCCATTTGCTTTGCTTTTCTTTAGCTTTCGGCTCTTTCCTGTTTAAGATGCGTTTTGTGTTTTTCGAGGCATTCATGCTGACAACCAATGCTGGCACTCAGTCTTTTTGCCACTCAGCTGTCACTCCGGCCGACGGTGACGTCAAGTACAAACCCTCTATTGACTAATGACCGAAATGTTAACATATTGTGCATGCCTATTAGATCTATATTGACCACTACTGAATATTTAATGGTGCATGCTCACTTCACCTATTTTTACAATTAGACACCTTTGCCATCATCTAACATTTACTTATTTTATCACTCATTTCAAATTTATTTAATAACACTTTTGAATGTTCTTTAGCATCTGAATATTTAATTGAATATATATTTTTAAACTATACATTTTAAATTTATGATACCTAAATTCACAAGCAACTAAACTACAAAATAAAAAAGAATATTAAAATCAGGATTTTATCGGTATTGGCCAGTATTTTTATATTTAACATCTCTATTCTCACGTCTATTTAATTGAATTTAAATCAAGACAATGAATGTAAATGTAAAAGAAAATAAGCAGTAGTAGTGTTTAAGTCATTCAATATTCATAATCCTGTTTCTACAAAAAACTGATTACGACAATTAAATTCAAAGAATTTAACAGGAAGCATGGGTGGCTTCTGTGGTTTGGGTGACACCACTTCACAAGTGATGCAAAAGACTTTTAGAGCAAGACAAATCAAAGCCACATTCCAGGAGTGGCAAGCACTTGGATAGATATAGAGTGAAGTGATTGCAGTAATCGTACCTGTACTCGGCTCCCCAGCCCTTCACGAAGCTCATGCGAATGGTGCACATGCGGGTGAGCTGGTACACGGCCTCAAAGCCCTGATTCACAGACTGGGCCAACAGAGCTGCAAACTCCTGGTTATTAAAGATCTTCAGATTACAGCCTGGATGGAAACAAAGCGGTAACTATCAAAAAGGGAGCTCTGTTTCATCCTTTTCAGAACAGCAATTCAGGAGTAACTTTACAGTTGAACTCTGTTGATGAGGGCTATTTGTCGAGGGTCTCTCGTTTTATCTTACCAGGTGGGATCTTGCAAACAGTGGCGGGGTGCCAGCCGTAACGCTGGTTACAGTTGGGACTCTGAACAAAGATGGCGCTGTCACTTAGACACTCTGCAAACACTTCACCACCAATGTAGTACAAACGCACACCTCGGCCTGCAAAAACAGAAGGTTGCCATATAAATAAAAAATACAATTATTGTATTAGAAGATAATAAAATAAAATACAAATATTGTTCTCTTATGAATTAGTGATTGAAACGTGTGTGTGTACCAATGTGCCTGCGCGTGAGCTCCACAGCAGCATTGCGGTTCACATTGGACAGCAGGCCCAGGCAGAAGCGCTCAGAGTTGGATGGGTCTGTGAAGCCGTCTACCGTTAAAGAGGGCTGGGAGGCATGGAAAGTTTCACCGACTCTCTGGTTCAGCTCATAGTAGGAGATAGAGCACCAGAACGCTGGTTCACAGTATGTCACTGGCTGTAGATCTGAGAGAGAAAGAGAGAAAAAAAACAATAAAAGGAGAGAATCCGACAGGCACAGACATACACAGAAAGAGGCAATGGAAAAGAAATAGAAAGAAAAAAGGGGGGAGGGAAGACAGGAAAAAGAAAACAAACAAATGGGTGGGGATACAGAACATCCGAAGAGAAAGAGCTCGAGGGCTGGGAACTGACGGTACTGTGATGTCAAGAGCAAATGTTACTTCCCAGAAATAAAGGCTGAACCGGGAAATATCATCATCACTTGGACACAAATCTATAGAAAATTACAGGCTCATGGCACTGGCCGTTCTCTCTGACACACACTCATACACCACTGCTGTGGAGAGGAGAAATCGCTGTGGGATCTGAGTGGTGTCTGCAAAAGCACAATCTGATACAAAAGGAATTGTAGGCCCTCCCTAGCTAAGATGGTAACTGACAGGATGCTTAGAGTGGGAGGTTTTCTTCCAAGTTGTTTTGGGGACATCCAATTAATCCATTTAGCAATCCATTTCCTCTGAAAGACTGAAAACACATTTCTACAAACACTCAATTTATGGAAATGTTCTAAATGTGTATTTTTAATTAAAAACTGTTATTTAAACAATCAGTCAGTAGTTGCACTGATTTAGATCTCACAAGCCCTTAAGCATATGACACGGTAACAGTTCTTGGTTCATTTAGAGCTGGACATGAGGAAAATAATGACTTGAATGAGTGAGTAAGAACTGCTTCGATTGACTCAGTTAGCGAGTGAGTCATTAGACTGATTCAAACCGTGAGTTTGTGAGTTCAAGACTGTTTTGACTGATTCATTAGTTATTAGTTTACTAATAAGTTGGTCTACACTGTATGTTTGTGTTTCTGCATAAAACCAGCAAGATCACTGCATATGAATGTTATGTAGTTTATTTATTGTCTTTGTATTATTTTTTTGGTGGCCAGTCTCTTACTCCTCTCATCACATTCAAATCAGATTACAAGCACAACTCAACTATAGCATCATTCCTTTTGTCGTTGCGTTCAGTCGCATCAGTGTCTGAATCATGGAGAAGAACTGTTAATGCAACTGGATGTCAGGAAGACCCTGAATCAAGACTAAGGGTGTCGCAATACGCAATATTGATGATAACTGTGATATTTAACAAGTGTGATTCATTAGCCAAAAAAGAGAAAACAAAACAAAGTTAAAGATGAATTTAAAGATGAATGAGGTTTTGAGACGCTATGAAGGGAGGGTGGGGGTCTTATGCTTTCAAAGCTAGCTTGCTATTGCTAGCCTCTACGAAATTTCCCACCCTAAATTTAATATAGAATTCTTTTGGCCACGATAATCTATAGTGAAAATCTGATATCGAGACAACCCTAATCAAAACCATTTGATTAAAAAATTACTGCAAAAATGGCAAAGAAAAGTGAAGTTAGTTATGTGAAAAGATTTAGCATCATATATTTTCAAATAACACTTGGTTTCTGTGGCGAGCAGGACGAGGCCGAGGGCTGTGGGAGAACGGCGCGAGGCCGGTGGCGTGATTGATAATGAGCGACACCTGCGCGTCACACCGGTCTCATATCTCTCACGGAGGAGCGGAAGCATAAAAGGAGGAGCGACGACGGTGAAGGATGAGAGAGGCCAGGCCTGGATTTATGTTGTGTTTTGTGATATGTGACAGCAGTCGTCCGTGAGGGGCTGCTGTCTTTACTTTAATTTTGTATTTGTTTATTTTACGTTTATTAAAGTCTTTGAATGTTCGCCGGTTCCCCCCTTCTTCTTCCCACAACATCAGATGGACTTATTTTCAAATGGAACCATTTATTCTCAAGTATTACGACTGTATCTTAATGGCATCTTTTTATTAATGGGCCAGTATCACTGATATTAATATAGCTAATGATGTCTCGATGAAAATTATTTCCCCAAAAATTTTAAACATTTGTTAGGCTTCAAAAAAATAACTTTTAATTAAAGTGAACTTAAAACAATTCCTCACTTAAACCCATAATAAATGTCATATTTATCTGTACCTTTCCTGTCTAACAGGTATGAAATATACAGAAATTGAATAGGGTTATAAAATAGTCCCCACTGCATAAATTATAAATTAAATTAGATTAATCCTTATTAAAGCTACAAGCGTTCTTTAGTCAAAGAGTAGTTAGTAGTTTTCTCTGTTCCCTTTGTTCTTAGGTTAACTTTCCTGACAATTAGTGGCTGCTGTCACTTTAAGATCTGCCGCTGCTGACAGGATCTCATGCATCTCATTCTCTCACTACTCTTTAATTCCATTCTCCATCATGACGGACAAGTTTTTTTTTTTTTTTTTTTTTTACCGCTAGTGGCATAGTGAAGCTTTTTGTGGCAAACTATGCAAAAACAAGCTCCAGGCTCCGGAAGTTTACTGCACCAAGTGCCTAAAGCCTTCCCGTTTTGTCCTCTTTCTTCAAACCATGCCCAGCACCACTTGTTTTTTACTTTCTTCTCCAAAGCAGATGTATTTTCTCCTGGTTTGATAAACTCCATTCTCCATAGAGTGTGTACAAGCTAACTGCGAACTGGTTCACTTCCTGCACAAGACCCACCCTCCTCTCTAGCAATCGGCTAAGACAACCTAATATCATGCGCTGACTCTTGAATCAAGGTGGTAGGTTGAAGGGGACCGGTGTTTTATTCAAGTCAGATTAGGTTCTCATAGGTTCTCTTAAGTTCACATATCGAGTCTTTTACGCGCTCAAATTCGTTATTTCAAATGTAGCCGCGCGCACTCATAATGGAAGCGACGCGCTCGTTTTTCCCAAGCGCGTCCGCGCCGAAAGTGCCTCCGACTGTAATTTGCAGCCTGATAAATAAATTTTGCCTGCGCCGGAGGCCGGACCTGCCCTCAAGCCGGAAATCCGGCCCCCGGCCGGAATACTTTAAGCCCTGTGGTTATTGCAATGCAATTCAATCATTTTGTGTCCAAAATGGTCCAAAATCTAGACACATACAATCAGATTTACCTAAGTTGTTGTGGGCAGGAGACACAGGGTTCGATGACAGGTTTGGAGACCCTGAAAAGAAAAGGACAGATTAATAATTAATGGTATAAGAATGTACAGTAAACAGGACAAACACATTTTGATTAAAAAACAATTACATTTCCAATAATTCAAGAGTGCAAAGTCAATTATCATGTGTTTGTCTTCAGACATTTTTCAGGTTTTCGTCCCTAAATATTGGTGTGTGTAGACCTACTTTCTTACACCACTAATTAAGAGTCAGAAAGAAACTTGGAAAAGTGATATGCAACTAAAATGCCACCAAAAAAAAAAACCTGGAACTACTCCATAGCTGTGCATTTATAAAAATTCAATGTGTCAACCAATCAAAGAATGCAACAAATGCGGTGGTATAACTGGCGTCACCTGTGTCCATGCTGCGGTTCATCTGATGATCACTGGTCTCTCCATCCTCACTGATGTAGCCTGGAGGGGGCGTCTCTGTAACATACACAAACACACAAACACACAAGGTTAGCCTGCATGGACACAAATAGTACACACCCGTAAAACAGTGAGCCAGCTGATGGATGAAGGATTAGGCACATCCGGCAAAATCCAGCAAAATATTGCAGGTGCAGCAGAGACAATGTCTCACAAGGGTTTTAGTTTTCCCCTTCACATTAAGACACCCAATTTAGAAAGCTGGGGTCAGCTCAGTTTCAGCAGCAGGATGTGAAACAACATACACCACCCTATTACAGTAAAAGACTGCCTTTCTAAAGCAAATACCATTCAGATAAATACCATTCACCCAGCCAATGCCACTCCATATAGACTTCAGGGGATAATCTTCCCCTTATGTAGACAAAAGCAGATCACGTCTTTAGATCACTTCAGCGTAAATTGTTCAATTGTAAAATGGTTAAACATATTTTGATTAGTCCTATAAATATAATAAGCAACAGGACCATAGCCAATTTTTCATGCAGACATTTGTTAACTGGTCAAAAAAATAAGAAAACGGATCTGTAGGTTGGATTAACTGGTAAATTGTTAAATGGCTGTGATTGTTTACCTGTGCAACTCTTTCTCTTATGAGTTGCTTGTGTGTACAGTTAAGGCTTCACGTGTACTCTTTGCTTGTGTCTAAGGACATGAGTGTGTGTAACAGTCTTCAGTCAGTGTCACACAATCCTTTAGAAATCATTCTATGCTGATTTGGTTTTTAAAAAATATGTCTTCTTATTATCAATGTTGAAAACATTTGTGCTGCTTAATATTTTTATCAGGATTCTTTGACTAATAGAAAGTTCAAATGAGCAGCGATTTAAAATAGAAATCTTTTGTAACATTATAAATGTTGTATATATAAATGTCACTTTTGATCAAAATAATGCATTATTGCTGATTTTTTTATTATTAATTTCTTCTTTTTTTTTTTTTAATCATATTGACCCCAAAGTTTTGAATGGTAGTGTATATAGTACAGGAGGTCAAAAACGCATGTGACCACATTATATGTATAGTGTAAATGCTGATGTGTCCAGGTCAACAATGGCTGCCTACTACTCACCTGTCAATCAACAACTCTGCTAAAACAAGGGATTTAAACTATGAAGTTTCAGAGCAGCTTAAATCAAAATAACCATCCGATCATAAAATTTGAAACAGCACATAGACAAAAATGCAAAACTTCTTTACTATGACTAATCTGTGGCACATCTTAGGTTCAGTTATAAATAAATACAGGCATAAATATCTAAAATAACTAGGAATTCTACTTGAAATATCATGTTTGTATTTAAATTAATATTCAGATTTATTCTGGATGAACATGTTTTTTTTCATGCATTTACTGTTCATTCTCTGTGCTTCATCAACATGTAACACGATGTAGTGATTGGACAGTAATGTTGCTTTATCTGTGTGTTTGGTCTCTTCTGCTCTTCCTAAGCATAAGACATTAAACCGGGGTCCTGACTCTCTGTGGTCATTAAAAATCCCAGGATGTCCTTCGGAAAAAAAGAGTAGGCCAAATTTGCCCATTGGCCTCTGTCCATCATGGCCTCCTAATCATCCCCATATACTGATTGGCTTCATCACCGTCTCCTCTCCACCAATAAGCTGGTGTGTGGTGGGCGTTCTGGCGCAATATGGATGCTGTCGCATCATCCAGGTGGATGCTGCACATTGGTGGTGGTTGAGGAGATTCCCCCTTACATGTAAAGCGCTTTGAGTACACAGGAAAGCACTATATAAATGTAACAAATTATTATTATTCTGCTCATCCTACATCTAAAATAAAATATGGGCTGAAATATGTGCCACCAGAAACTGAATTTCAATAATTTATAATAATAATTGCATTGAAAAACTGAATTTGAATTGTATCATTTGAAATTGAATTTATTCGTTTGGAACTGAAGTCCAATAAAATTTGATCCTCACTGAAAATTAAACTCTCTATATATCTTCACATTCACTTATCACAATTCAGATTCAGTTCTCAAATTCAATTTCAAGTTACTGAGACAGACATCCTGGTAGTTGGAGGATGAAGGAAGAGCAATCGAGCGCAGATCGATAGATAGCGTTCATTGGCGCACAGGACTCCTCTTGGGCCAATCAACACCTACGTTTGTATGATTGATGTTTTGGGGCCGGTTATCCCAATTAAAGCAATCAAATGGCCGTGATCACGACTGGTTGCATACTGACGCTCGCTGGACGCTCAATCCAGCCAGCCGCGGTTGAACTGCGAGTATAATGCGTTGCCTATCACTCTCGCTGCAAGGAAATACATTGATTTCTTTTTCTGAATGTAATATCATGCATTTATTCTTTTGTATGATTGTCGTTTTAGAGAATTGTATCCAAATTAAAGCAGTCAAATGGCAGTGATCACGACTGGTTGCTTACTGACGTTACTGTTGCTGCCTGCCTCTCATTCTAACGAAATTAATCTAATTTGTATGGATACCACTAGTTGTGACGATTTTAATTGTTGTGTAAAAAGTTATGTAATAATGTAGATGCAGAGTAGCCTATTAAAACGTGAATTAATCACAATGACATGAATCTTTGTCATTGCTTTGAGCATTTTCTGCGATAACAGGACAATACAGCAATGCTTTTTAATAATTCAATAAAAGAAAGCCAACTGAAACTGTAAAATCACGGAGTTATACTCGCAGTTCAACCGCGGCTGGCTGGATTGAGCGTCCAGCGAGCGTCAGTAAGCAACCAGTCGTGATCATGGCCATTTGACTGCTTTAATTGGGATAAAATTATCTGAAACGACAATCATACAAAAGAATAAATGCATAAGATTAAATTCATGAAAAGAAAACAATATATTTCCTTGCAGCAAGAGTGACAGGCAACGCGTTATAGCCTACTCGCAGTTCAACAGCGGCTGGCTAGATTGAGCGTCCAGCAAGCGTCAGTAAGCAACCAGTCGAGATCATGGCCATTTGACTTGGGATAACCGGCCCCAAAACATCAATCATACAAAATAACATAATCATATCAAGAGATGCATATTACATGAGCTAGAGAGGGAGGAACACAAAGCACAAAAACTGCCAAAAATAAATGGTTTCTGAAACTTGCCAAGGCAGACTGCCAGCCAGCCACTGACAGGTCACATGTATGCCAGAACCCCCACTCGGAGTGAAAACGTAGGTGCTGATTGGCCCAAGAGGAGTCCTGTCCGCCAATGAACGCTATCTATCGATCTGCGCTCGATTGCTCTTCCTTCATCCTCCAACTACCAGGATGTCTGTCTCAGTAACTTGAAATTGAATTTGAGAACTGAATCTGAATTGTGATAAGTGAATGTGAAGATATATAGAGAGTTTAATTTTCAGTGAGGATCAAATTTTATTGGACTTCAGTTCCAAACGAATAAATTCAATTTCAAATGATACAATTCAGATTCAGTTTTCAATGCAATGATTCAAATTAAACAATACAATTTCAAATAATGTTATTCAAATTCAGTTTTTCAATGCAATTATTCAAGTTTGGCAATTCAAATTCAAATATAAATGACTGAAATTCAGTTTCTGGTGGCACATATTTCAGCCCATAATAAAAGTGATCCACCCACTGCCCACTAGTTCCTGAACGATACCTTTTTCGATACCAATGTTATGAAATCATTTTAACAAGATTACATCACATATTACCAAAAAAAAATGTTGTTGGTTTTTTTTCAGTTTGTTGACTGTTTTTACAGACTCAAAGACAAATAGGCCACTGGGGGGCGGAATATATGCCTCACGCTCAAGCGCATGCATAAAGCTTGCCGCAAAGCACTGAAAAAATAGCAAGGAGACATTTGAATTGTTTATTAATAAACTAGTGTTTTCTGAGACAGTGTTGGCTGCAAAGATGAAGTTGATGTTGCTGACTCGTCATCTCCGCAGTATAGTGAACGCACGCAATTCGGTCAGTGCCTAAAAAGTATCAACAAAAGTCTTCTCCATTACTTCCTGTACTAGAGTGCTTTTGTCTTTTACCTGGTATGTAGTTGCTCTGGGGTTCGATGCCTGCAGGAAAAATTGTGTTTTCTGGGATGGAGTGACTGTAGTCATCTAGAGGAGGAAACTCACTGGGGATTTCAGTGTGACGAGGCACCAACACTGGAGGAAGAACTTCAGAGAGAGAGAGAAAGTGAACAAGAATGAAAAAGAATAGAAAAAAACATGATACCAACCAAACAAAAAACATGTTTTGATACACAACTTGCACAATATATACTTGTGCATATACTACAAGTATCATTTACTAATACTAATGTCAGGTAGAGCTGTACGATTAATCGTTAAAAGATCGCAATCTCTATTCAAACACTCATGCAATCTCATTCCTAAATGATGATTCACCTGTCAAAATCACACCGGTACATTCAAATCTGCGTTGGCGCTGCCGCTGAGCCAGAGAGAGCAGTATTCATGTTTAGGTATGAAACGGCTTCATAAACAGTCTTTTTAACCACACAGTGTTGTTATTTTTGTGTTACAAATATTCATATTATCACAAAAGAACTGGGATAAAAGTTTATAGTTTATTAAGTTAATTTAGATATAAACACTGATGTCTACGGAAGCAATCAAAATAGTAAATCACCTTTTGAAAGTAACATTGCGCTTCAAAAAACGGTTGTATCATTACACCACCACGTGGCGACAAGTGTGTGTTAAAAAATGTATTTGTCATTGAATCATTCATTCAAGAGATTTGTTAAAAAAAGCTGATTCATCCCGAAACAAGTGTTTCAAGTCTTTATGAGTGAATCATTGAATATTGATTCAAACAGATTAAAAAAAAATAATACGTTCAGATTCATTAAATATTTTAAATAGACCGCAGCATTTAACATTTGTCAAAACCCCTAGTAAATTACGTTATTTTGTTTAGTTGTCTGTTCAGAAGCATGGAAGAATGGTGATCTGTTTGAAACAAAAAAATCGTGATTCTCAATTTATCCAGAATCGTGCAGCTCTAATTTAGGGCCCTATGATTTCCACAATGCGGAAAATATAGACAGAATCGTGGAATCCAGTCATAAAAATGTTATTTACTGTATAACGTGGTACATTTTTTATGAATAAATAAAAAGCAGGTCAGTACACTTAAATCAAATTGCGATATAGACTAGTGTCTGTGAATATTAAACCGCAAAAAGACTATTTAATTAAAGGACAAGAAAGCATGAACTTCAACTCCAGAGCCACTCTGAGTCATATCATCGCTTCGTCATATCATAAACACATAGAAACCCAAAGGTCTTCACGGCAACCCGTTAAAATAAAAGTTTGGTTTAACTTTAAATTATGACAGAAATATATTTCTGACTGGATGGCAAGCTGATGCAAGGAAGTTTCACATTTCGCTGCATCGAATTTATGTTTTAAAAAAGACAACAGAGTATGCGACATCATATCCTGTCTGTTACAGTGTCTGTTACACGCCAAAATCTAGTGTGACAACCCCTTAATTCATATTGAATATTTTTCATGAAAACCAATCAACCAATAATTAGCAGACCCCCTGCAGTTCTATGACCGACCTCTTGACGAAGACCCCATGTCTAAACAAATTATACTGGCTGATATTGTGCTTGATGCTTGCCTAAATATCAGTGTGCATTACCTGGAGTCTCGACCCGCTGGTAGTGGTAGGGATTGACGCAGACCTCGTCCTTTTTCGTGTGAAAGGCAAACTCGCAGAGTTCAACGGCTCTGAGCTCATGATGAGACTGCAGGTCAGGCCAGCGCCATAGACGACAGTAGATCACATGAGGGAGTCCTTTCCTATGAGATACTTGCAACCGACCATCTAGTGATCTGAGAGAAATAGAAAAAAAGAAAAGGCAATAATGATTCTCAGTGTGGCAGAAACAATCCCAGCAGCTCATTCTCTAAAATCCAAAGCAGAAATACAGCTGAAATGTTATTATGGCTTAAGTCAGAAACATTGTGTAAAATCCTAAATTACCACAATATAAACACTCACTTCTCTAAGGCTTGCAGGGACAACGCCAAGGTATTATGTGAGACCGCAGATGAAGTAAAAGTGGCCCAATTTCCTGTTAATGTGGTGCTTTCGGTTACACATCTCACGTGATGTAAATGAGGTGAAAAAAGAGGAAGAGGAAGTTAAAAAAAAAAGTGTTTCAGAACAATGTGTGTGTGTTTAAGAGGTTGATTGTGCTCTAGTTTAACAACAGCTTCATCTCATAAAGCAATATGAAAGCAACAGTAGACTCCTCACACACATATGTAGTGCGGCCCAAATAATTCAAATCCCAAAAGCTCTTTAAAGCATGTCTGTCAGACCCCCCTCCTCCCACTTTTACACCCACCAAGCCTGGACCAGACAATGGCACGGGCCTGCCTGGCCAGCCCCAGGCTTCTGTGGCTCTCCCAGAACCTAAATATGCTTTAAATGTTTCATAGCAGAGCTTTCGCTTCACAGGAAGATTGGTTGAGGAAAAAAAATAATGATGTAAAATCCAGACACCCCATGGAGAGAATGAAAAGAGAATCTATTACGCAATAAAATCTAAAGAATAAACAAGAATATTTAGGCATAAACAATCCACTTTATGGTTGCAACACAGGCTCACATGGGCAGAGTACAGCAACAGAGTTGTAAACACAGAGTCAGTTCCTTTCAGTTCACAGTTCACACATGCATGCCCAACCAGTCAAAGACACATTAAGGCTAATGGAGACGAGAGAGGGAAGGAAGAGGAGAGATTAACTCGGTCAGAACAACAACAAAAATATGTATTCCAGTACACATCATATTTTTACCTGCTTCACTTTTTAACTGCAGGCAAATACAACTCAGACTTTTCTTTGGATGGCCCCATGTGGAAAAGGAAAAAGGCATAATCATTTCAGAATAATGCGGGGAAGGCCTTGAGCAATGTTGAAAAACCACACAGTGAACTTTTCATGTCTGAGGCGAGTTATTCACTGGTTCGGTCTCAGACAAAGAGGACTTTTGCAGACACAATCGAGCACACCATCATATCAAATCACATTTTCACACTAACCCCATTCTGTACGCCTACAGTTCTTATCTCTACAGTCAAGGGCTGCGACCAAAACATTTTTATGATGCTTATCGGTGTAGCGGCCTCCTATAACGGCACACTCGCAGTCGAGATCAGATTAAATACGCCAACGTAATGCATGCACTGCTACGGTGTGCTGAAACGGGGCCGTACAGTGTGGCACAAACCTCTCCGAGAACTCTATTATACATGACTGCTATATTGTGTGCTTGAAATATGCAACAGCAGCCAAAGTGCTGAGAGAGAGAGGAGGGCTGTGCACTAGGTCAGCAACTCTTTGAGGAATCCAGGGCACTCTATTCATCCTTTATACATACTACATAGAAATCAGAGATATGAAAAGAAAGGAGGAAAGAGGTGTGAACTTTCCTTACCGGGGCCCTTTAAAAAGGGTCATAATACATTTCACATCATTTTCTTTTTGTTCCTATACTGCACTTACGTTTTTGCCCAAATCAGGGCACTACAGTTTTTTCATGACCATTCCCTTTCAACTTTTGAATTAATCTGGCCTTTTTTTACTTGTGTCTTGAAAACTTCTATGGCTGCATTCACTCAGTCAGTGTTAGACACTAATAACAGGTCTGACTCTCCTGTTCATACAACAGCTTGTATAAAATATTTAAGCATCTATTGTATGAATCAATAACCAAGGTCAAGCCCCTTTTTTATTCTTGTGATAGTTGTGCAAAACACTCAGTGGTGTTTAGGAATAACATATGATATCTATCATACTTCCTTCTTATGACCGCAATTTGTGGGCCATGGTGTGGTTACCAAATAAGTGTCATTGTGACAATGGCCATGTGTTATTGCATTCAGTTTTCTGAAGTCAGGAATAACAATTTAAAAAAAACATTTTACAGTTCTGAATCTTACGGTCTGTTTTCATAGAACATTGAACCCTTTTATTTCAGTTCAGGAAATTTTGCATTTTTACACTACCGTTCAAATGTTTAGGGTTGATAAGATTTTTTTGGAAAAAAAACCCAGTAATATTGTCAAATATTATAAAAATTAAAAAAAAACTGTTCGATTTTAATATATTTGAAATTGTATTTACTCCTGTGATGTCAATAGATAGATAGATTGTTTTATTTGATGCCATGTCAGCATCTAAGGCTATTTTCAAGGCAAAAATTAAATTAGGAATTATTTAATTAGGATAATTTAAGAAATGGCAAAGTTTGCGATGAGATCATTCGGTGGGGTCTGGCATTCATTAACTACATCAGTCTGAAAACATCAGTCCTTTACATTTCCATTACATTCCAGTGCTCAGCGGAGAGAGAGCCTGTGTTTGCTGCCGTGTGTGCAGGCCCCATGTGAAAAGGAAGCACTGAATGACTATTGATTGAGCTGCAGAATTTGCAGAGGGCAAATTAGGTCAGCAGTAAGGCACATCCAACCAACATAAACGTAGACATGCACACACACACACACATACAGCCTGGAGGGCGGGTCTAGCCTGCTCCCCCTCCACCACCACCCCACACCCCCACCCGCATGCCGGCTGTCACTTGAGTAGAGAGCGGGGTGAGATTTGAACAGGGAGGGGGTGAGGAAGAGAAAGAGAGTTGAAGGGGTGAGCTGGAGGGATGGACGGGTCTGACACAGACTGAACCACGCTGGGCAGATTTAATCTAGAGGGTAAAAACACAGACGCTGTGGGCTTTAGTGGACAATTTCTGTATCAGCCCAGGCATCCTTGACTTGACCATGACACTGACACTTCCACAGAGAGCATTATAATACTCAACTCAATGCTTACAAGGAATCAGGATCAGGTAATTTCTTTGGATGTTTACATGCAACTCGACATGAACTTATACAAAGTTTTGCTTATCACAAATTTAGGCAGAGCAACAAAAATATGCAAAGGCAAACTACAGCTGATATGTAGTTTATTTGCACTAATACACTTGATTTAACATGATGCATTTTGTGTGACAGACAACAAGACAAACATCTTTCCTAAGTAATTTTCAACTTTTTTGTTTCACTTTTTCAAGCTGTGTTTAGCCTTTAATGTGTATGTTTTTTGAGCTGAAATTACACGTCTCCGTTTGAAATCAGAGAGTCTGACAAAAAACAAACTCTGTGAACTCTGATAGATGCAAATTTGATGCAGAGGGAGAGAAGGACAAAAGCAACTTGGACGTCAGACCAGACCGTCTGCGGGACCATTTCACCCTGTGGAACATACCCTGACCCAGCCCCCACAGCCCCCCTTAAAAAACACTTTTAAGACCATTGCTATTCCCCCATCCCCCCAGCCTAAACCCAGACAGCATCCAGCAATACAACAGACCTAATACTACACGACACAGTGCAGTGATGAAGGACACATACCTGATTGTACAGTTACTACTGAAGATAAAAGCTAAACCTGCTTAATCTTTTTTTATGTCTGAACATACATTTACTCAACTTTGGATTGACTGGTCATAATATTTGTATTGGAATAATAGCTGGAAGCTGATAAAATATAAAATTTGACTGTAAAAAATATGGCATAAATATCTGGAAACACAACTCTAATATTTGTTTCTAATTCAAGGCTTATATACCTGCTTATCCTTTTTTCATAATGTGAGTGTGGGGAAAATATTATGTTTAACTTGTATTATTTTTTGAAAGGTTTTGGTTTTCCTGCCTCTGCTAAAGTCATTAAGGCCTTCCTTAAGTAAACAGAGCCCTGCAGGGGTCTCATGTGCAGGTGGTTGGATGTGGTTACAGGGGCCCGTTCTTAGCAGGGGATCAGGACTATAGCAGAAACACTACAACCATCATACAAATGCAGCAGGGGCCAAAAGTAACACTCCAGTTAGCCACTTTTTTTAGTGCGAAGTACTGCACGGTTCAAATCGCAATGTAAAAGAATGTAAAATGGGCTAATCAAATTACACAGATACAGATCGCTTACTGAAAAAATGGTCAGTGACTGCCATGTATTGTATATTTTATAAGTTTTATTTCAATAGACTGGCCTGTATATGATGCTGCAACAAGTGACAATGTAGCCTACCTACTAAAAAAAGTATTTGGAAATGTATCTATTTTTTTTATCATTTAAAATCTTGTTTTACACCTTGTTTATAAAACTAAAAGATGTTGCCTACACATCACTGAACCTCAGGTTCCATAGCATAGCATTCTGTAGAATTCGGAGTAGATTTCCATCTCCACAGAAGGTGAAAGATGAAGCCTTTTTTTCTTAAAAAAAAAAGAGAAGATGCAATATTCTAAAGTTGGCATGAAATGAAAACTCATTCTATGCATTTTCTAAAAGCATGTTATTGATCTTATTATGAACAATTGGTCCATGCATATGTAGGGCCAAATGATTTCCGCATCGGACGGAATCGCGGAATCTACTGTTAATGCGGAATTTCGCGGAATTTTACATATTTGGAATGAAATTCTGTTTTTGTGTGGGAGAAGAACGTATGTCTGGGGAAAATCCAGACCAGGGGAAGCAAATATGTGCAACACAACCCCTCATTTCAGCTGCCTCTCCCCCTTTCAAAACAATGAAAGCATGGCAAAGCGGCTCTCCACGGCTCTGCTTTCGTTGGCGAAAAAGTTAAGAAACTTGACGCTAAGCCCTCAGTACAGAGCCGAGCAGTTCCCACGTGACTTTTATGCAGTGTTTCCCACACATAGACTAATTTGTGGCGGTGCGCCACAGAATCAACACCGGCCGCCACATTTTGCGTTTTGTTATTAATTTTTTTAAACGCTATTTAAAACACGCAGCGTATTCTTTCAGTTAGATTTCCTTTCCCTGCTCTCCCTCCGTCTCTGTCACTCACGCGTCTCTCTCTCTCTCTCTCTCTCTCTCTCTCTCTCTCTCTCTCTCACACACACACACAGCCCCTCCCCTCTGTGCACACCGCGTCTGTCTATGAGGCGCGCCGGACTGGACAAAAGCAAAGCGAACTCCACGAGCGACAGTGCGCGAGAGACCGAGTGTGTCCGAGTGCGCGCTCGACACTGAATTTGGAAAAAAATAAAATGGATTTCATAGGGCCCTACATATGTTTCCTTTTTGTTTAAATTTATTGTCTTCGTAACCTTGCATCAAAATGTCTTAACTCAATCTTCAGGTGAAACGACAGACTGGTGATGTATACCAGATTTCTCCAATCATTTAGTTGGCCCCTTTCTTACAATCAACTGCAAGCTCGCATTCAGATCTGTCTCCATCCAATCAAAGTAATGAAAGGAACCAAATCTCCGACCATCCATTTCATTCAATTGTAGCCTATGTCACAAAATGGAAGAAAATAACTGTCTCTACTTCGGTTTAATTGTGACATTAATATTCAAGGAGACAGTGGTATTTTATTCTTCCAGGTTTGAAATCAATAGTGAGTAAATGTCACTTGATAAAAAGTAAGCAATATAGTTTTGTACCTCTCACTTCAGCAGTGTCTGAGTATATTATTGTTTACCATTATTTTTTGACAAGTACATTTTCTGCAAATATTCTTTTGCATGGTTTTACTTACGATCCTGTCAGAACTAGGATCTGAACAAGACTGATAACCAGGACCAGACAGTTGCTGTGCCCACCCCCTTCTTCACATCCTCCCATCACACCTTTTCAAAATTGTAATGAGAGCAGACCCATGCTGAAAACACATAGCTAAAGCAGGTTAGATACATCACGAGTTGTGTCATAGAAAACAGGGAAGATGACTTTGAAAAAAGATCCAACAAAACATTGTTCACATTGTCATGAGTGGCACTGCATTTCAGGCAAATGGGCATAGAAATCCGAGATGCAGAATAAAACAGCTTTGTTAAGCCCAAAGTACACTTCAGTTTTAGACTTATCCTAGGTTAGGCATACAGTGCACAATGGAAATAGTATGCACATTAGGGTTGGGCGATGTCTACCAATTTGGTATCAGACGATGTCTACAGTGAAACATCGCGATGGACGATGATATCGGGAGGGGGGGGGGGGGTAACATTCTCATTTTCCACTAGATATTGTCCTCTATATCTCATCAGCAATTTCGATTTCAGCAAAATCTGCAGCAGCTGACCACTAAGGAGCGAATGTACAGTGACGTGACAACTGCCAGATTCAAACTGTGCTTTCGCGCTATGGCTGGCGCTGAGCCAAAGACGGACGCGCTTAGTGCTTGTCATAGGCTATATCACAACTGTTCAATTTTAAAATCGTCCCGTGTGAACCAGGCTTTACATTTCCATCAAATGTCTCGACTCCTGAAACGCGAGAGTCTAGAATCACCGCCTGCAGCTGCAGCGCGATTGCTTGGCTTGCCTTGTGCAACCTATTTTAAGAGACAGAAAAGACGCGGCATTGGCAGAATCACTCCAGCTGTTTGTGAAATTGCGTCTCGCAGAAAGTTTTAAAATGACTGATTTGATCTTATAATCTGTTAGGTTAAATTTACTCATAGGCCTACATGCTAGATTGAATGAATGTTTGCGGGAATTTCCCGCATTATAATCGCAAAACCTGCGGGAATGATTAAAATGATGCGCAATACCCGCAATCCCGCACTGAAATTCGAGCCCTGCAATGGCTTGAGCGGTTTGACTCAAGACTTGCTTTCTCGATAGAGAGCTGTCATCTGCTCATGTGACCATCAGTGGCTGTCCTGAGGAGAGCTCAAACATGGACTGCTCAAAAATCTGTAGATGAGAGCTATATGGGACCGAGCGCGAGCGAAATCCAGTGAAAGATGGTAAAGAGTGCAGCGAGTATCTGTGAAGGAGAGCTGGGAGGACGCGAAATGACGCTGCACAACGCCTCCATTAATTCGCGCATGTAGTCATTTAATGTTTATATATTTTAAAGCACTGAATCGATATAGAAAAATTATTCGATTCTTAGCATTTTAAATCGAATATTGACCAAAATAAACGATTCACGATTCAAAATACATGTTTCAAGATCGATGCATATGCATCGTCAGGATTTGTAATCGATGCATCGAGAAAACGAGTGAATCGTTACACCCCTATTATTAATGCCAAGGTATCAAAAATATAAGTACATACATAGCAAAAAAAATACATACAATAAAATTATAAAGAAAGTAAAGCATCACATACATATACATAGGTTATAGCCTATATATACACACAAAAAACAGAATAGAAAACTAATACATTTATTAAAAAATTATAAAATAAAGTTTATTGTCTTAAGAGCTTTAAGATTCTTAGATGATGAAATGCTTAGATGTACCTCTCTTCTAAAAACAATGAACAAGGGATTCTGATGAGTCAATTTAAATTGAATGTGAAATTTTGCAAGGAGCAATAATAGATTAATAATAAAATACTCATTAAATTGAGCTTTTTGTATATTAAAGAAGCCAAATAGTACATCCTTAAAAAACAAAGAGAAATCCGGAAGTACATTGCAGTAAATAAAATTAGAAAATTCAACCCAAAATAACTGTTTATGAGGACAATCCCAGAAGATATGAAGAGCAATTTCATCAGGGGCACCAACCACAATATTCTTTTACCATTAAGAAAGGATATGCTTTACACATATTTGTTAGATCTTGAGAATGAATGTACTCATGTAAACTTGTTTGTCCACAATTAAAATCCACAGAGTAGCCACCTTTTAATATAGGGCCCCCATGAACTCCTTTTTTTCCCTTTGTTTTATGATTTCATAAAATTGATATAAACAAACAATTTAATCAAATGAAAATACGAAACATTGATTTTTTTTTTTTCAAATGAAAATATAACAATTAATTTACAACAAAATTGCATTTTTACTTTTTTGTCAAACAAGATGCTGCACAACAGAACTGTACACATTTAAAACATGGATGAAAAAACATCTTGGTTGTATGATATTCCTGATATTATTATTACTTTGAGAAGTACATTTTAGTATACTGTAGCAATATATTTCTGTCATAATTTCTTGATGTTAAACCAAACTTTTATTTTGACGGTTTGTCGTAAAGATCTTTTTTTTTTGTTTTAGTTTCAAGTGTGTATTTGATGGTAGTTTTTCTCAAATGAAACAACGAAAAACTTGTGATGTGACTCTCAAAGCAGCTCTGGAGCAGTGTGTGAGCTTGTGTATCCGACAAAACCGCACCATTCTTTCACACAGAGACACGCAGAAATCACTTATTAGCGTCACGCATTCACTGGCTGTTGTCGTGCTTATTTCTGCTGTGTGGTAGGCTGTTAGATTAATCCATAACGAGTAAGAATGTCTAGAGTTTATCATTGTTATCGACATAAAATTTTAATCACAATCCCGATATGATATTGTTTAATCGCCCAGCCCTGCATGCACCTGTTTGCGTTTGTGTCAAAACCGAAGTATTCTTTTTAGCCTTTAGTAGTCGTATACAGGAGGACACTTTTACTCCTGAACATAACATAACATAACATAACATAACATAACATAGATGAGATTTTTCAGTGTACCTGCAATACTACAGAGCCACCTCAGATAAAAATTCCTCAGTCTTAAAATTAAAGACTACAGCGATTAACTTGGATCAGTGTCAGTGTACATTCATGGCAGACTTTAAAGCAAGTCTCTCAAAACTCTCAGACAAACTTCAAAACATCCTGCGCAAAGTCTACACTGGCACTCTACTAAAGAACACACAAACACAGAGAGTTCACGACTGAAGGACGGTTATTTTCTCAGGGTGGTCAGAAGCAGTCTGAGGGTCAGCGGTAGGGTTAGTGATGACAGAGTAGCACAAAGCAGTCTTGTTGTCTGCTATACAGAGTGTCTATTATTCCAGCAGATATGGAGGCGGCACAGAGCTTTTCTAAACCTTCAACCCCGGCAGGAGCCACAAACCCAGAAGCGGCCCACGCCCTCCCATGGGCAGACAGAGCATTCCTGAAGCCTGACTAACCCGCCTCGAACAACACACACACAGGAGAAGACGCACACGACACTAACGCTCAAATACCTGCTCTCAATGCACAGACTTCCTTAGACACAACAGCAGTGTGTGTGTGTACACATACAATACACAATGAATGCACACACTTTTAGAACACAGAGACACACAAACACATATTGTACACAAACTCACAGACAACTAACTGTGTCGCTAATCTCCACCACAGTCAGACTTGGCACACTTGGGCTTCTCCGTCATTTGGGTGTTACAACCCTTATAGCACCCTCAGGAAATCCACAAACACCTAGACACACTATCAGTCAAACAGGACACAAATATGAACACAACTTTCATGCACACAGACAGGGATATATTTTACACAGAAAATGTAACAGCATTCAGTAGTTCTAAACCGCTCAAGTTAGAGGTGCTGCATTAAACATTTGGTCTGGAAATTGAAAGGTTCTTGGGAGATTCAGGATCTGGGGTAGCGAGGGGGTCACGATAGTCGATTAGTCTTCCAACAACCAACTAGCTGATTAGCGAGGTTAAATAGTAGGAATGTGACGGTAAGGAAATTTTCCCACCAGTTAATCGACGTGTGACAACACAATACCATAGGAATGAACTGAAAACGCTCGCTCTGTGCCAGTGGACACACACAGTTATAACTGCCTGTGTGGTCGAATTAGCGCCAATTCGGGGCCAGCAATTGCTTGTATGGTGGGTTCATTATTATTCATAATGAAAAACACAACATCTAGATAAGCACAACTAATCCTTTACTAAACACTAAAGGTACTCATTAAGTTTATTCATAAGTGAAAGATTTATATTTTTGCATTTTTTTAGAGCAATTTCTGTCTTCCAGTTTGAAAAGCAAAGTCGGAGCAACGTCACAGATTCTGACGTCAATGCGTAATACCGGCAAGATCCGGAGTGGTGATTGGCTGCCGGGGCTCCAGTAGGGGCTGGACGAACGAGCTGACGTCAGCCGGTTCTGAATGCTTTTGTGAGAAAGAGCTCGTTCAATCCCATCACTGACCCGTAATATGCATGAGAAGGAGATCGCATTACGATGGAGAATTCAAATGTCAAGAAAGACCGGTTCAGCGCTGTTCATTCACCTATCTGCCTGTTCTGCTGTGTTGTTGTCCTCCAGCCATGTGTCGTAATTTTATATTTCCTCAGTAACACAAAAGTGCAGTTTGCATTTCCCACGCGATGCGCTTAGAGCTGGAGTTTGACTGCAAATACATGGGAAATATGATGAACAACAAGCAGAGCCTGCATTAGAGCGATTTCTGCATGGAATGCCGCGATGAGTTTAACAATACTCACAATGCAGATCATAGATCATATACGAACTGCAGCAAGCCTGTTTCAAGTTTTTATGGATATATTTCTTATACACTAGTGCTCTAAACACGAACCAGCACCGCGTATGCACACGTATTTAATCATGTCTTCTTCAAATGAAATATATTGTGCAAATGAGGACACTGATACAGCCATACATCTGATTATGAATACATTAAATTATTATGATACATACACAGAAGACAATTATTTAGACCAAGTATTCAAAGAAGAATGAACAAAAAGTTACTATGCCTTTATTCTTTTTGTGTTAAACTGACGTGTGTCGTTTGTTCAGAGACTGTAGTGCTCGTAAATGTAATGAAAATATTATTAGATCTTTTAAATGTTCTTCCGCGTTTCTCCCTCATCTTGGGAGTTTGATGTCATATAAGGATTATATTTTTAAAATACATCAAGGTGCCCTTAACTGTTTTTTGAGTTTTTTCCCCCTCCGTGGTTATATATCAATATTCATGTGTCTGTATAATGAATGTGTTGCAGGTCTGTGTTTTATTGGTTGTTGTCTCCCCTTTTCCACAGCTTTACAAGGCCACTTTTTGGTGAGAAAACGGGGGTTTCATGACATTTTAAATCCCAAGAATCGATTAGTCTATCCTGTTTTCAGTTGATGAATGAACAGGAACATTGTAGCACACTTCCCATAAGCTCTGCGCATTGTGACTTTTGATTTGGAACAAAGTCTCAGATTTCAAATTCCATTTAAAAAAATGTACTGTTTTGCCGGTGTTTAATGAGGCGTGACTGACAGCTAAGCAGCGTGGAGCGCACGTGAACTGATCCTCTCCTCTGCTTTAATACCAGACCAGTTACAGTGAGAAATAAACATGAATTAACATCTGAAGGTACGTTAAAAGATAGAGTACAACTTACCGAAATCCATATAATGTTTAATGTAATCGCTTAATCAGTGTTTCAACCGTGGAAAGACGTCAATAAAACAGCTTGTAAACAACATGTCACGTAACATCACATTTAGGCTACCTCAAAAAAAACATATTCAGTGACCATAACTCATTAGTCAGCCAAGAAAAATAAATTCTAGAGGAACATTTTGCTAAATATATGCACCACATTACATATTCATTATAATTTTTTATATTCTTCAATATTTAATGCATGTTTGAATAAATCTGTTTTTATGACAGCCCTCATTTAAAGCTCCAGTAGGTAGCTTTTGTAAACAAATATTTGTTAAAACTGTCATTATGTCCTCACAGTAGAATATGAGACAGATAATCTGTGGAAAAAATCGAGCTCCTCTGGCTCCTCCCTGTGGTCCTATTGCCATTTGCAGAAATACACCGCTCCCGGTCAGAAACAACCAATCAGAGCCAGGAGGAATGTCTTAGCAGTGTCAATCACGCTCGTGTACGCGCTGATCACCCCTCTCTTGCACAGCGCGAGCGCGTACCGTCGTTCGTGACTCTCCTGTTCGAACGCGTTCATCCAAATGAACGAATCTTTTTTCCGAGTCATTTCGTTCATTCAACGAACGAAATGACTCGCAAAAAGATTCGTTCATTTCGAACGAGTCTTTTTCGGAGTCATTTCGTTCATTCAACGAACGAAATGATTCGAAAAAGATTTGTTCATTTTGATGAACGAGTTCAAACAGGAAAGTCACGAACATGCATCACAGAACAGAGCAAGGCGAGCATTTGTGCTTATAAAACTTAAAGTTTTTTATTTATTTTTGAAATGACCGATCGTTTCGCTAGATAAGACCCTTATTCATCGTCTGGTATCGTTTAAAGCCCTTTGAAGCTGCACTGAAACTGTCATTTGGTCCTTGAAACATTTGTGTCCTATTGAAGTCCATTATATGGAGAAAAAGCCTGGAATGTTTTCATCAAAAACCTTAATTTCTTTTCGACTGAAGAAAGAAAGACATGGACATCTTGGATGACATGGGGGTGAGTAAATTATCAGCAAAAGTTTTTTTTAAAAGTGAACTAATCCTTTAACGTTATATCTTACTATCTATTTATAACTTATAGAAAGAGTGCGACGTTATAAAGTTACATGTATTGCAAAATACATAATGATTTGAGGACCAAGTTTGTAGTCAAAGTATGGGCAGGCCATAGTCAATGTAAAGCATATCGTTGATGTTTCGTCCCTGTTAGTGAATGTTCCATAACTGTTTATAATCTGCCGTCATCGGTGGTCCTGTTTACTAGCCTGCGCGTTCACGGCAGGCTCCGCTGTGGGGGAGGAGCTGTGGAGGGAGGGCTGTAGCGCAGCAGAGAGCAAGGGGGTTGGACCTGGAAGTTGTGCTTGTTCAAATTTTCAGGCTAAGTCAACATTTTCTCAAAACTCCCTACTGCAACTTTAAATGTTTATATAATTTTTAACTAATTGGAGTAGAAATATAACTATGTAATTGTAAAGTTAGTATTATAACTTTATTATTATAAAACGTCCTTGAGTGTATTAAGTGTTTGTATACAGATCAGTTAGTTTTAACCTTCAATATTATAGTAATGTAGTACCAACTGACTCCCATGTATAGTTTAAAGCATTAGTTGAGAGATTATTTTTCCTTGAGAAATTTGTCATGTGCTGTAGGCTACCTGATATATATCCAAAATAATCAATATCGAATTGAATCGGAATCGAAACGCAAGCTTGTGAATCAAAATCGAATCAAATCGTAAAATTTGTGTCAATACCAAACAGGCACTTTTACATTACATCTTGTCAGTTAGCTCGCCTCACTCCTCTTGTCAGTCAGCACCTCACTCTCATGATAAATGAAATCTGACTCCTGCTGCTGATTTGTGCTGCGACTCTCGTTCGGCTCACGCTGAATTGAGCAGACACACTTATTTTTTAATTGTAGTGTCTGTTCTCTAACTGAACTAAATGATTTTTATTACTATAAAAAAAAAATCAAAGCGATGGTGGGGCACGGTGACGCTGAGGGCAAGTGATATAAGCGGTAGGGGTGTAACGGTACAGAAAACTGACGGTTCGGTACATACCTCGGTTTTGAAGTCACGGTTCGGTACAGCAGAGTTGAGAAAACTAAACCCTAAATTGCTTTTGTTTTATTAAACAGTGGTTTACTGAATAAATTGTGTCTCTGTCTTTAAATGAATCAAGTTATAATTAAAAGTTTATATAAAATTATCTCTGCTTATGCTGTAAACTATATAGGAAGCCCTTACTTGCACATTACAATAATATTAAAGATTAACAACAGAGCCCATATTAGCCTTAATTCAGTTGCTATTTATTTTAGATATAATAATCAATACTAAAATAACAAATTGGATGTAAACATGTAAACAGCACATATAAGGCAGTCTTTGCGTTTACTTCTAAATCTAATTATAAAATTATGTTTACTCCAATTTGTTGTTGACATTAGCATTTACACAGTGGCTGTCATTTTCATGACAGATTTATTCAAACATACATTAAATAATCAAGTCTTCACTAATAGGTTAAGTAAAATATAATGAATGAATATAGTGCATATATTTAGTTAAAGAGTTAATTTCTCTGGCGAACTAACAAGCTGTGGACACTGAATGACTTGCCTGAGGTAATATGCTACGGATGAAACACTGATTGAGAGATTACACAAGATTCATTTCAGTAAGTTGTTCTGTGTATTTCAACATACCTTCATATGTTCATTCAGGTTTATTCTGTCGTGAATAGGAAGAGATGATCAAGTTCACTCGCACTGCTGCTTGAACTAAGGCGCCTACAGTGACCTGTCGCGCCACATCAAAGAGCGTCGAAGTGGCATTTTTATTTGAATTTCGTGAAAAAATTGACCAAATTTGGAAGATGACACTTTGTTTCATATCAAAAGTAACAAAACGCAGAGCTTATTACAATTATTGGTGGTTAGGCTAACGCTGTATTCGTCGTGTACATATAAGACACGAGATCCAATGAGCCCGGGCTGGCCAATGCAGAAGGGGGCGGGGCGTGTTCAGTACGCCATGAGAGTATCGCTATACGTATCGTGGGTGCTGTATCGCGGTTTTCCGGTTCGGTTTAAATATCGTTACACCCCTGACAAGCGGTGTTGCGGCTGAACACCTTGTAACACCGACTGTACTTCATTCAAAATGTTGGGGTCTGAAAGATTTTTTTAATGCCTCTGAAGGAAATCACTTATGCTACAGAAAAACAGTAATATTGTAAAACAATTTAAAATAACTGTTATCTATTTTAATATATTTGAAAATGTAATTTATTCCTGTGATGCAAAGCTGATTATTATCTTACGCCATTTCTGCGTCATTTCACTTACTTTTCAATCCGATCAAGTGTTTACATGTCCTCTCGATCGGATTAGAAAAGGAATAAACCACCCCTTTCAATCCGATCGAAATATCATTCGGATCGAGCTCAATCGGATCGATTAAGGTGTTTACATGAAGGCTTTTCAGTCCGAATGAGCCGTCAACCCGATTACTAACGGATTATTTGGTTGCATGTAAACATAGCCAATTGACACTCGTGCCACCGGCTTCACTCCGTTTCCAGGGCTCGCGCCATGCTCTTCACGGTAACATTAAAACAACAGTAATTTGAACGATAAAATCTTGTGCATTTTTTGTGTGTAATCGACTATTGTTTTCAGTGTTTACTAGTAGCAGCTGTACCGTTTAGTCTACTAGTTCACTAGTCTTGCAAATCCCTAGTAATGATGCGAACGAGCTGCAGTTGTTAAATAAAGTGTTATAAATTACTTTCGTGTTATTCTAAAATTCTCCTACCACTCATTGTCTGTGAAGTGAAGCAGAACTACATCCCATCAGTCCTCACTTCATTCTCTCATCCACAGACACTTTATTTTGGGCATGCAAAATAGAAGATAAATATAGATAAATATAAGCAGCACAGCTCTACAGTTTATGTGCTCGTCGTCTCCTAATCAGGACCCAAAACAGAAAAATATTAAGGGCCAGATTTACTAAAGGGCAAATTATTGTGAGAGACCAATTCCAAAACAGCGCCGATGGGAGTGGAAAGTTCTGCGCGACCTACTGACGACTCGCAAATTAAAGAACACAGACGCAGCCCGATAATTTCCATAATGACCAAACACCAGTAAATTGACGAGTGCAAACCATAGTAAACCACCTTGCATGATTCATTTAAATACTCTCCTCCCATAAATTTTGCAGTTTGAAAGGGAAACTCCTACACACATATTTGCAATAAGGTCAGCCGCAAAAACAACTGTTTCCATGGCTTGTCAGAGCTAATTTTTCACTTTGTGTGTCTTTAGTAAATGCTGACAGTAGTTTTTTAACGCCGATTAGGAGGATCAGGCCCCTCCTATCAGAGCATGCTACACAACTCCTTGTCCAAGGAGCTGCTCTGTCTGCCACTGTCAAACCTCTGCAACTGATCCAAAATGCTGCAGCTAGAGTGGTCTTTAATGAGCCGAAGAGAGCACGTCACTCCTCTCCTCACAAAATTGCACTGGTTGTCAGTTGCCGCTCGCATCAAATTCAAGTCACTGACGTTTGCCTACAGAACAACCACTGGCTCTGCTCCCTTTACCTAAACTCATTACTTCAGACTTATGTGCCATCCAGAAACTTGCGCTCTGCAAGTGAACATCGTCTTGTGGTACCATCTCAAAGAGGCACAAAACCTCTTTTTTCAGACCTTTACCTTCACTGTTCCCTGCTGGTGGAATGATCTGCCTAACTCAACCAGAGCTGCTGAGTCCGTAGCCACTTTCAAGAAACGGCTGAAGACGCATCTTTTTTGGCAGCCCTTGATCCAGTAGTATTAACACTTTCTCTTCTCTTCTATTCTATTCTATTTATTAAAAAAAATAAAAAATTACGTTTTAGATAAAACTGAGAGGGGTCATAGCACTTGTATATTGTTGTCTGACTGTTAATTTAACTGCTTCTATTGTTCTCATTTGTAAGTCGCTTTGGATAAAGGCGTCTGCTAAAAATGGCGGTCTCCGTCGCTGAGCGGGGCTCTGCACGAGCCGCAGGAAGTGCAAGGCATCTTGAAAAAGACGCTCGCTGCTCTTTTAGACAGTAAGTTTTGCAAGAAAGGATACGTCGCGGGATAGCGTAGCTCGCACGGATGGCTGAAGGTGGCGAAGACGGCCGGCTTCTTCAGGCGCTGTCCTAAGCTGGCTTGTCGCTTCCTCGACGGCGGCTTCTCTCTAGATCCAGCGATGCGGCAATAATAATAATAATGCAAATTTAAAAAAAAAAAAATAATAATAAAAAATCGATTTTTGAAAATTGAATAATCGATTCATACTCGTCCATAACATACTCGCGATTAATCAATAATTGATTTTTTTCACCACCCCTACTTTCTAGTACTAGTACCAGGGATGGAAATTAACTTTTTTGTCCACCGGCCACTGTGGCTGGTGGATTTCAAAATCTACCAGCCACTCAATGTTTTTACTAGCCACTTTCTTGTTTTTAACCGACAATGTGTAACTGCATGTGAAAAATAATACTACAAGATCTACAATAATTAAGCAGTTTAATTAATCTCAAGTCTCAATGAAATACTGACATTTTCTCTTTCTCTCTTATACCATGAACTGATATACATTTCATTAAATGAGTAGGGCAGATTAAACAAAAAACTGAACCGATGCTGAAACGCACTCTATGCTGGAGGTTGCTCTCTCTGCGAGAGTATGCCTGTTCTGTCATATTTACATCATGCACTCGCGGCTAGCTCTCCTTTGGGACGGCAATAACCGCCTCTCGCGCTCAAGCCTCAACGGAAGAAGCGTGCGGGTAGATGTTCACACGGCTAGCTCTTTACGACGCAAGAGAGCTACCCCGCCCTGAAAATACACCATGCGCTCGCGGCTAGCTCTCCCTTTGAATGGCACACTGCCTCTCGCGCTCCCATGTTTTCTTCCCTCGACGTCGAGTCTCGACGGAAGAAGCGCGCGTGTGTTGAAGGTGTGCCTCCTCTAAAAGTGTCTGCCGTCCGGGTGAAACAGTATGCGATTTTTATTTACCCGCCACGGTGGCCGGTAGGTGAAGCGAGTTTACCCGCCACAACACAAAATCACCCGCATTTGGCTGGTGGCGGGTGCTAATTTCCATCCCTGACTAGTACCGTGCAACACTAACAGACATCTTTGGCCGTTGCATTTTGCATCTCAGAGAACCACCATGAGCATTGCGTTTTTAAGACAGTGAAGGTAAAAATAGTCCAAATTTTAAAAAGTGAGTCCGGTCTTCTGTTACATTCAGTTGCACTCTGCACCCTATGAAACATTTGACCAGGATCAGGTGAACTTAAAAGCAGCCTAATGGGCCTCAGGTTTTCCTTGAGGCACATTAGACTATTATTTGTTCAGTCAACCCAAAACTAAACAACACAAAAAAATGTAGTTTTACATCCCCCTATGAATCATCACTATTACACCTAACCGCAGGACCGGACAGTCACAGTAATAAGTACACAGTAAGGTGCTTTAGACAAAAATGTTAAAAGACTATGACAAGTCTGTGGCCAGCGGTGCTTGTCTCATAGTGTCTTTACTATTCGTTTTAGCCATCATTTCAAAGGCTTGTGAAATTTTGTCGTGCTGTCTTTCACTCTTTTTCTATCAGCTGCCACACAATTACTCTGAATCATCAGACAGATACACTTCCCTCAGACAAGCGGCGCTTTGAAGGCATTACCCTGGCAGAAACAAAACAACCCTCGGCACATCAATTACAAGCCAATGACATCCAATCTCCACGTTTTATCAAAAGCACCTTTGAATCACTGTATACTGTATAGAGTTTCAGGATGTCAGACTTAAAGCCAGACATCTCTTCAAGGCACAGACACTTTCAGTTTTAAATGCCAACAATAAACTCTATCGGCGTGGCAGGGCACATACAATTTCTTAGCTGATAGGCGACTTGTTTGAGAATTCGGTTGAATGAGCCCAAACAATGGACCACAGATTTAATTCACAGTTCAGATGCCTTTGAGGTCATTGTGCAAAAAGTGCAAAAGCAAACAAAGACTGCGGGGTTGAGATATAGCAGGAATCTCAGACCACAGACAAGCTGTGGAACAGACATCCTCTCAGGAAGTCTATGTGGAGGCTCCGATAGGGCTTCGACAGGTGTATGGCAGGCGAAGGAAGTGTGACTATGGTATAATTATGTTTTTTGTATCCTGTCTTGGACAATTTCAATCTGTCTTCCATCTCCTCTTTTTGCTGCTTCTTTTGAACTCGATGTCCTTTTCCACTCAATTCTATTTCTTTATCAGTCTTTCTCTGGATCTCCAGCAGGCCGGGACAGGTTTCCAGCATGAGCTGCGTGTGAGAGCAAGACAGGATTGTGTGGCCTGAGGTGAGTAGAGTGTGTCTTAGGAATCTGGATCCTCCAGCAGGGTGAGGCAGAGTGTTGTATCTCAGATGTGAAGGCTACCGTCTACAGATCTAGCCAAGAATAGAGCCTTGGACTGGATACTGTGCTGATTCAGGTTACACTACTCTAACAACAAGGAAAAAAACTGACTGAAGTCTAAGCTAGAACTGTTTTTATACACTTAACTGACACAAACCCAGTCAATCTGAGTTACACAAGAACCGGTACTCACATCCCAATAGTTGCACTCCTCACTTGTTAAGGTTTCTGTCACCACCAGGCTCTACCAGAGAAGCACCAGTGGGTCACACCACAAAGCCACAGGCTCAAACTCACTCTCCCTCCGGGGTGACTCAGCCTGATCTCTGGCTGGGAGCCCTGCTTTCACTGAGTGATCTGTTGTTTGGAAACAACAACCAATACAACAGCGCTCCAGGCTTGGACCGCAGTTGCACAGCCCTGTAACACCACAAAAGTATGCAAACTTCAAATTTGGAAAGAAAATATCTAAGGGACTATAAATGTAAATGTTGTGACTAAAGGTTACATACTCCTTCAAAGTGTCTTCTTTAATTCAATTCCGTAGGCCAACCCAATTTAGCAAATATATTGCATTTAGTCAAGCAACCCAAATGTGTCAAGACAATGACTTTGCATAAAGCTCATGAATAAACTCTCTTATGAGGTTCTACAGCATAGTAATTCTGTAGAAACTCATCCGGTTACAGGCAGCAGCTATAAGGCTGAGGATTACAGAGAGGTGAGATTTTGTAGTCTTTACCTTTACAGTATTTTAGAATCTGTAAATTGATTGAACAATAGGTTACTCTCAGTAACCTTGCCGAATTAAAATCCAAACTAATTTACTAAATTTTCACTAGTAATACGATCAGAATACAATACAAATAATCATTATCTGTCAATTTGACTGACTAGGTTGTAAATTTCCATCATGCAGATGAAAAATAATTAGAGCATCGTGTGACATTAATGTAATAATGAGTTAATAAAGGGTTAATGTGATATTGGCACATCACAAGAACTTTTCTGTCAAGAATTTGTTTAGTCTTACCACTCTCTCAATATGAAAAAGACAACAGACACTGCAGTCCGGTATTTAATAAGCAATTAATTACTTTCTCACACTCATCATATGCATCTTTCTCTTGGTTAACTTTTTGGTTCAACCTTTTTGATTGTTTGATTTATCTTATTCCCTTCATCACTTCTTATTCCTATTAGCAAACCTTTACTCTAGGAATTCTTTAAAGTATAGGGAAGCACAATAGATACTTTATTTTTTACTTTATCAGAATGGATACAATATGTACAGAGCATGATAACCACTGGCCAATATAATGTTGTTGATATAGACTAATGTTGGTATACAATTTTTTATGTTTTTGAAACATGTCTCTTACAGTTGTGCCACATAACATTTTTGTGAAAACCTCAATAGATTTTTTTAGGATTATTTGATTAATAGAAAGTTCAAAAGAACCACATTTATTTGAAATAGAAATATTTTGTAATATTATAAATGTCACTATTGATCAATTTAATGCATCCTTGCTGAATAAAAGTGTTACTCTTACTAACGGTCGTGTATGTAATTTAATATAAAAGACAGCAAATTAGCCAAATGGACACAACATTATTTAAATGACATAAAAGATTACTTTATACAAGATTTACTTTCCCAAGGACACGGCTGTCAGCAGATTTGGCAAAAAACAGGGGAAGACAACACTACTGTAAATTGGCCAAGCAAGCATAATAACACCTCAAATCTACCATCTGATTGATTGGTCTGACCTGTAGCCTATATATTAGTCTATCAAAAAATTCAAGTGAACTAGCTGACCTTCTGATCAATCTGTATACAATACTTGAAAACAAATATACCTGTTTAAAGAACTTACCATATGGATATGACATAAACAAATAACCTTTATGTATTATCCAAACCAAATTCGTCAATAAGAAAATGTCTTACAGCAACAACAAAAAAGCATAATTTACAAAAACTCTTTGGTGACCACTCTAAATAGGTCCTTAATTCGCACAATGTTTGTATACATCAACAAAACAACAAAACAGAACCAGTGCAAATGGCATGTTTCTCTGTACTGAAGTGCAAGACTGAAGATCTGCCGGAGTGTAACGTTAGGGGCTTGTAGGCAACCCTCAAGTTCTGTGAGCACTGAGCAGTTGGCCAGCATCGCACTGTGACATAACAGGATTAACCAGTCGTTGCAAAACTAAGAAAAAACAACTTTCAGACCACAACGTCCATCCTATATCCACCGATGGACACACTTATGAAGAATAAAAGAGCTGAACGTCCTGCGCCAAATATATCCGCCATCCAATATAAGCACGAGATTCCATACACGCCGTTCAGCCAGACACAGCAGTTACAACCAGCGCTCCCCAGATTAAGGTCGGGTTATATAACCTCGCCAGAAAGTAAATGACAACCCCAGGCAAGGCAAATGTGGCTTTATGAAAACCAAGAAGAGTATGAAGTCATAATAAATCAACAGGAGTGTCGGAATTTGATATTATAAACAGATACGAGCTGCTAGGAAACACACAGTTGATTCCAAAACAAGGGGTTGTGCTGCTTTCTTTAAACTTTACTGTGCTGTTTGAATGTGTTATAGCTTCAGTTTGAGACTATCTGGGCTGGCTCGGCAAAAATCACGACAGTAAAACAGCCCACTTCACCACAACCCGATGTTTCCCCTCAGTGAAGTCGAGGGTGTTTTTAACAGCACTCACCGTGGTATGGTGATACACTTGGTGTTGACATTCTGAGTTGTGATGGCTTTCTCCAGCTCGTCCAGCTGTCCCGTCTTCTTCAGTTTCTTCACCAGACTCTTGACGGCCTTTTCGCACCATTTCTCCTCCTGTCCGTTCTGCTCTCCCTTCTTCCAGCCCAGCAACCTCTTCACAATCGGCGGAGTAAACGGTAAAATTGACATGTTGAATTGATTTCAACGTTCCTCTATTGCGCAGTCTCTCACGCAACTCGGGAGAGAAATTCTGGATACTTTTTAATCTTCAGTGTAATCCGAAGGCGGTAAATCAAAATAAACTGCTTATAGCTTGATACTAATATGGAGAAAAGTGAGAGGGACTTGAGGCGTGACTGAGACACGGTCTCAAGTTCAGCGCTCAGCTCAGCTCCGTCTGTACGTCTCTCGAGATCATCAGGCATAGCGCGCGCCACACACACCACTAACTGCGAGGCCATTCATACCACTCCGCCCAGGAAAATAGTCCCCTCCATCCCGTCTGGGCAGGTTGGAAGAGAAATAAAACAGATATATTTAATGAAATAATTAATTACCTCGTCTGTTTGTAATATAGCCAACGTTTCTGTACACCGTTTAAAAAATGAGGTTTACTCAAGTTTAAAGCAATCCGCTGTGCTGTGTGGTGCGGCTCTCTGTAATGTATTAATTGCGTCTACATTTAAACGTGCACTCAGGGATTTTTTCCTCGTTAAAAAGTTTTACCCTAAAGCAATGAGTAGTACGTTTGGAAATATGTTTAAAATTATATAGAGAGTAGAGGAGTGATAGGAGTTCAGTCATATCAGTATCTTAATAAAGTGCATCTTCATAAAGTCTCTTAATAATTTTTTTTCTGGTATAGTCCATTTAGTCCATGTTGACATCACATGGCCAAAATACTCCCTTACAAACATAAAGACAATGCCATAGACTTAGGCGCAATGTCATACATTTGAAACAGTCCTACTGAACAGTTTTATTGCTTCCTTCCTCTTGTGCTATTGTAAACGCTCATAAAACCCGCCCAATAATCACTATTAGACAGTGACACACAGGAAACAATTTATACAAGACCTTACTTATCATTCACAGTAAAAGCACAGTTTAATTCTCAAGACAGAAAAGAGTGACATTCCCTTTTCCTTTAACTCTCCCGCCCCCACTCTTTCTCTCACCATAGGACTGTCTGTGAGTGGGTTGTCCCACCAAACTGCATAGGCCTATACAGGGTTTAATTCATCTGACACTGGGCATTGGCTGCTTTTTTGAGTGAGGGAGTGAATATTGCTGAGTATGCAGATGCCTTGCCTCAGCATGACAACAAAATGCATTCATACACACCCCTAATGTAGTAGTAAACTCATACACAATAACACACTGTACAAGACTCAGACCACATAAGCAAGTCTTAACAAACAGCTTATTTTGGGGGGATAGATTGAGGAGATTTTACTGCACTTTATTGTATAAACGGTTAGCTAATATATAGAGGAGATAAAAATGTACATGATCCACTTTTTAGCTATTCTGTCAACTTGATATTGTATCATGATTATTTATGTTGTCTTGATTTTTGTTTTTACACTTACTTTTTAACCTGAATGGTTTTTGTTTGTGTTTGTTTTTATGTCATCATGACTGGCCATCGTCTTGGAACACACACACACACATACAAACATATGAACATATGCCAGTGGGAGTTTAGGTCATAAGTGTCGAAAAGAAGCGTGTGCAACCAAGGGCCAGCTGTTACATTCAAAATGCAAATACAAGGGACTGCACTAGTCAGATTTGATTTATCCTTATCAGATTGAGCCCTAGTTTTTTGTCCCTGTACACAAGACATTACACAAGAAGGAAGCAATAAGAAGTGTGCAGTTTTATGCCAATTTCTCGATTTTCTCAGATGTAATGATAAAACATCAAGGCAATTTTCATGAATGTTTTAAACAGCTTCAAACCAAATAGTTTTACATTGGAGGTAATTAAACCCTGGCCACACACATTTAGTTAAATTTGTGTATGGCAACCCTTGGTACACTTTTAAAACAGTTCACTAGCTGTGCTAAAAATACCCAGCCTGGACCTCATCTCAGCGTGGCACTGCTTCTTCCTTTTATATATTTTAAAGAACATGTATATTATTTTTTCAAAGCATTTGCTTTCTTCTTGTCCTCCCACACGGTTATGGTCAATATTTAGGCCTACTCAAAAATGTATAAACAGATTCTGTGCACAGCATGACACACCTCAAGAATACAGAAGATAAAAAAACTTTAACATGTTTGTGTATGAGTTTACATAGTACTAGGGATGCATTGTCAAAAGCTAAACACTGCCATTAATGATTTCAGAAGGATCATGAAAATAATTTACATTTAAAAAATATTAAACATTTTTAATAATATTTCACAATATTATTGTCTTTACTTTTATCAAATAACTGCAGCTTTGGTGACCACAGACTACTTTAAAAAATATTAACAATTCTTACTGAAACTAAACTTTTGAATGGTATATGGTAGTTTACAAAGGTCATGGTGCATGGTATATCCTCAGTTAGCTAAACGTGTGTGTGTGTGTGTGTGTGTGTGTGTTGTCATCTGTGTGACAGCGTGTGGCAGGATGGAGGCTGCGAGTGTTAAAATGTGCAGCTTGACTGCAGTGGCCAGCACAAGCTCAGCACCTGTTTATTCCCTCAGGGGATTCAGCTCTCGGACAGCTGGTTTAGGAGTATAGGAAGGGATGAAGTCCAGGGCCTAGGGGGCTTGTAGTTTAAGATGTGTGGGGGCAGGGGGCAGATGGGATCTAGAAGAGCGAAGTGGGGGTATTTGGGGATATATGTGTCTGTGTGTGTGCGTGCATGTGTTTGTCTGAAGAATTGCCTCAGACAAAAGGCAAGGCAGCGTGAATGAGTAATGGCCTTATACAATCTGATGGCTGATGAGGGTATTGTGCATACTTTGACTCAAGAGACCCTGGGGAGCTACAAGGTGGTAAAGAGGGTCCGAGGGGGCTGAACTATGTCCCAGTGGAGGCCATGTGTTAGAGTGATAAGATGAAGCTTATCTCTAATCAACAGTGTTTAACACAATACTGGAACTAATGATAAAGGACAGGTGGGAGAATGATTTCAGCTTCATCTGTACACTCAGCAGAACTGAAAACAGTGGTAGAGCATCTCAGTAGGACGACAGCATCATTCTCAGACTATCTGATGAAGTTTAGTATGCAGTATTATATTACTGAATATATGTGAATATTTCTTTAGTTTAACGTGTTTTGCTGTGTTGTATTTACTTAGTGTTCTCACGAGATCATTTTATGAGTAAGTCTACTGCTGAAGGAGACATCTGGAAAGAAATGTTACTGAATCATTTTGGTAAACAGTTCTGACGTGATGTGCGCCAGTATGTTGTGAGTGGCAGAGATAACAAACATTTCTGCCAAGAGCTCTGAGTAGCAGTGTTTGTGTGTGGCAGGATCTGTATGTTTACATGCATCCATCCGTGTTTAGATTTTTGTGCTTTTATTCCAATGCATGTGTCTGTATGTTTGTTTGAAGGGTAAGCATGCACACATACATGTTTATGATAGCATCCATGCTGAAAAATCCAGCATAAACCAGACAGAATTCCATGTTGGTCCAGACTGGTTCAATTTAATGTGTCATGGCTAAATCAAGTATTACTGTAATTTCCTTCAAAAAAAAAAAAAAAAAAAAAAACCTTCCCCAAACCTTTAAATAACAGTGTATTCATTTTTATTTTGTTTTAATTATAAAGAGGCAAAAAGGTTTCTGTTAAGTTTAGCATGTGGGGTTTGGGTTATTTACATAAAAAAAGCTGTATACTGTATAAAGACCATAGAAATCTATTGTATCTCCCCATTTGCATTGCTTTCAGTTAAGTAAATGTGTGCGTGCACGTGTTTACGAGTGTACCTGATAAAGGCAAGTTTTATGGCAGACTTAAATATGTTATGTTGAGAGCAGTCACACCACAACAGCATAACGATTCCAGGCAGCAGAGCACAATATAAAAGTTTTTGCCCTTCAAAATCCATCAATCTGTCCACATACTTCAAAACAGAACAACAGGCATGTGCAAACACACACATACGCCTCCTCAGGCAGAAGTCACTTCTCAGTTACTGCCATAAACGCCCCATTCTCCGTTGTCATATAGACACATATTTTGAAGTCCCTGTGCATTGCACAAGAATGAGGGTCACTTGTTTTATTTAAAGTGTATAGAGTGCTACAGGTGGGGAAGGTCAAACTCAGACTCGTCATGCTGCTTTCAACTCTAAGATGAAGTGATGTATTCATTATTGCTCCAAAGCACAAATACAGCTATTTAAAGTCATAAATACCCAAACTATATATAATTATGTTACCTGATTGTCTGCACAAGAAAACTAAGAGTCCATCAACACCTCTTGCATATTAAAATAAAGCTTTTCCATCCTATTACATGTAAATAGCACTGGAATAAAAAGATAAACAAGAAAACCCAAAACATATGATCAGCTGAATTATTTTGCATGCTGTAGTCACTCATCATGTTGCTGATAAGCTCCGAAGGCTGTGATAAATCTGGTCACCACTCAGTCAACACCAGCCCACACTCCGGCGTTACATAATATGACGCTCTGGATTTTTATTATTGAAGGAGTGTGCTGCGTTGCAAAACCAACAGTGACTCACCATGTTTATGTTTCTGTTTTATTGTGAGTAACAGGGACTAAAAGAGTGCAGACCCAGCATGGAGGGCATATATTTTTGGGGCTGATTTGGGCCCAAAGTACTACACACCCATGTGAGGATTACCATGATTCACGTGCTGATGCGTGTACAAGGCTGGAGATCTGACTCTATTTTGCTGAGTGTGATGCATACTGGTCTTAGCACCCATGAGTCAGAGCGAATAGCCAACTGTGTGTTGGAAATATTGAGGGCAGAATGATATGGATCAGCAAGCGATGACTAAAATATCCAGTGTCATCTTGGCCTGTCATTTGGGTTAGTTTAAGATAATTTAATTTGTTTATCTTGGGGGACGCTACCACACAAATAAAAGTCTTTATTTTTAGCTTGTCCCCCAATTGTTTTTTCAACAACTCAGCTGGTCCTACAAAATTTATACTTAATTGGACATATGGTATAGAGGCAGCTGTTCTTTTAGGATTCACACAAGCATGTCAGCGCCACCTGGTGGCGAAGTTGTTCTATTGAAGTTGTTTCTCAGAATGTATTTTATCCAGCTTAAAGTTGTTAACTTGTGAAACATGGTACCTGCTTTCTTGCTGGTTGACAACAAACTTCAACAAACTATATATATATATATATATATATATATATATATATATATATATATATATATATATATATATCAGGCCTATCAGTAGCATGCAGAGGTGTTCTGAAATGAGGATGAAATAAATCAAATGTATCTTCATGTCCCCGTAACACTTAACATTGTCACATTTTCCTGGCTAAATAAGCATTACTTTACGTCACATCAAAAAAATAAAAATAATAAATAAATAAAAAATACATATATATATATAATTTTTTGCATTTTTACATTAACAATGTGATTAATGTTCAATTTAAAGCTCCAGTCCGTAACTTTTTGGGGTTACATAACCAGCCGGTGTTCCAAACTATCTGGTTGCCTTAGCTCGATTCAAAACGGTACGCTTGTAATAATGTTTTTAACTCCAGTGGTAGGCTACTGGTGGATTTCCGAGGGAAATTCGAGCATGTCTTTGCGTAATTACGTCACACATCTGTAGCCTACACATACAGAAGGTGTCTCGGCTAGTAGGCTATATTGGCTGTGAGGATGTTGGAGGTAGCCTACTTGATATAATTAAACTTAATAATTTGATGGTGGATCCAGAAAGGTTCAAACGACAATCACCAGTGACAACTGGAGATTCACCCGTTGTAAAATGCAAAAGACTTTGGACTTCGGAGTGGCTACAGAATAAAAGAGACCGCAACCGGGCCCATGCAAATGTAGTCACTCAAAGCTGATGTTGTTAACATTGATCATTTGAGAACAAAGTATAATTTGCACAGTTTGACGTGATATGATAAGCAATCGTTAGATTTAATCAGAGCGATTTACTGCAATGCTTTTTTCCCCTTAGTTGGTCAGAACAAAAGTGGATGTTACTTACTTAAAGTAACACCAGATAACTTTTGCTCTCGCGGTCCCCCTACAGTTAGGAAACAGTATTGTCCTCTACTACTGTCGTAAACTCTGTCATCGTGCATTTGTTGACAACTATGATAGCCCTGAACACTTTAGGAGGAGGTCACATGCAGGTGTTCTGCTTGCGTCGCGTTTGAAATGTCTTCATCCCAGGTACAGTGGCATATATTTCAGCATGTCATATGAATATAATTTCATGGGTTTTATTTTTTTTTCTAACGACAAATGATCGCGATGATCACGTTTACAAGCCAGTGTCATTATAGTAGCCAAGTCTATTGGTTACCGTTTTACTGAATCTATATGATACTTCAATGCAATGTTTGAGTGGTCAATATTATAATATCAAGCTACCATAAATAAATCTGCAAATTTTACAAATCGATTTGCATTATAGCTTGAGGCAAGACAAATAATCATTACCTGATTCATGAAGATAAACGGAGGATAAGATAGCTTCCGTAACATAGTCAGGCAGACAAAAAAACACCCCAGACTATGGGGTGTCATTGGTTGTTGCGTTAAATGTTACCCAGATACAATAGTGCTATTTTCTGATTGGCTAACAACACCAGACGAACAACACCAGAGGAGACGCGCTTGAATTCATGCCTGTTCCACAGTGAGAGCGGCAGTTTTGGGCGCTGCGGCATATTAAATATATTACAAATAGTTTTTCAGCGTGAGAAATACAATGTGTGGCGGGAGAGCGTGACAAAAGACCGAAATGAGTGACTGTCACACTCAATGCGTGACACTTGACAGCCCTGTGATTTTAAGGAAGTGGGGGTGGTGGTGGAAGTGACGTATATGCCGTAAAGCAGTCGAGTTTAGTAGTTCTCTTTGTTCGCCGGTTACTACCCGAAACCCGAAGTTTAAAAGTACGATTAAAAACACTACAGACCCCATCAGGCTATGGCAGACGTGTCATTCAACCTATTGTAAGTCGATGTACCATCACAAGAGACTTGGAAATATATTATGAAGGTTGAAAAGTTACCTGGTGTTACTTTAAGATGACATTTTCCGGTGAAATTTCTTATGTTGGTCATACTTCCAAAAGTAGAATCTTTGATTCTGAATGACAGCATCCACACCACGCGGTGACTGACAGCCGCACATTCTCCTCAAAACATTGGATTCATCCGCGCTGTGCTGTGCCGAGGCACAACCAACGTAAAGTTGATATTTCCGCGAATAACTGCAATTTCAGATTTCGAACAGAGATGGCGGCAAAGAGGAAAAACTAAGGACTGCAGCTTTAATAAAACCAATTAGCCTATCAAGTTAGGGACTGTTCAGAGGAGTTTTGAGATCTATAGTCAAAATAGACGTGACCCTCCCTTCGCCAGCAATACATTTTTCAATGACCCTCCAAAATGATTGTGAAAAAAGGCATGACATTCCCCGATAATTTATTGATTACTTCTGTACTGGTTTGCGCTTGGCAAAGATGTTCAGATAGCTCTATGCGAAAATATTGGTGTTTGCGATGAATAAATGTAGCCTACCACTGTAGCACGCGTGATACAGTCTTGTAAACTCCGTTACTTGTGTTTGTTTTCAGACATGATAACAGTCGTTTTATACTTGTGCTATGCAATATCACGATTTTTGATCGCGGATGATTTAATGTCTCCACGATCTGCTTTTGAAGAACTATGGTAGTATGGTACATGCTACAGTGCACATTCTATCAGCTGCAGTTCTGGCGCCTCAGTCCCAATAGGCTACTGTAAAACTCGACGTACATTCACATCACATGTTAATGCAGCGGTAGGCATTATACGCAAGAGCTTCAGCCTACACCTGTTTCAGACTGCAGTAAATATGCTGTCGTTTGTCACCTCAACTGTGTTGAAACTAAGTTGTCTGTCTGAAATAAACCAAACTTCAAAACTTCAAACTTCGGTAGAGTTACACTCACAGGACATTGCACTTATTCGCAATCCCAAAAGTTCATTATTTGCCCGTGCTTTAATAGCATGGCTCCGCCCTCCTACGTACTTCCGCTTTTCATTTTCCTTCAGTACTAGGTCTGGGATTGTGCTGTAGTCTTTGGTTTTCTCCGATCATTTTTTTACCGGGCCAGTCAGCGAACAGAGGGAGTGGCTGAGAACGAGGACGTTAATGTTGTGCGTTATTTTGAGCTGAAGTTCAGTAATGGCAGCGGAGAAAGATGCGAGCGAAGCCATTCGGTCAATTGTGGCAACGCTGCCGAATATCAAGAACTTAAAGCCGGAGCAAGAACAATCTTTGTTTATTTTTGTTGGTGACAATGATGTTGTATGAGCATCGTATGCGCATGACATATGTCACGACCAAACATTAGCAATTGGTTATGGCAGATCCAGAGTGACTCTGGGCAGATCCAATAGTTTTAGACTTCAATAGAGTACCCGCCTACAAGGAAGTTGAGCGGTGCCAGACTCTATGTACAAATGAAATGTCTGAGTGGGACCAGGCTAGTGCTTTAAAGCAGCGGTTTTCAAACCCTGTGTGTGTCGCCAGGATGATTTAAGGAAAATATAATTAAATTAAAAAACAAAATTTGTTTTCATAAAATCATAGTCTATAGGCCTATATAAAAGAAACACGCGAAATATGGATATTTCAATAATTAATAAATTAATAAAACGAAAGAAAAAACTGCATGCTGCTGAGTTTGGTTCATTAGGCGCGGCACTTCACAAAGTTGACGGAAAGGAAACCGAGACAGCAGTTTGTTTGTTTTCTTTATTTTACAAAAACACAATGTTGTGTTTTATTGCGAGTGTACACAAATATAAGTAAAAACTTTGCAGTTTCGAATTAAGTCCTGTACAAAATAACGGAGTAGGCTAGCCTATATTTTTATTATTCCATCGCGCCGTCGCCTCACACACACAACATATTCCAGCATTTCAATCTTGACATCGCAGCCTATTCATTATCAAAATAAAATAGTCAACCTAACATATAAAAATTACACTGCTCTGTAGTAGGCAACAATTCGTGCCATTCAACATTTAGCACACTCCACTGTGATGTTTTCAAGCACATTTTTGCCCATGTGAAGAGGGTGACTTTCCCGTTGATTTTGGAACATGAGTAAAGTACAAAGCCTATAATAAATAATAGTTTAGCATCCAAAAACATTGCGAATATGGAAACATTTTTATTCGAATGAGACAGTTTGGGCAACGCCGCACTTTTACTTTTGCTTTAAATTATTTCGTTTTGGCTTGTTAATTATTATTATTTTTCATTCTTGTTCTGTTCTGAATATCATTAAATTTAAAGGATTTGTTGTGGACAGGACACAGGAGTGTATTTTTTAAGCATACAGCAAACGATAGTAGGCTATTAATTGGTTAAAATTCTTATGATCGGTTGGTTAACCGGTTAATTAGCATCCCTGTATATAAGTTATAGCTAGATCAAAAGAGTGCGGAATCAACTTTGTGTTGTGATCGCGTCAAGGATCACCCAGTGCTTGTGCATCATCAAAAGCGGTTGTTAACAAAAGTGCTGAGCTGAATTTTTGTACCATCTGTGCACAACAGTGTTTCAAATGAGAATAAAGTCAAATGCCCATTTTACAGTCTATGCTTAAAGGTGCATAGCGCCAGTCTCTGAATTTTTGCAGAGCTATGCCCCCCTCTGGCAACAAGCGAAACTGCAACCAGAGGTGTTTTCTTTGTCTTACGTGGAGTTTGCGTTGGGGTTTGGAATGGACTACAAGCCGGTCTCTTTGAATCCATCTTCTACTTTTGTCGCTCGAGTTGTCTTCGCTGATACGGAGAATGGCGGCGAATACACAAACATGCCAGACATAACCAGGTGAGCGCGAACGCGCATGACGTCACGCCCAGTCTCAAATTCCGACCCGAATCCCTCTTATTTATTTTACTGTACAGGATTATAGAGGCAATCGCAGTGATCAGAGAAGGGCTCATTCAGCCCATCATCAGGCAATTGTATATGCATGTATGGGTTAGAAAAACGGGTATTTTTAACATGAAATGTTGCCCAATGCACCTTTAAGTCCCAATACTGTAAAACTGTTAATGCAGCGGTAGAGTTATACTCACAGGAGGACACTGCACTTATTCGCAATCACAAAAGTTCATTATTTGCTCGTACTTTAAAGCTTTGCCGGGTAAACATTACATTGGCGTTCTGTTCTGTCATGATGCACTTTTTCTGAGCGCGTAAAGCCTTGTTTATACTCGACGCTTCCGCAAGAGCGCGAAGATGCGCGCGGCAAAATGACGTAATTGCGGTGTGGGCGGTCGTGCGCGTTGGGTGCGCAAGACCCCATTTCGCCTGGCGGTGTGCACGGCAATTTTTGGCTGCGTTTACACTTGGCATTAACATGCGACCTGTATCCGGATGTTGTCCACATACACATTGAAAAGACAAGTGTAAACGCACTTCTGATCGGAATGGTATACGATCAGCGTGTCCAGGTTCGGAGGTAGTCGAGGACGCATTGTGATCGGATCTCAGTGTAATGTAAACGCAATCCAGCCATCGTGTCTGCATTCACAGGTGGACGTAATTTAAATCCCTGCCCAGTCTCCCCGCGTGGCTGTCAGAAAGTAATGGCCAGGCGCAGTTTAGACACGAAATGAAACTTATTTGAACCTTACAATAAACGTCAATCTTTAAAACAGATTATTTAGACTTACATGATACTATGTGTGTCATTTTTCAATTTAATTTTGCAACATTATCTGAACGAGGCGATCGCCTGTATATAATCAGTTGCCTTTGAAGAGCTGCACGCTGCTTTGCCAGAGGAATAATCGGAAATTTTTTGTTTAATGTTTATCAATCTCCCATTTCTGTCAATATAGTCATTGCACGCCAGTAACGTGCGGTGAAATCTTGTCATGGGTAGGCTGTGACCTATCAATGTGGCATTTATGTTCATATATTCATTCAGTTAATGTAGCAACCCAAGTTAATATCAGGCATCATCACATCGCTGCCTGCATACAGCAAAGTCAGTCATATGTGAGGCTAATGCACAATCAAATCTAATAATGGACACATCTATCTTATGACTTATACAACAAACAAATGTTTTGTGCGGGACACAGTAAGAGAGGGAGGCGGCGCGTTGTTAGTGAACCGACAAGCAGCCTAGTCACTCCTTCAAAATGCGCAAACGCTCACAGACAGCCACACACACACTATTGGTCTGGTCACTCTGGTGATGGCGCACCAGGATTTGAATAGGCTACAGTCAGAAAACATTGTGTCAACAGTACAGCTTTAAAGTACAAAAACAGCTTATTCGCTCCTACAAACTGCGCTATAGACGCACACACCGACACGCAATGAGCGTCTGACGACGGCGCACCAGGATTTAAAAAAAGAGAACTACAATAAAACAGCTTTTTAACCCTTACGAAATGCACCATAATCGCACAGATAGACCAACAGTACAAATGTGGCAGAGGTGACGGCGCACCAGGGTATGGAAGAGAGAACATTTTGTTGTCAGCGCACAGCAGGCCTATAGTCCACCATCAGACAACACACACAAGCCAATATAAGGGTTTTAAAAATAATAAATAAATGAATAATTTACGTTTTAAAGGGGGTGCTTACTTTTATTTGTAGACGAAACTCCTTTTCCTCGATTTACTGAAGTCTATGTAAAACGCATTTGCAGCTGCACAGCTAACGTTAGCACATTCGCTCATAATAGGCTGTGCTGCGGCAACTGCACATCCAATGGCGCGGGCGCCTCTGACGTGAATGGACTCGGAGCAGAACAGACTTTCCTCCTTGGCTCTTATTTCCATTGAAAAGGAGAGACTCATGAAATTGATAAATACACCCAACAAAGAGGACTTTTACAACAAAGTAATTGACATCTTTGTCCAGAGGGATAGACGCATGGACTTCGACAACGGTTTCCCGTTAACGACCACAACTCTTTTTCTTCATAGGACGCTTCCAACGCTAGGCGCCGCTAGATGCTAAGTAGCTTGAAGCGCGGAGTGAGTGAGCGCGAGTGGATCACGTGACATGAAGCACGCTCGGTCTCTGCCTCAATGTTGATAATTCAAGACAGCACGAGAACTGACTGCGCATGCGCACATCTACGTAAACTACGTTCTATGGACCAAAGAGGCACAGCTAACCTCTGCCTCAATGGCCATGGCCTTGAATTTTCTGCATGAAACAATGATTTTTAGGAGCAAACAATGGCAAAAGGAGCATATTATATGTGTATTCCTGAAAAATGTTGTTACAAAAATTAATATTTGGAATAAAATAAATGCAATTAATAATGTGGTGAATTAATAAAGCTCTTGGAATTAATAAATGTAATGTCAACATTTCCTTTGGTGAGGCACTGCCTACCCTGCCTACCCTGACCGCACGTCCCTGTTGCACGCTATAAACTTAAACCCAGATGATCGATGTGACTTTAACATGATCAACCCAGTTATTTTTGTATGATCAACTCTGGAAGTATTCCTTAATTAAAAAAAAAAAATTTTGATCTAATTACTGGAGATTGAAAGTAAAGTGAGTGAGTGAAAGCATTTGGGACATTGTTTAATTTGTATCATCTTTACTCTTAAAGCTCCAGTAGGTAGCTTTTGTAAACAAATATTTGTTAAAACTGTCATTATGTCCTCACCGTAGAATATGAGACAGATAATCTGTGGAAAAAATCGAGCTCCTCTGGCTCCTCCCTGTGGTCCTATTGCCATTTGCAGAAATACACTGCTCCCGGTCAGAAACAACCAATCAGAGCCAGGAGGAATGTCTTAGCAGTGTCAATCACGCTCGTGTACGCGCTGATCACCCCTCTCTTGCACAGCGCGAGCGCGTACCGTCGTTCGTGACTCTCCTGTTCGAACTCGTTCATCCAAATGAACAAATCTTTTTTCGAGTCATTTCGTTCATTCAACGAACAAAATGATTCGAAAAAAGATTTGTTCATTTTGATGAACAAGTTCAAACAGGAGAGTCACGAACGTGCATCACAGAACAGAGCAAGGCGAGCATTTGTGCTTATAAAACTTAAAGTTTTTTATTTATTTTTTAAATGACCGATCGTTTCGCTAGATAAGACCCTTATTCATCGTCTGGTATCGTTTAAAGCCCTTTGAAGCTGCACTGAAACTGTCATTTGGTCCTTGAAACGTTTGTGTCCTATTGAAGTCCATTATATGGAGAAAAAGACTGGAATGTTTTCATCAAAAACCTTAATTTCTTTTCGACTGAAGAAAGAAAGACATGGACATCTTGGATGACATGGGGGTGAGTAAATTATCAGCAAAAGTTTTTTTAAAAGTGAACTAATCCTTTAACGTTATCTTACTAGCTATTTATAACTTATAGAAAGAGTGCAACGTTATAAAGTTACATGTATTGCAAAATACATAATGATTTGAGGACCAAGTTTGTAGTCAAAGTATGGGCAGGTTATAGTCAATGTAAAGCATATTGTTGATGTTTCGTCCCTGTTAGTGAATGTTCCATAACTGTTTATAATCTGCCGTCATCGGTGGTCCTGCTTACTAGCCTGCGCGTTCACGGCAGGCTCCGCTGTGGGGGAGGAGCTGTGGAGGGAGGGCTGTAGCGCAGCAGAGAGCAAGGGGGTTGGACCTGGAAGTTGTGCTTGTTCAAATTTTCAGGCTAAGTCAACATTTTCTCAAAACTCCCTACTGCAACTTTAATCTGGTGTCGTGCCACAGACCTAATTTATGCAGGAAACAGAAATCCGATCGGTTATCCAGATACAGAGGCTACTTAATGTGAACAAATGTAAACGCACAATGTCCTGATTGGCTAATGATCCGATCTGCTCGATCGGATCACGGTGATCGCATGTTAATGCCAAGTGTAAACGCAGCCATAGTAACATCGCGCGCGGCGCCGCATCCGAAGATGAACGACTTCGAGCCGAATCTGGCCGAACTGGTACGTCTGCACCAGCATGTTTATGATCCTTCTATACACAGAGACATTTGCATTGATGGGCGACCATAAAAGCCTCTCATTTTGTGAATAGGAACACATTTGCATTAAGCACCCAGTTTGCACTTGTCTAAAGTAACTGCTTACATTTACAAAATAAGCCTACAATAGCAGAAGTAGGCCTAAGCCCTGCTGATTAAATTAAAGGGGTCATGACATGAGAAACCAAATTTGCCTTGATCTTTTGGTATATAAGAGATCTATGTAGCCTACTATTAAAGTTGCAGTAGGGAGTTTTGAGAAAATGTTGACTTAGTCTGAAAATTTGAACAAGCACAACTTCCAGGTCCAACCCCCTCTACAGCCCTCCCTCCACAGCTCCTCCCCCACAGCGGAGCCTGCCGTGAACACGCAGGCTAGTAAACAGGACCACCGATGACGGCGGATTATAAACAGTTATGGAACATTCACTAATAGGGACGAAACATCAACAATATGCTTTACATTGACTATGGCCTGCCCATACTTTGACTACAAACTTGGTCCTCAAATCATTATGTATTTTGCAATACATGTAACTTTGTAACGTTGCACTCTTTCTATAAGTTATAAATAGCTATTAAAATAACGTTAAAGGATTAGTTCACTTTTAAAAAAAACTTTTGCTGATAATTTACTCACCCCCATGTCATCCAAGATGTCCATGTCTTTCTTTCTTCAGTCGAAAAGAAATTAAGGTTTTTGATGAAAACATTCCAGGCCTTTTCTCCATATAATGGACTTCAATATAGGACACAAACGTTTCAAGGACCAAATGACAGTTTCAGTGCAGCTTCAAAGGGCTTTAAACGATACCAGACGATGAATAAGGGTCTTATCTAGCGAAACGATCGGTCATTTCAAAAATAAATACAAAACTTTAAGTTTTATAAGCACAAATGCTCGCCTTGCTCTGTTCTATGATGTACGTTCGTGATCCTGTTCGAACTCGTTCATCAAAATGAACAAATCTTTTTTCGAGTCATTTCGTTCGTTGAATGAACGAAATGACTCCAAAAAAGACTCGTTCAAAATGAACAATTCTTTTTTCGAGTCATTTCGTTCGTTGAATGAACGAAATGACTCGAAAAAAGATTCGTTCATTTGGATGAACGAGTTCGAGCAGGAGAGTCACGAACGACATTACGCGCTCGCGCTGTGCAAGAGAGGGGTGATCAGCGCGTACACGAGCGTGATTGACACTGCTAAGACATTCCTCCTGGCTCTGATTGGTTGTTTCTGACCGGGAGCGGTGTATTTCTGCAAATGGCAATAGGACCACAGGGAGGAGCCAGACGAGCTTGATTTTTTCCACAGATTATCTGTCTCATATTCTACTGTCAGGACATAATGACAGTTTTAACAAATACTTGTTTACAAAAGTGACCTACTGGAGCTTTAAAACTTCCTGCAAGTTTCATAGCTTAAGACGTCCTCCCCATTATAAACGAAGCATTTATTTAATCAAGCTCTAAATACAGCTCGTTCTAGAATCTAGATCCTTGGTGTGAAGTGACGTCACGATGCGAAGTGACGTACCAGTCGTTTGCATATGACCGCCTCCAGCGCAAGACAACTACTACGCCTCATTTCGCATCATCGCATGCGTTGTCGTGCAGCGAGTGGGTCTGTTTACAAGATGACTGCGATGCCACGCAGATGTGCTGTTCCTGTTTGAGTCTTTGAATACGCTGCCGAACGATCTAGACGTCAGGGAAAAAAGTCGGATGCAGTTTATTTGCAGAATATGCAGCCCGCCAAAGCTTAATTTGAACGGTGAGTGATCAGATGAGTGTGACAGGGCATGTTACTGAAGAACGAGCAGAGAGAGAGAGAGAGAGAGAGAGAGCCCCGGCCGCGCGCGCGCCTTCAAACTCTCTCTCTCTCTCTCTCTCTCTCTCTCTCTCTCTCTCTCTCTCTCTCTCTCCCCCTCCCCCTCCCTCCCTCCCTCGGGCATTTGAATCAAAATCAATTGAGAATTGACAGGATGGTAAAAGATCGCAAGACCGAAGTTTCACGTGGTGGAGCATTGTGTAGTCTACGTGTGATACAAAATGATAAACGTTAATAATTTATGCATAAGCAGCACTGACGTTAGCCAATCATAACAGTGGGCGTTAACACTGAACTCTTAAAGGGGAAACACCTCCAAAACAGACTGTTTGAATCAGAGGTGAGAAACAGGGTGGGAAAAGGTCATAAATCACTATATTTTTAAAGTTTTTTTGTACAAAAAACTATTGTAATACTATAATTGCACCTAAGGGAACATAATAAAACAAAACAAAAAAACATGTCATGACCCCTTTAAGGTTTAAACAATCTTCAACAAGGGCGTAGGTTTAGGCGGGGACGCTTGGTACTAGTCCCAATCAATAGAGGGAATGCATTAACGTCACTTTCCCGCCGGAACACGCCCCCTCAGCCGGACTGAGTGGCAGAAGAGCAGCTGCGTGACTGGATTTAATAGGGGAAACTGCGAAAACGCAAGTAAAACAAACGATTATCAGTTTAAACTAAAGATTGGACTCAATATAGTGTTCCTTACAACTTACTAAAGATCCAGTGATCCATGGATATTGACATGCAGCCAGAAATCGTGTTTCCTGACATTTATATGTGCCTGATTTCGACACCGGGGAAATACATACAGCAAATTTGCCTGTGAACGCTTTATATAAATACAATATAGGCAGGTCTAAATCCAGGTGATCACTTATATCAATGTTATATATATCATCATATCGTCTAGACTTAAAACTTGTATAGTTGTTTGTCAGTGTTTATTTAAAAATGTCAAATTATACAGAATATACAGTCGTAAATATTTGATTGATGAATTGTCACTGCAATATATAACAATACAATATATAGAGAATGATTTTACCACTAAATTCAGCATATTGACACAAAAATGATTGCAAACATTATCATATCAACGTTCGCAAAATGTTTTAAGGATATCATTGAGGCCTGAGATGACGGAGTGTTTTTTATAAAACGTTCTTGTAATTTGACGTGTTAACAAAGCAAGAACATTTTATATGTAACATTTTCAGGATGTTGTTGAGGTAAAAGTTTGTAGAAGGATCTTTTATAATACATTGACACAATGTCCCATAATAACAGAGGATGAACATAATCAAATTAACGTTCGTAAAATGTTTTTGACACAAAAATTATAACTGCAAATCCACCTTTCGCTGCCTGGAGTCCAGTTGTTTCTATGAATTGCAACGATCTATTTGCTTCTCTGTTTAGGTAATCTGTAAAAATATACCTCATATTTCTTGTCAAATCTAGTAGTACAGTCAGTCTCAAAGCTCTTTCCCGTTTTAGACGCGTTCTGTGTGTTTTTCCGCAGCATTCACACTGAAAACGTACTCGGTTACTAACGTAACCTCGGTTCTCTCTAGAGAGGGAACGAGTACTGCGTAATATCTTACGCTATGGGGAAAACCTCTTTTCCACGAGATATTGAAGCAAAAAATTATCCTTAATTTTGAATTAATGTAAAACGCTGTGCAGCAGCATGCAGATAGAGGCAGGACGGCTCGCGCGCCTATTGGCTGTCCTGCGGCAAACAGCAGCAGCCTATCGAGAGAGGTGCTGCGTGACATAATCCTATGGGGGCATTTCGCGCCCATTTCGTCACGTCCCGCCAGAAAAGGGCGCAATTTCGCCCTATAAATATAGCTCGATAAGGCTGGTACACTGGTTTTCATCGCCGAAGCGAACCAGAGCTGTGTATGCACGGCAAGATACGCAGTACTCGTTCCCTCTCTAGAGAGAACCGAGGTTACGTTAGTAACCGAGTACGTTCTCTTACGAGAGTATCTCTCGTACTGCGTAATATCTTACGCTATGGGGAACACAATGCAAAACGCCGTGCGTACTGGGATCCGACACCAAAGTCCCAAGGGCAGTAGCCCGGGGCTCATGTAATGCATAATCACCATAGACTCACAGAGAGTCGGAGAAGAGAGGCTGCAAGCATCATTCCCTATGAAATAACATCCTATAGGGGCTAGTTATGTTAATAGTGTTTCACACAGACAGGGTGAACGTGTTCAGCCTGAACTGGTTAAGATTACGGGTTATTCAACACCCATCGAGCCGTGTTATCGCTCAGTGAGCGATGCACAAGCAAAACTCAGCATCTGGGCCGGCACAGCGGGGCAGATAACACTGAATTCTATACCGACAGAAGCTTGGCTTGTAAGTCGGGAACCTCTAGGTTATAAAACCTTATAAATGTAGACGGCGAGGCCCAGCCCGCAGCCGTACAGATATCTTGCAAGGTAACGCCACTATACCATGCCCACGACGAGGCCACGCCTCTCATGGAGTGCGCTCTGACACCCAAAGGACACTGCAGGCCCTTAGAAGTGTAAGCCAGTGCTATGGCATCGACTATCCATCTGGATAGGCTCTGTTTTGATGCGGCCAGTCCCTTGGAACGTCCGCCAAACAAAACGAAGAGCTGCTCGGTCTGCCTGAAGACAGATGAGCGGGACACATAAGCTCTCAGTGCCCTGACAGGGCAAAGGTGACTCGCATCCTCCTCCTCATCTTGAACCGAGAGAGCGCACAGGGAAATAACCTGGGCTCTGAACGGTGTGTTGAGGGATTTGGGCACGTACCCGTGCCTCGGTTTGAGTATGACTTTTGAGTCATTAGGCCTTTAGATTAGATATACGCTTACTGAAAGCGCTTGTAAGTCCCCTATGCGCTTCACTGAAGCGAGAGCCAAAAGAAACACTGTCTTTTTGAAAGACAGATGCTTCATGTCTGACAAATGGATTGGCTCGAACGGGGCACCTTTCATGGCTTCCAAAACCGTAGAAAGGTCCCACACCGGGACTGAAGGAGGTCTAGGAGGGTTCAACCTCCGAGCTCCCTTGAGGAATCGCACGACTATGTCGTTCTTCCTCAGTGACTGCCAGACACAGGTTTTGTAAACGCTGCTATAGCCGCCACGTACACTTTGAGCGTGGATCGGGTTCTGCCCTTATCCAGCAGCTCTTGAAGGAAGGAAAGCACTTCCATGACCCCGCAGTCTACGGGTGAAAAGCCCTGAGCTTGACACCAGGCAGAGAACACAGACCAATTCTAGGAGTAGAGCCGTCTTGTAGACGGGGCCCTTGCCTGCATGATCGTGTTTAGCACTCCCTCCGGGAGGATAGCGGGTACCCGTTGATAGCCCATGCGTGCAGGGACCATAGCTGGGGGCGAGGATGCCAAATCGAGCCCTTGGCCTGGGAGAGGAGGTCTCTCCTCAATTGTATTGGCCACGGGGCAGTGCTGGTCAGCTGCATCAGGACTGGAAACCAAGCCTGGTTTGTCCAGAGCGGAGCCACAAGCAGCACTGGGCATCCATTTTCCCTGATCCGTTCCAGCACTTGAGGCAGGAGCGAGATGGGGGGGAAAGCATAGAGGGGACAGCGGGGCCAAACGTAGGCCAGCGCGTCCTTGCTATTGGAGAAATATTTCGGACAGTGAGCGTTCTCGTTGGACGCGAACAGGTCCACCTGCGCTCTGCCGAATGTCTCCCACAGCAGTTGGATCGTCTGCGGGTGCAGCAACCATTCCCCTGCTGGGACATTGTCTCTGGACAGCCTGTCTGGTCCCAGATTCAGGTGACCAGGCACGTGCGCTGCTCTCAGTGAAAGCAGGTTGTGCTGAGCCCAGACCAGGAGGCACTCCGTCAGCCTGTAAAGGTTTCGGGACTTGATGCCGCCCTGACGATTTATGTACGCCACCACTGACATGTTGTCCGACCGGACCAAGACGTGGTGACCCCTTATCTGGGGACAGAAGCGCCGCAGCGCGTTGTCGACTGCCATCATTTCCAGACAGTTTATATGTAGGAGCTTTTCCCGTTCTGACCACTGGCCAAAGAACGGTCTGCCCTCGAGCAGCGCTCCCCATCCCGAGGTGGAGGCGTCCGTGGACACCACCTTCACGCTCGAGGGAGTCCCCAGACTCACACCTGACTGGTACCAGTCGGTTTTCTTCCAAGGCTCCAAAGCTGAGACGCATTTCAGACCGACCCGGAGGCGAAACCGACCAACGGTCCATGCCCTGGGCGGAACCCGCGCTTTCAGCCATAGCTGCAGTGGGCGCATGCGAAGCAGCCCCAACTGGATCACTGAAGCTGCTGAGGCCATGAGACCCAGCATTTTCTGAAACCTTTTGAGCTGGACAGTTGAGCCGCGGCGAAAAGATTTCGCGGCGCGCTGAATGTCCTGTGCGCGCTCTGGCGACAGATGCGCTGTCATAGATAGCGAGTTCAGCACTGTTCCCAGAAAAGATATTTTCTGGCTGGGAGACAGCGAGCTCTTCGCCCCATATTGACTGTGAGACCCAGATTCTCGAGATGTTCGAGTAATGTGGCCCTGTGTTCTATGAGCTCTGATTGTGATCGAGCTAGAATCAGCCAATCGTCCAAGTAGTTCAAAATTCGCATGCCCTGAAGTCTCAGGGGTGCGAGAGCCGCGTCCATGCACTTCGTAAAAGTACGGGGTGCCAGGGACAGGCCGAACGGCAGGACTTTGTATTGGTATGCCTGGCCCTCGAAGGCGAATCTCAAGAATTGCTTGTGACGTAACGCTATTTGTATTTGAAAATAAGCGTCCTTTAGATCTATCGACATGAACCAGTCTCCTTGGCGCACTTGCGCGAGGATTTTCCTGGTTGTAATCATTCTGAACTGACGCTTCGTGAGCGTTCTGTTCAGCCGTCGCAGATCTAGAATGGGTCTGAGACCCCCGTCTTTTTTCGGTACCAGAAAATACCTGCTGGATAGACCCCCTTCGCTCTGAGCCTGAGATAAAGGTTCTATAGCCCCTTTGCTCAGTAGTTTCGCTATCTCGGCTCGAAGTAGGTGAGATACTTCATTTTTTACCGTCGTTTCGACTCGCGCCGCGCAACGGCGGGGGTGTCGAGCGAACTGCAGCGAATAGCCTCTTTTTATAGTGTTCAGCACCCATTCTGATACCCCGGGAAGCTTTGCCCACGCATCTGCATGAAAAGCTAGAGGTAGAATGAAATCTGGGCTCTGGCCGTGATATAGCGGCGGCCGGAGAGCTCCGGTGTGCTGAGAAATAGACACTGTGTTTATAGTGTGCGAGGCGGGGGGTGCGCTGATCACAGCGGGCAGCCTGACCGCGCTCGGCTTCTCTCTGATGGGATGTGGAGAGAAGGCGAGCGGGGCGAGCCCCGTGGGGTTCGGCATGTCTGTGAGGGAATGTGGGCGCGGGATAGCGGGCACACTCGCTGCACTGAGAACACTGTCGGCTCGCGCCAACTGAAAATGTGTTGGTTTCGTTTTTACAGAAACCGTGGGACATGCTTCATGTAGTGTTTGTGGGCACTGTGTTGTGGGCACGTACACTACATTTATTGCACAATCGACATGAGTCGATTTTTTTTTTTTTTTTGCTAGCCCTGTATTGTGGCGGGCTGTGTCTGCGTGTGGGAATGGGCACTGAGACGTGGGCATTCTTACAACACTCATAACACCATCGGCCGTGGCCGGAATTCCAGAAAATACACTCTTTTTGGGATTTATCTGGGTCGCCTTAAAGCTGGCGTTTGTGTGCAGGCAAGCGGGCTGTGGTACTAGCTTGTTTACTGCAAAATACACTGGAACAGTCACATTGTTTGGAACTGAACGAGCGAGAAGTTTCGGTAGAGTCTGGCCGCGGCGAGACTTAAACACCGTGGGCCTTAGCTGACTGTATGTGTGTTGGTTTCTTTTACAGAAAACGTGGCACATGCAGTGTGTAGTGTTTGTGGGCACTGGGTTGTTGGCACATTCACTATAATTAATGCACAATTGACATGAGTCAAACTCATTTGAGCGAGCCCTGCACTTTGGCGGGCTGTGTTTGTGTGTAGAAATGAACACTGGGCTGTGGCATTTTTAATACACTCATAACACCATCGGCTGTGGCCGGAATACCAGAAAATACACTTCTTACATGATTTTTCTGGGTCGCCGTGGAAACGGCATTTGTGTGCAGACAAGCGGGCCATGTTACCGGCTTGTTTACTGCAAAATACACTGGAACAGTCGCATTTTCTCGGAACTGAACGAGTGAAAAGTTTGGGTGTAAGTCTGGCTGCGGCGAGACTAAATTTTTATCCGCTGCGAGAGCTGGGCTCGAACACGGGTCTCCCGTGCGAAGGCTTTGGGTTTCGCCACTGAGCCACAGGGGGAAACGACAAAAGCTTAAAATAGCCCGAGCGGATAAAGAGCGTCATCACAGTTTTGTGTGCGTCGGCGTTTGTTTGCAGGCGTGCGTGTAATACAACAGGCTCATTGCTGCAATATTGACATTTTCAGCCGCTCAAACCAAGAGGAGCTGAGAAATGTTTGAGAAATGGAGATTGGCCCGGCGTCGGCGGGACTAGAAACACACTCTTTCCTCATTTCGCCGGTGACGCATGCACACGGGGGGCGGGGTAGCTTTCTTATAACGTAAAGAAAGCTAGCCGCGGTTTTGAAGCTGGCCTTCTCTACAGATGCTTCTGCGTCAAATCGACGGCGTACCCCCGCAGACCCCTCTGCGTCGACGCGAACCCCTCTCCGACCCCTCCGCCGTAGCTCGACGTGCACCTCCAAAAAATTGTAACTACACGTCGAGGCGACGCAGACCGCAAGGGCTGTGATTGGTCACCGCGATGCAACGCAACCTGACGCAGAACCATAAAACGGCCACGACGCCGTAGGAGTGACGGCGTAGCTACGCCGTGGAGTTGACGCAGAAGCATAATGAGGCCTTAAGCCCGAAGCGCGCGCGCGCACTTTCAAACAGCGCCAAACTGGACTTTATCTTTCGCGTCTGATTTTTGTTGGGTCAGACCCATCTGCTAGCGATGGGGCCGCAATTGAGAGAGCTACATGGAGTTACATGGACAAAATATACACCAAACAAGCCACTTTGAAATGTTGCTGTTTTCATGGGGGGGACCAAGCTGTCAGCAAATGATTTAAACTCAATTCGTTATTTTGCGTAATTTGGGCTTTAACTAGTGCTCAGTTACTCTGCGTAATTTGGGCTAATGATTTGCACTAAAAAGCCATTGGGGGATTATTATTTGAAATCATGGATAAACAACAACGAACAAAGGTAAACAAAGGCCTACCTGAGAAATTGCCTGCAGGCCAGGAGGACAACGTATAAATCTTATAATTTCAGTTAACCCTCTATACCTCTATAGAATTTCACAACAATGTGAAAATACAACATATTCCTGAGAATTAATGGCTAAAACTACTATTTCAAAAATGTCTAAGAATAACTCAAAATTTTAAATGTAAGTGTTAATTACAAGTTTGTTGCAATTTATAGATTAGAAATATCTTTCAAATGATGTATGACATATTAAGAAATGTTTTTCATAGCCCATAATTTAAAAATCTATATCCTCCGTTGCTCCAGTCCGTACAATAAAAAAACATGATTTCTTGCTATAAGAGAATATCAAAAGTTTATGTATGCCTTTATTTGTTGTTTGCATAAACCTTGCACCACACAAATTTACTTATTATAATTATTTTTATAGTGGCTTACACGTCAGTGAACATACCTCAGTCAATTTATACAGTACAATGGGTTAAATGATAAGATAAAACATTATTTCCTGACGACGATAAATTGTTTGATTTATCCAACCATTCTTTTTGTGTTCATTCATTATTTGTCTCTGTCCACTCATCTAAATGCATAGTTATGGACTCCACATTTTGCTGTGTTTACTAAGTGCAAAAGCCTTCTTGCCATTATTGTCAGACTAGCTATTATTCCCCTTAACAAATCTAATCTGCCACATCTGGGAAAGTCAACAGGTATAGGATACTTACATTGTTTGGTTTTTAACAAAAAACGAGGTGATTGTTTTTTGTCTCTTCATTGCCCTTATGTGGCATTTATACAGTCGATTTTTTTTCAGTTCAGAAAATCACCGACTCAGCTCAGTCATGATCACTATGTATACCGGTCCGCTCCTACAGGCACAATTGAGGCAGCTACCAGCTCCTCATAGGACCCCGGCGACGTCACTCAGGAGTCGTAGCACACACACAGAGAGAGAGAGTGTGAACGTCGGTGGCATGATGGCATCGTGTGTTTATTGACAACAGAACATCGTGTAGTGAGAACGTGGGTACAAACGAAGACCGGACCGGTGTAGATTATTATTGTGTGTCAGCCTGCGTCTGCCCCGACCCGATTCTGAAGCAGCGGCGGGCCGGGACACTACTTTGGCTAATGTACATAGCGTAAACACTGGTTAATCCTCTGTTTTACCGATTTTTATCGCCTTTCGTAGGGATAGTGAGGGCGGGGGACGGATCGGGTCACTATGAATCTGGGGGGGGGTCATGTCCCCCCCGTCCCTAGTGTCATCTGCGCCCTTGGACTTAAAAAAAAGTTGGATGACCTTCCCCTCAACAAAGAATAAAAAGACATGACCCTCCCCTATTTTCCTCCGGTGGTCCATTCCATAAATACCGAACGGTCCCTTACTGTTTTAAGCATTTTTACATTTATTCCAAAATAATAACTAAAGGCAGTAACAATTGAAACATTATATTTTATTTGTGTACTGATGTTCAGCTGTTTTTTTTTTTTAATAGTCAACATATTTTCGGACCATCATACTGCGTTCACGCCATGTTGTAATTACCGTAGGCTCGAGATGACAACATGTGACATTCTATTCTGAGCATAGACTGTGATTTTGAGCTGTTCACATCCTTAGACTGGGAATTATGCGTTTCTAGCACCACTATGAAGCTTAAATCAATCTGCAGCTGTGGTAAAAGTATGAGCTCTCAGAAAAATCCCATTGTACAAGCTGTAATTTTGAGCTCTAAATGAAGACGTGAACGTTTTTTACAAGTTGAAACCTGAAATTACAGTAATTTCAACATGGCGAATGCACCTTCAGTCATCATGCTCTGTAAACACTGGTCACAGACACAGAGATGCGTCTTTAAATGGGTCCTTGATTATGATTTCACTTTTTTAACTTTAGTTAGTGTGTAATGTTGCTGTTTCAGCATTAATAATATCTGCAGTTACGACGTTCAAAGTTCAATGCAAAGGGAGATATTTTCCTTTACAGAAATCACTTTTTAAGGACTACAACAAACGGAGGGACTACAATGAGCCTCTTCCCAGGTTGGTGACATCACAAACCCTAAAATTTACATAAATCCTGCCCCCGGGAACACACAACAAAGGGGATGAGGCCATGTTGGGCTGCTTTATAGATAAGCGGAAAAGTTGTTGTCGCTGTTTTTTACACCCCGGATAAAGTTTGTCCTAAGGCTGACGAACTTAGAGAGGCTAAAATAAATTTTTAACATTGTTCCTGACCATTATAAAGTTTGTATGTGCGCTGCACATTTTACGGAGAACAGCTTCCAGAAGAGAGTACAATGCAGGCTAAACGCACAAAAGCAGACGTAGCCGTTCCCACTTTGTCGGGACAATCTGTTCTTTATGGATCACAACTTTTCTTATTTTTTTGTGTTTTCTATTAAAAGTTCAATTATAAGCTTTATGTATGATAGCTCTGATGTAAACGAAGCTAGCCTGCTAACTAACATTACAGTATTGATGTAGTGTCTACTTTGGCTTTTGTAAGCTCTTGCTTTTGTAAGACTGTTCACCGCCTCTTAGGAAAATTACCCATTATTTTGTATTATAGTTTTCGACAAATATGATTAAATGGTGGATAACATCGTATCTATAAGAAAAAGAAAAAAACCACACCACTCTGAAATGAAACAAAATCAAGACTTCGTAAAAGGGCATTATAGGACAATAAAACGGTGATATCTAAGTAGGTAAGCTGTTTACTTACTTTTTAATTAGTCTTTCCATTAACATTTTGTTCATTCAGAGTGGTTTCGCGAACGCATGAAAAAGAGGCGCAGGATTTATCACGTAGACCAATCATAGCCAATTATAACCAATCACAACCAATTATAACCAATCACATCCACTCATAGCACGATGGAGGCATTGCCTCCTCTCACATAACTTTCCCCAATTCCCAATTATCCACCACTAAACCTACCGCATGCTAGGGGTGTCTGTCAAAACTCAATGGGCTCAGGGGAGGCAAGAGAGATGCTTTGTCCCACTGTATCTTCACCTGCAGGGGTCGCCGTTGGATAGTGTTACTTTAGAGCAGGCGATTTAAGTGATTTATGCATTTTGTAATGTGTAAGAAAAAACAGATGTTGCGTTAGGGGCCGTTCACACAGAACGCGTTTTTTTTCAATGTAAACGCACTAGACAGACATCTTTAACCGTTGCCATCTTTAACCATCTTTTCACGTCTTGCGTCTTTTATAGTGTCTCGCGCATGACACAGAACTCTAAAAACGTAGCGCTGAACTTAAAATAAGTTAAGTTTTTAAAAAACACGTCTCTAAAACTTAATTGTGTTAAATATTTTTAACACATTAAACTGAAAAAAATGTACATGTTAATTTTGACCGCTCTAATATATATATATATATATATATATATATGAATGAGACATTCCCTTTGCTGTCTACTTTTGTCATCTAATAGCACATTAAACTGTCAGCAGTGTTGTGGGCTGGGCTGTCGGAGTGAGTTTAGTGTGAGTGAATGCAGGGCTCGGCTCAGGCCTGCTGTTGGGTGGTTCTGAGAAGCAGGGGCTCCGAAGGGGCTTGAAGCAGCTTTACAAGCGCCCTTTAATCCATACTTAAATACTGTTGTGTGCACTGCAAATATTCTTAAGAGGAAATAACAGACTTTAAAAATATAACTTGAGCAAACATGGGGTCTGAACAGTCTAGTCTCTTTAGCTATTGCCTCACACATGGAGAGGGATAAACACAACCCATTATACAACCCAGAGCTTGATCATGGATACTCTTTAATTAAACACCAGCCTTTATTTAGAGTGGCAAAAGCCAGCATGCAATTAGCTCCTAAAACTTTCCACTTATTAGAATAATAATGGAGCCTACATTCGCTGTAATTTGCTAATGAATATGTAGAGAGAGAAATGCACTCCATAACTCATAACAATCACATTTTGTGAGTTTTATACAGTGGACAAAACATTGAATTTTCATTCTGTTGTCTGTAGCCTATTCAAAACAAACACAAAACTTACCACCTTAAGCCGGTTTAATCAGCTGGTTGCAGTTTTGTTGGTGGTCCAAGATGGTCTACTAGGTTGGATCAGGTAATGGCCAGTTCAGACCAGCTAGAAACCAGCACCTTGTCTAAAACACAGATACCATTTTTAAGCTGGATTTTCCAGCAAGCAAGGCAGACAAGAAAATTGCAGACAGACCATTTGATTAGACTATTATGAAAAGTTTAACAAATCTCTCACGTCTTAGGCAAAATACTCCAGGCATGTGGGTTGAAAAAATTCATCATGGTTAGGCAGCATTTAGAAAACCATGGCAACGTTTCCAGTGTCTGCTAGTATAATTTAGGAAATTAAACAATACAGAACAGTTATAAATCACTAACGGATCACACAGCTATTTGGGCTAAGCTCCAACTCCTCATGAATGGAAGCAGAAACGGCAAAGGAAAACATCTGAGGTTGCTTGGCTCCAGTGAGCATTCACATCTAATGTATCTTCCAGGAAAATATTGACTAGCTGCATGGCCAGTAGCCAAAACATGATGCCAGAGGATTGTCCTGCAAAAGGTTGTTACTGACGTGTAGTTAGTTCAGACGCCGCTAGGTGGCAGCAAGTGCAGACAATTGATGACAGAATGGGCACCTGAAATAAGAAAATAATAATTTAGGCTGAATCTATATGTTTTGTTATGTAGGCTAATGCAGTATGAAAAATATAATTAAAGACCTTATATTATTGTAATATTGAGCTGTAAAAAAATCAATCATCTGTAGACACTTATTTAGTTAGGATACTTTATCCTTGAGAGACTTTATGACAGGCCTGAAATGCTGCTTCAATAACACCACAGGATGAGACAGAGGAAGAGGGGCCCATTTTAAGAAGGAATGTCCCCCACTCTGGTTTCCCTGAGCAAGAGAGTTTGAGAGAAAGAGAGATGATGATGATGATGATTACGTAGCAATAAAAAAAACAAAAACTTGCAAACATATGCATTGTCTGCTGCAGTTAATCTCATGAATCTCATCCTTAAGTCATTAATTCTCATCCGGAGGACATTAATTCAGAGGGAATTAATTGTTTGTTGGCTATTTATTATTTAGTAAAAAACAGGGGTGGTGGTAGCATGTGCCGGTAGCATGTGCCGGTCTGATACTCAATCATATCATCATAAGCTGGAATTGTGTTTATGGATAGATGCTTGTGTGTCTGCTTAAAAACATTTCTGACATCAAATTCTTGAATATCATCTTCGTGTATATATGCTATTTATAGGCCTAAGCAATATATGTTCTAGATTACTTATAAGCTTGAGGAGAAACCAATATATAGATTAAGATAATGAACGCACACATGTGGTTTCTCATGTATGTGTGTGTATATGTGTGTCTACTCTATATGTGTGAGAATGTTTGCTAGCAACAAGCATGTTTAGCTGAGGCTATGGAAAGTAAAACTGATGAGAAAATGTCTGGCTGTGTGTACGAATGCGCAGTCTAGTGTGGAGCCAGTCCGTCTGCCGGCCGACTGAGACTCGAGAACATCCGATCCTGAGAGAGAGAGAGAGAGAGAGAGAGAGAGAGAGAGAGAGAGAGAGAGAGAGCTGGCAAGGGTGGAGAATCAAATTTGTCACATTATGTAATAATTACATAATGTGCCCCCTTCAGACATTCTGTTGACTAAAAATAACATTGCACCTACATGTCAACTATTAGTGGACTGTTAGGGTTAGTAGAATAAGGGGTTAGGGTTAGTAAACAGTGTTGGGTAACTACACGTAAATGCGAGTTACGAAATCAGATTACTTTTTTCAGTTACTTTTTCTAATAGGCGTAACACAAGTTACTTTGTTTTCCCATTTATTGACTGACAGCTCTCCTGTCTCCATGTTGAGAGAAATCCAGAGTAAAGGTGCAGAGGCGTTGTGTGTGCTGTGTAAATATGATGATTATTGTAGTTCTAGACTAAATGTGAGTGTGTGCATTTATTCATCGCACTTGTACAAAAACAGATTCAATATTCCTTAAAATAAAATTCTGCAATAATTAAATATGTTAAATAACACAAATAAAAGGGCCTGGCTTTTACCTGGAAAATATTGTATTTCCAATATGACAAAGGAAATACATTTAAAAATTTTACATAAAATACTTGTCAATTCTAACATTTTTAAATATTTCGACCATTGACTATGGTTGCCTTATTTCCAAACAATTTTTGTCTGTCACATATTTGATTCTGCCATTTCAGTTAAAAAAAAAGACATGAATATGCATGACAGAAACTGATATATAGTCAGAGACTTTCTAACCCAACAATACAGAATAGAATAGAAATAAATCTAACACTGAATTTTCATTCATAAAAAGTTCAGTTAGTTAATCAAATGAGAAAGTGTTAGTGATGAACAAAAAACTACCAAATAGTTCTAAAAGATAATAGTCACACACTGAGACACACACCACTTTGAGCCCATTAGGAATAAAATGAAGAATGGATTGTCTTCTTTATATATCACTGTGTGTCTGATAAACACTGGGGCTGAACAGCAGAACTGTGTCTGGCTCCATGGGGACCATATTGATTTCTCTGCTGCAGAGCTATTGACAGGAAATGCTGGAAGGTCTACAGTGGCTCAGTCTTTGGTAAAGTACATAGTTTATACTGGAAAAAATACCATGCCAGCCTATGAAAATATAATAATTCAAAATTATATGATAAAGCAAAGGCAAATATTTTTCCTCTGCAAGTAAAACCACCTCCATAATCAGATACTCATCCAACGGTTTGGGGTAACCTAATTCAAACTGCTTTTGAGATTCAAAAGAGAGGGGGACATAGATGAGAGGATTTTCCAAAAAAAAAAAGTGAAAGGGTAGGGAAATGGTTGTGGCTGTGTTTTTGGATCTGGGTCTAGCAGTGTTGTGTCTGAAGGATGTTTAAGGAGCGGGCCGTCCCGAGCCAGGCTTCCAGTCTCACTATAATTACTACAGTGGCTGACAGACATAGTGCTTAAAGAAACGAAACAGAGACAGGATTAGGAATAAACACCAGTACGCCTACACGCAAAGAAAATCTACAGACATCACAGACACATTACATACATACATGGACTTTAAATAATCTAAGAGTTATATGGACTGCTGAATGATTTAAATGAAGGGAAAAGGGTGAAAGAAAATAAAGGCTAAATATTATATTTAGATAATTACCTGATGACAGAATGATTTATGGTGCCGTCTACTCTAATTTATATTCTTATTTATCCATTTTGTGTTTGAGACTGTATGGGAATAAAGAGAAAGAAAGGGGGACATGTGGGAAATAAATTCAAATCAGCTGATATGTAATTAAATGTCTTATGACGTCATCATGGCGCCTCTCTGCATCTGCTTCTCTTCCTAAGGGCCTCACAGCTCTATTGTGCTATTGAGATTCAAGTAGGTCGATCCTTTCAAGCCTTAAAGGCTTATTCCATGAATTCAACGAGCAATAACTTTACAGTGGTGATTTAACAAGAATGTATTGTTTTAGTAAATTCAATTAGTCAGTTATTAGCTAGTCATTCAAATTAGCTGCTGTTGCATTGTAAAATCTAGTAACTGAAGTATATGAAAAACTAGTGTTGTAATTTATTTATTTTCTTCAATTTCTTGCCTTGATATTCGAATGTATCTTCAGCTCAGAGCATAATATCGCCAAACCAAGATAAACAATTTAATTACATTAGGCATCTAAAAAAAGCCAACTGTTAGAATTTATAGCTTGTTGTAGTCAAACTGGGTGTATAGAACATTCTCTAGGAAAATCAATTCTTGTTTATACAAAGGGCAAATATTTGAGTTAATTCTTTGCAAGTTGCACAAATAAATCCCAAACTGGTACAGTTGAAACCGAATTAGAGCAGCACTGGCTGAGCCAATATCACCACATTCACTCAGAAATCCAGTTCACTGTGAGGTCAGCCCACCATGGAGTTAAAAACACCACAGCTAGAAACCAGAGCCATTCCGAAAGAGATCCTGCTTCCAGAATATGATAAATGAGATCAATTAGAGATATAAACTAAAAACATTCATGCATGTAAGAGAACAGACCATATTATTTGAGTTGATTATGCTGTTTTATGCAGAAACACGTTAACCATTGAACCATGAGAAATGTGTGAGAAAGCAACAATGATTTAAAAAAAGTTGAATATATCAAAATCCTGCATGAAAAGCAGCATAAACTCTTGAGAAGGCAAACAAGCTTAATGCAAATGCCTTCATTCAAAGGGGCCGTTTCCAGAATGATTTTTTTTTTCGTTTCCCTTCACAGATATAAATGTTCAAAGGTGCTAGTTTTTCTCTTCTGTCTCCACAGTCATAATATGCTCATGTTCGCAGAGCTGAAGAATGTGTCTGGAGCTGGGCGGCTGGGGCTTCATGGCGCAGGGATAATGTCTATGTTGCTTTCTGGGAGTCCTGTTTTAAAAGGGATGAGGTGGGGCAAGGCAGACTGCTGAGTAAGCTAGCCGCTACGCGGTCGCCCTCTAGAACAAACAAAGGCACTAAAAGAAAGCTTCCCTGGACCCTGATGTATTGCAAAACTGGAAATGGAAAGCTGTGACACTTATGTGATGTGTGAGCATAGTCAAGTTCACTTTGTACTTAAAAACAAAAATGGAATGAAATCACTTCATTCTCCAGAAACTATCAGTGATTTTTGAGCTTGTATGAAGAACACTACATGCCCTGTTCTACTGAAAAATTAAGTATTGAGCTAATTGGACATTTTCAAATTATCTCTAGATAGGAACTTTGACACATATTTTTGATATGCAATAACATTTATAGAGTTTTATTCATGAAAATTCAACCAAACATAAAATCTTTGTCAGCAAAGACAAAAGACCCAGTGATAAATTCATGAATGTAAGCTCAGCATTGATTATAAGGGTGAAATTAAATTAGAGGTTTAGCTTTTGCTCAAAAAGTAGCCAGCAAAAAAAGACAAAACAGCTACACTGATATTAATCCTAGTAAATAAAATATTTTTTTGCCATCTATTGTTTTTTTTTTAAGAAATATAAGTTTTGATTCATAGTCCTATGTGTTTGTTTAAATCTGCAGCTACGTATTGCATCTACTTTGTGTACTGCACTGACTGGATCATGCTGAAAATCTGCATATAATTTATAGTATACAACAAGACTCAATGTAAATTCCAAAAATGGCACATTTCAACACACAGAAATCCAAAGTGCATTTCTTTTGTTTTTATTTTCTCTGTCCATCCATAAAGACATTGCACCATACATAAATAATTGTTGTAAAAATGACTCCGTATTTACAAGTATTCCATATAATACGTTTATATAAAACTTTATATTAAATTTAGATTTGTAGATTACATTTGGGATTGTGGCTGTGGGTGTCTGAGCATTTGCAGTGAGTGTGTGCAGTATGTGGTAAGAGTGTATATGTCTGCATTTGTTTGTGTGTATACATTATCTGTGGTTGTTGAGTAAAATCTCCAACCAACATGGACATGATGTAATGAACTGTCTGGAGTAGCATGGTCCCCAGCCCTTGGCAAAACTGATCCTCACACTGTTTGGGTCGTACGGCCCTTCCAGGTGCACCAAATCGCTGGGGGGTTGAATTTGGCACGACTTCTCATAGTCAAAAACCTTTATGGAGTAGCCTGGCATGACTCTCCTCACAGTCAAACTCAAGTAGGGGTGATGTTCCAGAGTTGGGGAATTCACAAAAATAGGGTGCTGACTGCGGTTGTAGGCCCAAACTCCATCTGGCTCTTTGCTGAGGAGGATGCCGTGTCCGATCTTGCCACGGGTGCGCTGGACGGAAGTGGAACGTGGAGAGAGGGGGAGCAGGCCCAAGCACAAGCCTGTACCCTGAGGTAGGTCATAGAAGATGCTAAGAGAGGCATCGTGAACTGGGTACAGACGGCCCACGCGTGTACGAAGCTCCCAGTATGCCACGTTACACCAGTGATTCTGTGCCGAGGAAGATGGAGACATACTGGCATCTGAGGAGAGAGAAAACAAATGTATGAAACAAAAAATACACTAACCAAAGTACATAAAGCACAATATAAAACAGAATACCAACATTTTTTTACAGCCTTTTAATAAAACTGCTTATTTTTTACAATTAGTTGGTCAAAATCTGTGTAAAATTAAATAAAATATAAAAAAAATGGTTTATGCTGATTAGGGGAAAAAATATTGATTATTATTATTGTTATTATATTATATATCTTCCTACAATACTGGATATACCAACAATTATAGCAATATTATATATAGCTCTATTGTGTATTTTTAAACTTTTATAACATTAACATGCTTTTTCCTTATTAGGCAAACAAACAAATAATGATAATAATAATGAATATTTTTTCTTGTAGTTCTGAACACACTAGCGGAGTGTTCCTAAGCATTACCACACTTATTTCGTCTGTAATGTGCTGTCATGACGAGCAATGTCAATGTTTTGACCACTCTCATATCAGCTCCCTTATTCTTTTTGATGTTACACAGAGCATATTCATTCACTAAATCTCCAATCCTATGAGGAGAGGATTCGAAACTGAAGAAGCAACGACCCCCACTAACAGGCCCAAATCTGTCATCTCTGACTCTAACACCCCCCGCTTCTGCCTCAGCATTCCTCTCTCCCCGCGCGGGGCCGACTGGGGCCCCCTCTCCCCCTCCGAGGACCAGCATTCAGCTCTCTGACCACTCAAGAAGGCTCGCGACCCCCTGACCCCCCAGCCGCCAGCCTATCCAGTCTGATTAAGTCAAACACAGACTGATGGCATTATTTTGCTTCACAGGCTCTATTGAGGGAGAAGATCTAAAGCCCTGGGCCTATGCCCCCATTCTGCTCAGTCTCAACCCTCTCTGGCCCAAACAGACATCAGAGGACACACTGTTAATAAAGTAAGTTTTGTACGGAAATGCATTGTCATTATGTCCATCCAAATACATAAAAAAACAGATATGCATGGAAAAGACAAAGGAATATCATAATTTCCATAGATATTTGCATAAAATGACATTTCTTTCTTTTCTGGGTTTAAAATAGATACAAAGGGAAAACCAGGCAAAAGACCTATCAGAATTCACTGGAAAAGACTACAAACAATCTGCTTTTTAAAGAGTGCCTCATTAATGTTGAAGTTTAACTTTCTTAAATCTTATGCAAAGACATGGAAATTATTGAAATAAGTAAGGAATAAACACATTTGCTGCCAAGTTTAATTCTGCAAGCAATGCTATTGTGTATGACAATGAGGTTTCAGGATCTCCTTTAAGTTTAAGTTACTCATATGCACTGTTTTGCATGCACAGTTGTTAGTGCCTGCAAAAGCATTCTTGGTGCTTGTGTGCCTAGCCTAAACCAACACCACAAAATGAGAGGGGGGAGGAGAGGATGGAGTCTTGTCTGTCCTGCTGTGCCAAATATTAGATCTCCCTCCACATATTAGACCCTTCCACCGAGCCAGTAAGTGGTGGGGGAGCTTAGAGGGGTGATAATGGAAATGCCACGACAAGAACCACCAGAGAACTCTAGAACACTTCCAGTATTTCCACAGATCTAGAACAATAGCAGCGGTCCAAATAGTTTGGCTCCAAAAGCAAGCCAACATCTTTCTTTCTGTGCATCTAAATCTATACTCTGAAATAACACTTAAAGAGATAGTTCACCTGAAAAATAAAAATTTGATCATCATGTACTACTGATCATCATTCCCTCATTCCATTTCAAACCTGTATGACTTCCTTTCTTCTGTGGACCACAAACAAAGATATTCAGACTTTTTTTATCCATTAAATAAAAGTCAATGGGATACAATGTTATTTTGGAGCCCATATACTTCAGAATTTCTTAAAAATATCACTCCTTTGTGTTGTAAAGAAGAGAGTATGTCAAATTGGTTTGGAATAAGGGTGAGTAAATGATAACAGAATTCTCATTTTTGGGTGAACTGTCTCTCTATGCTATATTTTTAGTAAACTAATATATGGCAGTCAGGCATACATGCACAAATCCTGAAATTGGGGGACATATTTGTAGAAATGCCTTTCATTTGCAAGTCATTTTGTTGTTCATTCCTCTGGATGATGAATTTGTGGTAAGAGAATTGACTGCATATTGATCCCTATATCTAAGATGAAACTAACAGCTTTTGTCAGGATGAGAAAGCAAAATGATTTTCTCCCCGTCACAATACTGAGGAGACACTGAGAGAAATACGCAGACAAACAAACACAATCGTGCATAAACGTAATTACAATAAATCAGGCAAAAAATAAATAAAAAAATGACTAGATCTAAAAAGCCTAAACATGCGTGTCCCTTAAAAAGCGGGGGCAAATAATTTTCCAACAATTGATAGAGTCATTCCTTGACAACATCTGCAAAGAATCTCTGCAGAGACAGGCAGGATTTCATTAGTTAAATTGCGTGTTGGCCTGCGCTCTGTCAGGAAGAGGGGAAGCCACAGCGAGGCCTGTAATTTAAACCTTATTTTAAAATGCGACTGGCTGGCTATGCCAGGGCTTGCAAAACTCAGCAGGAAGCATCAACATGAAAATAATGGAGGAAAGAACGTATGCGACACACCAAAAGGATCTTGTTCCCTGTCTTCAGAGCTTTATATGCAGGGTAATAATCAGTGCAGGACTGTAAGACTCACAGCAGATAAGAGCTCAGGAGGCCCTGAGTCCCCCAGTCAGCATCCTGACAAGACTGCCCATTGTTGCTCATAATCGAATTTTGACCCAGTGCTGTAAAGCTGCTGGATGACGTCTTTTAGCTGTTTGCATAAAGCTCATCTAGATATCATATTCAAACTGGAGAAAGTCAATATTGATGAATGAATATCCCGAGGAAGGTGTAACATGTTTTCATCATATTAAAAATATCTTTAAACACAGAAGCGATGAAATGGAGAGAACCATAAACCACATGGGTACATAATTGGACTAGAGGAAAAAGATAAAGAAAGAAAGAGACAACAAAACAAATGTCTGCAGATCGACAACATGCTTCTCCTTACCATACAACAAGCACAGAAACTTTACGTGGGGCGGTTATTATATGCACGATAGAGAGAGGAATGCTTAGCTGACCAGTGCTAACAAAAATAGAATGGATAAGCAAAGCCATTTGACAAGTTAACCTAATTAGCAGCTCTGAAAACAGCAAGGGCCAAACCAAAGCATCACATTCAGCATACACTAAAGGCCTGTTCACACCGGGACGAATTTCGCGTGCGATATTCGGCAACGTTTAAAGGCCTGTTCACACCGGGACGAATTTCGCGTGCGATATTCGGCAACGTTTAACGCCTCGTGACTAAACAATGGGTGCCAATGTGAGTGTGCACACCGACGCGTAAAACGCCACGCGTAAAAGCGTCATTTTTTTTAAAACGCCTCGGGTCCGTTTTTTTGGTTTGACGCACCGCGTCAAAAACTATCCGACCAATGAGATTGGCGCTTTTGCTCACGTGTCTGGAGCTTCTGAAGTTACAGTAAAACACAACTTGGGGGCGCTCAAACACAAAACGGTCTTGCCGAGCACACATACGTAATGGCGAAGAAGATATACAGCGTCTACGACACTCTGCCGGGAAGAAATAAGACGAGGAAGATGCAAGGCCAGATGAATGTAGAGCTGCTGGTCTTGTTGGTGTCTTTATAAAGAGACACCAACGAGAATAAAGAACTATATGTCAAACGCGAAAAACTTGCTCTCTTCTTCTGAGTGACAAGCGAGTGTCAGAAGCACTTTGTGGACCGGGGTATTTCTGTTTTACATTAAGCGCCATCTAATGTCAGGGAATACATTTGCATGTTCACTCGGCTCATCGTCAGCGAAAATCGCTTGGGTGTGAACACAAAAAACGCGTTGAAAAACGCTGACGAATAACGCGAGCCGATATTCGTCCCGGTGTGTACGAGGCTTAACGCCTCGTGACTAAACAATGGGCGCCAATGTGAGTGTGCACACCGACGCGTAAAACGCCACGCGTAAAAGCGCCATTTTTTTAAAAACGCCTCGGGTTTGTTTTTTTGGTTTGACGCGCCGCGTCAAAAACTATCCGACCAATGAGATTGGCGCTTTTGCTCACGTGTCTGGAGCTTCTGAAGTTACAGTAAAACACAACTTGGGGGCGCTCAAACACAAAACGGTCTTGCCGAGCACACATACGTAATGGCGAAGAAGATATACAGCATCTACTACACTCTGCCGGGAAGAAATAAGACGAGGAAGATGCAAGGCCAGATGAATGTAGAGCTGCTGGTCTTGTTGGTGTCTTTATAAAGAGACACCAACGAGAATAAAGAACTATATGTCAAACGCGACAAACTTGCTCTCTTCTTCTGAGTGACAAGCGAGTGTCAGAAGCACTTTGTGGACCGGGGTATTTCTGTTTTACATTGAGCGCCATCTAATGTCAGGGAATAAATTTGCATGTTCACTCGGCTCATCGTCAGCGAAAATCGCTTGGGTGTGAACAAAAAAAACGCGTTGAAAAACGCTGACGAATAACGCGAGCCAATATTCGTCCCGGTGTGTACGAGGCTTACCGTTCAAAAGTTTGGGCTTCTTCTCTTATGCTTTGTAGATTAAAAAAAAAACAGTATAAACAGGAATAGTTTTAGATAATATTACAATATAAAATAACTTTCTATTTTTTTTAATGTAATTGTGATGGCAAAGCTGAATTTTCAGTTTACATACAACCAAATAGTCCTTTAGTAATTGGATTGATCAATCAGACTGAAAAGCCTTCATGTAAACACCTTAATCGATCGGATTGAGCTCGATCCGAATTAAATTTCGATCGGATTGGAAGGGGTGGTTTATTCCTTTTCTAATCTGATCGAGAATTGGATTGAAAACCGAAACTGGAAAGGACTGTGCAAGTGAAATGACATATGACATGCGGAACGAGCTGCAGTTGTTGTTAAATAAAGTATTATAAATGACTTTTGTGTTATTCTAAAATTCTCCTACCACTCATTGTCTGTGAAGTGGAGCAGAACTAAGTCCCATCAGTCCTCACTTCAAACTCTCATCCACAGACACTTTATTTTGGGCACGGGAAGGAGTGTTTTTACTGATTGATAAATATAAGCAGCACGGCACAACAGTTTATGTGCTCATCGTCTCCTAGTCAGGACCCGTCATAGCTTGTGTCTTATAAACGCGAACATCAACCCGATCACTTTATTTAGCATTCATGTAAACACTACCGTCGGATTCCTCAGTCGGAATGAAATAATTCTGATTGAAACAAAAGGTGTGCATGTAAACGTAGCCAGTGTGATGTGACACTATCCTTCAGAAATCATTTTAATATGGTGCTCAAGAAACATTTCTTATTATTCATGTTGAAAACACCTGCCCAGCTTAATATTTTTTGTAGCAACCATGTTAAATTCTCTTCATGTTTCTTTGATGAATATAAAGTTCAAAAGAACAGCATTTATTCAAAATAAAAATCTTTTGCAACATTTTAAATGTATTTTGAACTTTTGAATGGCAACCCAAACTTTTGAACAGTAGTGTAAATACACATCAGGATCAACCAGAAAGTCTCAGTAATTATTGAATACTTTTCCTCCATTTAAATGCATTATTTACTGAAGACTTGAACACCAACCTGAATAGTCCTGCGACATACCACAGTGTGAACGTGTGGCTTCGGTTTCTATGTAAGGCAGCACTGGGAGGGAAGAATCTGCAAAATGACAAGACATAAAATTCAATCTTCTCCATTTGACTGCAGTTAAAAACATGACAGAGTTAAAACATCATACTTTATTTCAAGGAATCTTTGCTTACTTGAACTGAGGAAAACTAAATGACTTACTCAGTGGCTTGTGTTCTGGTAAGGGGGAGAGATGGGAGTATGGAGGAGGTGGTGTGTCTGAAAATAGGGAGAACTGAGTTAAGAGTTTTCTTTCGATTGAGTATACCTCCAAAACTGAAACACAGCTCTGATGCCTATTTGACCAGACCTTGATCTAAAGATCTAACACTGCGAAAGCATTTGGCACAGATTCTCCAGCACGTTTACAGCCAATGAGAATGTTACCAGCTGGTATGGAAATTACAGGTGAAGAAGAGCCATCGATCAAAAAGACAATGAATGTGTCACCATGAGCCAAGAATGCATGGAATTCAATTTAAAGTGACTTCTTCTGAATCTCATTATTACAGAGGGTGGAAACACTTTTGCTGACACAGTGAATAAAAACTTCAGATGAAAAAATATGTAAAACACCTAATGTATCAGACTTTGCTTTAAAACTATAAACCACTTACAGGACATCAGTGCTGGACTGTAGTAACCATTTGTATGCATGACTAGTTCTCTTTTAGGACTACAGCGCAAGTCATACTACTTTTATTTTTGATATGGTTTAGTTACTAAACCAGCATGTTACATTTTTACTCTATATTCTTTCTTGACCCTCCTCTAAGATTACTGTTCAATCAATTCTGTTCTCAATCTGCAACTGTTCATACACAATGTTAGGGCAGTTTTTTTTTTTGTGAATAGGGAGGGAGCATAGAAATTGAGAATCCCAGAGGGACTCTAGTTGGGAATTCCACTTCCTGAACAGGAGTATCACTGTCCAACTCCCCTCCCAATCATTCACCCAGGCTTCACGAAAAAAAAAGGGGGAAAAAGTGTTATATTAATTCAAAGGACTTAATTTTGTGTTTTGCCTCATTTGATGCTACAGAAACAATTAAACCAGTCTAAGATGTTTTTTTCTTTTACTTCCAAAAAGTGCTCATAAAGTATCAAACAAACCAGCCTGGATCGGTGGAAAGAAACAGCAAAGTAGTTCAGTTTTTTCAGCAGGGTTGAAATGAAATAGTTATTACAATTCAAAAGCATAGCAGATTGAACAAGAAAGTCATTATTGCCTTGACTGAACACATTCACAGGGTTTCCTTACCATCTTTGACTGGTCCACAGAGGCGGCTGTAGTGATGGGGGTTGCAGCAGAGGGTCTGGCTGTCCTCTGCCCTGAAGCTTTGACAGTGAAAGAGCGGTTTGAGGAGAGAGGAGAGCCGCAGGTCTGGCCAGCGGAAAAGTCGACATAACAGGTACTGTGGAGACACCAGTTGACCTCCAATGCGCACTTCAGTCTGCGAAACCAGGACACATCCACTCGGCATCCCGCCTTGAGATTCCACAGCTTCCAGTAAAACATCCAGAGACTTCTCTTTCAACTTTTTGAGAAACGCATAAGTGCACTTCTTGAGTTCTTGTTCGGTCACGGCACCAGTTTTCAGTTCCCTGCCACTCAAACTGCTGTAGTTGTTGTGGTTCCTATGTTCCACGCGACAAGCAAGTCGGTTTTTGCCTCTGGGGAGGTCTTTAAACAAACAGCATGTCACCGTGCTGCCTTCGCTCCCCTCGTCGAGGGCTCCATCCTGTTCAATAAGGACCCCCGGTTCCCCGCGTTCCTCTACACGTTTGCTGCAAGAGCCCGCATTGTTTCCCAGTACGTATTCCGTTCTGGAGACCTTCTCTGGGTTGCTGTCACTCCAGTCATCCGGACCTCCATCGCCCCCCTCTTTACCTGCGGTGACCAAACGGCTTCTCCAGAGTCGCCGAACCAGACCCGAGCGTCTCGTCCTGAACATACGACAATTTAAACAGTTTGCATCCGTTTTTTCTATGTTTGGTCAGAACCGCGGAGACTCCAAACGCTCGTGCGCTCGCTGTCCGACATCAATGATCTGTGCTCACATGCACAGCCGAGCAGAGCCTGAGCAAAGCCCAACATTAGACTCCACTGCTACAATATATCAACACTGTAGCAACGGGATGGCTGTAATCATAGTGCACTACGCGGGGAGCGGTGCATCCACTTTCTAAACATTCCCCGTCAACATGATAAACTTTATTCTTGATAAACAACGCGAAACGCACGATATGCAGGAAATAATTTCCGAAACAAACCTCCTTTTTCAAGAAAACCTCCTGCAGCAGTTTAATGACGCCGAGCACATGAATGGATCTCACTATAATCCTTATTGGCGTTTAACGCGCTCCTCGCGGAAGAAAATGATCGTGTTGCGACGGCAAAGTGGTCGTTCCGGGTGGGTAGATGGACATGTAATGTCTTGAGGTTTCGTTCCGTGTTTGGTGCGAGATTAATGGGATTCTTCGATGGTTTCTTTCACCGTTTCACTCTCTTTCTTCTTCAGATACACACACACACGGGGCCCCTGAGGAGAGCAGTGGAGCCATTGGTTGATTCCCATCATGTGCTCGTCTAGACACTTTGGCGGCTGCGAGCCGCGCTGATTGTTGCGCAAACACAGTATCAAGTTTCCGAACTCTTAAAGGAGCAACATGTACCTCTGTGTGTGCGCGCGCTGTGCCTGCGACAGGAAACCAAAATGTTATGGCTGCAGTGATTGTGATTGTGCACGAAAAAAAGTTATTGCAAGACACCAAAATGTTACTGCTGTAACTGTAATGACTGTGATTTTGTAAGAAAAAAACGTAGGCTATTACAAACTGCTAACTTCTCAAAGTGGATATATCGCTAGTAAGACAAATAGTACGACACTCACATTTCAAAATAAATTTAAAAAATCAAGTATTTTTGGGGAAAAATACAAATCTTTGCATCATTAGCCTAATTTTTATTTAGTTAATTTTTATCATTTAAATTAACTATTGACATTAACTATTGAAATAACTGCAAGACGAATTCACTTCATTTAACTTTAATAGTTTATTCTACATCTTTTTTGTTTCACACGCACGCACACACACACACACACACAGGCGCGATGTGGCTCCCTGAAACAAGTGAAATGCTCTTAATTTTTCTTTTGCACATTTTTTTGCACGCATATTTTTTTTTTTTGTAAATTTCATTTCACATATGGAATTACGTAAACTCTACTTAAGGCTAGTTAGTTATAATTAGCAAAGAAAATAAGTAATTTTAACTTGGCCATACATTAAAAGATTGAGTAATTTCTACTTAGTTGAAGCTTCCTAAACAATACTTTTTACTCAAACAATATAACACTGAATTAATCCACACTTTTAAAGTGTAAGCTTAAACACATCCAAGTAATTGATACAATACATATTGTGTAGATATCACATAAAATAAGTAAAGTGGCACATGAACACAGAGATCTCAATATTTATGACGGTAACATTCAATTGATCGTTTATGATATGAACGTGTCATTTTGAGTAGAAAATAAATTCCAAATGTCACAAAATGGCAAGTTACTGAACCTAACAACAAAAGCAATGATAAAACAGTGAAAATACTGCTGGAAAACTGCAAAAAAATAAAAAAAAAATTAAAATAACCTTATTAATTATTTAAGCCCCAGTGCATAATGGGAGCAACAGTATCAGAAAAGCTGAATAGTTTTACTTCATTTTATAACGTTGATATTTACACTTTAAATTCTGCAAGCTTAAATTGAGTGCTAATATAGAATTTACTTTTGTCTTTTTGCGTTATCCAAAATCCCTGTCCTTGTGGGCACATTGTTTGGTCCCCATGAGAAAAACAGCTTATAAATCATACTAAGTGAGGTGTTTTTGAAAATCTAAAAATGCAGAAAGTTTTATGTGATGGGTAGTTTTAGGGTTAGCGGATAGAATATACCATTCAGAATAAAAATCATTATGTCTATGGAAAGTCCCCATATGAAAACCCAACGTGTGTGTGTGTAGTCAGAAGTCTGGCCAAACCCATTTTTTTCTGGACTAGTGAATGATAAGGCCGACATAACAGACATTCAGAATGATGAAGATTTTGCCTAAATGTTGCAAACTTTTGTAAATTGTCAACATCAAGGGGAAACTGCATTTGCTCTTACACTCCTACTTCAGTGGCAGAATCCTTAGGCTTTCTCCCTTCACTTATCAGAGGGAGTGATAACTGTTGAAGCCTGGATGGCGTCAGGCTAATAATTGCAGCTACTCCCATGAAGTCTCTTAGATAATCTATCAGCAGAGGTCTGGAGCAGAGACGGAGAGACCAGCACCAAACTACCACCCAAAATAACCCCAGTCCTTCCAGTTCAGACAGACATGGTCCTGTTGATGGGGTCTAGCAAGACCCAACAGGAATAGCATGTCAACAAGCCCCTTACTCCTAATGGACTTTAGGGAGAAAGGCAAGACAGTGGGAGACAGAAAGGACGGCACTCACATCCCTTCAAGGCCTTTCTTTGGGCCCATACTCCATTCTAGATGGCACTTGGATACTGCTCAGATTCTCTAGACTAGAGAGACAAAAACAAAGTAAAAAAAAAAAAAAACATTCAAAAGGGTGAGTATGGCTAATAAGTTGAGTTGAGCTTAGATGGGATGAGTTTAAGAAAGAATATTTACATTACACAATGTAAAGATGTTTTAGCATTATTGTAAGTTTCTGAATAGTGACTGCTGGTGTGGTCTATGGTAGCATGAAAGTTGTAGCCACAGACAGACATTAGCACTGCAATCTGTCTCCTGTGGAAGATTCTGGAAGTCAAAACAGAGTTTCGGCAAGGAAAACCTCATTTATGGTGAAGACAAGGAGACAGCCAGAGACTTAAATGAATGTCTGCTGAGTTAATGTGACAGATGTTTCTACGTGGCAGGAGTATGTGCATAAAAAACAACAACTATGGAATATCTTTAACAAAAGCAGATTGTGTTTTCTTCTGAAAATTGTAATATAATGGCAACATGTACTGTTTGGAAACATTTACTCTATAAATATTACATTTTGCTGTACCAACATCTTTCTTTCCACCCATTTAAATTGTCGCAATAATTTCAGTTTTCGATTATATGAGTTTTAACCGGATTTAAGACTTTCAATCAGGTTTTCTTCATATATATATATATTGCTCCTCTTCCATGTACAATTGAATGTAGAAAATCAACATCTAAAAAACAAAGATTATGCCAACTAATTTTGAATTAGATTTTAACTTGTCCACTACAATGGACATCATGACTGAAGCAACATAAAAATTCTCAAATATTAACCATTTCACAACACGTATCTAAACATAAGTTCTTGCCCATGTCCTATGGCATGTGAGTGTTTATGGTATACTCAAGCACTGTGAGTCCCCAGTGTGTTTGGAATTGCCCACGATAAGCTGGATCTCTCCAACCCCAATGCATTGTGTGCTGTGCACTGCCGGCAGCTCTATCGTTCCGCTCAAGCGGCGTGTAGCACGTGCTTAGCAGGGCAGTGGCCCAACACGGTCCGCTCCTGTCTTCGGGTGCTAATCCAAATGTGGTGATCGCCGTTTTTGGAGGCCACGGAGAGTTGGGACGATCGTGTGGAGGTCGAGAAGTGTCGGTGTAGTGTTCACGACATGTTTCCTCTAGCTGCCCTGAGTCTGAGCGGAACATTGACTGTGGGGGGGATGATTTTGTCTCGCTCGATGCGGACTAGGAATGCTCTGAGGATATATATATATATATATATATATATATATACACTGTACATTTGTGTGTTTCGGTATAGGGCCGATGTGGATCTTTTTGCATCTGGAGAAAACATGCGCCACCCGCTGTTTTCTTGATTACGGACAGGAGTGCCCCGTTGGGGTGGATGCCCTGTCGCATGTATAGCCCAGGAATTTGCTGTACTCAGAAGGGCCTGTCACTGATTTTGGTGGCGTCTTGCTGCAACAAAGACATGGCGCGCGAGCATGGGCATCATGATGTTTATGTTAAGTACACTGTGATGATTTTCCCTATGCAGGGACCTGCTGTCCCAGGCAGGAGGCAGATTCTGCACCCTCGGCCAGAACGGTGGTCTCTAGGGGCCTACCTGTTGAGAAAGGGAGAATCTGATTGTAGCTACAATACAGAGCCCTGCATTTTGTGAAAGCAGCGTTTATTTGAAGCTTGGTGCGGGCAAAGATCTGTATCGCCGTATCAGTACCTGATTGAGGGGATACTGTTATCTTTTCAGAAGGAAAGTCACTCCCATTTCACGCTGTAAGTTTATTGAACAGCCATTTTGGCTTGTCATAAGGGGATTAATGGTGCTGCACCAAAGCGCCCACCTGCTTGCCATTTGGTTCCTTAAAGGCCCAGGTAAACTTAATTTTCCTCTCCGTCTCGCGCACAGTCGAGAGCGCAAGCCTTTCAAAGTATACTCCTTCGGCCGCGTGGGTGGAAAGACGCTTTCGGCGCATATGCACTTTATGGATGTTGTTTTCAAGTGCTTTGGTTTTCAAGTGGTCTCTCTTATCTCCACCTATAGCTGGTGTGTGTTGGGCACACTGGCACCGTTGTACTGTGGCTGCCGTAGCATCATCCAAGTGGATGCTGCACACTAGTGGTGGTTGAGGAGAGACCCCTGACATGATTGTAAAGCGCTTTGGGTGTACAGCAGTAAATAGGAAACGAGCCATATAAATACCTCTTCATTATCACTTGCACATGCACTTTTGTACCGGACATCCACGGACTCTCCTGATGGTGATGATTACATCACATGGACAGCGCGTGGGGCGTCGTGGAACTACCGCGTTCCCCTTCATCTTGCGCACAGTTGAGTTCATGTGCATTTAAAAGTATACTACTTTGGCCGTGAGCATGGAAAAACGCATTTGGCTTTGTTCCAAAGCAAACAAGACACTCATACATGCGCTGTTGTACACACACCGTGGACCCTGCTGTTGATGTAAATTACGTCACGTGGACGGTGTATACAGCTTTTGGGCTTTAAGGGGCTCGGCGTATTTAAGCTCGTTATAAGATTTAATGGTGCTGTCCTGACCTGATGGTAGGTCTAAAGGCTATGTGTGAGCCTACATTTGAGCCTTTATAATGCTTGAATATAAGGATGCTGGCCTGTCGTTGGTACTGGCATCAGTGAAGCAAGATGGTGTTCTTCATGCGCTACCGGTGTATCGCTTTTTTCATCCAATTTGCATGCCCTGCCTTCGTCCCCTATGCAAGTTGTACGCAGGTACACTGGGCAGATGCAGGCTATACGCTTGTCTGACTAGCCTTTTTGTCATGTTTTCCAACTCGGCCATGGGAGCTGCTATCTTAAGCGACATATTTCGCATTGGATTGTAAAAAGCTATGTCTATATTTAAGGAGTTGGTTCTGCCTGGAGGGGTGTGTTCACTCTATGAGGGCATAGAAATGTCATGGGCATGGTTTAAGATTTTCGTACGGATGCCAGCTGGGCGTCAGCACTGCACACGTTTGTCCGGTTTACCGGTTAGACGTTACTGCGGCGACGGTAGCTCAGTCCGTGCTCACGGCAGGGTATTTTTAACCAGGGATTGTCTTTCTCTTGAAAAAGGGATAAATGGCGATGCAGGTCTCTTACGTCCAGTTCAGCGATATGGCAGGGTGTGAATATATTTCCCATAGTCATGTGTTGTACTGAGTGAACCGACTGAATGGGAACGTTGAGTTATGCATATAGGCTAAGTATAACTACTGTTCCCAGAAGGAGGGAAGAGAGGTACAACACCTCTGAGCCCCACGCAGTCGGAGGCTCGGTGAAGAGCTGCACTGATCTGAACAAAGGTAATGACGCATACTACTGACGAGGTGGCCCCGCCCACATCATCATGCGTCATTGGACTTTCAGGCGTGAATAAAGGTGTCTTAAAGGGGACATATCATGCTTTTAAATCGTTCCTTTTTACATATAAATCATACATTTGTGGTCTATATAAAGCGGAACTGCAATGCTTGGGTCTGAATTCCTCATTATTATAGCTCCACAGGCCCCTTTTATACCCCTTTTCTGATGTGCGTCTGAGAGCAACTCGTTTTGGTGCGGTCTCTTTAAATGCAAATGAGACACTTCATACCCCGCCCCCTCTCCAGGTTGCAGAGGTGACACTCGTTTCAACTCCACCCCGTTCGGCCATTTTTGTAGTTTGATAGCAGATATACGATTATCTAGCGGCACAGAAACTTTTTATTCACACGTTATCAACAAAATGTCAACAACGGAAGACTTGTCCATCAAGCCTTACATGTTCGAGCCAGAGCTGGACCCGGAGCGAGATGAAAATGAAGACGACGAACCTGCAGAACAACGTCTTCATATGGATGTATCGCAATGGTATGTTACTGTATTTACAGTAACTTCTCCATCCATGCCCACTACTACAATACTACATGTTTTACAACGACTATTTAACACTCACAAAACAAAATATAAGTTATATTATAAACAATTAAAGAAAAGCACGTTATTATTGCACGTAAAAACGTTATTTACAGCTTACCGAAGTGCTCTGTTCGTCGTCTCCAAAGATAGAAGGAATTGAGCCCTCAATCAGACGAAGTCTATTGGCAAATCCTTCTTTATACTGGCGGAGGTTGCTGAAGTAGTTATCCTTGAATTGCTTCGTTCGTGCACACAAAAATGACTTTACCCACAGATGTGGGTACATTTCCATGAAAAATAAAACTCAACCAGGCACTTCGAAGAGGTTCTGATGCTGGGAGACGGTGTAATGAAGCGTGTGGGTTACTACATCCAACAACCGAACATTTTGACTTACCCTCTCATAACTTCTGCATCCTTGAGCTTGTACTACAAAATCGCAGCGAGAAATAAAAACGGCGGATTGCTCGAAGTGTTTGGCCGGGAGTCGATGTCCTTATTTGGCAGTTCCGCTGCAAATACTGTGACGTAATGGTTCAAAAAACATCATAGAGAATAGAAAAATCGGAACAGGTTGCAAAATATGACCAAAACTGTTACGTTAGGAACGAGGACACAAGATGCAAGTAAAAGACTCTTTATTATAGTGCAAATAAAGATGATGATGATGATAAGTCCAGGTGATGCAGGCGGTGGCGCAGGGACTTCGATGGTCAGACACAGAGTGAAGGATGAAGTGCAGGGTGCTCTGAAGAGTGACGACGTAATCCAGACACAAAACGAAATCCAACAAGACGAAAACTGGAACACAGGAACTCGAGACGGGACACGAAGCACAGGAACAGGAACAGGTAACACAAAGGCTTCATGCAACGATCTGACAATGGGAATGAGAAAGTGGTAAGTTTTTATAGGAGATGAGATGAGTGGCAGCTGGTACTGGTGAGTGATCGCAGCAGGATACTGATCAACTGTGCCGATCCGGACACATCCACTCACACACTCGCACACATGTAAACAACAAAGCACGAGACTAGAGAGAGACACTGGATCCATATACCTTGACAGTACCCCTCCCCCTAGGAACGCCTCCTGGCGTTCCCAGGACTCCTTACCTGTCGATTGTAATCATCGATAAGGGAGTGATCCAGAATGTCTCTAGCAGGTACCCAACTTCTCTCCTCAGGACCGTAACCTTCCCAGTCCACCAAGTACTGGAATCAGCGTCCCCTCCGCCTTGAGTCCAGCACACGATTTACCGAATAAGTTGGTTCCCCATCTACGAGCCACGGCGGGGGAGGAACCGGGGTAGGCTTATTAATGCGAGAATGAAATACGGGTTTAATTTTGGATACATGAAAGACGGGGTGAATTCTCCTGTACACCGGAGGAAGGTTGAGGCGGACTGCCACCGGACTAATGATCTTGGTGACAGTAAACAGGCCAATGAATTTGGGAGCAAGTTTATTAGACATGGAGCGGAGAGGAATGTTCTTGGTAGAAAGCCACACTTTTTGACCAACGACGTATACGGGAGGCCTAGACTGGTGGCGATCGGCTTTGGCCTTGGTGCGCAACCCCACGTGGAGAAGAGTCTCACGGACTCTAGTCCAAGTGCGGTGACACCTCTGGACGAAGGCGTGAGCAGAGGGGACCGCGACCTCGGATTCCAGACTAGGAAAAATTGGTGGCTGGTAACCTACGCTACACTCAAACGGAGATAGGCCCGTGGATGACACTGGCAACGTGTTGTGGGCGTACTCCACCATAGAAAGTTGTTGACTCCATGAGGAAGGGTTCTTGGAAACCAAACATCGTAACGTTCTCTCCAAATCCTGGTTGGCTCTCTCAGTTTGAACATTGCTCTGGGGGTGGAACCCTGAGGACAGACTGACAGTCGCCCCCAGAAGCCTACAAAATTCTCGCCAAAATTTGGACACAAACTGGGGTCCCCTGTCAGAAACCACGTCTGTCGGGAGGCCATGTAACCGAAAAACGTGATCAACGACAATCACCGCTGTCTCCTTGGCAGAGGGTAATTTGGGCAAGGGAATGAAATGAGCCGCCTTCGAGAACCGGTCCACTACGATCGAAACTACCGTATGACCCTGGGAGGGTGGGAGGGCGGTAACGAAATCTAGAGCGATATGGGACAAGGGTCTCGAAGGGACTGGCAGCGGTTGGAGTAACCCATCTGGGGGTCGATTGGAAGTCTTACCAGTGGCACAAACTGAGCAAGCCAAAACAAAACTGTGAATGTCACGAGCCATGAGAGGCCACCAGAACCGTTGTTTAACTAAAAACCTAGTGCGATTAACTCCTGGATGACAAGCCACATTGGAAGAATGCCCCCACTGAATGACGCTGGACCTCAAACCCTCAGGCACAAATAAACGATTCGGTGGGCAACCGACCGGGGGCGTTGCCCCTTCTAAGGCCTTCCTGACCTTCGATTCGACCTCCCATACAAGCGTGGAGATGAATAGAGTCTCTGGTAAAATGCACTCGGGAGTAGACGGGCGTTCGGAACGATCAAAAATGCGCGATAAAGAATCGGGTTTGATGTTCTTAGAACCCGGGCAGTACGAAAGAGTAAAATCAAAATGACCGAAAAAAAGTGCCCACCGAGCCTGCCTGGAGTTCAACCTTTTAGCAGTCCGAATGTATTCTAAGTTCTTGTGATCGGTCCAAACGATAAAAGGTACCCCCGAACCTTCTAACCAGTGACGCCACTCCTCCAATGCTAACTTGACTGCCAACAACTCTCTGTTCCCAATGTCATAATTGCGTTCGGCAGGGGATAGACGGTGAGACAAAAACGCGCAAGGATGCATCTTGTCATCTGAAAGAGAGCGCTGGGATAACCCTGCTCCTACCCCCACCTCTGATGCGTCGACCTCGACCACGAACTGAAGTAATGGATCAGGGGTTGTCAGAATGGGGGCTGAAACGAAGCAACCCTTCAGTTTGGCAAACGCAGCCTCAGCTGCGTCTGACCACCTGAACGTCGTTCTGGGGAGGTCAAGGCGGTCAGAGGTGCGGCTAGTTGGCTGAAGTTGCGAATAAAACGTCTGTAGAAATTGGCGAACCCCAGAAATCTCAGTAGGGCCTTACGAGACTTTGGACTTGGCCACTCTACCACAGCCTTGATCTTCTCAGGATCCATGAGCATTCCCTCAACCGACACGATGTATCCTAGGAATGGAACAGACTGTCCATGAAAATCGCATTTCTCCGCCTTGACAAAAACCCCATTCTCTAGCAACCTCTGAAGCACTCGTCGGACATGCTGCACGTGTTCCTGGAGAGAAGAAGAAAAAATCAGTATGTCGTCCAGGTAGACATAAATGAACTGATCTATCATATCTCGCAGCACGTCATTGACGAGTGCCTGGAAGACCGCTGGACTGTTGGAAAGCCCGAAAGGCATAACCAAATATTCAAAGTGTACTTATTCTAGGCATTTGCTAACAGTTGTTAGAAGAAGCATTAGAACAACAGGAGAGAACATCAGTCTGTGAGTGTTTACTTTCTCATTTGATTTTAGCGCGGCTCTTCGTTACTGTGTTTACCCAGATAAAAAGGCGCGTGTGTTTGTTTGTGTGTCGTGACTGAGTTTCGCTGGCCAAATAGTTGGGCGTGGCCAAAGCCAGTTAAAGTACTTATTCTAGGCATTTGCTAACAGTTGTTAGAAGAAGCATTAGAACAACAGGAGAGAACATCAGTCTGTGAGTGTTTACTTTCTCATTTGATTTTAGCGCGGCTCTTCGTTACTGTGTTTACCCAGGTAAAAAGGCGCGTGTGTTTGTTTGTGTGTCGTGACTGAGTTTCGCTGGCCAAATAGTTGGGCGTGGCCAAAGCCAGTTAAAGTACTTATTCTAGGCATTTGCTAACAGTTGTTAGAAGAAGCATTAGAACAACAGGAGAGAACATCAGTCTGTGAGTGTTTACTTTCTCATTTGATTTTAGCGCGGCTCTTCGTTACTGTGTTTACCCAGGTAAAAAGGCGCGTGTGTTTGTTTGTGTGTCGTGACTGAGTTTCGCTGGCCAAATAGTTGGGCGTGGCCTGCTGTATTCATTATCAGGGTATTAGGCGTGTATATAACTGGTTAGTGCACCGCGGCAGCGGTCGCGGCTGCCCTCGTGTGAAGCCCTCAGCGTGTGAAGACCAAAGAGTGTAAAGACCAGCGACTCTACCTGTGCGACTCCACCGAGCAAGGACACCGACAAGGCACTTGAGTATTAAATTCTTCTTGTTTATTTATTGTTGTTTCCTTTCTCTTCTACAAACTTTTCTTTGGATCTTTCTGTTTGTGAGCTCCTTTTCACTATGTGTTTTCAAATCTCTACTATTACTAACATACATAAATCAAACTTCACACGTCAGAGGCGGTGCAATCCTAACAATCTCCGTACCCTTCCGATGTCTTCTAATACTTTATTGTCTTTTCCTATTGGTCTCTGGAACTGCCAGTCCGCTGTTAACAAAGCTGATTTCATTACATCTTTTTCAAGTCATTCAGGTCTCAGTCTATTGGCCCTGACTGAGACCTGGATCAGACCAGAGGACACTGTCACACCTGCTGCCCTATCCACTAACTTCACTTTCTCACACACCCCCCGTCTGACCGGAAGGGGTGGTGGTACTGGTCTGCTCATCTCAAATGACTGGAAATTTGTTTCTTTACCACCTCTATTTGACAACAGCTCATTTGAATCACATTCAATTACCATCACTAGTCCTATAAAAATCCATTTTGTAGTTGTATATCGTCCCCCAGGTCAACTTGGCAGTTTCTTGGAGGAGCTTGATGTGCTACTCTCATCCTTCCCTGAAGATGGTACTCCTCTTGTAATTCTTGGAGACTTCAACATCCACCTAGAAAAACCTCAGGCTGCCGATTTCCACACCCTGCTTGCATCATTCGACCTCAAACGAGTATCTACTGTGGCTACTCACAAATCAGGTAACCAATTGGACCTTATCTACACGCGCTACTGCTCTACGGACAATACACTGGTCACTCCACTGCACACCTCAGATCACTTCCTCCTCACTCTCAACCTCAACCTGCCTCAGAACACAACACACACTCCTCCACAGGTCACCTTTCGACGGAACCTACGCTCACTTTCACCCTCTCACCTATCCTCTTTGGTCTCATGCACACTTCCTCCACCTGATCAGCTCTCAACACTAGATACTAACAGTGCAACTGATACTCTTTTCTCCACTTTAACATCCTGCTTGGACAACTTCTGTCCTCTTTCCTCCAGGCCAGCCCGCGCCACACCCTCTGCCCCCTGGTTATCTGATATTCTTCGCGAACATCGTACTAAACTCAGGGGTGCAGAGAGGAAGTGGCGCAAATCGAAAGATCCGACAGACCTGGGTCTCTATCAATCCCTCCTCTCTTCCTTCTCTGCTAATATCTCTACTGCTAAAATGGCTTACTATCACAACAAAATGTTCAATTCTTCTGACTCTCGCATGCTTTTCAAAACCTTCTCCTCTCTTCTTAACCCTCCTCCTCCTCCTCCTCCTCCATCAACCCTAACAGCTGATGATTTTGCCACATTCTTCATAGAAAAAACAACCACCATCAGCGGCCAATTTACCAATCCACAAACTGACACACACATTTTACCAACAAACGCACACATTCTACCCTTCTTTTCTCTACTTTCAGAGGCGGAAGTCTCTAAACTCCTCCTTTCCAATCACCCTACTACCTGTCCGCTTGATCCTATCCCCACTAATCTACTTCAAGCCATTTCTTCCTCAGTTGTACCCACACTCACGCACATCATAAACACCTCTCTTCACACTGGTACCTTTCCCACAGCTTTTAAGCAGGCTCGAGTAACCCCACTGCTTAAGAAACCCAATCTAAATCCAGCACATCTAACAAGTTACAGACCGGTATCTCTTCTTCCATTTGTCGCGAAAACACTTGAACGAGTTGTTTTCAACCAGATCTCCTCCTTTCTTACACAGAACAACCTCTTGGACGACAATCAGTCTGGTTTCAAAAGCGGACACTCAACTGAGACTGCCCTGCTCTCAGTAATTGAAGCTCTGAGACTGGCAAGAGCAGCTTCCAAATCCTCAGTCCTCATCCTGCTGGATCTGTCTGCTGCTTTTGACACAGTTAACCACCAGATCCTCCTGTCGATCCTAAAGATGAAGGGCATCTCGGGAACTGCACTCCAATGGTTCGAGTCTTACCTCTCAGGTAGGTCCTTTAGGGTGTCCTGGAGAGGTGTGGCATCTAAGACCCAACATCTAGCTACTGGGGTGCCTCAGGGCTCAGTGCTTGGACCACTCCTCTTCTCCATCTCCATGACATCACTAGGATCTGTGATTCAGAAACATGGCTTTTCCTATCATTGCTACGCTGATGACACGCAACTCTACCTCTCATTCCAGCCTGACGATCCGACGGTAGCTGCTCGTATCTCAGCCTGCCTGACAGACATTTCTGGCTGGATGAAGGACCACCACCTTCAACTAAACCTTGCGAAGACAGAGCTACTTGTGGTCCCGGCCAACCCAACACTTCATCACAACTTCTCCATTCAGCTAGGCTCGTCATCCATAACTCCATCAAGGTCAGCTAGGAACCTTGGGGTTTTAATTGATGATCAGTTGAAATTCACAGACCACATTGCTAGAACTGCCCGGTCCTGCAGATTTGCCTTGCACAACATTAGGAGGATCAGGCCCTTCCTTACAGAGCATGCTACACAACTCCTTGTCCAAGCACTTGTTTTATCCAGACTGGACTATTGTAATGCTCTCCTGGCTGGTCTTCCAGCTTGCTCTGTCAAACCTCTACAATTGATCCAGAATGCTGCAGCCAGAGTAGTCTTTAATGAGCCAAAGAGAGCACACGTCACTCCTCTCCTCACAAAATTGCACTGGTTGCCAGTTGCCGCTCGCATTAAATTCAAGGCACTGACGTTTGCCTACAGAACAACCACTGGCACTGCTCCCTCTTACCTAAACTCATTACTTCAGACTTATGTGCCATCCAGAAACCTGCGCTCTGCTAGCGAATGTCGTCTTGTGGTACCATCTCAAAGAGGCACAAAATCTCTTTCTCGGACCTTTACCATGACTGTTCCCTGTTGGTGGAATGATCTGCCTAACTCAACCAGAGCTTCTGAGTCAGTAGCCACTTTCAAGAAACTGCTGAAGACGTATCTTTTTTGGCAGCACTTGATTCAGTAGTATTAACACTTTCTCTTCTCCTCTATTCTTAAAAAAAAACAAAAAAAAAAAAAAAACACTGCACTTAAGTTAAACTGAGAGGGGTTATAGCACTTACGTATTGTTGTCCTACTGTTAGTTTTAACTGCTTCTATTGTTCTCATTTGTAAGTCGCTTTGGATAAAAGCGTCTGCTAAATGAATAAATGTAAATGTAATGTAAATGTCCCCTGGGGGTGTTAAACGCGGTCTTCCACTCATCCCCCTCCCTGATGCGGACCAAATGATAGGCATTACGTAAATCCAATTTTGTGAAGATGGTCGCTCCCTGCAACCTCTCGAAGGCTGAAGACATCAACGGCAAAGGATAAGTATTCTTTACCGTGATGTTGTTCAACCCCCGGTAGTCAATACAAGGTCGCAGAGACCCGTCCTTCTTCCCCACAAAAAAGAACCCCGCCCCCACTGGAGAAGAGGAAGGGCGGATGAACCCTGTTGCTAGAGAATCAGAAATATATTTCTCTATAGCCTCCCTCTCAGGTGTAGAGAGCGAATATAACTTGCCCTTGGGCGGAGCCATACCTGGTAATAAGTCTATGGCACAGTCATAGGGACGATGCGGAGGAAGAGAAGCAGCCCGAGACTTACTGAACACCTCCTTCAGGTCCAGATACTCCGCGGGCATGTTAGATAGATCCACTGCCTCCTCCTGCAACACAGGGACAGAAACAGACGGACAGGCAGACACTACAAGACAAGACTTATGACACTGATTACTCCATGAAGACAAGGACTTGAGCTGCCAGTCCACTTTAGGGTTGTGCCGGGTGAGCCAAGGGTGACCGAGGACAATGGGTGCAAGGGGGGTGTTCAGGATATAGAAAGAGATGATCTCGGTGTGGTTGCCTGATGTGGTGAGGGTGATGTCTTCTGTGGCAAACGTGATGTTGGGAAGTGTTTGTCCATTAAGTGCGTGTACAGCAATCTGATGTGTGAGGGTCTTCAGGGGAATCTTGAATTGACGTGCGAATGAGTGATCCATGAAGTTACCTTCTGCTCCGGAGTCCAAGAGTGCTCGACAGTCGTGAGTGAGTGTTGACCATCTCAGTCTTACCGGAAGGAGGGTAGATGTTGATGAGGTCTTCTCGGCAGAGATCCCAACCGATAGTTGCCTCATACTTATTATCGGGCTTGCCCTTTTACCGGACAGTTGTAAGCATAGTGTCCGGTTCCACCACAGTACAGGCAAAGACCCTGGGACCTCCGCCTTTCCCTCTCCTCCCAGGAAAGCCGAGCTCGACCCACCTGCATCGGCTCGTGATCGTCGACGGGGCTGACCGTGTCCCCGCCTCCAACTCGTGGCCCCTCGGCTCCTGCCAGAGGGCGTCTACTCATGGCGTGGCCACCAACTCGGGACAGTCGGGCATCAACTCTGAGGGCTAAAGCAATGAGTTCATTAAGAGACTGGGGCAGGTCCAAAGCGTAGATTTCTCTTTGGACGCGGTCAGCCAGCCCATGCAGGAACATGTCCCACTGCGCCTCCTCGTTCCATTTGCTCTCCGCTGCTAGGGTCCGGAACTCGACTGAAAAGTCCGACACAGATCTTTCTCCTTGACGTAACTCAGCCAGCATTCTTGCAGCTTCTCTTCCGCCGGCCGTCCGGTCGAAAACTCTTTTCATCTCAGCGGAGAGCTCCTGGAACGAGGTGCAGCATGGATCTTCATTCTCCCACACCGCCGTTCCCCATAACGCCGCTTTCCCAGTCAGGAGGGTGAGCACAAAGGCGACCTTGGAACGCTCAGTCCAGAAAGTCTGAGGCTGGAGCGAAAAATGCATGGAGCACCGGGTTAAAAAGGCTCTGCAAAATTTTGGATCACCTGAATAATGCTCTGGGGTTGGTAGGTGTGGCTCAGACTGGGATGGGCTCTCCGATGGTGTGGGGGGAACGGCCAGTGTGGGCGGCGCAGTGGGAGCTCGTAGCTGCGCCACTAACGCCTGAACAGCGTGACCAGTATCATTTAAATTATTTTCTTGAATGTCCAGACGAGCCATACTGTTACTCAAACAGTCCTCCATGGTTTGCGCTGGTGTACTTGCTGTATCCATTCTTGGTCAGATCGTTCTGTTACGTTAGGAACGAGGACACAAGATGCAAGTAAAAGACTCTTTATTATAGTGCAAATAAAGATGATGATGATGATAAGTCCAGGTGATGCAGGCGGTGGCACAGGGACTTCGATGGTCAGACACAGAGTGAAGGATGAAGTGCAGGGTGCTCTGAAGAGTGACGACGTAATCCAGACACGAAACGAAATCCAACAAGACGAAAACTGGAACACAGGAACTCGAGACGGGACACGAAGCACAGGAACAGGAACAGGTAACACAAAGGCTTCATGCAACGATCTGACAATGGGAATGAGAAAGTGGTAAGTTTTTATAGGAGATGAGATGAGTGGCAGCTGGTACTGGTGAGTGATCACAGCAGGATACTGATCAACTGTGACAATCCGGACACACCCACTCACACACTCGCACACATGTAAACAACAAAGCACGAGACTAGAGAGAGACACTGGATCCATATACCGTGACAAAAACAGAATATAAAAGATATCAACGAAGCACCTGAAGAGACTAATTTCAACTTTTCTGTACTTATAAACACTCCAAATATACAACAAAATGCATTTACAGGCTAAAAAAGTGGATTTAGCATGATATGTCCCCTTTAAAGGAGTAGTTTACATTAAAATGAAAATTACCCCATGATTTACTCTCCCTCAAGCTATCCTAGGTGTATATTACTTTTTTCTTTCAGACGAATACAATCTGAGTTATATTAATAAAAACCCTGACGCTTCCGAGCTTGATCTTGGCAGTGGTTTGAAGTTCAAAAAAGTGCATTCATCCATCATAAAGAACACGGCTCCGGGGGTTAAGGCCTTCTGAAGCAAAGCGTTTATGTATGAAAAATATTCATATTTATAAAGTAAAATAACTAGCTTCCAGTCAAACGGCCATACGCAGTCTACTTGCGTAACTTACACAACTTGTGTGGTCGGAATGGCGTAGCGTAAAAATCAGAAGTTCGTTGCATTACTAGTATTAGTTGGGCCTTAGGCACAAGCAGACTGCTTATGGCCGTTTGACCAATGGCAAGAGCATTAAGATCGTTTGGCCATTAAGCAGATGGCACAAGAGCACGATATCCCATAGTCATGTGTTGTAGGCTACCTCATTTCCCTGCTTCTGGGAACAGTAGTTATATTTATAACTCAATGTTTTTAAATGAATCAGTTTTGTGAATGATTCAATTTACACTTACTGGTATTAAAATGTAACCTGCAAGTAGAGTAACTGAAAAGCTAGACCAGAACTCACTCTTATTATGAAAGTGGCCATAAAACTTGTCATTTTACATAAGCCAGTGATTTAATTAAATGTATTTATGTATGTTTGTATAAAAACTTCTTTGTTTCTAAAAAACCTCAAAATCTATAATTTAATTCTTGTATAACTAAACAGCATATCTGAGGAGTACGCAATTCAAAGATTTCCTCTTTGAATATACAACAGTCTCTGCATTGCAAAGCTGACTCCTTCCATTAATTTAATGTGCTTTTAAAGCCTGTTGTTGCCTCTGTGAGGAAAAGAGAATATCTGAGAACCCGAGGAAGGAAGTAGGCTGAAAACAGAGGAAAGGGAGAGAAACTCAGTGAGATCAGGCCACTCTTTTGCTGTAGCTGATTGTACTTTAGTCTAGTCTCAGAGCGCCTGGCGCCGACGGAGCAGGCCATAAACTTCTAGACGATAGAGAGAGATAGAGCTCATACTCTTACTTGTGCGAGTAAACAAAGAGTTTACTTCACTTAGCGTGCAATTCACTTCGCATTTCTGCAGCACAGTCGATGCAAATGAAGTTATCTTATGCCAAGTCATTTCAGAACTATTATCTTCACAGTGGTACACAAGACTAAATGATTACAATAACACCGGTAAAAACATGAACAACGATAGACCGCTGCTGAGATTGAAGTCGATTCAGGGAAAAAAAAGAAAGAAAAACAGAGACAGAGATGTACAAACACAGACAGGCAGATATGAAGATTACAAGTTCATCAGTTTGCGTTCATCAGTAAACCTGCATAACCAGAGACAGGCGTGTCCCATCAGCAGTAATAGACTTTGCGTGCATCTGTGCCAATCAGTATTTACGTCAGTGGGTACAAAGACTACATCTAATCTACAGGAGAGATGCAGAGAGGGAGTAAGAGGACAGAAAGGGAGAAGACTAGTACAGGGGCCAGCAGGGCTCCTCGGGGTGAGCTGAATTAAGAGAGAGAGAGCGAGAAAGAGAAATAGAGAAAGAGCAAGGGGTGGAGAGGCAGAGTGGAGAGAGTAAATCAATGGAGGAGATTTGAGACAGGAAGAGTATGGCGTCAGTACAGGCTGGAGATAAGGGCTTCAGTTCCATACACGAACACACTTGTTCTCTCGGGCCGAGCAGCTTTGTCTCACTGTCAACTGACCAGACACACACATCGCCTCTTTGCTGGTGCTTTTCGACAGCGCTCATGCACTGCTATATGGCCGTCTGACTGAGTTAATGCTCCTGGCGCTCTTATGTTTATTTTATTTTTTTATATTGCTCAAAACAAAATGGATTCTAATTTCTTGTTTTGCTCCTTTCATTTCTCTCTATAAACTATCTTAATGTAAAGTTGAACTTTGGTCAAAATGGTAACAATAGATTGGCTGAACTCTCATGTAACTAAACACGGACCTGACTGAGAAACGTGTGAGTCTGGCCAGGGGTCAGACAAACTTTTCCTTAAAGATAAGCCAGAAAGACAGAGTAGAAAGGAGACTAAGGGAAAAGCTACTTCTTTCAGGAAGAACCCTCTGCTTTGCAAGTAACGTCGAGAATAAGTTTACCAAGAATGCATGTGTTTTCGTGTGTTTTTGGCTCTGATTTAGACTGACATAGGAGCAGGAAAAAAAAGGAACTGAGCTCTTCAAAAGAAGGAAAAGAAAGAAAGATAACTTTTATTTCACTGCTTTCTTTCAGTTATTTTTGTATTTTGTTTCTCCTGTGACTTGAATGTTATTCAGTGATCTCGGTCAACTTCGTTATGTTAGCTAAATTACTCAAAAATTACTTTCGAGGCTGCATTTTGCGGCATTGAGGTACTATTTCAGTACCCTTTAAAATGTTGCATTCATTGATCTGTGAGTAAAAGGATCCCGTGTGGCTCTCTTTTTGTGCACTGTATCACAGCACACAACATGCTGAATGCTTCACAGAACAACACTGTCCTTAGTTTTAATCATAGTGATACTATGATTATCACTGTGTACACCGAAAAATTATTTTATTAATCATATTTTTGTCTTGTTTACCAGTCAAACTATCTAAACATCCTTATAAACCAATTGTTTTCAAGTGTTTTCATTAGAAAAATGCTTTAAAGTAAAAAAACAACAACAACATTGGTATAAAGAAAATAAACTTAATTAAATATATGTATTGTCTGAAAACAATTAAAGAAATAATAAATAAAGGGATAGATAGATAGATAGATAGATAGATAGATAGATAGATAGATAGATAGATAGATAGATAGATAGATAGATAGATAGATAGATAGATAGATAGATAGATAGATAGATAGATACATTTTATTGATCAAAAGGAAACCAACAGGAATAAAATGCTAAACACCTGATGTTCCTCAAAATTATACTGTACATATAATCTTTGAATGGCTTGATGTCGGGGAACTTATAATGAAGTAATAAAAAGTTTAATACTTAATAGAAGAAATGAAGGTGGATTTGGGGTTGTGAACTTGCCAAAGGAGTGATTATAAACATGGTCGTTCCTGCTGAATGTTCTTTGAGCGACACACATCACAATCATGTCAAAGTTACAATTTAGTAGAACACACATATAAAACAACATTATGCAAATCATCTTTATAAGGGTGGGCATGGAAAGAGGGAAAGAGAGAGAAAGAGAGAGAGAGAGACTTACTTTTCTTTATTCTTCCTCTTCTCTGATTGTGTACTATGGTCATCTGGGGAATTCTTTGCATTCTTTCTCTTCTGAGGAAGTTTAGTTCTCCTCTCCTTCACTTACCGGACTCAGACACTTTCTATACACAGCTTGGTTTTCAGAGAGACAAGAATGTTGGGCACAAAGGTGTGATAGTTTCATATTTCTAACAAAGTCTAAAAGTACAAAGAGAAAGGTATAATGCATATAGGAAATAACTATTATGGGCAATGAATTCATCAAATTTGTGATTGTGTTTTTTCTGCATGTTTCTGGAGGGAATGGGTGGGATGTTTTTATAGTGCGATTCATTCAACTGTTTCAAAATCTCTCTCCCTGATTACTGTATATTGAATTCCCAGCATTTGGCGAGTCAACAACTCTCCTACTAGTTCATAATTCTTGAGAAGAAAAAAAATATAAGCCCTCAGTGAGAAGAGGAGAGAGAGGGGATCTGTTTTTGCAGAACGTGGTTTATATCGCAAGTAATTGCATGTGATCCTTCTCCCATCTTCAAAGGCAAGCGGTTCTGCAGTTTAGGGTTGGGAGGCCAGACCAGAACCAGGTCGGCTCTCAATTTCCTGTCCCTGCCTGGCTCTGAGCAGAGAGAGAGGATCTGAGGCAGAAACGTGTGAAATACAGAAGAGAGATCTACAGGCAAAGTTTTGTGTGTGTGTGTGTGTGTGTGTGTGTGTGTGTGTGTGTGTGTGTGTGTGTGTGTGTGTGTGTGTGTGTGTGTGTGTGTGTGTGTGTCTATCAAGTTTCAACATCAAAAAGTTCAACATTTAACAAAGATGTACCTCATGTTCATAAAATCTAAATTAACTATTTTTATTTAGGTCAAAGAATGATTTATATTTCTGAATAAGCTTGGCCTGACACCAATGCAATACTTTTTTAGAGGGTCAAATCAGGCAGAAGTAGCTGGTTAAGGAAACAACTAGACACGTTCATTATTTACAGTTCTTTCTTTATCTTTGAATCAATAAAAATAACAAACAAAATCCAATTACTTTTCAAGTTGCTGGATTTAAAACCTCACAAATCAACTAATAACAACAACAACAACAACAGAGCAACTGTTTTTTCTGTTTTCTGAATAAAGATAACTTTATTCATTTATGAATGAACAAACAAACAAATAAATAAAACAAATAAATAAAACGTTATTAATATTGGTGGGATGCCAATTAGTTATATTTCATGGTCCCTCTCTAAAAAGGAAGACAAACTCAGGGTTTCCGCTACATCTCACACAAATAATCAAATCTTCTCTATGAACTTTTTTTCCCTTTCAAATTCCCCTTTTTTTTAATATAATTTTCCTTTACCTGCATCAGTGACATAGAGCAGTAGCCTATCATATAATTATTATCCATGTGAGATAAGAAAAAGCATACATTGAGTGGCCCAGGGCAGAGTGTGAAAGATAAAGCTTTTTCAGAACCAGTTTTCATATGAAATCCATATATGAGCTATCTAAAATAAATCTTTGTCCAGACTCCAGACTGGCCGTTCTATTATGATAGTCTACAGTGCATGGTTTGGACCTTCACACATCCAGGGCAAAATATACTGACTTCAATTGTGAAAGAAAAATGTTCACATGCATGAACTATGTTTCACTGTATATTTTCCTCTCTCCTTCTCTTCTCTAATATGCACATAAGCATCCTACATGTTTGAACAAAAAAAATCTCTATGATTCACTACAATGTTTTTATTTTTTATAAAGTTATGAAACAAAGTTAAGTCACTCAAGTGCCTGAGATGAACACACACACACACAAACACACACACACACACACACACACACACACACACACACACACACACACACACACACACACACACAGATTACTCTAGATTACAGCTTCATGGTCCCTCTCACAGTCCATAGCTTGTATTGCCAATGACATGTGAATGCAGACCAGCTCTAATTTAAGCATCCACGTTTATACGCCCATAATGGGGTCAGTATAAGCACTTTTGGAGCAGGTCAGAGATTGTCCAGAGCTCTCTTTCCCGAAGGCAACACATGATTCCCAAAACCGCCCAAAGCACTCTTTCCAGAAGGAAGGCTATTATTGCTAAATTTTTATAAGAAAATGAAGCATGGCTGCTAGAACTGTTGGTTTTTAAAATTAATTCATAACAAATAATCCAAAAACGCATCTAATTAATTCAATAGATTTCATGCATGAATCAAATGAAATATAAAACCATAATCTGTTTATTATCTTGGGGTTGTGTAACTGTGCATTGGAAAAATATTAAGCGCCATCTAAAAATGCAACTAATGCCAAAACAAGAACTTTGCTTTTGCAATTACACACACAACCACACACACACACACACACGCGCGCACACGCGCGCACACGCACGCACACGCGCGCACACAGACAGAAGTATGAAAAAAGTATGGAGGGTTGAAAATGACCTGGTTTTGCATATCTCTGCAGCCAGGCGGCTATGGCGTGCCTGTGTTATTGAATAAACCACTTTGGCCTGTGTTTGTGTTTGATAGGATCATGGGCTCAGTGGGTGGCGCAGGCCTCTGGTAACTGAGTACTGAGACTTTAAAAACTCCTTGCTGTTTTTTTTGCTGTTTCTTCAGCCCAGCCTCCAAACAGCCTCCACACTGAAGGGAAGGACTGAAATGTAAACATCCAAACATGATCAGGCCCTTTTAAAAGGCTGTTTTCCAGCCTTCACTCTTAATTGGAAACAGACATTGGCCTTGTATGCAGAGGTGGGGTTAAAGCTCAGACACTACCCTGACAGGCTGCAAATCCCACTCACAATCTTTGATGTGATGTCTCATTCGCTTTGAAACATTTTCAAGCAAATTCAATGTTATGCAGCTCATTATATGTATCAATGATACAATGAGTAGCCTATTTCATAAGGGTGACATAGGTGTGGATATGAAAACTGAATTTTTTTTGCTTTGTTTTTGCAAAAAAATCATAATTTACCTCTTTATTTACAAAATAATATTATTCATTAATAATATTCCGAAGTGTTTACGGAACAACTTACAGTCTTGAGTCAACACAACATGCATGCGTAGTGGTGCTCCCCCTACTGAATTGCAGGAAAAAAAATAACTTGTAGGTTTTAAAAATCCTCATAACAATTTGCACGAACACATTTTAAGTTAATTTTACTGTACAACTTACCTGTAATTATCAAGTAAAGTCTACTTATAGAACTTAACATTCATTTGATCAATTCATTAAATTAGTTAAAGGACAAGTTCGGTATTTTACACTTAAAGCCCTGTTTTAAGATAGTTTCTGATGAAATAGAACGGTTAAGATTGAAATTTGGACAAATGCTTCTGTCCCGAGAATTTTCGGTTTCTGTGTTAGCACCCCCCACCTCCACAATGGTGTCATAGGGGCACTGGAACAATCATTCATAAAATGCATTAAACTTTAGTTTACAAAGACGTGAAACTCACCGAGTGGTCTGGGGTGTTCACTGATATGCTCACAAAAAAATCGCTGCAAAAGATGCTTTCCAACAGGTTTTATCGTAGTTTTTGTCCAACTCCATTGACTTGAATTCGATGTTCTGTGAGGAACGGTATTACTCCCCTGCCAGAGACGGAAATGGGGTTGTTTGTATTCTTTCTGTAGTCTTCCAGTCGCGGTATCGTAGGCTACGCTATCCAAACATTGGCAAAGGTGCATTATCGCCACCAGCTGGGCTGGAGTGTCTATTATCCAAGCTCTCAACGGAAGAAATGTCCGGTTATGAGGCGTTTGGAAAAATAGGTCCACAGTTTTACAATGAATGGTAAAACACCTGTTGGAAAGCATCTTTTGCAGCGATTTTTTTGTGAGCATATCAGTGAACACCCCAGACCACTCAGTGAGTTTCATGTCTTTGTAAACTTAAGTGTAATGCGTTTTATGAATGATTGTTCCAGTGCCCCTATATGAAACCATTGTCGAGGTGGGGGGGGGGGGGTGCTAATACAGAAACCGAAAATTCTCGGGACAGCAGCATTTGTCCAAATTTCAATCTTAACCGTTCTATTTCATCAGAAACAATTTTAAAACAGGGCTTTTAGTGTAAAATACCGAACTTGTCCTTTAAGTAAATATTACTTAGGCCTAATTATATTTAATTTAACTTAAAGAATTAAGTAACATCTACTTAACTAGGTTAAATAAATTTAACAAAACTAAGTTCCCTTTCGAGAGGTCTCTCCTATTGCGTAAGTAGCTTACGCAATGGGAAAACTCCTTTTCTCGAGAATATTGAAGTCTTTATGTAAAACGCATTGCAGCTGCACAGCTGACAGCAATGAGCGAAGGTAGCTCGGTCATTGGCTGTGCTGCGGCAACTTGCTCGAACCAATGACGGGGCGACTCTGAATGCGCGACCAATGAGCGCGGTTCGCGCCCGCGTGCGTCAGAGCCCGCCAAGATGGGCGTGGCCAAGAGCTATATACTGGGCGCCCCGTCATGAGAGTTCTTTAGATTTAATCTCCTTCAGCGAACACCTTCTTCGCTGGATCCTCCGGATTATTGAAAGCCTTCGCCGCTGTCGAAAAGCATACCAGCGGGATTGCTACGAGGACGTCGGCACCTTCAGCCGCCTTCGAACGCCATCCTACTGAGCCATCCGGCGCGCCACACATGCAAGTATTTTACATCTGGTCGCCCCGCGACATTTGTAAAAGAGCAATTTTTCTGAGGCGTTGTTTCAAATGCCTTCCTGCGTGTCGTGCAGAGACCTTCTCCCGGACGGGGATCGTCACATCATCTGCGCTCGCTGCCTGGGCCGGGACCATGCAGAAGCTGCTTTGACCAAGGGCGGATGCCCGGAATGTGACGACCTGGGTCTCTCCACAATGCGGGCTCGCTTCGCCGCTTTCGCCGCGAGCGAGCCCATCGCCGCCACCCCTCTGTTTGAGCCGCATGTTAAGAAAAAGCACCGCTCACAGAGGCTTCCTGAACCTGAGCTCAGTGACGTCACGCCGAGCCAGTCTCCGCGTGCTTCACCGCCGCTCTTGCCTTCCCCACCGCCGGTTCAGTTCACTCAGCCGGACCCACACCCCTCTAGCAGAGCGGTGGGCCTTGTGACTTTCGGCGCGTCCGAGGACGACGGGGGAGTGGATGACAGCTTGTCCATCGACGCTGCATTTGACGACTGGCCGGGCTCCACTTTCGACCCCGCCCCGTCGACGCTAACTAGCACGAGTGGGGGCTCCACCATGGATACGGAGATTATCCGCGTCCTCTCGAAGGCCGTGGAGGACCTCGGGCTCGATTGGTCTTCTCCCGAAGAACCAACCCGAAGCCGACTGGATGAGTGGTTTCTGCAGGGGCGCCAGCAGGCCCCTCGGCAAAGGCCTTCTCCCTTCTTCCCGGAAGTTCATGATGAACTCACCAAGTCATGGAAAGCCCCCCACTCTGCGCGTCTGAAGCCTTCTTTTTCTTCGTCGCTCTCCTCTGTGGACGGCGCGAAGGAAAGAGGCTACGAGGGAACGCCGCCCCTCGAGGAGGACGTGGCCAATCATCTCTGCCCGCCCTCCACCACCGGATGGAAAGCTTCCCACCCCTCGAAGCCCTGCCGCACTACTTCTGCTCTCGCCGGTCGCGCCTACGCCGCCGCCGGCCCTTCACTCAATGGCGGTACTTCAAGTGTTCCAAGCCAAGCTTCTCCGCTCTATGGACGAGTCTGGCCCCGAACCCGAAGCCTTTAAGGACCTACGCAGCGCAACTGATATAGCTCTGCGAGCCACGAAGGCCACCGCCCAGTCTATTGACCGCGCCATGGCTAATTTGACTGTTCTCGAGCGCCATCTGTGGCTGACTCTGACGGAGATGAAGGACGCGGATAAGGCGCCGTTTCTCGACGTGCCTATCTCCACCAGCCGGCTGTTTGGACCGGCGGTTAAAGGTTTCGCCGAACGCTTCACTGAGGCCCAGAACGCTTCACAAGCTATGCGCCATTTCCTGCCCAAGCGCTCCAGCTCATCGCAGAGCAGACAGAGACAGCCACAGCCGCAGCGGGCTAGAGCAGCTCCCACCGCCTCTCAGCCCGCGCCTCAGGCTGACGCTTGACGCTGCTCGCGCTACCACAACCGCAACCCGCCTCCTGAGCGACGGGGTCCTCGGCCCAAGATTGTGCTGAACCCTGAGCCTCGAAAGCCTTCCTAGCCACAGGAATGAGAAGAGAGAGTGCGTGTCTCGCAAAAGCCGGACCACTCTCTCTGCAAAATCTCAAACATTACCCAGTCCCCTTACAGGCGGCTGGAAATGTCCATACAGCAGTCAATGGGCCAGTCACAGAGCTCGCTCACCTGCAAACAAACGCCGTTTTTACGGCGACGCACAGAAAACACAAAAAGAGTATTTTTCTGCCTTTGCCACTAAGGGCTCACATGTCCACAAAGTGTGCATTCCCAGATACTGTCAAAACAGTGCCAAATTCATTCCCAGCTCAGGCTGCGTGCCCCATGAATGTAGATCACGTGCCTACGGTCATGTACGCACCACTACACACAAGCACTGTTCACACAGTTATGAATTCATCCCCAGTAAAAGCGGGAAACATTATAAAAGTGACGCGTGTGCCTACCACTGTTTATGCACCCCCACTTATAAACACTGTCCTTACAGTGTCAAACACAACCCCAGCTCAGGCTGCGAGTTTTACAGACATAGCACGCGCTGTTGTAATCACACACGCGCCCATTCACTCAGCTGCTCAGCGCGCGCCCGCACCTCTGAGAGCTACGAGCTCAGGCGATTCGCTGGCCGGGTCCCTACGTCACAGCGGCCCGCCCCTAGCCTGTATTCAGCCCATATCTGTACACGCAGCGGCATGGGAAAACATTCCAGATATGCCGAAATGGGTGTTGAATATAGTAAAGCACGGGTACTCGCTCCAGTTCGCTCGCAGACCACCATGTTTTACGACTGTGGTCGAGACGAAAGTGAGAAAGGAGTGTTCACATGTTCTACGCACCGAGGTGCGCAAACTAATAGAACAGGGCGCTGTGGAAACTGTTCCCCCCTCTATGAGCGAGGCAGGTTTTTACAGCCGCTATTTTCTCGTCCCGAAAAAGGATGGCGGTCTCCGCCCTATCCTAGATCTCAGACACCTGAACAAAGCACTAATGATTCGCTCGTTCAGAATGTTAACAACCAAGCATATCCTCGCGCAAGTACGCCCAGGAGATTGGTTTCTCTCAGTGGATCTGAAAGATGCTTACTTTCACATTCCAATAGCGCCTCATCACAGGCCGTTTCTGAGATTCGCTTTCGAGGGACAGTCTTACCAGTACACAGTACTTCCGTTCGGCCTGTCCCTGGCTCCCCGTAAATTCACGAAATGTATGGATGCAGCACTTTCCCCCTGGAGGCAAAGGGGAGTGCGAATACTGAATTATCTCGACGATTGGCTGGTCCTAGCACAATCAGAGAGTCAGTTAATAACACACAGATCTTGGATTATCAGCCATTTAGAATGTCTGGGTCTAAGAATCAATTTTCCAAAAAGCATACTATCTCCCAGCCAGAGGATTTCTTTCCTGGGAATAGTTCTAGACTCGATGCAAATGACAGCTCGTCTCTCATCAGAGCGCGCGCTCACCATCCGGCGCCTTGCAACATCATTCAAGGCGGGCGCGCACGCCCCCGTCAAGCGGTTTCAGAGGATGCTCAGTCTCATGGCCTCAGCATCGGCCGTACTCCAGCTAGGATTGTTGCATATGCGCCCTCTCCAACGCTGGCTCAAGAGCCGCGTCCCTACTCACGCGTGGCGTTCGGGCCACTTTTTAATCAGAGCGAACCACGGCTGTATAAAAGCCCTGACGCACTGGAAAGCCGCCGACTGGTACCAGTCAGGCGTGAGTCTGGGTGTGAACACAAGGAGAAAGATGATCACGACAGATGCCTCAAAAATAGGTTGGGGGGCCCTTTACGAGGGTAGGCCTGTCTCCGGCTTTTAGTCAACCCAGAGAAGCGCCTACACATAAACTGTCTGGAGATGAAAGCGGTCGCTTTGGCTCTCAGAGCCCTGCTTCCACATCTAAAAAACGAACACGTCCTGGTCCGAACGGACAACATGACGGTAGTGTCGTACATAAATCGCCAGGGTGGACTCAGGTCGAGCTCCATGCATTCAATGGCCAGGAGACTCATTTTATGGTCCCAGCACAACTTGCGCTCGCTGAGAGCAGCGCATGTGCCAGGCGCCCTGAACCAGGGGGCAGACATGCTATCTATAGACAAGATTCTCCCAGGAGAATGGGCTCTCAACCCGCTGACGATTCAGTGGTTATGGAAAACCTTTGGCAAAGCGGAGATCGACCTCTTCGCCTCCAAGGAGAACGCGCACTGCTCTCTTTTCTTCACGAAAAGCACGGACGCGCTCGCCCAGAGCTGGCCGAGCCACCCCTTATATGCCTTTCCCCCGATCGCGATGCTGCCACAGGTCATCAGTCGGGTCAGAGAGGAGAAAAACGCAGTGCTTCTGATAGCCCCACTCTGGAAGAACCAAACATGGTTTCCAGATCAGATGCAAATGCAATCTGCACCACGGCTGATTCCACTGAGACCAGACCTCCTCAGTCAGGCCAGCGGGATGATATTTCATCCCCGCCCCGATCTGTGGGCCCTTCATGCATGGCCCCTCAACGGGTTCCCAGGAACGTCACGAGCGGAGCGCTAAAAACCATCGCTGAGGCGCGGGCGCCCTCCACGAGACGCTTATATGCCCAGAAATGGAAAGTGTTCAGTGACTGGTGTAATGCCAAGGGCCTGAACCCTGAAACATGCGAGATTACGAACGTACTCGCTTTTCTACAAGGGCTTCTGGAGGCGGGCCACACCCCCTCCACGCTCAAAGTATATGTGGCGGCCATCACAGCGTCACACGACTCTGTAATGGAACGTCCATTGGGAAGAAACGACATAATTATTCGTTTCCTAAGGGGCGCTAGGAGGATGAACCCTTCACGCCCCCCCCCCCTCAGTGCCGATCTGGGACCTAGCTACTGTCCTAGACGCTCTTAAAGGGCCCCCGTTCGAACCACTCCGAACCGTGCACCTTAAAAAGCTCTCGCTCAAGACTGCGCTCTTGCTGGCACTCGCCTCGGTCAAGAGAGTGGGCGACCTGCACGCGCTTTCGACAAGCGCTGCCTGCCTAGAATTCGGACCTAACAACTGCAGGGTCGTCCTTAGGCCAAAACATGGGTATATTCCTAAAGTGCTCACCACTCCCTTCAGAGCACAGGTTATCTCCCTAACTGCGCTATCGTCTCCAGCAGACGAACACGACGCTAATCTACTCTGCCCTGTTAGGGCTCTCAGAGTGTATTTGGAGCGTTCTGCCCTATTCAGACAGACAGAACAACTGTTTGTATGCTTCGGCGGCCGTACGAAAGGTTCCGCCGTTTCAAAGCAGAGAATCTCTCACTGGATAGTTGAGGCTATAGCGCTGGCTTATGAAGCTAAGGGACTTCAATGCCCCTGGGGAGTCAAAGCACACTCCACCAGGAGTGTGGCTTCTTCCTGGGCATGGTCGAGCGGGATACCGATCGAGGATATTTGTGCGGCGGCAGGCTGGGCCTCACCGTCCACATTTATCAGGTTTTACAACCTACAGGTCCCGACATTGCATTCCAATGTACTATCAGCATGATGCTAGTTGAACTACGAGTTTGTATCTAGATTATGTATGTGCTTGTGTCACACTGAGCGCCTTCTAGCCGCTCTGTATTTTTCTCCCACATATAAAGCTCGCCTCTGCCGGCTAGTTGGATGATAACTTTGCTTATCAGCTTAGGCACCTGCCTCTGGCTGTCATAAGGCGAAGTTCAGCACGCACGGCGTTTTGCATGGTGTTCCCATAGCGTAAGCTACTTACGCAATAGGAGAGACCTCTCGAAAGGGAACGACTCGGTTACTAACGTAACCTCGGTTCCCTGAGAGGAGGGAACGAGTATTGCGTAAGCTGCCGTGCTTGTGCTTGGTTAGTTCGCTTCAGTCGTTTTAACCTAAAGAACTCACATGACGGGGCACCCAGTATATAGCTCTTGGCCACGGCCATCTTGGCGGGCTCTGACGCGCGCGGGCGCGAAGCGCGCTCATTGGTCGCGCATTCAGAGTCGTCCCGTCATTGGTTCGAGCAAGTTGCCGCAGCACAGCCAATGACCGAGCTGCCTTCGCTCATTGCTGTCAGCTGTGGAGCTGCAATGCGTTTTACATAAAGACTTCAATATTCTAGAGAAAAGGAGTTTTCCCATAGCGTAAGCTACTTACGCAATACTCGTTCCCTCCTCTCAGGGAACCGAGGTTACGTTAGTAACCGAGTCGTTTTAATTCAAACAATATAACACTTAATTAATCCACACTTTACTTAGAAACATCTAAGTAAATAATACAATAGACATTGTGTAGATTAAGTAAAAAAGTGAAGAAATAAAAAGTTACCTGAACACAGAGACCTCAATACTTGTTAGGCTGCAATGACGGTAACAATCAATAGATTGCAAGTTACCAAACCTATCAACAAAAGCAATGATAAAACGGTGTAAATACAGCTGGAAAACAGTGAAAAATCAACCTTATTAATTATTCATGCCCCAGTGCATGATGGGAGCACCTGTATAAGAAAAGTTGAGTAGGTTTTACTTCATTTTATATTGTTGATATTTACACTTTAATATCTACAAGCTTGAAATGAGTAGCCTACTAATATGGGATTTACTTTGTTTTTGTTTTTTTATTCTTGCATGAACTAACTAACACTGTGTGTGTGTGTGTGTGTGTGTGTGTGTGTGTGTGTGTGTGTGTGTGTGTGTGTGTGTGTGTGTGTGTGTGTGTGTGTGTGTGTGTGTGTGTGTGTGTGTGTGTGTGTGTGTGTGTGTAAAGCACTAGCGTCTAATTGAGGTTATTCCACTCACATGGATTACTTGTCTTTCCTATTCTTCTGGAACTTGAATGTGTAAATTGCGTTGCTCCCAATGGAGGGACTGAAATATGAAGGTAATATGATGCCATAAAGAATCGCATTTGCAGGGTAAGACTTGTGAGAGTTTGTACAGTTGCGTCTTTCATTTAGCTGCACTTACAGTTTTGGCACGATTCTCTCACTCACTGAGTTTTACAAGCGCGAAGAGGGGGGCGGGTCCACCTTCATCATGTAGCCAATCAAATGAGCTTCTCGCTGACTCTCGTTTTACTCTTATCTGATTGGTTCAATAAACACGCCAGTCGCCAGAACACATCTTTATCTTCATTTCAATGTTATCTTTGCCGAAATGGTACTTTTTTGCCCCATGCACACAAGAAGTCAACATGTTTTGCAACAAGTTATTTTTTTACACAAAGGTTTGTTTCACGCGATCAATCCGTTTTGCAGTTCCTGACTCTGTTGTTTTCACTTGCAAATTGCTGTTCAGAGGTTTGCAGTGCTTTTAGCCGTATTTGTGGGCAAAAAACGTGCCAAAAGTGTAAGCGCGGAAAAATGGAAGTCAGAGGAATCCTATTTATTTTGCGTTAGCATGAAGCTGTAGGTTCACAATACATTAATTACACTTACGAATAACAGTGAAATGCTGCATATATTTTTTTCTTACACTTGAAAGGCGATTTACACCTTTACAAATTTTCTCATGCAAATTTAAACTGAGAGATTCTGTATTAAACATAATACAATAATAACACAGCAATATTGTGTGTATTTAACAAACCAATCAATAAAACTATATAAAATCATGTGAAAACTATAAAATATATACAAAAAATATAAATGCGAAATATTGCGAAGGCAATTTACCTTCATACAAGTTGAACTTCGCGTAACTTTGATATCAGAACATGAGGACGTGATTCCATCAGAAATCTCTACAGCCTGTCAAGGTACAACTGTAGAAACCACTCAGATGGACACATTTCTAACATAGCCCTCCTCTGAGAAAACCTAGCGATCAGATGTTTTCAATCTCATCTGAAATGAGCAGTGTTGGGGGTAAAGCATTACAAGTAACATGCATTATGCAATCAGATTACTTTTTTGATGTTATGAGTAAAGTAATGCGTTACAAGTAACGTGCATTATGTAATCAGATTTTTTTTAATGTTACAAGTAATGTATTACAAGTAACATGCATTACGTAAACAGATTACTTTTTGATCTAACAAGTAATTCATTAAAAATAATGTGCATTACGTAATCAAATTACTTTTTGATGTTACGAGTAAAAAAACGCATTAAAAGTAACGTGCATTATGTAATCAGATTTGTTTTAATGTTATGAGTAATGTATTACAAGTAACATGCATTACGTAAACAGATTACTTTTTGATCTAACAAGTAAAGTAATGCATTATGTGGTCATTTTCACAACAATCGATAACTGAGACACAAGTGCCGCCAGTTGCATTTGTGAAACTTTCAAGAAAGCACGGATCCGCGAGTGATACATGACACATGGGCTGTGTCCGCGAGCTGAAAAAAATACTGAGGTAGATAAGCACAGCACGTCCGAATCCAATGAACGTCACATCTTGTCTAGTATGTCTACTGAGATAGCCTTCATCTGATGGATTTTTGAAGGCAGCTTAAATGTTTCCTTTGCTGCCTTTGCTTTCCAACGATTCTGTGCGTTCCATTCCGTGACAATTGAGATACAAAAAAAATAGGCCTAAATATGGCGTCTAAAAACAATTGTGGTTGGTGGTCAGTTTGTGTGCATTTTTGACCTATAACTACTTTTCCCGACTTGTATCTCATTTTCTAGCGAGAAATTACTATTGTTGTAATTAAATATTCACTTAGGCCTAGTTCTCACCAAAGCTCTCTCTATTTAGATCAGAAAACCGCTATTATGCTGCCTCAGAAGTCTTTCTGAAATCAGTTTCGTGAGGTAGGCCTAACTTCATGCGCAAACGCTTACGCTACCTGTGCAGTCAGCTGCCTAAGCCTTTGGGTTCAGCCAGGGCTTTACCCGGGCCGTGTGGATTGATAAAGCGGTGCCTCTTCACATCTGGTTTAGAACGAGAAGGTGAACTACTATAGAGTTAATTTTTCAGTTGAAAAATTGGAATTACTCATTAAAGCTGAAAGTATTTAAGACATTTCTTCTTAAGGCCTATAGACCATTTTTAGCATAAATGGTTCTTTAAAATTGAGTCAAGAACCCTATGGGTTCAGTATTGAACCCCCACTGAATGTTTTTTCCCCCGAAGACTGTACCTTACCAGTTGTGTTTACTATTTTTTTGCAATTTAATGGCAGGATATACAACACAAAGTAGAGTGTTAGACATGTAAAAATATGAAAACATAAACTTTATGTGAGATTCAACTACTGCTGAAATGTACCACTTTCTAAAATATGAACATTGAGTGCCGCGATTGACCACTCAGAATCTAGTATTCCTGAAAGTCGTCTAATAAATCTTACAATGTTTTTTAAATCTGTATAGCAGGAAATGTGTTGTTTAGGTAATTACTTGGCAACCCTTTAAAGGGGTGGTTTACTGCTTTTTTTCTTTGCATGATTGTGTTTATGGGGTGCAATGTAACATGTATTCGTGGTTTTTCTTTTTTAAAAAGTCTTATTTTTCATAAATTTCACCTTTATTGTAAGCCTCTTTCTCCTCTGTCATTTGAACGACCGGTTGACTTCCTGATTCTATGAAACCACTCCCTCAGAAACAGGCAGTGGGCTCAGATTGGTTAGTTTGGGCTGGTGTGTTGTAATTGGCTAAACTGCGTAGCGCACGTTGTTCGGAACCGTCACGGCCATTTACTTTACGGGCGTGAGTTTCATGTGCTCCAGTTAAGGTAAATAATGGTGTCGATACTGCCGTATCAGTTTGAGCTCGAATATCAGACCCAGAAAGCGGCGATGAAAAGAGTCAAACAGAACCTCCCCAAACACGGCTCTTACAAAACGTTTCTGAATGGTACGTTTCTGAATTATTATTATTCTATTCTTCTATTATTACATAAGAAGTTTGATACCCTGTTATACTTGAAAATGCTACTGCTACTTGTTAGCTTTTTTTCAGATACGTTTTTATCTTGATTAAACATTTAATACAAATGATTACATGAGTAATACAGTTTTTTAAGGTTATTGTTTTATCGATATAATGAACAACCGTTTAGCTATTAACAAAACTTGTATCGTTTTCTTTAGGTGTACTTGTGACAACTGTGTTAAAATGCCAACAACTTTATACACCTTTGTCTTACACACAAAATAGCATCGATATAACTGGCTACTAAAAACAAACACTGTTGACATTGATCACGTTCATGATCAAATCGAAAAATTACGTCATAAAGTATCTAACGTTATACATGGCAAATACATTTACAAAATCTATATGATTACAAATTCAGGTCCAAAATGTTTGTACGCGTTTGCCATAGAAACACGAAATAGCATAACTAAGTGGCTATAAAGCCAGCGCTGGCATTTGTTTACGTCCTTGATAAAAAGAAACCATTACGTCTAAAATTATACAAATACATTTAAAATTATTAAGTCTTACTTACAGGTTGTGGCCCAACAATTGCTGCATCTGGTTTTAACGTTGGAACAGCTTCAGGTTTTAGCAACAGTTTCTTGTGTAATCCGGCATTGAATTGGTGGAGATTATGAAAGCTGTCTTCAGTGAAATGTGCCGCACAAAGAGCTAAATTACGATTGTAATTGTCAGAAACATTATCAAACATAAATTGTAGCCATTGTTGTCGAACTACAGCGTCCGTAGGAAGACCGAACACAGAAGACCTGACAGCTGGATGAAAATAACACACTTTCGACGGCATTTCTAGCTCTCCCCTGTAACTCTTCCACTTCGGCAAAGCCGCAGAAATATGACCATGCCCTTTTTTGCGTATTCCGGAGGGAGGGTTGATGCAAATGTATGGGTTAGTGACGTCTAAAACCCAGCTGTAGTCCCAATCGAGTCGTTTTTGTAGGCATTTACACTTCCTGATTTTTAAAAGACGATATCTCTGCTTACATTACATTACTTTAAGCGCTGCAACTTTGCAGATACTGTTCATGCACCAACAGCAACATTACACACTATTTAAAATGAAAAAAGTGAAATCGCAATCAACCACCCCTTTAAATACCTTTCAGCTCATACTCACACACACATTATTGATGAGTGAGAGGGAAGTGAGGGAGTCAGTCCTGGCATCACTGCAAAGCTGTTAGTGCTGGCTGAATGGAGGTGGGTGCACGGGATGCTTAATTGGTCCAGTGTGCATGTGTGCGAGCATTGGTGATAATTGTGGTTCACAGGTGGCCACAGTGGTGGCCTGTCCAAGCTTTGAGTTCATACCAGGGCCTGGGACAAAAGACAAAAGATTCCAGGGCTCTTTGTTATTGACTGTGGTCAAAGCCTCTGGCCATTCCCGTGTCCATCTAAACATGAGTTCATGAGTATCCTGACAATTCAAACAAGAGTCTTGAAAAGAACCACTGCAAAGAACGCAGTATTGATGTTAAGATTTCATGGCAATATTTACATGCAGAATAGTAACAGTATCTGAAAATGATTTTTCTGAAACTACTATGAGGTTTTCTACTTTTAAACAATTAAACAAAAAAAAACATGGAAATTATAAAGTGCATGAAAATAATGATAACTGTTGAGTAAAACTAGTTCTTGTAATTGTTCCAACTGTCCAGCCCCATTCTGCTGAATGTAAGACTAGAATGTATTCACTGATTTCACATCAAAGTGATCTAGGAAATTTTAGTGGCATTATAGCAAAAGTGCCCCAGTAAAACCTTTTGGAGCCTCCTATCAGATATCGTTATCAGATAATGCAGAAATTCCTTAGATATGCCATTAGCATTAGCATGCAGTCTCCCCAGGCATTTCCCTTCTTTGTTGACTAAAAGTCCAAAAACAAGTTGAAACAAGACGCCACGCTGCCAAGTGGCATGTACCATCAAGATTTCCCTGATAATCATACTGAAATAGCTTGTCAGACATGAAAGAGTTTGCGTTTAAGCCTTGCAGGGTATTTTCTTGTGAGATAATTTTTCTGCAACATAGACCAAGCAAAAAGGCTGAGAGTACAAGAAAGAACATGACAAAGAGCAAGACATATTGATATCTGTATGCTATGCTTACCAAAAAAGTATTTACAAAAATAGCTGCTACAGAAGATGGGGGGGGGGGGTTATTTTATTTTTTTGAACAGACTATCCTCTTGTAGCCTACATTCTGTCTAATTCTCTTTTGTGTCTATACACTTTCTCTCGTGGGACAAAATCAAGTAGGTGGAGTTTCCAAGATTGGATTGACAAAAACAATGTTACATTCATGTCTGTTACTACCTCGCTTGAGAGAGTACGAGTGAATGTCAGTTTTTATTGTGACATTCTGATGAAGATTCGGGTCACACTTGGAAAGAAGCTGTTTCATAGGGAAGTTCCCAAGCATTTAAACACTGCTATACTGTGTGAACGAAACTAAACTAGACTGAGATAATAACTGCCATTAAGGTGTGCTGTACTGTGAGGTGTGTGCTTGTTTGGGACTCTGTCACGTAGTACTGTAATTTTGTAACATGAGGACTGGTAATCTATGACGTTTGGCTTATGGATCACAGTAAAGATCAACGCACAGAGAAAAAGAGCAAATAGAGAAGAGGTCAAACAGCTTTTGCAGAACAACCAATGTGTGGTATGTTTGTAAGAGCAAACTTACATACATAAACACACTAAGAGACTCCGATGGATTCAAAGTAGAATTGTTAAAACTTGATTGACGGTATGCTGTGTGGATGTAAATGGCCTAAATGTTTTTGTGTATGTGTTTGTGGGATTGAAGCAAGAGGAATGTTGTGTATGGGTGGTCAATTAGTTTACCATTTCAGCTGTGACCAACTGGCTTACTGGAAAGTAACATAGGATCCTTCCCATTCAGCAGGCCTTACCACTTCCAAGGTCAGACTCTGACTGTTTGTTTGTGTGTGTGGTACAGAGGGAAAGAGTTTTGTGATGGACTTCCTGCCCTGACCTCCAAAAAAAGCATTTGTTTTTTTTCTGTTTAAATCATGGGCCTAAAACATAAGAAAAAACAGCTGTATTTGCCTATAATTTTCTATTGCGTGCACATACACTTCTGCAAAAGTTTGGGGTCAGTAAGATTTTTAAAGAAGTCTCTTATGCTCACCAAGGCTGCGTTTATTTGATCAAAAATACAGTGGAAACTAATATTGTGAAATATTATTACATTTTAAAATAATACAATTTAAAATGATACATATGTTTTAAATAAAATTTCAGCAGTCATTACTCCAGTCTTCAGATTGTTTTATGAATTGGAAATATTCACTATTCACTTATAAATTAATTAATATTATAAACTTAATAATCTATATTATATTATCCACTAGACTCCTGTCTTACTCTAATTATTGGAGTTTTGGATATTTAACCCTGTGGAATCATTTAGTCATACTATAGTATAAGAGCAACAGTATCTGCACCAACAGCAGTGGTAACAGTAACATCTGCTCTAATGGAAAACATACTAGCCAGTTTTATATTGTAAATAAAGTGCCAGAACATTATAACATAATGGTTGTGCTAAACATTTGTTTATAATCAAATAACCTCTTTTCACTCTTGCCTCTCTCTCTCTCATGTACATCCTTCTCTTTGAGACATAATCTTAAACCAATTTGCATTCTTTCTACCCCTCCGCTGTTTCTGCATGTAAAGGAGGCACTGGTGGGTACCTCCAGGCTGCTGTGGTGACCGTGAGAGATATGTAGCAGCACAATGTCATCGGCACAACCGGGCCACAGCAACTGCTATTCCCACGACCCACAGAAATACCTCACCGGCCTTTAGAGAGCACGGCAGCATGTGTCTGTCAGTCCAACACAGAGCTAAACCCCGTGTGAATTCCTTAACGTATGCTCAAATATACACAGATGAGCTTCACAGCTGCTCTTTAAAGGATTCGGATCGTAGAAGAGAGGGCTAAGTCGTGAGCTCACTGTTCCTATTAGCATCCCACGTCTAATGATGTGTCCCATGATCAGGGCAGTAGGATGAAACCGTGTACTTTAGCACCCTGGGAACAATCCTGGATCTGTGCTATCTGAAGATGGTGGTGGCTCTGACATGCCAGGTAACAGTATAACAGACAGGCTGATATTGCAGAAACTCAAATGCGCATGATGTTCTTCACCAGCAGAGGGCGACAACACTCATTCTTGCACCCAAAAAGCTCTTGAGCTGTTGAAGAACTTCTCATCTTTATCATATACCAGATGAACTATGTAATTACTGTTAGATAATGGAAGCACAAACAACAATATTTGTCTTTTTCATCAGTTTATTACTAAAATAGGTCTTCTGTAGGGTTTGTTTCACTTAGAGCTGGCATATTTTTGTATAAAGAGCTGACGGGTGTGGATGTTTTTCAGGGGATTTTGTTTAGCTGAAGCGGACGCGGCGAATTGAGCCAACGGTGCTGTTTTGAGCACCCCAGTCAGAGAAGTTGTTGTAGTCCTTCTTTTCCAGGATGTAATGGGCTCCTCTGTAGTTCGGCTCCTGGTACGCCACCCAGCTGTGGTCAGGAAAGAGAGATTGGAAATATATTTTTTTTTTAAATATGGACACAATACTTAATATATACAGAACAGAATAAATATCCAAGTACTTTAACATCGGTGAACTTTTACTCACGTTCCGCCCATTACTCTGATGGAGGACACCCTGTTAAGGCTGTAACGGCTCATCAGGTTGGGGATGTCATCATGGAGCTCTGACTTCTTGCCTGAGAAACCTGCCCTCTCAAACAGCTGTGCACGGGCAGTGTTGGCGTCCTAGCCCACCAAATACACACAAACAAAAGGAAAACTCCAGGTTTATGATTTTCAGTTTTTTTTTACATTCAGTGGAAATGACAAAGATTGATACTTTGGTATATTGTGAGAATATTGTTTTTTAATTATTTTTGTACTATTGAAAAAATGTGTGTCTCACCTGTTTCACAGCACGAACAGAAGAAATGTGGTCACCCTGAGCACACCACTTATCAGTGCAATTGTACTCCCCCCGGTCAGACATGTCCCACAGGTACTGACGCCCTCGGAAGTTCTCATGTTCGTATCCCACCCATCTACATATGAACACATGCCACAGTTAAAATGCAAAAATAGCTGAGTGGGCTTGAATTGGCAAAATGTCATTACATGGGAAAAAATGTATTTAATTTAGCTTAGAATCTTTTCAAAATATCGACTGAATCAAAATGTGAAGTAATCATTAATGTTAGATTAATAAAAGGTCAAACAAGGTCTTGTGATATAAAACTGCCATGTACTCACGCTCCACTCTCCACCTGGACAGAGTTGCATCTGTCGGGAAAGTTTTTTTCACTCAATTTCTGACAGTCAGAGGTCAGGTCCAGTCGCCGACCTGCAAAGTTCCTCTGCTCGAAAAGGGTCACCTGAAAAACACAACTAATGTTAAAAAACCCCACTTGAATATATACACATTCATTTAAGTATTTAAAAAGCACAAGAGGATTTAAAATAATTTTTGTAGCATATATGAAACTAGCTACTTTTTCAGCAAATTTTCCAAATTAATTTTCCTAAAAACACCACTAAAGCTGTATGAGAAGCGATAAAAAGAGTAAGACTGATATATTATTCATCAGCACCAAACTCAGTGCTGAGTCACTATGCAGGAAAGTAAAGTCTTACCCTCCCACTGGACCCGTAGAAGGCACGTTGGAGCACAGACCCCAGCTTGCTAGGGGGAAAAAAGTCCAATACCCTTAGCATATTTTCCAACAGAAAACACATATACAACAATAATCACTAAAAATATGCCATGAAAGAAGCCAGTAGAAAACATAGCTTTTTGAACTGTTAACATTTAAATTAAAGTTACATTTGATTTGTTCCATGACAATGGATGCGTGAAACAAATCAGTTAAATAAAGCATAACAGAATGTTGTTTCAGGGCTTTCCTAACCGTATGGATGTGATCTGAACTACATATGTATTTTCTTTCAATGCAGTTCACAAAACTGCAATGAGTCACGGATGTTGGACTGACTTTTATATGCCTTTTTCTGCAATGATTAATACAGCCCTCTTGAGAGGTGCAGATCTGGTTGAAACTCAGTCCACAAAATTTGGTGTTGCTATTGTTTCCAAATGCACCGCAAACATACCTGGTTTGTTGGGCTAGTCCGGGGACCTTAGTGAAGATGTTCATGTCAGCTCGTAGTGGCCACTAAGATCGTCCTTAAATACAGCAGGTACATAGAAACAGGGAGTGCTAGAATGCTCATACTCTTTCTGCTGCTCTCTCTGTAGTCGGCCTGTGTATTGATATGCTAAACACATACAGTTTGCTATGTTTTGTCAAAGCCTTCAGCTATATGTGCATACAGAAACTCAAATGCACACATACAGTACAAAAGCTTAGACATGCAAATCAGTAGCCCATGCAAGACAACACGCATGTTCACATGATAAACCAACATACATTTGAACAAATTCTGCTTCATACACACTTAAACACACATACACATAGAGTGAAAGAGTGCAGAGCCAATACTTTCTAAAACAATTCAGCAGTCTTTTCACAGTTCATTCAAAATGCATTTAGCATTTTGTAACTATATTCGTGTTTAAACAGGAGCAGCTATATGCTGAAACAAATCAAAACAATTTTCACTCAGAAATTGCTAATTTACAAAAAATAATGACATTTTGAAGTAGAAAGACAGAAATCGTATTTTCATGTAAAATGTACTCCAATAATCTTTGTCAAATTTTGTAAAAAAAAATTGTTTTAATGCATAAAGCAATGACACAATGACAGCCACAGATATGTATAGATCTGTTCAGTGGTAACCAACCATGATTTTATATAATATTGGTCTATATTGATTATCCTAGTTCAGTCAGAATTGGATTCGTATTTAAGTTAGGGGAAAAAATTATATATTGAAATATTATTTTATATAATTTGTATATTATATTTTGCGTTATAAAAGAACATTATTACTAAAGTATGTAGTGCTTATTTACTCAATAGAAAATGATTCAGACATTGCTTATTTTTTTATACTCCATTGGTTCAGAATTTGATTCAGAAATGCTGTTGATTAAAGTCAACCTTTTTTTATAGCATAAACTTGTATTTCTCCTTTGGGGGCCAAAATGCAAATGTATCACCCACACCAACATCAACTTGCTTACAGAGTCAAATGTTCAATTCTATAAAACATGTTAGGAGCAGCACTTTTCCCCTCTCAGCCCATTGAATTTGAATAGTGGGTATTTGTGCCTGTGTGTGGCTCCTGAATGGAGCTTGGATCTACTAGATGCTTCGCTACTGTTTTGTGCGTGCGGGCGCACAGGCACTGGGCAGCTTTGTGAGGGTCAATGAAGTTCAGAAGCTTAGGTAACCTTCTGGCACTTTGGAGTGGATTCCAGTCGGGACAAATGTGAGGCCTGGAGCAGGTATACGTGTATATGTGCTTGAGTGTGAATCTAGATGGAGGGAGAGGGTGAGAGGAGGGAGAGAGAGACACGAGACAGGGCAAAGCTGCTGGTTCCTGTGAAGAGCTGGGGGCATTTTAATCATCTTCTCATCCTCTCTCCTTCAGATAGAAACTCACATCTCCTCTTTTCAGGATAAATACTTTTGAGATGTCTTTCATATTGGCAGCTCTTGACAAACTGACTTATTTTTTGTCTCTGATAGCCTTTTGTATCAGTTTGTCTTATAGCTGGCTGAAATGAGATCTGATCTGATCTGGGTTTGGAATTCTTTTTGACATTTTAGGCGAATGCACGTGGATTGTGACAGCTTTTTAGTTTGGGATGCATCATTGATATGCCTCAGCTCCAGAACTGACCACTCTGAGTATGTTTTCTTATTTTTGAAATGAGGATAACTGATGTGAATTTTCTCCACATATACCTAAGAACAACTGCAAGAATAAAACATTTTCGAAGATGTGCCTGTAAGTAAAAGGAGTATGTTTTATCTGTGCAGGTGTTACTGGTAAAAATGAACTCCTATAAGAATAAGAGGATGCCACAACACAGTGTGCTGAGGATATGCCACATTATGCTTCTGGTACCCTGCATTTGTTCCAGCGGAGACTTTGACTGGACCAAGAACGAAAAGGGATCATTTCAGTATGGCACATTCCCTTCAGGTAAAGCATTACTCATAAAAGCAATTAACACTTACAAATAACAGCAAATACTGTGTTCTCTTTAAGCTCAAATATTAAAATACATTTAAGTATGCATTGAAACATTTTTTATTTTACATTGTTTGCAGCACAGTAAAAATCAAGTGATAAAAGCAGGTAAATAAGATTGTAAACTATAATCCTGTCTTGAAATAAAAAAAATACTATTAAAAAAACTAATTCATAAAAATAAAAATGTTTTATATAAAATTACATAATATAATTTTATTGAAATCATTCATTTTCAGTATTCTATATAAATGAATGCATGTTGCATATACAAACATAATTTTTTTTTATCTATCTATCTATCTATATATATATCTATATCTATATATATATATATATATATATATATATATATATATATATATATATATATATATATATATATATAATAAATTATTAATTAATTACCTACATGATGTGCAGATTAATTAATCGCAATTTAATCGCACATCAATTTCGGCTGAGAAATTACTTCCAAAAGAATATTTAAAGTCATTATTGTGTTAAATGAGAAAAGCCTCAAATAGACATTACAAAAAGTAGTTTTAGAAATAAATATTTTATTTGATACACAAACTTTTAGGCTACAATGGCCATGATTTATTTTTTCATAAGCTGCATCTGAATTGGTATTTAGATATATTTACAGACCAAAAAAATTTGCTTACCAAAATTCTTCAAAATATCTTCTTTTATGTTCCACAAAATAAAGTAAGTCATACAGGTTTGAAACTACATGAGGTTGAGTACATGGAAATAAACTTAATTTTCATTTTTGTGTAAACTATCCCCAAAATATATATATTTTTAAAATAAAATGATACTCTAAATAAGAAACTAAAACTGTCAGTAGGTAGCGGTAAATGTCTAAATGAGGAGGTTATTGAGTCGTTCATTCAACTGATTTGTTCAAACGGCTGATTCATATGAGACTGCTGGCCTGTCGCTGCTGTCCTCAGGCTGCTGTGACGTATGGCTCTGCGGTTCTGCAGTTGGTTATTATTGGAGAGATTCGCTCAAAATGCGGATGCTTTAGAAATAAAACACCGCTGTGTGTTCCTCAGAGACTCATAGCACAGTTCTGGTTGTACAGGTAATATTTTCATTGGAAAAATGTAGCAAAAACTGACAATATCGTGTCTGAAATAACACAATATTAACTTCCTACTTACTGTTTAAACAGCACTTGTGTGATATTGCGTGTGTTACTTACTATAGCCTATCATATGATATAAATATAAAAACTTATAAACAGGCATGTTAAATTTCAGGGGCATTCTAACTGCATTCTATAGGCTCCATCACACAGTGAGTTGTCCAATCACCAATCAATCAACTATGAAATAAATGTAAAATGACATACGCAGCTCTGGGGTGGGTGCATTAAATACTTTTAATGAATTATTTCCCCATAACTAATTAATTAAATAAACGCATTAAATCAACAGCCCTAATATACAGTATATTTTTTTATATAAATAGCAAAGGGTGTATGCATACATTTTCAGGATTCTCTTGGGGTGCTGGCAGTTCAGCATACCAAACAGAGGGAGCATGGGATAAAGATGGAAAAGGAAAGAGCATCTGGGATGTGTTCTCCCACAAGAGAGGGAAAACCGACCGGAATGACACCGGTGACTCATCCTGTGATGGCTATTATAAAATCAAGGTGCTATGATTAACTTTATCAGAAATGCACAATGACGTACAGTATGTAGAAACTTTGGTTCTAAGGGCTTTTTAATGTATGTTTTAGGATGATATCTCACTGATGAAAGACATGAAGCTGAACCACTATCTCTTTTCCATCTCCTGGCCAAGGATTCTGCCCAGTGGCATTAAGAGTAATTAAAATGAATGCTACAATTAAGAAAAAAAAAGTTTTCTTGTAATATTTTACAAGAGTCATAACCAAACGTTTTTCTGATTGTCTTTTAGCTGACTACATCAATGAGAAAGGGATAGAGCACTATGATAGCATGATTAATATGCTTCTGGAGAACAGAATCACACCAATTGTGACGCTCTACCACTGGGACTTACCTCAGGTAAAACAAAATCCTCACTGAGGAAGACAATAGCTGAAATCGCATACTGTCTAGTAGGTACTACATTTAGTTTGAAACTTACTTTACAACCATTAAAAAGTATCTTCTATATAGTATGAATAATATGAATTAAATTAGGTAATATTAATTAAACTTTGGATGTCCTATATCTGCCATGTTGTCACTGTCACGGGACCTACCAGCGTCAGTTGCGTGACTTCTCTGCCATTCACAAATCCTCTCCCGTGGCCTCATGGGACAGTAAAGTGTCCATTGGATGTACACTTTAGAATCTACAGTAGCTGGAAGTAGCAAGTCATCTGGGTACTTTTTGCTGTACTGTTTTATGAATACTGTGAATTCATAAATGCTACACGTCTCCCAAATACTACTCTACTCGTTATCCACCTACAGCTCATAGTACATTAAATATTCGGACACAGGGAATGATTCTGAATTCTCTTTCTAAAAAAAATATTTACAATTAGTATATCAGAGTACACATCAATTTGATTTAATTTTCAAAATACCTGTACCTTTACAGGTTCTGGAGGAGAAATATGGAGGTTGGCAAAATGAAAGTATGATCAACTTCTTCAATGATTTTGCTAACCTGTGCTTTGAGAGATTTGGCAATCGAGTCAAATACTGGATCACCTTCAACAATCCTTGGGTAAGAACTGTAAAAATAGTAATCATCATAATTCATTTTTCATGTAAATTTCAAGTAACTTTGGCCTTTCTCTAAAATTCCACAATATTAGTGAGTACGGTAAGTAATATCAAGTTGTTGTTGTTGTTGTTTTTAAATAAAATAAAAGCTAGCAACAATTCCTGTCAGGGATACTTTGACTTATATGAGAAAAAACTGTTTATTATCTGGTTCAAATTCCATTCTTACACTGGCAGTAAAGATTCCTCCCATGTTTCTAGTCTGTTGCAGTAGAGGGTTATGAGACTGGAGAACATGCTCCTGGTCTGAAGATGAGGGGTACTGGTGCCTATAATGCTGCACACAACATCATAAAGGTGATCAAAATCCACCACAGTCCACTGTAGTCTAATAACCCTAACAAATGAGCAACATAATTCAGACGCCAAGTTATCAATGCAATCCACTTTGCTGTTGTATCCACCTTATTTTAACATAAAAGTGTAAAGTGTAAAGGCTATCTGTAACTTCTGGTATCAGTTCCAGTAATTTTAGCTGTACAAAAGCAGCTATTATGCTGCTTGATATTGCAATTTGGTTATCATAATCATAAACACAGCGTTTTGTAGCACAAATAGTTTTACCGTTTACTGCGCTTTGTTATTCTTCTAGTTATCTACCTATAGTGGCTATTGAATCTAAAGTCTTACACATTTACAGAAAATAGCTTACTTAACTGCAAAACAAGGTGGATACTCTTAAACCAGAAAATGCGAATAGACAGCAGAGACAAAAATGATAAATATAAATAAAACACAAATGATCATATAACCATGCATTTAGAGATAGCAAGCTATTCCAAAAAAGATTGATCAACTATTTAAACCACTGTTCTTTTGATACAAATTCAAATGTAGTGAGCTAAAGCTCACTTTTAGCATTTTCTGCACTGACAGGCTCATGCTAAGGTCTGGCACACATACGACGCCCAATGGCGAAGCAAGCAGAAAGGTAGACAAATTTCAGATACTGAATTCAGCTTCTAACCTGTCAAGGGTCCAAGGTCCAAACTAGTATAAGTGTTTCTGCCATTTCAGGTATGGTGGGCATCTCCCTTTCAGCAGACTGGGGAGAACCAGTGGATGTCACCAATCAGCAAGATATAGAAGCCGCTGAAAGATATGTTCAGTTCTACTTGGGATGGTATGCCACGCCACTCTTTAATGGAGACTATCCTCAAATAATGAAAGACTACATAGGTAAGTGACAAACTGCAAATAAATAGAAAAACAAAAATGTATCTGCTTTTTTAGTAGGGGCTGGTGGTAATTTACATATACGTATTTCATCAGTATTTTCTGTTTTATTTCTGCAGGTAGGAAGAGTGCCCAGCAGGGCCTGAGTAGCTCTCGTCTGCCTACTTTCAGCCCTCACGAGAAAAGTTTCATCAGAGGCACTTGTGACTTCCTGGGCATCAGCCACTTCACCACACGCTACATCACACAAAAGAACTTTCCCTCCAACCGTGGAAACAGCTACTTCACTGACCGTGACCTGGCTGAGCTTGTGGACCCACAGTGGCCTGACCCTGGATCAGAGTGGCTCTATGCTGTGCCATGGGGCTTCCGCCGTCTGCTCAGCTTTGTAAAGGTACATTTACACGTCTCTGTAAACATCTTTGCAACAACTACTTCCAGATGGTAGCCAGTAGTCTGACTAGCACATTGGTGGCTCATATATCTTTTTGTATTCTTAGACACAGTATGGAGACCCCATGATTTACGTGACAGGAAATGGAGTATCAGAGAAGATAATGTGCACAGAACTGTGTGATGACTGGAGAATGCAGTACTTCAGGGATTACATAAATGAAATGTTTAAAGGTCAGAATCAATAGAATCAATCTATGCCTTCTATAGTTATATACTCTTAGACCAGTGGAGCTCAACAAAGGGGCCAGGGCCACAGTATGACTTTGTATTAAAAAAATATTTAATTATTCTCTCCCCTCCCATTGTTCTCTACTGTTCTATCAAGATAAAGCCAAATAACAAATAATTCAAACTAAAATACAAAAACAAATGTAAACTAAAATCATATTTCTTTTTTCCTATTTGTAACTATATTTTAAAAATTACCAAATTAGTTGAATCCAATAGAATTACAAAATTAATCATGTTAAATTAATTTAATATATCAATGCTCCCAGTTTTTCTTAATAAAAGAGTTTTAAAACAAGCAGCATTGTCATAATTAAAGAAGAAATACCAGAGAAAATCTCTTAACCATTAATGGGGCTTATAAATATTGTAAAATGGGGGACCTTCAAGTCAAAAAGGGTGACCATTGTCTTAGACTAGATTTAATAAAATGACCCATTCAGAACATGCAAATCTAAATTTACAGAAACTTGATTACTGATTGGCCATGTCACTGCTTTAGATCTCTAAAAATTCAAAATTCTTTCAAACGTTTCTACAGAGCTTCAAATCATATTTCTCTTCATACACTGATGAATAAAACCCATTCAACCAGTGAAAGGAACCTTTTTCTTTTTTACTTCTATTTCATTCAGCGGTTAAAGATGGAGTTAATGTGAAAGGCTACACAGCTTGGTCACTGCTTGACAAGTTTGAGTGGGATGAGGGCTACTCTGAAAGATTTGGCCTGTACTATGTGGATTTTGGGATGAAAAATAAACCACGCTACCCAAAAGCATCAGTTCAGTACTACAAGCGCATCATCAGCTCAAATGGTTTCCCCAATCAGAGAGAGGTATGACGTCATCGGAAATCGACTTTAGCAATATAATATAATGCTAATTTAATGTTAGTTCGTCTTTTGAGTCAATGAGAGCATTTTTTGTGCAATCTGTGTTATGAACTCAGTTCACTTCTTATGCAGTTTTTAAGTTTGATCATGTTTACCACAGATTGAAAGCTGGAAAAGAAAGGCACTGGAAACATGCACCTCAAGTAACCAGCTCCTTGCGGCAGGTTAGTGTAACTGTTGCTGACTTCACTCCCCACTGGGCGCCACAACCGGCAGTGATCTAGCTGGGGCAAATAAAAGAAAATTCTGTCTGAAATTACATTTTCTTTTTTAACCAAGCACATTAAACAGAGAAAGAAAATTATAGCGTAACTCTCTAACAGGAATTTTCTTTTGTTTGCCCTTCCAGCTAGAAGAAAATCCAAGGAAAATAAGGAACATGCAGATATGCCAAAGGTTTGGCCTGTGCATGACGAAGTTTAGGTACAGGGCCGAAAAATTGCTATTTTTGGAGGTTGGCGTGTTTCACGTGTTCTCTGGGCAGTGCTAGCGCTATTTATGACTTACCTGTGTGTTTCTTTCCAGATCCACTGATCAGCCACATGGAGATGGTAACGGAGATTGTCGTCCCCACTGTGTGCACTCTCTGCATTCTCCTCAGTGCAGTTTTTCTCATGTTTCTGCTGAGAACACAGATATTAAACTGAGTGCTTCACATTTACACGACTATATTTTTTTTCACATTGCATGTGTCCCTGCTGCATTTCTTTTTTTATTGATTATTATGAATAATTATGATATGCAGAGACTCGTTTACATGTACCTTGAAATAAAATGGTCCACAAATGTACTTCTGTGTTCATGATTTGTTGGACCATCTGAACATCTCTCAACAAATTACCCAGAGGATAAGTTGAGGTTTTAGTGTTGGAGTATGAGGTGAGAGAGTTTCTGAAACTTTTTGAAAGCAATTTTGTATCTCTTTTGTATGTGAAAAACAATAAATGTGTCTGTAAAACTTTAAAATACTAAAATTCAGTGACTCAACCACCTACTGAAGCATACATTGCAGTGTAAAGCCTGTTTTATGCTTCTGCGTCGAATCGACGGCGTACCCCCGCAGACCCCTCTGCGTCGCCGCGAACCCCTCCGCCGTAGCTCGACGTGCACCTCCAAAAAATTGTAACTATAGGCCTCATTATGCTTCTGCGTCAACTCCACGGCGTAGCTACGCCGTCACTCCTACGGCGTCGAGGCCGTTTTATGGTTCTGCGTCAGGTTGAGTTGCATCGCGGTGCATCTGACCAATCACAGCCCTTGTGGTCTGCGTCGCCTCGACGCATAGTTACAATTTTTTGGAGGTGCACGTCGAGCTACGGCGGAGGGGTTCGCGACGACGCAGAGGGGTCTGCGGGGGTACGCCGTCGATTCAACGCAGAAGCATAAAACAGGCTTATGCGTCGAGGCGACGCAGACCACAAGGGCTGTGATTGGTCAGATGCACCGCGATGCAACTCAACCTGACGCAGAACCATAAAACGGCCACGACGCCGTAGGAGTGACGGCGTAGCTACGCCGTGGAGTTGACGCAGAAGCATAATGAGGCCTTAAGATGAGATGTTGTAGCCTATCAGATTTGTGCTTTCAATAAAGTTTGAAACCCTGCATTATAGGATATATCTTTTTAATATTTTGATGTGTCTGTGTCTAGTGTCTACATCAATAATCTCTCGCAAAAACAACTACTAAGCGAATTCTTTAAACAAAAACAAGCCCAATAAGAGGATTTAGACTTGTCACTGCGCTCCGAGCCGGTAGACGTCGCAGTTCTCATCAGTTACACGAGAAACGACGTAACAAAATCATTGACGTTCGCCGTATCAGAAATTTGATTGGCTGAGGCGGAGACTTTGGTTCAGCACTGCAGTGCACTGACTGTATCGATATCCTCGTGTTGCGGTCGGTGTTGAAGTTTCGTCCTTTGACAGCACATATTCCGTAAGTACGACAGACCGCACTGATATTCAACTATTCACTGAAATTACAGTGACATCGGTTGAGATTGATATCCAGTCATGGGCGAAACTAAGGGCGTCGTGCGTGTTGTTGAATCTTTATGGTGTCTGGCGCCAAATTGCTGGGACAGTAACAAAACAACTCTCTTCTACAACTTTTACATTTTTTCAATTCTACAGCTAAACTATCATTGTGTCATGAGAATAACTCCCAATAACAGAATCGTGTGACATTATTTTGTACTGTATGCACCTTTCATACGTTTAAAACTTTTTACAGTCTATGCTATGGTTTAAACCAAGGATGTTTCTTATTTCATAATGTATGAGCCATCGACAAAAAAAATTTTTTTGTTGCTGTCGATCTGCTCTTACTGTGTTTTAAAGTCTTCTCAAACATACTGCATAAATAAGGGTCTTTTCATCACTCTAATCATTGTTCAACATTTTTAGGTTTCAGTCAGATATAGACTAAACTGTTTGAACGTTTCTGGGACAGTAATTTACAGCTAACTTAAAATATTTTTTTACGAGATACTACTGAAGACGTTTATGATTGACTTTTTGTTTTTAAACAACTCGCTGCAACATGCAACAGAGGTTGTTTCTAACAACTGTAGATTTAAAATGTTGACAAAGCTTAATAATAGACTGACCACATTTAGAATTAGTTTTACATTTTAGCAATACATTTACTTTGTTTAATTAATAAATTAATAGCATTTTAATTGGAATGTAATATGAAATTTGATATAAAATTAGTATCTGACCATATTACCCCCAGAAAACCCAGACTTTAGACAATGATACTTACTGTTTGTTTATTGTATTTATGTTCTAGAATTGATAATTCTCCTATCTCTCTACAGGATCCTGTGCACCATGAGTGATCCATTAGAAAATGGCCTGTTTGACTTGCCAGATTATGAGCACATAAAGGACGAGACTTTCCCTCCTTTTCCTCCTCCGTCATCGCCTGGTCGGCTGGACCTTGGGGAGGATGCTTTTGGCAATGGAGAGGGTCTGTTAGACTGTTTCTCATTCTTAACCATTTTAAAATGAACATATTACACGTGACCTGTCAGTGGCTAGCAGTCTGCCTCTGCAAGTTTCAGCAACATGATTTTTTGGCAGATTTTGTGTTTTGCGCTCCTTCCTCTCTTGCTCCAGCGAATTACATTCATTTATTATTGTACATCTGTTCATATAATTCTGTTCTTTTAGATGTTTTAAAATGTTTTATCACAATTAAAGCAGTCAAATGTCTGTGATCCTGACTGGTTGGTTACTAACACTTATTAAGGTGATGATACACAGGGCAACTTTTTGAGCAATGTTGCTGGGCAATCTTGCCGAGCGATCGTTCCTTGGGCACTTTCCCATTGAAAATGGGCAATAAATTTCTATCTGGATACTTTATATCGGTCGTGGGCCCTGTGTCTCATCTGGTTACCCTTTGACGGCAACATTGCCCAAAAAATTGCCCAGTGTATCATCACCTTTACACTGGCCTCTCAGTCCAGCCAGACACTATAACGCTTAAGTTTGATGCATGCCCTACCACTCTTGTTTTGAGGGATTAAATATTATATACATTTTATAATATTGTGAATCTTTCTTATTGATCTGTATTTTAACATGATCGACATTTTGGGGAGGTTTATCCCAAAAAATTTGGTCAAATGACCTTGATCCTGACTGGCCTCTCAGTGTAGCCAGCCGCTGCTGAGCTATACAAGTTTAACGCATTCCCGTTTAACTCTTGCTGCAAAGGAAAACATTGTTTTATTGTTATTAATATATCCTTAAAATGAATATATTCCTTAATATATTTTAGAGAGGTAAATCCCTGATTAAAGTAGCCCAGCCACTGTTGAGCTGCGGGTTTAACTGTAACGGTAATTGTAATTTAATAAACCTTACCGGGATAAACCTTCCAAAAAAAAACCGTTGATCACATTAATTAATAGATTCATAAGAATATATTCGTTTTTCCTTACAGCAAAAATGATTGGAAACTAGTTTATCCCACATCCTATAGTGGCTGGCTGGACTGAAGCATCACTAACCCACCAGTCGGGGTCGTGGTCAGTTGACCAATTTAATCGAGATAGGCCTGCTTAAAATGTCGATCATATAAAAGAATAGATTCACAAGAATTTATTCATAACAATAAAATCATGTATCTGCAGCAAGAGTGGTTTGGAACGTGGTAATCTGGCAGCATAGCGAGTGGCTTGACTGAGCGTCCAGCGAAGCGTCAGTAACCCACCAGTCGAGATCACGACCATTTGAATACTTTAATGGGATAAATCTCCATAAAACTTCAATCATACAAAAAAATAGATTCATAAGATTATATTCACAATAAAAAAATTATGTATTTCCCCTGCAGAGAGAGTGGTAGGAAACTACAGTGGCTGGCTGGTATGAGCAGCCAGCTACGCATTAGTAACCTACCAGTCTGAATTACAGTCATAGACTAGATTTAAGACTGCTTAATTCGACAAAACCCTCCTGAAACATGGATCATGTATAAGAAAAGATCCATTAGAATAGAATTACACTAATAAATTAATGTATTTTCTTGCAGCGAGTGGTAGGGGACACATTTTACTTGGAGCGCAATAGCGTCTGGCAGGACTGAGCGGCCAAGAGCAGCAATAACCAAACAGTCGGACATGAATAAATATATTCATGTATTCCAAAGTATTTTTTTAAACAATATACAGAAAATAGAAAATTGTTGAAGGTTTTATAATTAATCTGTATTCATTCAGTAGTTGTCTTAACTGAGGAGGCAGGTTACGTGATCTGTCGGACCTCTTGCCAGCCAGATGAGGAAGATTGAACCCCCACTCGATATTCATACTCTACATAGTAAAAATATTTCGAGTTGAATCTGTAAATAAAACCCATTTTGTTGTGTGTTCAGGTGAGGAGGAAGGAGAAGTGTCAAAACTAGCAGAAGTGCCAGTGGCAAAAAGACGAACGGTGAAGAGGCCTCGGCCGAAACTGGATGCTAACAGGTACTGCACCAGATGGCAGTTAATTGGTAATTAATGGTAATTATTTGTTTATTTTAGCAGACAGAGTATGACTGACTTTTTCCAGTGTTTACAGTTCTTCTCTTTCCCTCTCTTTTTTCTTTTAGGTTGATTTCTGAAAAGGGTCTTCCAGCTCTGCGTACTTTATATGATGATGTAAAGTTCAAAGGCAAAGGACACGAGGTAATGGCTAATCTTTCACTTCAACTTATAAATTCTGCTGAATTCTTTGTTATATGATTACATATGCTGTTATTCTAGGAATGTTTTTGTGTTTATAAATTAATCAGAGTGATGTGTGAATACAGTTATCACTGCTCACCGTCTTCATTCATTTCTGATTCAGGCAGAGAATCTGAAACTCCTCATGCAGAAAATGGAGAACTGGGCCCATCGCCTATATCCTAAAATGCAGTTTGAAGAGTTCATTGATAAAGTAGAGAGTCTGGGAGGCAAAAAAGAAGTTCAGGTAGGACTTCTGGCTTTATCTGAAGGAAAATTCATGATCACCTAGGAACTGTTAAAAGTTTAAAAGCACAGATAAAAGTTTATTATCCATTTAAAAGTTATATTGTTGGCATTATGCCTTTATGACAGGACAGTAGAAGCTGTAACAGGAAGTGATAGGATAGGAGAGAGGGTAAGTGGAATTGGGGAAAAGGCCATGAGCTGGGACTTAAACTCGGCTGCCCGAAGCACTGTTGTGCAAATCTATACTATCAAACCAATCTATGCACTTTTAACTGTTACTTTTTAACTGCAACTGTCTAGTGTCTTATGCTGTTGAACCACGTCTTGTTTTTTTTTCTGTTACGCCATGACTGGCACATTTTTAAGATCGAATGTGTGATTTAGCACACATTCAAGTTACAAGCAATTTCTGTTCAGTTAGCGCAAGAACATCCTGTTGTTAACACCTCCTCAGACAATTAATCTAGGAAGAGTTGACCATTTAAAAATCATTAATATGTGATATTTTATATCCTTAAAGGGTAACTAAACCCCTGGGCAGAGCCTGACTCCACCCACTGGCAATATTTGAAAAATGCTGGAAAAGTGGGCAGAGCCCAGCGGAGATAGAGGGGACGAACTGAGGGCGGGGCTGAGTGGGGGGGCGTGCACCTGAGACCCGCAGTGACGGATTAATTGACAGCAGCTGTCAGACTCTGAGGGGGCTTTCACACTGGCAGTTTAGTTCGGAACGGGGCATGGTTCGCATGAAAAATCGCTAATGTGAACGCTGTCATGTGGACCCAGGTGCGCACTGGGGTACCGAACCCGAGACTACCTGGAGGAGGTGGTCTGAGTTCGGTTGCTCCCGAACCGAGCTGCGGTTCGCGTGTATGTGAAAGCAACACGGACCCGGAGGGTACGCACTTGTTCAGGAATAAAAAGTATCCTGCGCATGCGTTTTAGCCGATTATGATGTATTTAGTTAAATGAAACACATGTAAGAGATGACAGTGTTGATGATTTACCTTGGATACGAGCAAGAGTGATCCTGCAGTGTATTCGCGCATAGTGCGTGGAATCAGGGCAACAAATTAATGGAAATCCACTATCTCCTTTTGCAAGCAGCGGAAAGACACCTTATGTGACACACACAAGCCCCATTCACACAGCACTTTGAACCTGGCAAATTGCCGGCAAATTGCCAGAGTGCCTTCTGTGTGAACGCAAACACGACCCGGGATTGATGCCGGGGTCGATCCCGGGTTGGGGACCTAGTAACATTGCCGTGTTCAGACCCGGGACGCGCGCTGTGTGAACAAAAGCCAGAACCAATGCCATAAGGGGTGTGTCATAGTGATGACGCATGTGCCATCGCGCGACTCTGTTGCTCTTAGAGGAAAGTTTGTGTTCGTCATCAACAAAGAAAGAACGAAAAAATGTCTGCAAACTGGAATGAAGCAGAGACAGGAGCTCCTCACAATCCGCGCTGAAGCTGCGATGGTTCGCCAGCTCTGTGGAAAGGTGCGCGCGTGCACATGTTTTCGACGCGTACGTTACACGTCTAATCCTACGTCACGCGGCTTTCCGGGACATTAACGGGTTGTGTGTAAACGCACTCATAGATCCTGGCAAATCACTGGCAGTGTGAATGAACCAAAATCAAACGAACCCGGGTCAAATCCCGGGTCACTTTATCCGTGTATTTTCCGGAATCTCTGTGTGAAAGGGGTTACACACACACACACACAGTAAACCTGTGTTATTCACTCAGCTATGCATAATAGCACCAAATTAATAAAAAACACAATATATTGACCCGCGTAGTGTTTTCTGTCATGCGGCGTGCACGTTTGCGATGACGTAAGATGCACACAAAGGTTGTTGTAGGGAGATACCCAAGGTATAGTTATGAAATATGACAAGACCAGAGTGTTAAGTCCAGTTAATTCATTAATTCATCCTGATCGTTTTCAATACTCGCAATTCCAACTCCTGACTCGCTCGCTACGGTGGTTTTGACGAAACAAGATGGTTTTTATACTGCCAAGGGCGTGTTAGCTCGTACCAAGGGCGTGGTGAGCTGGAACCTGCTTACGTCACCACCCACCCCTTACGTCACGAACCACCCCAAACATCCAATAGGAAAATTCAACTGCAGTAGCCACCGTTCAACCTGAAGAGGGCAGCACACCATATATTGTAGAATTAAAACAATTTATACCCAAATGTCAAAAAAGTTACTTGAATCAGTGAACAGCACTAATAAAGCCCAATTCTTACAGATCATTAACTAAAAAAAGTTGGTTTAGGGTTTAGTTACCCTTTAATAGATGTTGATTGCATCCTTTGTTAATGCTGTACTTTGTTTCTACATTAGACATGTCTAAAACGAATTCGATTGGACATGCCAATAACACATGAGGACTACATTGGTAATGATACTTTTCAAATCTTGGCTGTCTTACGCTACAATTGCAAGCAGTAGGTAAAACTGAAGTTTCACTGACTTCCTACTCCCCTCCAGAGGAGACAGAGGTTCGAGTCCCAGAAGAGTCTGATCCAGCTGGAGATGGAGACGAAGTTTTCCCTGAAGATCCGTTCGTCCATTCTACTCCTGCTCCAGCCTCTCTCACCGAGGAACAGCAGCAGCGCATAGAGCTCAACAAACGGCTCGCTCTGGAGAGGAGGCTTGCGAAGCAGAAAGAGTTAGGTGTGTGGAGCCATTTGATTTGATATGGCATGGTGTCGAGTCAGAATGCAAGCTACCTCATTTGCCTCTAGTCGTTGGAAAAACAATTATTAATTTCAAGATTCAGCTGCTTGAGTCTAATTTTTGTTTCGCATTTTTTGACAAATTATGTTTATTTTTTTAATTATTTCCACAGAATCCTGTCAGAATTCCATCCAGGGAGATGCAGATGAACAGTCCACCAGTTCTTCAGGACAGTACCCCATTCAAGAGAATCAGGACATTTTCAATCAGAGCATCTCAAACCAAACTCTACTCAAAGAAAAGCCATCTGTACTTCAGAATTCCCCTTTAAATGATAATGAGGGTGCCAGCTCTGTTCCAAATGGCATAGTTGATGACGACGATAGCAATTGAACCAATCCTCCCTGTTTGTACAAAGAGGACTACAAGTAAATTGAGGGTGTTTTGGGGAGTAGCAGCCAAATCAGTTGAGCTTTTTTACATTTTAACCTTATAAAATCTTCCCAGTCATATGCCAGACATTTTCTGCACCTCATTGGCATGTTTTGTAATGTCAGCCCAGGGATAGATCACCTCTAATGGTCTTTCACACACATTTAGTGCAGCTTGCATTTTGTCGTATTATCTTTTATCCTCTGTGAGGATTTTGAAAAATTTTGCCTGTATTCAAAACTTTTTCCATAATCTCTTCCTCAGGTTCTTTGGGAATCGCATTCCTTTTTTGCAGATAATCTTAACTATCACCATTTCATGTATTGTTAGCTAAAGTTAATTAAAAAGTCCTAATATTTAAGCATGCAATAATGCATGACTTAAGGGGAGGGGGGGGGGGGCGGGGGATCAAGTCAGTTTGTCATCACAACTGTTATTTTCAGTAATATTTTCTGGTCAATTTTCAGTTTTTCAGTGTTTTAGTGTCAATTGTTTTGATATTCTGAATAAATATGTTGATGTAGCACACCCTTTATGTATGATGTAATTAATGCAGTTCTATATTTTGAAGCGAGATTAAAGGCTGGAAAACATAACACAACTTTTAAAATCTAAACAAATCACTATAAATGGTTAAAGAGAAAAACTGCATCATTCACTACCAGACTTTGAAGTTCTTATGACCACAGCAAACTCATGCAGATACGTGCATCTTGTTGTCAGGAGAGGCATGACAAATGAAAACAATGTTTTCAAAAAGTGTGTGCACATCATGCACTACATGATTTTCTGTGAGTTCTGTCAACTCTTGACTGACCAAAATCTGCAGACAGGCTCTGACTTTTGACTACTGGTGTCAAAATCTGGGCTAAAGTCATGTAGCGTATTCAAGCCTTTACTGGAGATAAGCGTCTCACAATTTGATTCTGTAGCATAAAAGGAGAAAATAAAAATGGACCGTGAATCATTACTGACATACAAAAATACATTTTATTTCTAAAAATATTTAACATTTTTACATTATCAAAATAGAAAGCATTAATGAAAACATCCTGGAAGTCTATAAGCCTACTTCAAAAATATTGTAGGTTATTATTCTCATTTGCCTCGAACTGGTTTACAGATGTGCCTAACAGGGACTTCAGGCAAAAAAAAAAGAGGCCATGTAAATCGCATGCTATTGGTGATCTTATTCTAGATTAATTATTTTGAGAAATAATCTCCAATCAAAATTGTATCGGGAAACCCAATGTGTCCCCTTATGAAATGAAGTATTGGACAATGCAAACGAGCCAGGGTAGGTATAACTCTTGTCTGTTCACATCTGGACACTTCAATGGAACTGAAGTGTCCAGTAAATCTAGCGAATATTACAAAACCATCCCTAAAACTTTCTGTGTAGAGTATTGTGTCTAGTCAATTTCAGTAACAGCAGTATAAAGCTAAGAAGATGCAGTACAAGTCTGTTCCTCTGTATTTCTGATTTGGCATAAAGACAGATCCAGCAGGGCAAGTTCACTGATCTCCTGTAACAGGACATAGAGGTTTGGTGTTCTGCTCTGTCTGAACTTCCTCTCCTCCCTGCTCAGTTTGGACTTCCTCCCCTTCTCTTCCTCTGCCTGGAGCGAGGCCTCTTCTGCCCAGCGCACCACTTCCTGAACCAGCTCAGACCGACCTCGACCAGCAGGCTGGGACTCGGGTTGCACGGCGCAATGAGGCTTGTTCCTGATAAGCTGCAGACACAAGCTGTCGGCATGGCAACGAGATGGTTCTACAGAGATACGAACCTGTGGTGAAAGACAGACACAAGTGGAGGAAGAAAAAAATGCAACAAGCAAATATCTATGACAGTCCAAATAAAGGTACCACAAACAATGTGATTTTTTGTTGTTTGATGGGAATTTACTTACTGTAATGTGGTCGAAGAGGTAAAAGGTATGAGTTCCAGTGCTGGTGCAGGTGCTGATCCTGTCAGGGTATCTCTGCAATGTCCCAGCCTTCCACTCGCATCTTCCATCATCATCGACACTGACCACCTGACCTTCTCGATCCTTAAGGTACACAGCTCCCTTCAAACCATACCTGTGTGTACAGGTTACATGATAAGTGTTACAGAAGCTTGACATCAAACATCATGTCCAACATACATTTAAGAGCTATTTTTGGTGTACACTACCATTCAAAAGTTGGGGTAAGTCAGATTTTTGAATACATTTATTCAGGATACATTAAATTAATCAAAAATTAAAGGGTTAGTTCACCCAAAAATGAAAATTCTGTCAGTATTTACTCACCCTCATGTTGTTCCAACCCTGTAAGACCTTCGTTCATCTTCGGAACACGAATTAAGATATTTTTGATGAAATCTGAGAGCTGGATAACTCCTCCATAGGCTTCTTAAGGGGTTGAAGCTTGCCAGCCCCTAAAAGTTATTAAAGACATCGTTAAAATAGTCCAAGTGACTACAGTGGCTCAATCTTAAGTTTATCAAACGACGAGAATACTTTTTGTGCGCAAAAAATAAATAAATAACGACTTTATTTCAACTATTAATTTCCTTCTCTGTAGGCCTCGAGTCAGTTCACTAGTGATATAGCGCAGTTCTTCTGTTGTTGTACGTCACACGCATCACACACATGACCAGCGTCGGCCAATAGTGAGCCTACGTGTGACGTAGCTCTACGCAATCACACTACGTTAACTGACTAGAGGCCAACAGAGAAGGAAATGAATAGTTGAAATAAAGTCGTTATTTTTGTTTGTTTTTCACACAAAAAGTATTCTCGTCACTTGATAAACTTAAGATTGAGCCACTGTAGTCACTTGGACTATTTTAACTTTGTCTTTAATAACATTTCCGGGCTGGCAGGTTTCAATCCCTTAAGAAGCCTATGGAGGAGTGATCCAGCTCTCAAAAATATCTTAATTTGTGTTCCGAAGATGAACGAAGGTCTTAAGAGGTTGAAACAACATGAGGGTGAGTAAATACTGACAATTTTCATTTTTGGGTGAACTAACCCTTTAACACTATTACATTGTTACAAAAGATTTCTATTTCAAATAAATGCTGTTCTTTTAAACCTTCAATCAAAGAATACTGGGAAAAATGTATCAGTTTCCACAAAAATATTAAGCAGCACAATTGTTTTAAACATTGATAATAAAAGGAAATGTGTCTCGAGCATCAAATCATCATATTGATCTTTTTGTTCATTGAATAATTCTTAAAGATATTGATCACGGTTTCCATAAAAAAAATCCACATAACCAGAATGATTTCTAAAGGATCATGTGACACTGAAGACTGGAGCAATGATGCTAAAATTCAGCTTTGCATCACAGTAATAAATGACATTTTAAAATATATTAAAATAGAAAACATTTACTTGAAATTGTAACAATACCATTGTGCTATAAAATGTTGTCTATAAATAGTGTTGCGCGCCTTCTTATCAAATTCACATAGTCAACCTCTCCTCCATTTTGCTTGGGAACTAATGTGGTCGGAACCAAAGTTTACAGGACTGTGTTCTCTGGAATTCTCAAGCGGAGGACTTCTATATTCCAATTGGTTGCCACCGAACCACGCCATAGCACATTACCATAAAGTTGACCTGATTTCAACTCTCCTCACCGCCCTCGCTGGCTCACATTGAAAATGAATGACTACCGGACACTTTTGACGCTCTCGCCGGCAGCGGTGTGAACGCACAGTTAGAGACTTATTTTAAAAATGTAAATAAAATAAAAGTCTATCCATTCCAAACTTTAAATGGTAGTGTATCATTTTTTGTTTAACATTTTGTCTACACCATGTTCAAAACAAAGAAATATTCCATAAGAGGGTCATCATTACTGTGGTACGAAGGCAAGAAAACCATTAGCTCGGACACCATAGATCACAGCATCAGCCACACAGCGCTCATCTGTGTTGGAGTCTTTATCTCTAAAGTAGAGGCACTGGAAGAGCTCTGTGGACTGCTTCTGTGCGTGCTGCGCTGCCTGCCACACAAACAGAGAGTTTGAGAAGTGTTGCAGTAATTTCCCAAAAAATCATTACTATTTTTACTATTAAAATATTGACACAAAAGCTAATGGCCCCACATACTCTGTTTTTACTGTTGATTTGTTGAGCCAGCTCCTCAAGTTCTTTGTTACTGGCCAAAGCTTTGCTTAGTGATTCTTCCTTCTCCATCTGAACGGCAGCCATGAGCAGCCGGTGAACTAATACATCAGCATAGCGTCTGATTGGAGAGGTGAAGTGAGTGTATCGATCTAGTGCAAGACCTGAAAACAACATGAACAACGAAACAAGATTTATAACAGCTTAAACCTTTTAGTTCTAGCAAGCAAATTTACCAAAATGTCACTATGTCTATGGAGGTTTTAAATCATGGTAGAATTTATTGCTATAAAAATTAAAACTCTGTTTAACATCTGTAATTTGTAATATTTATATCATAAAAAATGAGAGAATGAAAAGCATTTACCATAGTGATAGTACTGTTCCTCTGGACAGGCTCCTGTAGAGAAGTAAAGGGCATTAGACATCGCCTGTGTGGCCATCATTTTCAATAACCTGTTCACCAGGGGGTCCTGAGGATCCACAGCTCGCTCCAGAGAATCAGCCAGAGCCCTGTTTGACCTAGTTTAAACAATGCAGACAGACACATGAATATACATGCATGTATTGATTTAATTATACTTACTTCTATTTGTTTTATTTTTATTTATATATACACACTATTCTTTAAAAGTTTGGGGTCAGTATTAGTGAAAGAAATTAACACTTTTATTCATCAAGGATGCATTAAATTGGTCAAAAGTGACAGTAAAGATCCATAATTTACAAAAGATTTCTATTTCAAATAAATGCTGTTCTTTTGAACTTGCTATTCATTAAAGAATTCTTTTAGAAACACTTTTAGCAGCACAACTGTTTTCAACATTGATAATAATGTTCATTGAGCAGCAAATCGGCAAAATTAGAATGATTTCTGAAGGATCATGTCAAGTCAAATCACCTTTATTTATATAGCGCTTTTTACAATACAGATTGTTTCAAAGCAGCTTTACAGAGATAACAGGAAAATAATGTTGTAATAACATTGTTAAATATCAAATTAAATGTCCCCAACTAAGCAAGCCAATGGCGACAAAGGCAAAGAAAGGCGAATAGAGCGACAGTGTCAAGCAACCAAAACTCCATCAGGAGACAGAATGGAGAAAAAAACCTTGGGAGAAACCAGGCTCAGTTGGGGGGCCAGTTCTCCTCTGGCCAATGAACAAACAGTTTATGATTATGATTATGATTCAGGCAGCATTACACTGACACTGGAGACTGAAAATTTAGCTTTACCATCACAGGAATAAATTACATTTTAAAATATACTAAAATAGGAAACGGGTGTTTAAACGGTGATAATATTTTACAATATTACTGCTTTACTGTATTTTTCATCAAATAAATGTAGCCTTCATCAGCATGAGAGACTTCTTTCAAAAACGTAAAAAAAAATAAAATAATAATTTTCATTAACTTTACCTTGTATCAATACTGAAGCCACGGGCTTTGGCACTGTCGATTAGCTGATTGAAGAACTCCTGTTTGGGTGGTGGGTGATGACGCAGAAGAGCTTGATGTGGAAAGCTCTCCTGTATCTTGCGTGCCACCCAGTGGTTGGCATATATCATGCACTCTGCCACAGTCTCATGAACCTCCAGAGGCTGTTTGGGCACAAGGGCTGTAATGTTCTTCTCCTCATCCAGCTGAGCCCTAACCTCCACCCCCTCCAACTCCAGGGCACCTCCCTTATCTCTCTGTGCCCGGAGGTGCCTGGCTACCCTCGTCAAAGTCTCCAGGGCCAGCAAGAGCTCAGCCAGTTTCTGGTCCCGCTGCGAACTCTTAAGCTGGCCTAGCTCAGGCACCTCAACCTCCTCGCCGTTCAGCAGGCTCTGGGCCAGCTCATAGTAAAGCTGATAGGAGGAGCGAATAAGAGTGCGACCGTACCAAACCGTACACAGATTCAGAGTCTCAGCATCCAGCTCCCACAGCACACTCATGGCATATCTGGAACAAATTACAGAGCGATTCCTTTGTTATTTCTCATTGAAGTCACAAAAAACAGACATAAAATCCACACAGATTCAGCGGCATGTTAGGGCTTTCAGAGTGTCAAATAGCAGGGAAAGGTTTGTGAGTTTCTCACCGGTCCACTCCTCCAAGGAGGGAGCACAGGTCAGCACTCAACACCGCTGGCAGCATGTCATACCTCCGGTCAGCAAGGTAGTAAGTGGTTGCCCTGTGTTTAGAAAAGAGAGCTGATGAGGATCTGGTGAGATTTTAAATCTGGGGACTTAAACCAAAAATCAACTTCCACTGCAGTTCAAAAGTTTAAGGTCATTAAGGTTTTTTGTTTTGTTTTCAAGCCTCATATTGCTTATCAAGACTGCATTTATTTGATAAAAAAAATACAGTAAAAACAGTAAGTTTGTGGAATTATATTTCAATTTAAAATAGCGATTTTCTATTTTAGTGTATTTTGAAATGTAATCTATTGCTGTGATGGCAAAGCTGAATTCAGCATCATTACTCCAGTCTTATAACATTTCTTATAATTATTTCTTATTATGCTGCTTATTTTTTTATGGAAACAGTGATCAATATTTTTAAGAATTATTCAATGAACAAAAAGATCAAAATGTATTTGCATTAGAATAAAAAACAACTTTACATTATTGTCTTTACAGTCACTTTTGATCAATTTAATGCATCCCTGCAAATATATATTTATTTAAAAAACAAAATTCATACTGACCCCAGATTACAGTGTGGTAGTGTATGCAACTTATTTAATTGTTTGGACTAGTTACCATTATATTATATGCTATTAAAATATTTTAATATTTATAAATGTACATTCACCATAGACATTTGATAAACATATGAATCATTATTATTCTTCATTAGTAAGTGTGACAAAAAACATTTATATATGTGTGATATTAATTATATTAAACAATAATATACTCTATCAATCCACCGCTATATATTGAATAACTGGCAAATCTCCATACCTGGACCGTGCCTCTAGGTCTGTAAGAGAGCCCTCCTTGACAAAGTGAGTGACATCAGCAATGTGGACACCCAGCTCTAACCGTTTCCCCCCAGGCAAAGTCCGTACAGACAAGGTGTCATCCACGTCCTCACAGCCCTTAGGATCGATGCTGAACACTAGATGTGTCTCTCTCAGGTCCCGTCGAGAGGACACCTCACTGCTGTCCATCTGCCACGGGTTCTCCTCTGTGTTAACTGGCATCTCTCGCAACTAGAGACATTCAAAAACAAAGATTTTATGGGAATACACCTGGTACCTTTCTGGAAGGTCTACTATTGGGGATTTACTCTTTTAATAGGTCGAAATCACAGTTTATACATTTGAAATGACTCAACTCAGATGCTGACACTATGACCTCACCTGTGCCTCTGAGAATGGTGGCACATGGATGCAGTTCTCCACCAGAATGGTCTGAATCTCAGTCTCCAGCTCACCTGATTTCCCCAGAACCCTCACACAATGACCATTTGGGTAGACAGAAGTACTCTCCCATGAATCCAGACGCACAATTACTCTTTGGTCCTACACAGATAAGCATGCCAGATGAACAAGATTTATACTACCATTCAAAAGTTTGGGGTTAGTAAGATTTTTAAATGTTTTTGAAAAAAGTCTCTTATGCTCACCAAGGCTGCATTTAAATTATTAAAAAAACAGTAATATTGTGAAATACTATTACAATTTAAATAATTGTTTTCTATTTTAGTATATTTTCAAATGTAATTTATTCCTGTGATGGCAACGCTGAATTTTCAGAATCATTACTCCAGTCTTCAGTGTCACAAAAACCAATAGTGCTGCTTAATATTTTTGTGGAAACCGTGATACATTTTTTTTAGGATTCTTTGATGACAAGAGTTCAAAAGTACAGCATTTTTGGGGGAAAAAATCTTTTGCAGCATTACAATTATCTTTACTGTCACTTTTTTGTATCAATTTAATCCTTGCTAAATAAAAGTATTAATTTCTAGTTCTTCAGTCATTCATTTCTAATTTCAGAATTATACTAAGTCTACTAAAGGTTTGAGTGTTAACAAAGGGTGTCAACAACAATGATATAAACATTACTTTATACTTGCTGCAACAAGATCTGCTAATCTAGCCTTAATGCGTTTAAAATACTGAATTATATCTCCACCTGCAGTGCCTCAGCCTGCTGTGTGCTGATACGGATTTTAGGTATGCGGTAGTCCCATGGAATGACCAGAATCTTCTGTGAATTTCGGCTCTGGGACTGCACCTCCTCGAGAGGAGGAAATGTCACAATGTAGTCTCTCCAGTTCCTCTGTAGAATACCCACCACCCTGCCTACAAAAAAAAAAAAAAAAGAGGAGATAGTTAAAAACATCCACAGCTTATACAGCTATCAATCTGCAGTGAGGTTCAAAAACCAACTGAAACTTTGGGAATGTTCTCATTTGAACAAGACATTTTCTTCAATAAAATTGTCACCCAAACATACTAGAATTAGTGATTCAAAAATCTATTAAATTTGAAAAATTACATATTGATAGATTGTTATTATATCTACATCTGTGTAGTTCTTTGTCATAAATGCATTTTACATAATATGATGCTGGAGCAATTCAACACGGTTTCCCAGCCACTGTAAAATTTGGGCTTATTTATTTATTTAATGAAATTCCTTTTACCTAAATGGCAAAAGACTGTGACTTTTCATACTCTTGTTATACTTCATACTTCAGTGCAATAAAATTACTGAAATTTGTTATAATATTTATATTCAGGGATTGACTTGATAGGTGTGTAAATGTACTTCAGAAAAAGTACTAAAAAGTACAACTTTCACTTGTAATGGAGTAATATTTGACCACTAGTATCTGTATTTCACTCAAGTAATAAAGTTGTTTACTTTTTCCACCTCTGCTTACGGTTACCTGTGGGCAAGGGCTGACTCTGGGTGTCCTCCTGTGCCCGCTCCTCCCCCTGACCTTCTGTAAGCGCCATAGTCCTGCCCTTCCACTCATTACGGGGCAACAGCTCTATGACAACCACATCTCCATGCACCGCCCGGTTACGATGCTTCGCTCCACTGATCAGCACATCACTGTTTAGCTCTAACAACACAGGATCACAAAGGCAGGGTCAAAGGTAAAAGACCATAAAACCATCAATATCAATAAGTGTCACTATTAATCAGAAAAATTTGAACGACTGATTAAAGTATGTTCATAACAACCTGTATTTTTGCTGGCTGAACCCTCATAACGGACAAAGGCTTCATGCTGTGCTCGATGTTTGTTCACACTGAGGTTGCCCTTAAAGGGGAGAGAGCTGGTTGGAATGTATCCACCAACAAAAAGAGATCTGAAAAACAGGAGTATCTCTGAGAGGCACTTACCTGGATGTACCTTCCAGATTTTATACCAGCCTCCAGCACCTCCACAGGCAGGTGTTCAGAGTACACTTTCTCTGCTCCCTCACTCTCTCGCTCTTGAAGGGTCTGAGCAATGGAGTTGTACAGATCATGGGCGGCCTGCAGGTCCGGACAGAAACTTAACAGGTACTCCTACAGTGGAGTTCACTGGTGTTACTAATGGACAAGTATGTTGATCTCATTTAATGCACTTAAAAAAATACATCTGGATTACTTTGTGAAATGCAGAACAGTCTAAATCCAGCTCTTCACAATTTGTTACAAATAAAAAATATGTATGGTAAATGATGATAAGCCAGTCATTATCACAAAATAAACACTGACAGCTTGATCATACATAATCCTAGATAAATAAATAGACATTATTTTTTATTATGTGAAAAAAAGAGATTGCATTCATATGACAAACGTGAAACTAGCACAATGATTAAGGGGATTGGTTTCCAGGCTGAGACAAAAGTCAATTATAAAATTTAGTGGTCATTAAACATATCTGACTCCAGAAAGATACTGAAAATCCAACACTACAGATTTGACAGAAAATAAAATAAAATAACATACCCAAGTTGAGATGACATACACTCCGCTGTTTAAGGCACTATATTCTGAAATAGCGTCACTATCTTCTGTAATCATGACCACTGGCCGGAGTCCAGCCAGATGATTATAGTACCAAACTGCTGCATTGTACACTTTTCTGGAAGAATCAACATCATGTTCACAGATAAAAATTACTCTCCCATGAGTGATCAAATATTTTTCGGAAATATGCTTTCCTCTAATCCTGTGAAGTGCCTCGTGGAAGCAGCTTCACTTCTCAAGAAGGTTTCATGTAAAAATTGCACTGCATGTTTCCATTGTTTATTGAAAATCAAAGTGCATGACACATTAGAGGAGAGGAGGTTGACACAAATTAATACTCTTTTTCTCTATAGTCTACTAATACTCTCAATGCATAAAAGAAAGTGTAATACTGGATAGATTAGTCAGGACTCACCTTGTTTGCCATTTGTCCTGAGACTCACCCTTGTCTCTAGGGCAGTAGGAATATTGCTGAAACTCATTTGCAAACATCACACAATCGTGGCGAGGGTCCTTCAGTAAAGCACGCAGTCTGTTATAGTGCCTGTACAAGACAAAACAAAATGCATCTAATAAAGCAACCTTTAAAAGTTAACCCTTCTAATTTTTCTGAAGGAATTTTCCTTTTTTTATTCACACACAACAACACTAGAAGTGAGTGAAAAATACACAATGTGTGACAGTAAAATAAAGTAAAACCGATGATAAAAAATTATATTTGAGAGGTCGACCTGCGTCCACGAGTGTGCTGAACAGTCTGGTAGGCTGTCTGGGTCAAAACGATCCCCTGCAGCTCCCTGAACTCCAGTATCTCCAGGAAATCCCGAACCACTCCCACATCCGGAACCACATAGTGGGTCACATCACTAGACAGCACCTTCCCAACTGTTGGACCACAAAATGGTCGAGATCATATTGTAAACCATTATTGTCTCATCTAAATTGTAAACACAATATGAAAAATCATCACACATAGAACAAATTGATTGCAGGATGAATTACCAAACAAAAATATTTCTCACCAAAACATCAGATAGTAAATCACTGATCATTATCAGTGTAGTAGGGTGAAGAAGTGTTTTCAAACAAGATTTGTGACGTTTGCTTAATTACAACAAATCAACTGTAGGTTCGTACTAAACTAGTATGGAATGGTAAAGATCTGACATTATTCCAGGGGGCGTGACGTACCACATTTAGTCACCAGTAATGAGAATTACTGTAACTAAGTAAGTTAAGATTTTCTGAATCAAAGCAAGTTAACATTTACTAAAGCTATAGTTCAGTGTAAAAGGTAAAAACGTCGTATTTTAAGATTACCTCTTGTTAGTATACTGATGCGTTCACTATATCAAAAATGTCAAATAAAATTAACTACACATTTCATGTTGTTTTTTATTTTTTGGCTGTTTCATGCTCCTCTTCTTACCGTTGTGACAGTTCGCTTGACAGAAGGAGCTTCCACACGGCACCTGCTCCCTCACATAATGCTCCCGAACCACACGGACCTTTCTACCCTTTGAGCTGTTCAAATGTAAAACCTTCTCGGTTTTAATCATGACCGGATTATGCATAATAATCTACAGTTTGATATAAAAACATCAGTCAGGACTCAGGAGCCTCAATTCTTCTTTGCTGCCTGTTTATCATCAAGATGAGTTTCTCATTTTCGAAATGAATCTGCGCCATCTACAGGACTGGAAGACGAGTAATCAATCAGTCACGGAGACATTTATTTTAAATCATTTTTATTATTTATAATCATCTGAGAACCTACTGTCATGTTAATTCTCTATTAAATTTTTGTAAACTATAAAAATTCTTCAAATATTATAGGCTCAGAAGAAAGGTATTAGACCTGTGTCAGAAAATGATTCCCCAAAACAGACAAAAACATAGTGTGCATAGAGAAGTTGTGTCATAATGCTGGTCATTTCACACCATCTTGGATATAGCAATATTTAGAAATGAAGTTTGGTTTTGACATGATACTATAACTATTAGTCAAGTGAACAATCTTGTTGACTTTAAGAAAATCAAAGAACAATTCGAAAAAAGCAGACATGCCTATACAATCCAATAGACATTTTCTTCAGAGGGCGTATTACAGAAACCTTCTATCTTAAGTTTTAAGATAGTTTTAAGATCTGTCAAGACAAGTTAATTTAGAATTTTTCCCAAATTCGTATTACAGAAGAAAATCATAACTTGATTTAGGATTCCTATCTTACAAAATCTTATCTTATCTGTAGTTAAGAAATCTAAAATAAAATAGGTGTTTTTTTAAATTAAGTGCTGCAAAAAGAGAAGGTTTGATAAGCTTGGTAGGAAGGGCAAAGCCTATCACTATATTTCATGGGAGGCTGTAATTATTTATCAGTGCTTTGTCGTCAAAGTGCAGCACATCATTTGGGTGTACAAAAAGTCTTTCCACCATCAAACATCGCTGTTCTTCAGCTTGTATCATTAATAAATGTGAAGCCATTCTCAGACAGGGCTATTGTAATGGGATTTTTACTGCTGACTTTCAAATAATTTTGAAGTTAGGACACCAGTGGGGTTGTCCTAAAGTGAAGACAGTTTTTTTTTTTTTTTTTTTTGTTGAGTTAGAATGCTTCTGTAATACCCTTTTCCTAACCATAGTTAAGATACGATTATGCACAAGAAATATCATTCTGCAGCTTTTATCCTAAATAGGGTTCTAACTGATTTGTTACCAAACAGAGATCTTTCTGTAATATGCCCCCACATTTTGGTTCCTTAAAACATCCAAACAAAAGACACTACTTAAAATTAAAAATGTTTTTGATTGTTCAGTTGTGTAAAATTGCCTTGAGATTGATTTGGCAAATCACTTTAAAAATGACAATAATTTCTTAATTATCCTTTTGTCTTCACATGCGTGCAACATTAAATAAAGAGTCTTTGGCATCAGAGATTTGTTCTTATTGTGACCGTCCCTGTGGAAAGTTGGTCATCTGGATGCTGTCTCCTTGTAGTCCTGTATTGTAGTAACCAAGCCCATCAAACTTCAGGTCTAGTGGCTCACTGTTATCCAGTCGGAGAACTTTGAAAGGATGAGACAAAACAATTTAAATAACATCATGGAGGAAAAATGTTTCTGTATTATGTTCATATAAACCCTCACAGGTATTCGAATGAATCTCGGTTCAAAGTGATGCAAATATTGACAGGAGTGTTTTATATTACCTGGATCAGGTGACGTCTCTTCCACCAGTTTTCTGTGTGAAAAGTCTCTTCTATTCCTTCGATTCAGAATGATAAATGCTGCCAAGGCAATGATCCCCACTATAATTCCAGCGGCTAGGACGATAGCCCATGCCTGCCCTTTCTTGTTTTCAGTAGCATCTGTAATATCTGAGGATAAACCTGTAAAGACATATTACATGTTTATTGTAACAAAGACACTAACTTCTTCATCCAAAGATGCTCTCATAAAAGACAAAATTATTGACCAAATTAGAGAACAGAGTGATTTGTGGTTGCTTTTAATATGGAGTTCCTTGTTTAAAAATGTGAATGGAATCAACACCACCAGAGGGGTTAAAATGGTTGCTTTCTAAAAACTTTTTATAAGCTAATTATTCTTCAACAGGCCAAACACACCAAATCGAAATATCTATAATTATTCTGGATATGTAAATAGCCTATAACCTGTTCAGTTTAGTTAAGTTTATGATGCGGTTTGGACACAAATTGGTCAGTTAAACGAAGAGATAATGGGATTTGTTCTTCAATGTCAGGTATTCTGTGTCACATTGGTCCACACCTGACCTCGAAAGGAGCCCCTCCCAATATATGTGGGGTGAACACCACTCTTATTGTGAGGGAAGGTGAGGTGTCAGTAACTAGACACTCTGGCCCAGAGCAGAGGACAAACAAAGCCCGAAACCCAATCCAACACAGAGGAACATCAAATATGGCTTTTATGACTGAATTGAGAAGCTGAGAATAAAGGTTTAGCTTGAGGGATGAAATTAAAAGATTTGTGATCTTTGTGAACTATGGAAACTAACTATATGGAAACTATGGAAAGAGAGAAATAATGATTATAAAAGGTCAAAACACTATCAGTGTCCCAGATTTGTAGTGTGCTTTGTATTTACAGTTTAACTAAATCATTTTTGCCATATAGCCTACACTACGGTTCAAAGGTCTTGGGTCAATAAGATGTTGAATGAAGTCTCCTAAGTCTGCATTTACTTGATCCAAAATAAAAACAGTAAAGTATAAACAGAAATGTTGTAAAATCATTGTAAAATGATTTGTGAGTCTAACCTCTTTCAGAATTATCTTTGTTGTCAAAAGGTCCGGTCAGGTTTGCTTCTGTGTCCTCACTGTCTGAGGCAGGTGTTGTGATGTCCTCAGGGATGGCAGGTGGAATCACTGTTGTTGTTTCGTTTACTGGTGGTTCAGTTGGACTCACTGTAGCGTTGTACTGGACGCTCTCATCTTTTGTTGTGGTGGCCGGACTCTTAGTGGTGCTGTTGGTGGGTACATCGTCTGAGGGCAAATATGCAGAACCCGTTTCATCAAGGCTCTCTGTCGTGGTAGTCTCGGGATTTGGACTGGTATATGTGTCATTAAGAGCAGATTGATTTGTGTGCTCCGGCTCTGGTGTGGAGGTATTTGTGGCTGTCTCCTGGGTCTGTGTTTCATTGGATCCCGCTGAAGATTCTGCTGAAGTATCTGAGAGCTCAGAACTTGAATTAAGTGCAATCATAGTAGGTGGCGTTGTAGAAATGGGTCCGCCAAAACTGGCTTCCACTGTGTCATTGTCCCTGTGATCAGTGATTTGGTGTTCTGTGGAATTCTGATTTTGTTCGTCTCCAGTAAAAAAAACTGAGCCAAATGATTGTCCATCATCTTCTGAACTGCTCTCCATACTTTCTACCATTGGAACAGATGGTTGAACTGGTGGTTTCTCACTAGATGACTGTGTTTCGTTGTTGTCCATTGCCACATTATCTCTTTTCCACTCATCAGGTATCTGAGTGGATACTTGTTGGAATGTCTGAAGTATCAAGAGGAGTGTAAGTATGATGCCCAGTGGCAATTTCATGTTGGGTTCTTCTACCTGCCAAAATTAGACACATTACTTGTGTGAAGAGTGAATGTGCATATCACAGAAAACACTTTGGTCTCACTTAGGATAAATTCTCAAGATCAACAGCGAAAAAAAGAGCAACAATGTTCCACTTTTTTAAATCTGACAAAAGTTTTATTAAATATTCATTGCCGCTATAAATGTTGGCATCAATCAAAAGGTGAATTCTCATAATATTAATCAACATTTGGGAAAAGAAGCAATCCTAAGATGTCTCTCCTCTACAAAATGAAAATGTTCTTCAGTCTTTATTTCTCAGAAACCTCTGTTTAGCAGCCCTTTGTTCCACTCCCATGAGTCCTTTCAATGAGGTGTATCTAAGTGTATCTCTGTAATGTACACCATTCAACCATTTCACTGCATTGTAATAACAGGAGTTGAGCACACAATATTCTGTATTCTGTGTCTGGTATACAAATTACACACCCAAACTATATTTAGATGTACATTTTGAGTGAGATTATAACAAAACAAAAAAGGACAAAGTGACTCACACAAATACTTAATGTGACTTACATAAATACTGTTTTGTACCTTTTTTGTATATTGATGAGATATAGAAGTGCAGGCATAATGTCGATAATTGATATCTATATTTTATTTTAATGTGTTGTTGAACAGACAAATCCACACTTAACATGTGACTAACTGGGTAACTATTTCCATCACGTAGTGACATCATAGCTATTCCTGTTTGGCCAGTTTATGCCAACCACCAACAAAACTACAATTAGCAGTGATAATATTACAAAAAAAAATAGGAAGGAGTATTTGGGGTTCACATTTGTGACCTTTTTGTGTGTATTTATTATATAGAACATTTAATCTGCCATGTTATATCTAAACCAGATGCTGATTGCTAGTGGCATTATTATTTTTCTTATTTACAAATGTTATAAAGTTGTTGTAACAATTATTTATAACAATTCTTTGTTCTTAATTTAAAGGGCAATATATATGAAGTATTAAGTATTAAAGTACATGTCCATTAAATTAGAAATGTAAAATAACACAAATTTTATATTTATAATAATATTCGTAGAATGTGCCGAAACAGGTTTCCCAGTACTGAGTATGTGGCATCTCTTATGTTGAAGTTTGATCCAGGATTAAATAATACCGGTAGTCAATAACGCAATGTACTGAGAAGAAATGGATTAGGCAAATGTGTTAATCTATAGCCTAATATGATATATATTCTATAGGTTTGTTTAAAGAATTAATTTTTGGTTCATTTATTATTAGAGGTTCATTAGCGCATTCAGAAAAACGCATACTAATATGTCTAATTTTACTAATCATTTTCAGGTGTTATATGTCAAACCTCCCAATGGTAATTTATTATTAGTTATTTAATCCTAATGATTCCCTTTGAGGGATAAGAATTTCAATAGCCTTCATACCACTGACATCTAACACCTATTCTCCATTTTACACCAAACTAGCCCAGTCGAATGTGAAAGCAGCACAATTCCTCAATAGATTTCTATGTATTTATAAATTAAATGTAAATTAAAACTGTGTACCTTACCTGAGTGCTGCCTGCTGGGCTCGGGTGAGATGATCGAGGTTGAAAAAGAATTGTTTGAGTTCAGAGACTGTGCATCCAGAAATAAATGGCAAGGGGAGGGATCTGTCTCGCTTGTGGCTATCAGGAAACTGGCCTTTCCTGAATGTGCACCTGTAAACCACACCTTCCTGCATGCAAACAGACAAATAAAGCATTGATGTGCGTCATCTGTAACAACGACCTATGCTGAACGTCAATCTCCAGTCATACGTCAGTTATACATACCTCATCACTATACACAGGTTTATCCTGGAGGTGAGTTTTGAAGACTTTGAGCAAGTGAAATTCCCTGGAGGAAGAGCACCTGACATGATGGCTGGGCCTCTGAGCATTCCTCCCATGCCCTGTGTCCATGGCAACCCATAGGTTTCTCAGATCTGCTTTCATCCGCCCCATACCTTTGCAACATTAAACATTTTGTCCATGACAAAAGACACATGCTATTTTTACATGACCGATGACCTTGTGCATCATACGGGTGTCTTTTGTGGTAGTGGGGTCAAATTCTGCATTTTTACAATGTCATACTGATGGTGAAACTTTTAGGTATGTCTTTATGTGAGATAGTAGGGTTTGTTTCCAGTGCTTAATCATGGGCCTGTGAACAACCTGTGAAATATAATTGACTGGAATGATAGTAATTTGCCAGATGATTTGTACTTCCCACATTTGCCCAGCAGAGGGTGTATTATAACTTATTTTCTGCCCATTACATGATTGTTCTTGCATTAAATGTGGTCATTTCAGTTTCTGCTTATTGTTGTAAGTTACTACAATTATAAGGCCAGCAAAATGGCAGATGACCTTAATTTAATAAAGCATATTAAAAGCCCCCCCAGATTATCCTTCTTTATTCTCAGTATTATAAGATACTCAGTCTCAACAATAATGCTGACCCGCGTTTTAACTTTTATTCATTTTCAGGATATGAATTCTTGATATCAACAATTCAGTTTTCACTAGTTAAAATAATAGTTATTGATATCAGGAATTAGATTTCTACTAGTAACAATGGCAATTTTTGATATCAGAAATTACATTTCCACTATTAACAATGCTAATTCTTGATATCCACAATTAAATTTTCACTAGTTAAAATTATAATTCTTGATATCAGCAACTGAATTTCAACTAGTAAAAACTATAATTCTTGATATCTGTAATTGTATTTTCACTAGTGAAAAGTCTCCATTGGCTGCCATTCAAAATCAATTGTTGATATCAAGAATTGATTTCTTACTAGTTGAAATTCCAATTTCACATATCAGAAATACAATTCTTACTAGTAAAAACCTTTATTTTTGATATCAAGAATTCAATTGTCACTAGTTGAAATGTCTATTCTTGATATCAACAATTGAATTGCTACTAGTAACAATGTTCATTTTTGATATCAATAATTCCATTTTCACTAGTGACAATGTTAATTTCTGATATCATGAATGTAATTGTTACTAGTAAGAAAGCCATTTTAGATATCTGAAATTATATTGATATCAGAAATACATTTTCAGATATCAAAAACTAACATTTTTACTAGTAGCAATTAAATTGTTGATATCAAGAATAGACATTTCAACTAGTGAAAATTGAATTATTGATATCAGGAATTCGCATTTTTACTAGTAACAATGTAATTATTGATATCAAAAATTATATTTCTACTAGTAAGAAATCAATTCTTGATATCAACAATTAATTTTGAATGGCAGCCTATGGTGACATTTCACTAGTGAAAATACAATTACAGATATCAAGAATTCAATTGTTGATATCAATAATTATATTGTTGATATCAAGAATTCAATTGTTGATATCAATAATTATATTGTTGATATCAAGAATTCAATTGTTGATATCAAGAATTCTATTGTTGATATCAATAATTAAATTGCTGATATCAAAAATGTAATTGTTGATATCAACAATTGAATTGTTGATATCAAGAATTCATATCCTGAAAATGAATAAAAGTTAAAACGGCTTGCCATAACCCGCTATAAGAATTGAATCAGTACTGCTCTCTTCCTCGTCTGATATTACTAATAATATAAAAGTCATACAGGGGCTTTTTTTTGGTGAAAAGCCTGTATCATAAATGTGTTTTTATTGTAATATTTGTTGACTACTTTTTTGTTATGTTTAATAGTGAGTTGTCTGTCAAACTATGATCCTTCACTTGCTTTCGTTTAAGCAGCTGCAGATGTTAAAAATTATTTAGGCTAAATAATAAGCTTTAGTTTGTCATAAACTTCAGTAAAATGGTTAAGAGAGGAGTAGGCTATATGTGTGACAAAATGCTTAGTCTCTTTGTATTTGTATTGCAAGTCCAGTTTTAATTTAATTTTAATTCAGCCTATGTCTCTCCGTACATCACTCGCATTCTCTTGAGTTTATTGAGCGCCGTGTGATTCATTGTAACATCATAATGATCGCCACGTTCCTTACGTAAGTATTCGGTGAGTATTATTTTGAGTATCATGCATTTTGTAGCGAGTCGGAGAGTGATCGTGAGTAGCCTATGCTTTTTACTTTTGGGAATCTGAATGTTAATAAATCTTTTTATAACTCGGAGAAGAATTTGCTTATACAGTTTAATGTTACTGCCTGATGCACTACATTGAGACTAAATATGCTACGCAGTGGCGGTTTGTGTGGAAATGTTCTTGTAGGTATACAAATTGGGTTTGATTTTTTTAAATATAATTTTTTATAATTATGCTCCCATTATGCTCCAAAATTTAATTTTCCCTTTGTTATGCATTTAACGGCCACACTTTGGGCAGATACCTTTCTATGCTTCTGATTGTTACACTCTTGAATTTATGTATTTTTGTCAAATTCAGATGCTGTTTTTTTTACAGAAAAAGTGCCTAGAATGTTAACATAAACATTTCAGTTGTTATATTAGGCTACACATGGTCATCATCCAATTAGAAATATGATTAAAGTTATTAATAAACTGTTATGGGTAATAATCATTACAAAAAAAGAAACCATGGCAGTGTTTCTCAATGTGGGTTGGGCTGTTTTCAATTTGAAACTTTCTTGTAGAGGGAATAACCAACATCACATTTACTTTATTTACTTTCTTGACCCTTTAAATGAGGCAACTTCTGTTAAAGCCTTTTTAATTTTACATTTTGGGCATTGGAAAATTTTGTTTGCAGAAGGTTCCTATTCAAATTAATAAAATAAAATTAAGCCATAAACTGCCCCTGGAGAACAAAAGCCTGATGCCCACAGGCCAGACTATTAAACTATGGGGGCTTCACATCATAAAGCTATAGCACACTAGTTGTCAGAGGTGTAAAGTAAAAGTCCTGCCATATTCCACCCGTGAACTCTGCCAGCTGATTTCACTAGTTCTATCTCCTAGCTGAAAAACTGTGCTAGTTAGCAAACCCAGGTGATTTGAACAAAATACTGAGGAGGACTTTAACTTTCTGAACCTGGACTTTACACCTCTGCTAGTTGTCAAGCTCTGACTTCACAGAAAGCACTGTATTTATGGAAAACTGAATAAAACTAAATAAAATATAAATTGATCATTGCCATGACAACATGGTCAAATGCTTATCCGAGGAAACTGTTAGATCAGCGAAAGCTTAGAAGTTTTATTTTTTACAATTTATTTGGGGCCTCCTGAAATTTAAGACGTCATGGAGGAGCGGTGAACTGTATTTGACTGGAGCAACCTGATGGATGGTGAGGTAACAGACTTATGCAGTGACAGTGTCAAATGTGAATAATTACAATACTACATGAAATATGATTAGCAGCTGGACACTGAGAAAACACATCATGTCCTTGAGTGATGTTTTATTATACTGGAAGAAGCAAGCCAAACAATTAAAGCCATCATTCCCTTAAGGTTTTTAATCGTTTACCAGAAGTTTTACTCAAACTTTTTTATATATTAATGTAAGCCAAAAGATCTTTTAAATATAAGACAATATTTCTATGGCATCGGTAGAATGTTTTGTTCTATTAGATTTTTCTGAGTTAACTACTCTGAGATATCTTGCCGTTTTCAAAATTGATGAGTGAATTTTGATGTAGCCCAACCAACCATTCTTGTTAATTTGTAACTTTCTTTTATTACACCATAATTGCAACTGTGATTTATACAACAGTTAAAAAAAAAACAAGATGGTAATATTGAGTAACTTACATTTCTGACACAATGTTGCCTGTAATTTTGTCTGTTTTTGCACTAACAACGAAAGCAGTTATAGACAATGCTGCGTCTGAGTAGGTTACACACAACCGGTGATTCCTTCCCAAATGAATCAGCGTATTTTGAACAAATCGGTTTAGTGAATGATTAAATGACTTACCTGTTTCGTTCCTGAATGAATTCGTACTATTGTTGAACGAATCGGTTTAGTGAATGATTCACTCATGAACAGTCACCTACTGCTGTAACATGTTTAATGACTCCTTTTGTCTTTCTTGGTCATAAAATCTTTTTTTTTTTTTGGGGGGGGGGGGTTAATATGTAAATATTTACTGTTACGTCCCGTATAGATCTTAGGATTTTTTATTAGGGGTGTGTGGGTATATAACATTAAAATAAATGTGTGTGGGTCTCAAAATGGAGGTGTGGCTGTGAAAGAGGAGGATATAGACCAGTGTTTCACAACCTCTCCTGCAGGTCAGGTGTGCCATTTCAGGGTTAAAACAAAAACATGTCCTGTCAGGGGGTCCCTGCAGGAGAGGTTGAGAAACACTGATATAGACAGTTCAATTCGATTTTAAAAGTTTTTTTTTCCAAGTGCATAGTTCCAAGTGAAAAGAGTGAGAACAAGGCAAGGAAGGAAGGCGAAAGCTTGTGAAACAAAACAAAATAAATAGAACAAAAACACCTCTGATTTGTAACTAACTAAACTGACTAACAAAAGGAAATGTAGAAAATAAGTCTTCAGCATTAAAATACCCTGACACATTTTATTATGTACACTATGTAACAATTACCAAACAATTAGCACATTCACAAAATGAAAAATAATTGTAATTCTCCATCTAAATGAAATTAGGTGAACCTATGATTTAAACAGTATCTATGAATCCATGCACTACAATACGTAGAGGGATTATAAAGCTACAAACTGGCTTACATAACATATTTGTAGGGTTGAGACAAAATACACTCTCTGTTGCCCAACATGTGATTAAAGGAGAACAGACATACATTGATATATAAAGGTGTGTTACTGCTGGAATCTTCTTGGCCAACCATAAGAACCCAAACTCAATGACCACAAAGTTTTCCTTTTCTTCTCCCCTCTCTCCCTTACAGGTTTTTTCAACACTTTTTTCAACATTTTCAGCAGCTGCTTTTCCGTTTATCACACTATTACATAAACCCTGGAAAAATGTGGGAGTGGAGCTTAACTTCCCAGTCAAAGACCATCTTAGATAAAGAATTATAATGATTAATATCCACATAGTGGTTCAAAGTAAGAGGTTTTCTCTCCCTGTAGACATTTTGTGCCTCAAAGAACATCACAGATGTTTAGAAATCAGATAATTTCTTCTGATATTAATGCTTGTGCATTTGGGCTAATAAACTACTGAAGGCTCTTTTTTAACAGTTAAATTGAATAGATAAAGCACTGACCTACATAACATAATCACCAGGTACAAACAATTCAACAACAATTTTTGATTTGCAGTTCTGGCAGCGATATTAACCTTAGATATGGTGAACACATGGAGATGGTTTCAAAACAGTCTTTGCTAGAACAAAACAAATTGCGCAAACACTTAAGGGCATCTGGTGTGTGACTCAGAATAAGATCAGAGCTTAGAGCTACTCTTTTCCTGCTGACAATGGGAACCATTCACCTCCTGGGCACATGTGACTAGGCCAGCACAGAGATACAGCGAGAGCAGAAATGGATGAAGAAAAGAGAGAGAGAGAGAGAGAGAGAGAGAGAGAGAGAGAGAGAGAGAGAGAATCCAGACCTAAAATGCTTCCAGATTTGGATGAAATACAGAGAGAGATAATAAGAGAGAGACTTTCCTCAGACATGAGCTCAGCATCCTGCTTCACTGATGTATCACTGCTGATTGATGCCCTGAGGAGGCCAGAAACTGGCCTGTTGAGGACTTAAAAAAGTAAACTTGGAGAACCACTTCAGCTTAGATGTAGGGAATGTGAGATAAAACATTCCTTTGTGGAGATTATTTGACTGGAGATCTATCCATAAAAACACATCTCAAAAAACTAGGTCACTTGGACACATTTTTTGTTTTCAGCTGGATTCTGTCAATTACAGAATACACCACCCAAATAATTGCACAAACCATGCAGTGACATAAAACTTTATATTACACTAATCAATGACAGTTATTTAAAATGATTAATTATTTAAATTGTTTAAAATGCTGGTGATATATCAATGCTCACAGCCACTCAAACACACACAGATGTATATGAGCATATGCATGAAAAGATGCATCTGGAGAATTGAAGTACTTTCAGATTTTCTAATTCACAATGGGTTTTATATGCTGGGCAAGAACATCTCTGTGTCTTTTCCATCTTTATTTCATTCAACCCTTCATCCATCATTCTGTCTCACGGTCCTGAATCACATACTTTTATTGCAGAATGTATATGATGATTATGCAAATGTCATTAGTAAGATGTGATTCTTAGTTAGACTATAGTGTATACTACTAATTTCCACTACAGCAGATTAATATTTGGAACTTATATATTATCTATAGATCTGTCAGCTCCTTTCAGTTTTAAGGGGATTTACTGTCAAATACCCAGAACCAGATATGAGGAATGAAGACCTGGAGTCAAGAGTGCAGTCAATTGAAGAAAATTGTCACTGAAGATAGTTTGCTGAAAGCCACAAGTTCTTGGGAAATGAGAGTCGACATCGGAAGGAGGCTGCAGTTTCCGAAAGTGGTTCACACAGCCCTTTGTCCAGACATTGTCCTGGCTGTGACTCAGCGAAATTCTGTAAAATCATTCTAATCGAGCTGACCGTGCCATGGGAGGAGGGCTGTGAGGAGGCTCATGAGAGGAAGGCCTTGAAATATCAACCTTTAATCCAGGAGTGCAAAGACAAGGGATGGCAGGCATAGCTGTTCCCTGTGGAAGTAGGGTGCAGAGGCTTCCCTGCCAAATCACTATGGCGGCTGTTGTCAGCTTTAGCCATGGACGAGAAGAGCAAAAAGAATGCTACTGGTAGGATGGGAGAGGAGGCTGAGCGAGCTTCCTGCTGGATATACGTCCTTGCTTCAGGTTGAATGTTTCTCATTGGCTGAATGATTCAACAAGTCTGTCAATCTCCAATAATGCCAGTTGTTCCTTAACCTGTAACCAAGAATACTAACACACACCGACACACAGCTTCTTCAAGGTTGGATTCAGGCAGGCTCTAACTATAAACAGAAGAGTCTTCTCAAAACATCAAGATAATATGTTCTTTCTCACACCTTTAATCTAACTGGAAAATAAGGCTTTAACAAAGAAATGGTACCTTAAACTATAGACTTCAATGACCCATGTGACCATAGTTGTCAGGATACCCTAGAAAAGCAGATGTATGTATTGACACTTGTTGAAGACCTTTCTCAAACACAAAAAGAGTCCATATTTAATTTCTGCAAGCTGGGCTAAATGAGCAAGCACTGTTACTGTATTCCTAGCATGGGCCAGACCCTTAAGTCACCTCTCAGATATAAAATACAGACATTAGAGAGAACACATGAAAAGAACATTTCAGTAATCACACTGGTAACTTCTATAACTAAGTAAAATCTCATAAGCCTATTAAGTTATTCACTCAACTTCAAATTCAAATTCACTTCAAATATTGATTAATACCTTGATTATAATCACTCATTAGCTATACTTCACAGTCAACACTTTTGCACTGTTTGAACAAGTGGTTTATAAGTGCAAAAAAAGGTTGGCTTTTGTAGCAACGTTCTAACAAAAACGTCTCGGTTACGTATGGTAACCCTCATTCCCTGAAGGAGGGAATGGAGGTATACGTCATGACCGATGAATAGGAATCTCGCTAGAGAGGCCAATCCACTTTGAGTGAAAGTAAACGAGGAGCAAAGTAAACTTTTTGCTGAGGAGCAAAAAGTTCCTGCCCTCAGGAACAAAAAGTCTGACCTGGCCAGTGTGATTGTCACCCGGTGAGTGCCGTGATGCCACGCCCATCTCGGGACTCAACCATGAAGCCAGTGCTGAAGCGGTCTCATATGGAGCATACCGAGAGGTGTTACCGCTGCTGCCGCTGCCATATGCCCCAGAAGCCTCTGAAAGAGTTTTAGTGGGACCTTTGAACGTATTCAGGCAGTTCAGCACCGACCGAGCGCGTTCCTCTGTTCCTCTGTGCGACCGAATCCAACTCCATACCGAGAAAAGAGATCTTCAGCACGGGGGAGAGTTTGCTCTTTTCCCAATTGACCTTGAAGACCCAAATGGCTGAGGTGCCTGAGCACGAGGTCCCTGTGTTCGCATAACTGATCTCGAGAGTGTTCTAGTATGAGCCAGTCGTCGAGATAGTTGAGGATGCAAACTCCCTGTTCTCTCATGGGAACAAGGGCTCCCTCTGTGACTTTCGTGAAGACACAGGGAGACAGGGACAGCCCGAAGCCCGACAGGACCTTGTATGCTCGACCCTCGAACGCAAAGCGCAGAAATGGCCTGTGTCGAGGAAGAATCGAGACATGAAAGTACGCGTCCTTCAGGGGATAGATGCATTCGAAAATGCGTTTCTGCGTGAGCATTTTGAACGGTGGCTTGTGGAGACTCCGATTCAAAACTCGCAGGTCCAAGATTGGTCGTAACTCACTGCCTTTCTTGGGTACAGTGAAGTAGGGACTGTAGTACCCTGACCTCATATCGGCTGGAGGGACCGGCTATATCGCGTTTTTTGCCAGTAGGACTGCGATCTCTGCCCGCAAGACATGGGCATCGGCTGCTCTCACTGTAGTGGAGTGGATGGCCCGAAACTTGGGGGGACACCAGGCGAACTGAATCGCATAGCCGAGCCTGATGGTCCGAATGAGCCAGCGAGATGGACTGGGGAGCTCTTTCCAGGCTCGCAGAGACCGTACAAGCGGGACCAAAGGGACCGTAGGCGTACCCGGAGTGGGGCAGCGAGGTGGAACACAGGGACCTGGCTCGGGAGGCTGTCTCTGGGAGGCGGCCCGTAGTGGGGTCTGAGTGTGCTGTGCAACACTTACCTGATTCCACGAGGCAGGAGGCACAGGAGGCGGCTTGGATGCATTCTCAAACTGCACGCTGCTGCCCGCTGGCGATAGAACAGGTGGATGGGAGTGGAGGATTCTCTCCTCCCACTGCTCTCCGGGCCCTCTTCGGACCCAGTGATGGAAGAAACCGCTCTTTTATTGAAAATTTGGGTACCGCTGGTTTTAAGGCCAGTGGCGGAACACAAATAAAAGGGAACAAAATATTTTCCACCCGGCCCTCTTCCAGGGGAGGGAGTAGTGCGGTCACCATCTCCTGGAGAGCAGTCCCATCCTTCTCCGGGTCGCCCGTCCTAGGGACACTTACCACTGGCTTTGCCGCCCCTCTTGGTGGGGACCTGGACGGGCGGAGCGGCCTGCCTTCGACTGGCTCCTTGGCGCCGCTTAGGTGGAGGACCACCATAGTGGACATCGCACGACCCACGGTGACCTTCGTCGCATCCAGAAACACACAGGTAGAGTGACATCTTTAAAAAGACGCACTCTACCCGTGTAAGCTCTTTTAGGGACTGCTCTCCTTGGTGCTGAAGCACGCAGGGGAACAGTCACAGCAAACACGGACAGGAATGTGCACCTGTCGTGCGCTGTCTCTCTCGCTGGTGATTTTACCAGCCGTAAGAACAGCTTTTCAGCGCTCTCACGGCACACCTTACCAGCTGTAAAAACAGCTTTTTTTGTTTTGCTCAAATTTGAAAACAAAAAAGAGATCGCCCACACTGTCGTGGTGTATCGCCCGCACCAGATTGGAGAGGTCCCATTGAAAGCTCGCACTCGTTTGAAGAAACACTCTTGGTAGAGAAAACAGCATCGAAGTGCTCAGCTCCAAAGCAAAAAGCTGAAGTGTAATCGCACCTTCTGCTCATTATTACCCGTGCTGGCTGAACAGCTGATGCAAATCATTGCACGCCAATGTGCATTGGCTCGTTTAATTTCACTCAAAGTAGATTGGCCTCTCTAGCGAGATTCCTATTCGTCGGTCACGACGTACGCCGAGAGTGACCAACTGATAGGGAACACTTCTTCCGCTCCAACAATAATGGATTTTTCCTAGAAACTATAAAAAAAGAGTCTGATGCCTGAGAGAATTTTATTTTTAGTTTATGGCAATAGGCACAAGACTCACAGCCATCTGTTTTCAGAGTTTCTGTCACACTTTTATCCCTGTTCTCAATAAAGAGTTTACAAAATATTTCTGTTAATTATGTTATTGACCATGTACAACAGTGATAGATTTTTTTTATATATTTTTTTTACATATCCAATATAATTCATTATACATTTGCAATGTCATTTTTGTCATATATATCAGCATGTACAAAGCACCTTGCAGTAAAAAAAAACAAAAAACAAATACAGTGGCAAAAACACAGGGCTACAAATTTAATTTACTTACAAAGTATTTTATTAAATGTGACAGATATTTTTAAAAGCCCAGAATGACCTTGGCACTTTCCCTCTCAATCCTTTTGGGAGGAATGTGGAGTTTAATTAGAAAGAACTCAGCTTGGTTGAGTTCAGTACAATTGTCCACATCTCTATCTATCTATCTATCTATCTATCTATCTATCTATCTATCTATCTATCTATCTATCTATCTATCTATCTATCTATCTATCTATCTATCTATCTATCTATCTATCTATCTATCTATCTATCTATCTATCTATCTATCTATCTATCTATCTATCTATCTATCTGTCTGTCTGTCTGTCTGTCTGTCTGTCTGTCTGTCTGTCTGTCTGTCTGTCTGTCTGTCTGTCTGTCTGTCTGTAAATTACTTCTTTTTCTCAATCTTATGATAAATTTTTTTCTACAACAATCTTACATTGACATCTCAAACTGTTCATTCCACTTGACACTAGACCTAATTTCCCCTGCAACTTAATTGACTAGCCCTAGATTAACATTGTGCAAACATTTGCCTTTTTTTTCATCAGCTTCCTTTTCTGGGAAAATGGCTATTTTCTGTCGCAGTGTGATGGGACATGGTGTGGCGTGATTTGCCTGACTCTGACAGTGTCTTGGGCACAATGAGGGCATTTATAGACCTCAGACGTAGTGAGACAGAACTGCTTCTGCGGCAGCGTTCCTGGCAGATGCATGGAGGTTTAACACTACCGCAGCTATTCCTGTTGAGCACACTCCAACCATTACTGCACCAGAGAAAGCCCAGTGTAGGTCCACTGTTGGACTAGCGTGGGTCTCTTCCAACTGCTTCAGTGCTCCCAACACTTACTGCATATGGAAAGCATGCGTGATCCTCCTCCCTGCGTTAAATAAGGACCTAGATTCTCTAGTCTAAACATTTCCACTATTTGAATATTTTGCACACCTTAGGAGTGTGCTGCAACACTTGGTTATAATGAAAATTGAAGCGTGTTTATGTATGTGTTCTCTGACTCTCCTTATAGCCTTTATTCTGCTTTTATGTATGATGGTGTTTAACAGCCGTTGGAAAGACCAGCGGCTCTGTGTGCCCATGCCAGTTAAAATGAGCTTGCCTCTTTTAAACATTTTGTAATGCTGACATCACTGTTCTAGTCAGCAGGAGATCCTTGACTGGATCAAGAGTGACTCAAAACTTATAAGCCTCTTAAAAACGTGATACATTATATGGCCTTTCACCAAAATTCTGCTTTAAAGCATAAACTCTGATATATGCTGTGTGAAGTAGCACATTTTTATTTGACACATTAATAGTAAACTCATATTGTCAGTTATAGTAAACTTCTAAGTGAAAATATTTTTAATTTGTCATGATGTCGGAGTGATTTGTACTATATCTGTTACAACACTTTTCAGAATTAGCCCACGCATTTCACCACAGACCATACTTCAAAGCTACGGCTACATAATATTTACACAATGTTTATCTTTCAAGAATCTTTTCAAGATAACATTATTTTTCCCAGCAAAACCAATTAATACTGATAAACATTTCATTAAATCAACCCCCTTTTTTTGTTTTTTATAGTAAATGTAGTGTTTTGTAATGTTCTTTTTAATTTATCTTGCTCCCTGTGTTTTTATTTTTTCACTTCCTTATCCTTTCTGTACATTTGTCTACACTCTCTCTCTCTCTCTTTATTTTTATTTTTTTTATTTTAAAATGCAGAACTTTTTCTGTGAAGGTTGGGTTTAGGGTTAGAGGATAGAAAATGTGACAGTGACAACATCAGTACCAGTTGTTGAACATCACAATTTTACTGAAATTTGTATTTATTTGTTTTTTTATTTGTTTGTTTGCTGTTTAAAAACACTTTAAATTTACAACATTATGATAAAAGAAGCACAAGTGCAATTAAATGTATAATAATTTAATAGGTTAAAAAGGCTTTTGTTATGAATTGCTCCAGTTTTTTTATTTGTCCCCTTTTTTATAGTCCAGGGTGATGAATTGAGCATAGACTTGTGTGCAAAAACATGGAAAATGTCCCTCATGCCAGACAGATCATCATTTATAGTCTTATCCATATTTGTGTTGGTAGCTGTTGCTCTGTCTCTCTCATTTTTCTCTCTCTTCTGTCAGATTTACCCGTATTGCTTGTTATTTTCAACATTTTTTGAGGGGACAAGGAACAGGGAACAGAGTGAATCTCTCTCTCTCTGTCTCTCAGTCTTTTACCAGACTGTCCTTGAGCACTCATTTTTTCCACTCATTATGACAGAGAAGTATACATACTAAATCCTCCAGTGCCTGCCTGCAGAGTCAGTGTACAAATGACTGCAGTCTTTGGCTGCTACTCCTGCTGTGCTCCAAACTGATTAATAACTCAAAAACCTGCACAACCACTTAGTTTAATCCTACACAAACACCAAAGTATTTACAGGGAAGCTTTAAAACGAAATTTAAGCCAGCATAACCCATTTAATACTTAAGTTTATTTAGCATAAGGTGCAATACTAGTAATGCATCACCTGAGTGGGGAAGAACTCTTACACTGACAAAAAAAAAAAAATACCCTCATCATGAAGAGAACAGACATCATTTTGAAGGGAAGGGGACCCAGCAAGCAATTTTGCATTTAAAAGACGTCTAATAGCCGTCCAAACACAGCCCTGACATCTTGACTAAAACAAGGCAAAATTTGGGCTGTCAGTGAAAATTGTAATAGGCTAACCATAGCCCAAGAATAGACGCACAGGCTATGCGGTAGATTTTTTCTTGTTATGCACCTGACTCCTAATTACCTGGGGTCTCTCTAATAGACACCACAGTCGACACTTAATATCTAAATTCGGGTACATTTTGTTCAAGTGGTAGAGTGTTAGGCCTAAAGGAGAAGTAGGCTTAGATGTTAGAATTATGATTAGTTTGATATACAGTTTACTATTCTATTTATTGCAACCCCAAATCAGAAAAAGTTGGGACATTTTGTAAAATGCAATAAAATCAAGAATCTGTGATTTGTTCATTCTATTTAACCTTTTATTGGCTGACAAAAGTACAAAGAAACGTTTTCCAATGTTTTCACTGACCAACATAATTGTATTTTGTAAATATGAACAAATTTTGATTTTGGTGGCTGCAACACACCCCAAAAAAGTTGGGACAGAGACCAAATAAAAGTAAAAAGATTATCCAAATTAGATTATCCAACTCTTTTGAAACAGTCCACAATGAGCAGGTGAATTGGTAATAGTTGAGGGTATCGTGTTTGGGTGTAAAAGTGCTTCTCAGTCTTTTTAAGCAAAGATGGGTCATGGCTCATCACTTTGTGCCAAATATCTTGAGAGAATTGTCAAACAATTAAAAAATCACATTTCTCAATGCAAGATCGCAAAGCATTTATGCCTTTCGTCATCTTCTATACATATTGTCACAATATTCATGGAATCCAGAGAAATCTCAGTCTGTGTTGGGTAAGGCAGTAGACCTCTGTTGAATGTGCGTGACCTTTGAGCCCTCAGATGGCATTGCACAAGATACCATCATGCTACTCTGTCGAATACAGCCACATGTGCTCAGGAGTAATTTGGAAAACCGTTTTCACTGAACACAGTCTGACGCTGCATTAAGAAATGCCACTTGAATCTCTGTTACGCAAGGAGAAAGCTTTACATCAGTTCTATGTGGAGATGCCAGCTCATCTCAGATGGTCTAGAAGAAAGTGGGAATGTGTGCTGTGGTCAGATGAGTCCATGTTTCAGCTTGTTTTTGGGAGAAAATGGACACCGAGTTCTCAGTCCCAAAGACGAAAGGGACCAACCAGACTTTCACCAGCGACAGGTGCAAAAGCAGACATCTGTGCTGGTATTGAGGTGCATCATTGCAAACGGTATGGGTAACTTGCATTATTGTGAAGGTACCATTGACATGGAGGCAAGTATTTGGATTGTACAGAGACATAAACTGCCATCAAGATGACATCTTTCCTGGGAAGCAAGACAATGCCAGGCCTCATTCTGCACATGCTAAAACTGAGTGGTTTCTAGACACTCTTCACCATAGAAGGGATGTTCCTGCCTGTTTACTGCAATCCATATATGTCTCTTATGGAAAATGTATGACCCATCATGAAAAGGAGAATCAGGCAACGATGACCACAGACTGTTAAGCGGCTGTCTTGTATCAGACAAGATTGGGCAAATATTCCACTAGCAAAACTCCAACAATTAGTATCCTCAACTCCCAAATGATTAAAAAGTGTAATTAAAAGGAAAGGTGAAGTGACACAGTGGTAAACGTGCCTCTGTCCCAACTTTTTTGGGGTGTGTTGCAGCCATCAAAATCAAAATTTGTTCATATTTACAAAATACAATTATGTTGGTCAGTGAAAACATTGGAAAACTTGTCTTTGTACTTTTGTCAGTTAAAAAAAGGTTAAAAAGAATTAACAAATAACAGATTCTTGATTTTATTGCATTTTACAAAATGTCCCAACTTTTTCTGATTTGGGGTTGTAAAAAATCCATCACACATACAACAAGTCAAATACATCAAACCAAACACCTTGTAATCACTGTTGACTTTGCTTACATGATGTACAGTAATATAATACATCTTGCTAGTTATTTTGGCAAAAACGACATGTAACCAAATTCAAGTTTTTTTGGCAAGAAGTGGGTTACTCATAGCCAGACTGTCGGGTCTATAGTTAAACTAGATGGTAAAATGACGGCTATTGCTTGCTGGGGAGGTTCAAGTTTTTGATTAAAGATTTTGAACAAAGATGCTTTAAGCCAAGGTTAGCAAAAAAGCATAATGTTGTGGTTAGCAAGGAATGACACAGGAGGGCGTTTTTATCTTTATTTCTTTTGAATGGATGTCAATGGAGGAGAAGCTTCACTATGCTGAATAAACTGCTTTTGAGGGAAAACAGCTTATCATTTAATGAAGCGACAGCCTATCGGCTAATCTTTAACATGACTGCCATTAAACATTTGTTTTGGATTGATCTATTTTTAGAGTTTACCCTGAAAAAAATGCTCTTTTATAAGAGAAGTCACTGACAATGTTGTGGCAGCTGTGATTCAGTTTACGGCACTTCTCATTCATTTCTATGGTATCCGCAAACAGCGATTAACTGTCGAAAACTCTGAAAGAAATACGACGTCAAGACCCATTATGTGATGTGTTATCAAGGCAGATGTGATCCAAGTTAGCCATTATGCTTTCTCCAATGATAGAGCAGCCTCGACTATGTCCAGATACCTTCAGATGAACAAATCATGCTTGCAATACCACAACTATACAATACTGTTCAAAGTTCAGGGTTTAAAGTAGGCCTACTTGTGTCTCAAATGCTCTGCATGACATTTTAAGCAGAGAGGAGCAAGCAAAGGGAACCATATACATGTGTTTTGGAAGTTTCGATGACTTCTTACAAGCAACCCAATAAATCATCATGGATTAATGAATGGGGAAAAAAAGAACCAGCATAGAGCCTTTCCACATGTGTAGCTCATTAGAGTCCGTGGTTCTTTCTAAACATAAACATCCTCTGATCTCACTAATATGTACTAGCATTTTGGGAATTTACCAAATTACACAACAGGGAAAAGGGGGCATTTGTTTATTTCTTTATTTTATTGTTTATGCATTTCTTGTTTGGCCCTTCTTGCTCACTGCAGAGGTTTGTTTCCATTTGTGATCAGTGAGTAATACTCTTAGCATAATCATTTTGGCATAGCTTAAATGGAGACTGATGCACTCAGACTCTTAATAATGGAAGACAAAATGCCCCCCCATTTTTGTTTTGTGCTATGTGGATACCCTGAGTAGACAACAGAAGAAGAGTGTAATTCTGAACTTATGCCAGGAAAGACTGACGAGTAGAAGATGAGGCATCCCTACACATAAAGAGGTGCCTATAGTACAACTGGCACTGATTATTAGACTGATTTAAGTTCTGATCTGACCTTTCACATACTTTTGCATACACTGAGCACATTTAACACCTAACCTAGATTACCATACCTGGGTAAATATTGGGCCAATTAGAGTTCAGATTCTGTCTTTCTTGAGGAACGAGGCTAAATGCAGGACTGTAATGTGCGTGTATGTACATTCGTCTCCGAATATTTCCATATGGAAAATGTATAAATTAATAAAGGGGTTTTTAGGGGAGCAGTTGACCACAAAACAGCTGGAAAAATCTCTTCAGCACTTCTTCAACAAACAACTCCAATTCCTTCGATTCTCCCTGTGGAGATTTACCCCAAGTTCCCTCCCTCCCTTTGCTTCTGCAGTCTGATTGCTGTGGACCTTTATGTATGGTGAGGCAGATCTGTATCTATAATGGCAGGTTGCAGTATAGTGGTTAATGCATTTTATGCATTTATTCTTTAACTCACGTTTAAAACTTTCTTGTTGTTGTCCCTGGGTTGTAGTCTTAGTTTCAACATTTTTATGTACAAACGGATCTGGTTTGTTTTTAGTCGCTGAGTGTATTATTTAGTTTGCACTGATTCATTTAAATGCAGGGCTATGTAATTATGCTTTCTTCCAGGGATCAACACGGCTCCTAGAATTGCGTCATGAAGCTTTTTTAACTTAATGGACTTGTAAAGCCAGAGGTTTATAGAACTGGGCAGTAGAGCAGCTATCAGAGAGGCTGGTGTTAGGTCACCATTGGACTGATTTCCTGGAACATGTGTGTGTGATAAAGGAAAAACTCAAAGGGACCAAAGTCTTCATTAGCCATCTGACGCATCAGGCAGCTTGTAACCAAAAGGGATTTGTAAATCTTCATGCTTGTCTAACCTATTAGTTGTATTCAATGTGTTTGAGTGCACCTGTTGATTGTTGCATTCAATTTAGGGCTTAAGATTGGGACAGTGATTGCTTTTAACATTCTATAGCATCCCATATTGTCATCTGGCCCTCATTAATGGGGTTCCCACCCCAGAGACTGCATGTAAGCTTCAAAATAGTATTATAAAAGTTGTCCATTTGTTCCAAGTCTTCTAAAGCAACAAGGCTGTGTTGTTTGAGTAACAGAACCAAATTTAAGCTGTAAAAATGAACAAAAATATATTTTTTAGTTAGATCTTTTCAATGAATCACGTGATACAAAACAGGTCTAGAAGATCCATTCTTGAGTTCAACTCACTGACTCATTCAACCAGTCACAGCTGACTAAAAGGAAATTAAGTTGCAGTCTGCTCCACACACATATTGTATGATTTCAGAGCACTTAAATGAACTACTTTTATGACATATTTATGGTACTTTTGTGTCTTTTTTAAGCTTAAAATATTTGGTCCTCATTCATCATAATTATAGCAGAATGTCTTTAGAATTTCACCATTTGAGGATGAAAGTCAGGTTTGGAATGGCATGAGGGTGAGTAAAAGATGACAGAATATGAATTTTTGCTTTAAGTTGCTTTTTTGTATGAACTATGCACGCACTACTTTTTGTGTGTGTGCCTGTCCTCTCTGAGGTCTTCAAATAGGTTCTGTAGAACATGATGCCGGTGTATTCTGTTTCATGGCCCCACTGGCCGTGTTCCTCCAGCATCTGTATCTTTTATGAGCGTCTTGCTCAAAAGCTTCAGTAATTGTGTCTTATTGCCCAGCGGAAAATACTATGGATTAATGAAAAAACAACTGGTCTCCCATAATTCTTCCCTAAAAAGATTAGAACTGGCCCGGAGTTCTAGTTCATGCAAGGTTCATGGCATTTAACTCAGTGCCCATTTTATCCTTGCCAAGCTGATGGCATGAATTCAGTCTAACCACAAAGGAACCGTGTGCATTTACTTAAGAGGCCGCCCAAGGGCGACATGATGACTTCAGAAGTATTTATGATGCATCCTCTAAGTGAAAAGTCTGGTGGAGGAGTGCAACTCATAGCATAATTCTAAGCAACAGTTAGGGCAGTATGATCATTTTATGTGAGCTTAACCTGAACATTTGAAAACTATGAAAAATCCAGGAAGCTAACAATACTACAGACCCCTGTTATTAAGATCATTAGCAGGGCAACAGTGGGGGAAGTTCTCCAGGAGCTGGCATTGTTCCATCCTCTGGGGTTTAAGAGACGTGCTAAGCGTGGAGAGAGAGTGTGTGTGTGTGAGAGAGAGAGAGAGAGAGAGAGAGAGAGAGAGAGAGAGAGAGAGACGGCCCCCTTGTAGTGGATATCTGTAGGAGGAACATTGGGGGAACCAGGTTCAAAGGGGTATAGGGCGTCTGAGAAGAAGTACTGAAGACCATAAAATTAGAGCACTCTATAAAGAATATATTCTAGTGGAACAACTTCCAGTGTAGTGGGAAACAAGACTCTTTTTCTTTCTCTCACATACTCTGATTTTCTCCCTACTTTTCTCCACCCCAGCTCATGTTCTGGTCTGTTCTGCATCTGTGGTGATTTTTTTTTTTTTTTTTACTGGGGTTTGAGGGAGAGCTAATATTCTACAGGAACTTTGCTTCCTAGCATCAATGAGATGGTAGGGCACACATCCGTGCCATAATGAAGAAACATCAGTGCGGTATTCCCTTACTACCTCATGTTCACAGACAAATACCAGACTGAGAGACTATTTGCCAGGGATTTAATGTTGTCAATAACACATGAGCATCTTGAAAGTTTTGTGTTGTGTGTGTATGTAGTTTGTGGGTATATGTGTTTGCTTAAGAGCCATATCGTGAAATGAAGCATGCTGGCAGTGTCTGTGCAATGTCTGTAAAAATGATGAAAGAAGGCTTTAAATCCAACAAGGCCAAGCAAACGAGGCTTTCCGAGGCTTTGAGAATCCATCTTCATACATCAGATATGACATCACCATTTTTCCACAAAATGTTTGCCGTTTATTTTTCATGGAATGTGTGGTTCATTAATGCCTTGGGCTTTATGAAAGCGGACAGAGTATATAAGTGTGAGCTCACTGCTGTTCACCCTCTGACTCTCTCTACAGGGGCCTTCACAGGAAAGAGAACGAGTAGCACATCCTGATGCAGAAGCAGAACAGCTCCTGCTCGGTCTCACGCTCTGTCACGACCTTTCGTCATCACTCAGACATCCTCTTTAGGTAATCGCCATATGGAGCTGAAACCTGTCTCTGAGAAGTAAGACCTCCAGTATAAAGAAAGCACCCTCTTTGCAGAGGCCTGTCAGACACACCTCCAAGACAAATTGAAGAGAGAAGCGTGCAGGGTGGCCATCTGCAGTGTCTGCTTTTGTCTAAAGTGAGGACAGACCCATTTTTTGCTTTCCACTCTGGCATAACATGTATTTTGAGCATTAAACTGACACAAGTGTGTCACTGCAAAAGAGAGAAAAATATAAGCATTTCTATACAAAAGTGACCAAAAGCACACTGAAAATGTATATATTTATACAAATAGATATATGTACACAAAAAACCTTTGTTTCCATCCATTTCATTTGTCACGATAATAATGGTATTTATTCTAGATTTAATGGGGTTCCAGAGTTTCAAAAATCAGCAAATCAACTTAAGTTTTTAATATTTTATTGGCTTGATTGATTTTGTTTTTACAGTGCAAAGGATCAGATTTCCATTTATTCTATTTTCAGCATCTTTGTGGCAGTGTTTAAATGTTGCACTTGATTTTTCTCTTGTTTTGAACACACAAAACTGGACAAACTATTCCATTACTGTGCAATGATTATAGCCAGTTGTTTTTAATAAAAAGAGAGTAGCCTACATACATAATGTAATAACACAATTATCCATAAAATTGTTCATCGTTGTTTTACCATAATGTTTGTCTTGTGTCATTCAGTCATTTTTATTAGATTTGTATGTTTAGCCTGGTCCAGTCTAATTAACGTGTATTTTGTAGCTTTCAGGGGCTTTAAAAACTAACGCAAACTCGAGTTCCTTTAATGACAGCCCATGTAATGTGTGCTGCCTTTTAAGTGAAGGAGTGACGGGCTTGTAATTTGAGAGTCTGACCGGGGGTATTATTACCTAAACCAGCACAGAGTCTGAACGGTCCAGATGTTGAAACAGACACAAGGAAGGACACGGCGAGGGTTAATGTGGCTCACGCCTGTTGATTTCGCCAAAAACACAGACCACAGGAAAGGGCACTGGAAAGTTGCATTCCCGAAGTGCGGACGTTTCTGTGTGATTTAGCTGTTTCGTGTCGGGATTACTCGGCATTTCACGCTCTGGACATGCGTGGGGCTGGAGCAGGGGGGCTTGTGTGAAGTTTGAGGAGCATAGCTGAAGGTAGCCTACTATTGACTGTGATAAGGCAGAGGTGGGTATGATGGCTTCCCCTCTGTTCATGCTGATAGCCTGCCTGGTCTCATTGCGTCTCGGAGGAGCTTTCTTTTCGGGACCCCTCCACCCGGAGATGTCCAACGGAACTTTTCATCATTATTTCGTGCCGGACGGTTATTATGAAGATAACGACGATCCCGAGAAATGCCAGATGCTGTTCAAAATGACCGACAATCGCAAATGCACCCTGGAGGAGGACCAGGACTCAGTGATCCGGGACGATTTCACCATCATCAAGCGGCACATCGAGGACGCGGCGCGTGTGCTCGAGGGCATCGGGAAGAGCATCTCTTTCGACCTGGACGGAGAAGACAGCTATGGGAAATATCTGAGACGGGAGACGACCCAGATCACCGAGGCGTTTTCCAACTCCGAGAAGTCTCTGCTGGAGCTGGAGGTGAAATTCAAACAGAGTCAGGAAAACGAGCTGAAAGAGGAGCACAAGATCGGCGACGACTTCCTCAACATGATCGTGCACACGCGTGACGTGTTGAAGGAGACACTGGACATATCGCTGGGACTGAAGGACAAGCACGAGCTGTTGTCACTCATCATCCGGAGTCACGGAACCCGGTTAAGTCGCCTGAAGAACGACTATATGAAGGTGTAGAGGACTGTTTGTCTGCCTTCAGTAAGCAGGCAAATCTCAATCTGTCTCTATGGCAAGGCGTTTTAACATTCATTTCTTACAATTAACTAGTATGTTACTTGTAGGCCTACTTATTTTTAGTAGGCTAAAAATTACTAATCCCACCAACTGTTATCTTTTTATTTTGCATAGAAACCATTCATTATAGGCATATAGGTTATTAAAAAGTCTCATACAGTAACTATCTAAATAGTCTTGCTTTATTTGTACTGTACTGTATTTATTCATGGCAAATACCTGTTTCTGAGACACTATCTCAGTTGTTAGTACAAGTAATATTTGCAATCTCACTAGTTACAGAGCAAACACTGGTCTAATAAATAGGTCACAGTTTGTATTTAATTATTAGCATATGAAACTAGAATATAGGCTATATTTCAGTAGTTACAAGAACAAAAGGAATAGTTACTATTAAAACTAGTATAACAGCAAAAAAATAGAACTCATAGCCCTACTAGTCAGAAGTGAACCACAGATCCCTGTAGAATTCACTGGAGGAAAAATAGGAAAATATTCAGAATAGTCACTATCGCGATAGTGAGTAGCAGAAAATAATTAATAGATGTACAATTTATTAGTATCTAAAAATAAGTACTAGCAACAAAAATATAGGCTACTACTCATTTTTAAGGAATAAATGTTTTTTCTCTGTTGCTACTTGGCAAAAATTATGCAGCTATTTTGTGCAATAAATGAAAGCCATTATTCACTTAATAGCAGCAATCATACATGATGGACAGCCATTAAATGCTTTAAACTTGGCAATATTACTGCCATTGAGTCTTTAATGACATTTGCAGCTTATTGTAATATGACTAGAATCAACCAATATGGAGGTTTTACCTCTAAGAGGAGACATACAAAACACTGAGTTAGATTCATTGTTAGGTTTCTCACTATTTTCTCAGATAATAATGGCTTGTTTTTGTGGAAACATTTGCTCATTTGCATTGGCATTACTTGAATGTTTCAGTGAAAATTCATGTTGGGTAAACAGAAGGAATATAGTTTTCATTGTAAAAATGTTAGCTGTCATAATCATATTTACATTCTTATAAGAGCATGTACATGGAATAGTTTTTTAAACATTCAGTCTGACAATCCTCCAAAAGATATATGGCATGAACATATTAAAAACATAAATTTTATTATTATTATTGCTTTCTATGATTTATTCGGAGGAACACATTTGCTCTTCCTTGTATATGTTATGTTTTGTGTGCCCTAAGAAATCTATATATTTTATGACAAGCTTTTATAATATTAAACTGTGAGTGTTTATATTTTTTGAAAAAGCTTAACAGAATTCATTTTATGAAACTGTGCGTGTTGCATTCTTGTACAAGTATTCTTGTAATCCTCTAAGAAGTAATGGGAAAATAACCATCTGGGATGACATATTCCAGACAAACCAAGATGACTGCGGGCAGGAATATTGGACATAAAGCGTTCTACCATGTGTAGTTCCATTCCTGAGATATATGTTGTGTATATTCCTTTTTGTAATAAAAATGTTCAAGGAAGTTTGTGTGTGTGTGCTAGGAATCACATTGTTTTAAAAAAACATAAAAGTAATTGTTCACAGAAAATAGAAATTCAGTTACTCACCTTTATGTTGTTCAAAATCGGTGACTTCTTTCATATTATTTATGAACGGATCTTTCTTTCTGATTCACAAAAATGATTCATTCTCAAATTGGACTGATCTGGTTTTCAAGACTGACTCAATGACTCAGTTAACAGCTTACTGGAGAGGGAGATTGTCAGTGAATTATGAATTTTGGTCTGTTTTGCAAATCTATATTTGTGAGTACCATATTTATGATACATTTATGGTGCTTTTGAGTTTTTAAATCTTTGAAGCTTTCCAAAATAATTCCAACATTTATGTCAACACTATTCAGAGTCCTTAAAAGTTTGAATTTGCAATTTGTCAATTAACAATATTATATTGTTTTTTGCCATAAACTACTTTGTGATAGGCTAAATGAATTTGAATGCACCGTCTCACTTTGCCTAATGTTAAAACAGCTGTTGCAGGACACCAACCTTCCAGACACAATGGGAGTTTTCCTCATAAACATGCATTGCAAGACAGCCAGAGATTGGAAACTGTTGCTGTAGTGGGTGATCTTTCAATTTGTGTGTGCGTGCGTGTGTGCGTGCGTGCGTGCGCGTGTGTGTGTGTGTGTGTGTGTGTGTGAATCAAAGTGAATGAATTCGGAAATACTATAGAGACCTATTTGTAGACCCCCTAAATTGTTAATTGGTATGTTGTGTACTAACCTTAATTTAACTAATTAAAGCTATAAAGATATTAATCCAATAATATTCAAAAAAGAGACCTGGGCTAAAATCCTTTTCAGGGGCATTGCAGAGGTTGTAAAAGGTGCAAAAGTTCTGATATGATTTATATTTGTTATTCTTTTTTACATAAAAAAAGTTGATTCAACATTATTTTGTAATCAATAACGAAATCATTACTGCTGGTCTTCAAATAACCTTACTTTAGGCAACTGTAGCCAAGTGTAATGCAGTTTAATATATATATATATATTTATGTTTACAAATGTGTGGCCTACATATTCATTTAAAATATGTATAATAGCCCAGTCCACATCTCCAATAAAATGCAGTTACAAAAACAAGCATTGAAAAGAATTGTCGAGCAAAGCCGCACGTAATTTTGGCCAAGAGACAGATCCAGTGCAGCGCGCGCGCACACACAATGATGATTCCAGTGTGTGTGTGTGTGTGTGTGTGTGTGTGTGCGCGTGTAGCAGCAGCAGCGCTATAGTGCATGTGAACCTTCACCCACTTCCAGCACATTGAGTTCTCACGCTTCTCAGCACTATATAAGGCTGAAATAACCGTAGCTTTACCCACGTCTTCACGGTAAGTGCCATATGCTGTTGTTTGTATTTTTCTCTCATGTCTCATCAAATTTAAATAACGAAAATGAAGTATGGTAGCTGAATTCTATGTAATAAACGGAAGTTCGCGTGTATCATGTTTGACTAATGAAAGAAAGATCGATAGCGTTGTTGTGTTTATTAGGCTACGCGTCAAACTCGTGACTTCATAATGGCCCGTGTAATATTTCATGAATGAATAGTAGTTTACCTGTAGGGTAGACCTTTTGTCAGTTGCTTCACTGTTCATTTACTAAAAAGCGCTAGAAAGAGGATGAGTGCTAAAATAACCGGAAATAACAAAGGCAGATACATATTTAGCTATCAGGTCTAAATAAAGACAATACATTTTGAAGTTGGTTTGATTTCTGTTCCATGGCAACTATAATGTATGTGTGTGTACGTACGTGCTGTCGTAACGCTGGAGGCAAAATGTGTTTGTTTGCAGGGGGAATGGAGTGGTGACCTTTCACCTACTTCCGTGTTCCCTGAGACATGTAGGTCACATGAGCTAAGGTGCTTGCACATTACATAACCAATGCTCAAAGGTCTGTTTACTTTACACTGAACATATTGTTTATTATATTTATTTGATAATGGACCCACAAATGTTATTATTGCATTGCTGCCTGATAGACAAGCCAGGTCTATGTATTTTCATGTATAAAATCCCATTTGTAATGTGTTGGTTGTTGTGGAGATCCCCCCTTCCATGTAAAGCGCTTTGAGTGCAGAGAAAAGCGCTATATAAATGTAATGGATTATTATTATTATTATGTGTGAGGAAAATGGTAAGCGTTATATTTATAAAGATAACATGGTATTTGTAAAGCCAAAACAACTTTGTATTAAAATGACTGTGTATTTTTATACATTATTAGAATAATGTAATGTTAGGTGTATAAATCTCACAAGATACCACAGCTGTGAACAGAATAAAATAATTTGGAATTAACAACACTCATAATTTGACATTCTAAATCTACATAAAATAATGTATTGTTTTTATTATTGTTTTGGTTATGAAACGCAGCACAAAGGTAGCCTTGAGTGTTTCTTTGAAGTGGTCCACATGAAAGAGTCATTCTTCTTACTAGTGCAAGTAATGGTGAAGTGCAGAGTTCAGTAAGTCATAGTTTGATTAGTGTGGCAGTGCTAAAGTCATAAGTCACCTTAGCTCGTCATCAAGTCACCTTAGCTCGCTTTAATCTTGGTTTCTTTGATGTAATACTGTGTATTTATATTCTATTTAGTGTTGTCAATGGTAAGTGCCCTGACAGCCATTCAGATTAGTCAGATCTGGATGATGTAATAGGAGTAATCATTCATCAAGAGCTGGCTCAGCTTTTGGACTGTCAGACCAACAGCACAATAAACTGCCTGTCACCTGGCCTCTCTTTACATTTATTTTTCTATTTAAGTACTGTTCTATGTATTTACTTTAAAGAAATTAATACTTTTATTTAACAAGGATTCATTAAAATGATCAAAAGTGACAGTAAATGCATTTATAATGTTACAACAAAATACATTTTTACATAATTGCTGTTGTTTTACTTTCTATTAATGAAAAAAAAAACTGAAAAAAGGTCATTTTATATTGAAGTAATATTCCCAAAAATATTGTATATTTGATCAAATAAATGTAGCCTTGAACTTCAGACACTGCTTTCAAAATATGATTCTTAAGACACACCTTTGACACACCTGTGCATCAATCATATTCATTGTTTACAACAGTACATTCTGTTGGGATAAATCATTATTGGGTACAAGAGGATGTGAAGGGGTGTGGATGTTATGGGAACACAATAACCTCATACTTTCTTTGTCCTCAGACTAGCAGCAACTCACGGATCAGGATGTTGTCCTCTCTTACTCGCTGGGTGTCCAGAGGTGCTTTCCAGGCTCTTAAAGGGACACACTGTCGTCCTCAACTGATCAAGACGCCTCATATTGGGAATCAGACACTGGCAGCGGCTCCTCTGCCCTTCACTGGGGGGAGTCTCGGAGTGAGGCAGGCCCGCGCACTGGATCAGGAGAGAATACTGCAGATTGATTGGTATGATGGGAGTTGTAGTTTGTATCCGTTCACCTGGCTGAGGGATAACTGCCAGTGTCCTCTCTGCACGCTGCAGTCAGCGCAAGCACGCAGGCTGCTGATGTCAGATCTGGACGTGCACACCGGAATGGATCAAGTACAACTGATGGACAATAAGGTTGGTCTTGCTGAGCAAAGCTTAAAGGGATAGTTCATCCTAAATAGAAATTTGTTATCATTTAGTAATCATGTCATTTCAAACGGGAATGAAGATGTTCTGCTGATTGTTCTGTAAAAAGATGTTGTGCAGAATTTCCACACTGCTCTTTTGAATATAATGAAAGTAGATGGGGATTGAAGCTGTTGCATTCCTTAAGCATAAAATAAAGGTAGTCCTTATTTGTGCTGTTTTCCAGGCTTATTCACTGCTAATCTTCCCATCAACTGAAGTGCTTTTATGTCATTTTTGAAGCTTGATATTAATTTAAGCATGAAGCAAAATGAGTGTGAGTAAATGAGAACATTGCCCAAATAGCTCTTTATAGTAAAAAAAAAGGTTATTTTTACACTCAGTGATCAGTTCTTAAAATAATTTTTTCTTAAAAGGTTCATTGAGGAACCCAAAATGGTTCTCATACCTGCGAAAAAACCCTTACGGAACCCTTATTTTTTATGTATGCTGGTGTTTCAACCAAGTTTAAATATAAGTCATAGTCCAATAGTCCTTAAACCAGTTTTTATTAAACTCATTGTAGGTGTCCATAACGTGGCCTGATCAGCACAGTAGTGAGTTTGATCCTGACTGGCTGAAGAAACGGTGTTTTTCCTCTGAGGCAAGACAGGCTCTGCAAGAGGAGCTCTTCCTTAATGGTGAGTTCATCATTATCTATTTGTCTTTGTTGCCTTAATCTTTGTATTAGCCATCTCTGTTCACCTACAGTATATACATCTAATCTTTCTATGGTTTAAAATGTATGGCCATTATTATTTTTTCATATACCAGATTGAAGTTTATTTACTTTTCTGATTAGCAATACTAGGATTAAATTAATGCAGAAAATACATAAAAAAATATAAAATTACAAGTAAAAATATTAAAAACAAGATACAGATACATATACTCATAAAAAGTATAAACACAAATATAGAAAACATGCTCTGGAATACAATAGCAACAAATAATATAAATATGGATATGCATACATATAAATACACACACACACAGATGAAGTTTACGCTACTATTTTGAACCAATAATCTGAACAGAAGTATAATTCAAATATTAATCTGACTCCAATATGATTAAACTGACTCCATTAAAGTTGTTGTTATTCTTTAACCTCTTATTCTTTAAAGGTAAAGGTCTTTCTTAGAACTGATACTAAAACGTAGGATTTAACCTGAACGTTTAGATAACGAAAGTTATAATCACTTTAGCTTTCAACATCATCCGTGATAAAAGGAAAGATTCTCATAGCCTTTAAAGGAGGCAAAGTTATTTATTAAGTTACATGTTTAAATATACAGACAGTAGAATGGAACAACATACAGTATAGAAAACTTAGTTGTAACAAATAATGCACTGTTGACAAGGCCGTAAAAATCTTTCTCATATCCACCTTATTCTGCTCTAAACAATGCGCGCCGCCATGACGACGACTCCGGTTGCCTACTTCCGGTTCGTACTGTATTAGCAGTGAGGGAATTATTTCAGGCGCTACATGTGCTGTTGTTGGTTGTTTTAACAATTCAAAGAAGATAAAAAACTTTTTAGAAACTGGGTGCTTTGAGCATAAGATAAAAAGGAGAGAATGCCTATGTCCGGTTTGTATCAGCTACATTCAATGCCAGAGAGTCGACGTTTTTGGTTAGCTGCGCTAAAACTGAAGCATCCAACGAAAAAGGTGTAATACGTTACCAGTAGGGATGGGAATTTCAAGCAAAAATAATATTCGAAGATCGCTGGGTATTATTCAATTATTATTCGAAAATCGCACCCCTCCATCACATCAGGCACACATGCATGTATAGGCTATAGACTACGCACCAGAGCACGTGAGCAAAGCGGAGCAGTGTGACGCTTAAATAGAAGTTTAAAAAAAACTTTTATATTTATTTGAATACTGCGTATTCGTTTTATATTTAAGTTTCACAATATAATGTTTTTTTTATTTTTTTTTTATTTCATCTATGTTGATTATATGAAAAGGGAACCGCATGAGATGAGTCAGATATGATCTTAAGATGCCCAATATCGGAAAACATTTGGAATGGCTCAGACATGATTTTGACCACTTGTTAAGTTTTGTTTTGTAGAAAGCCTTTCTTTAAAGTGAATTTCGTTTAGTATAAATTGTATCTTCATTTTTATCCATGTTTTATCAACAAATTGCCTGGAATAATAAATAAGAAGCAAATAGTAGATATACAGGACACGGAGGCGCGGGCGCGTGAACTGGAGCGCGTCTTATTAACCAACGAAACTCAGCGTATAATTACTTGCCTCACATACATGAGAAGTATATCTTTATAAAGCTTGAAATGTGTACTTTTAAACAAAATAATTAAAAACGAGCAGAAATGGGCTGCTCTCTGCTTATGCATAGGTTAATAGAAAACACTAGAAAACACTTACAGAAAACACTAGTTATTAATAAACAATTCAAATGTTTAATGCATAATCATTACTTTTGCCGTTTTTTTTTTTTTTTGTGGCAAGCTTATGCGTGCGTTGATGCAGAATAGGCAATATATTACGAAAACGCTCATTATGGTTTAGCATTCTCTCCCATATAGTATACATAACTTCCAACCCAACTTCAGTCGTGCACGGGCAGGGGCAGCCCTACTTATTTAACATATTTTCTAACCAGCACATCACTGTGGCGTTCTGAGCAAGCGGCGCTTAATCTTCATAAAGCTTCGAACCGGAAAAGGACAACCGGCTTCCGGTTCAAACCCGCTATGAATCATGGGTAAATTCGCTAACCAGGAAAAAGGTGGATATAGGTTACGCACCGGTGTGCGGGAGTGGCGGGGTTAAAGCCTTTCTCCAAGATCAACAGTTACCTTTCCTTCTTATACCCTGAGCAAAGCATTGTTAAACATGAGTGGAATACCAACACTGAAACCGACCGACAGGAAACCAAAAGATGAGGCAAATGGGTGGTGATCAAGAGGGGGAGAAGAACATTAACATATTCTCCTCAATGCATGTTTAACCAATAGAACCTAGATTGTGGTACATTAGGATACTTTAATATCTCTATTAAGTTCACCACCATTCATTTCAGTTTTAAGCTGTCAGATGAGACCAAACATGGCATAGTTACATATTAGAACACACTAGTAAATAAACAGTATGTAGTTGAAAGCATTATGTCCTGTGAAGCAAATGGTACAGGCGTGTCATTGAGGTGCAAATGACTGTCTCTCCCGACAGAACCGTCCTGTGGCTGGAGTGTCCAAAAAGTCCTGAATCAGCATATTGATGAAATCCCTTGCACTATAGGCATTACTATATTGTGATGATGAAGGCCATTGTGCCACGTTTAATTCACACATACCTTTAAAAGACTTTTTGAGGTACTAGGGCAATAAAGAGTTCTGCCCATATTTGCTCAGCCCTACGCATACATACATACATGCATGCATACATGCATACATACATACATGCATACATACAAACATGCATGCCTACATAAGGGAAGTATTTTATACAGCAAGCTGTAGACTTTTTTTATGCAGCTGAAATGCTGTCAGCCTGCTGTTATAGTTATGCTCTTGATTAATTTACATACTTCTTGAATGTGGGGTGAATTTGGCCTGTATACTGTATCTGTTGACATGCTATTTAGGCACACTTTGAATTGAAATAACAACTTTGCTTCATGCTTTCAGTTTCATTTTCTAAAATGAAAATAATACTGAATGGGTTTTGTTTTTGATTTAGACAACAATTTTTAGGATAGCTTCATATAAAGTTGAAATGCACTCATGTAGGCTAATATTTGTGCATTATTTGAATTAATCTATGGCACGTGTGGTCTGGACTGCAGTTACTTTTGTAGTCTCTCCAGAATCACTCCTGAGTGGAACGACTTTTTCCACTTCCTGCCACATGGAATAGAGATTTAAGGCCATTTGAGAAGAGTGAGCTGTGTTGCTTATACACCGCTCTTGAGGGATGCCATGGTTGAAGCAGCCTGAGCAATGTGTCTGCCAGAACAAGCATCCTGCACATATTTGCATGTCTTGAGATTTTAAGATTAGATTTTCAAAATGAATGCATGTCATTGGGGCTTTGAAACAGATGCTGCTCACCACAAATGTTCTTTAGTTTTACAGATCTCGTGGCCCCTAAAACAGTGAAAGACAACCAATAAATTTCCACGGTTTAAAGCATAGACTACACATCACAAGTGTCTGCTTCTAGCTGAGGTGTACACTGTAAAACACACAAGGTTTGCATGTGTTTAACAAAGCTCCTTAACTGGCACATAATATGACGGTTCTGCCACTTGTTTTAAGACCTCCCATAAAAACTTGCTTCAATCTGCTTGAAAGAGGCCTGTAAAGCACACACCTTGCTATAATATGTCTGTCTCGGACAGTAATCTGGCATTAGCCATTTCCTGGTAAGCACCAGTTGTTTGTTTCCTCCGTTGTGTTACTCAATCTCTCTCTCTCTCTCTCTCTCTCTCTCTCTCTCTCTTATACACACATTGATTGTGTTTGGGGTCAGATTTTTTGATGGTTTTTGAAAGAAGTTTCTTATGCTTAACAAGGTGGTATATACATTATATATCATAAGAGGTTGGAGAGAATAGGTAATTAGGCTCATTAATAATGTCATTATGATAAACCCTTTCGATTATTATAGTATATATATAATATTATAGTAAGGCTCACAAGTCCCAGGTGTAACTCGGTCCGATTAACTTGGGTTGGAAGCATTGGTATGAGTGCCTTTTAAGATTTTTGTGAAAAAGGGTGTATTGTATATGTTTATGTAATTTTCTTTTTGTTCTTTTTGTGTGGTGTATGTCCTGTTGTTGGGCCTAGAGCCTGTAATAAAGTTTTATATATATATATTGTTTCTAGCTTTTAACCATTTTCTTTTTTTTCTTTTTCTTGAAAGTATACAGCTCACAGTAGGATTTTTATGCCCCAGTGAACTGAATTACTTAAAGGAGTTTTCTAGTGTTGATGTTTAGTGTCCCATTTACAAGAGGGCACAAGTGTGCTTTACTGCGGTTACAACATGTCCTGGTTCAGATGACATCATGCATGCCATGACATCATGATCCTTCAGAGCACCAAGACCACATTGTTCTCATCTAAATTCAAAATAGCCAAACCATCACATTGCTGCATTAGATGAAAAACAGTTCACCCTTCCCACACAGAAAAAGACCACACTGACACAGACCAAAGATTAAGATGACTTAAATAACAGTTGAAGTAGTTTAAAACCTTATTTTTCCAAATGGTTTATGGAAAACTAATCGCTTGACTCAAATGGAGTGTCTTACTTAATTTATTTGAGTAGCACATAGGAGCTGAAGCGCATAGGATGCTGCGCATATGTAATTTGAGCTATTCAAATGATATAAATCCATTTTCTGGTAAGTGGTTTGTACTCTGGTTGTGAGCTTCTGTCTGTCCTGTTCTTATTGAACTCTGCTCTGTGCTGAGCTCTCAGTAGGGACTCTGTTGACAGAGTTTGACTGGACATAACGGTCTGCCAGCAGCCGGCTTCACATTACCATAGCTGGAAAACTCACAGAGGCAATGCTGATGGAAACTGTTCAGACACACATAAGCCGACACCTTTCTTTTCCTGCTTGCCTTTGTCAGCATAAATGTGTTTCCGTCTGTTTTAGAGACTGAAAGGGTCATTGAAAAATAATGTCAATTTTTATTAAAGTGTCTCAGAGGCACCAGCTGGACAGAATGATAACATGATATTAATCTCGGCTGCCTCTGAAGTCGACATCAGCCCTGCCAGGAAACCATAGTATGTCAGTGAGACAGATTATTGAGCATTACACGCTTATAAGCGCTGAACATTACTGACTCTGGACCGACTGAACCATTTCACCCTGGGCCCAGTGCCCAACTCACTCACTCTCTCACTCACTCTCTCACTCACTCTCTCTCTCTCTCTCTCTCACTCACTCTCTCACTCACTCACTCACTCTCTCTCTCTCTCTCACTCACTCACTCACTCACTCACTCACTCTCTCTCTCTCTCTCACTCACTCTCTCTCTCTCTCTCTCACTCTCTCTCTCTCACTCACTCACTCACTCTCTCACTCTCTCACTCACTCACTCACTCACTCACTCACTCTCTCTCTCTCACTCACTCTCACTCACTCACACTAACTAACTAACTAACTAACTAACTAACTAACTAACTAACTAACTAACTAACTAACTAACTAACTAACTCACTCACTAACTCACTAACTCACTAACTCACTAACTCACTAACTCACTAACTCACTAACTCACTCACTCACTCACTCACTCACTCACTCACTCACTCACTCACTCACTCCAGGGCCTTATATAAGTTGATGAATAGAAAGTTTAAATTAACAGTAATGATTTTAAATTACACGATACTTCCATCTTACTAATCCATTTAATACATTTTTGCTGAACAAAAGTATTTTTTTTTTTTTTTTTTTAAGTCGTACTGACCCCAAACTTTTGAATGGGACTTCTTAAATTGGGGAAAATTAATAAATTGGTGGGAAGTTCTTATCTTTTAGTTGTTGGTCCTAAATTATATTGTCTCTGAAGTCTCTACTGTGACAATGTATCCAGTGGAACAGTTTTCTAAATTGAGAGAATCTGAAAAGGAGGTGCAGGGCTGAAAAATACTTCCAGTGCATAAAGGTCCAAGCAGTGAATTACAGGCATAATGTGCTTGTACAGGCATAGTGTGCAATGCTCACACATGCACACTTCTCTAGAGGCCGTCTGTGGAAGTAGACATAAGAACCAGAGTTTTCCAGCAGTATTCCTTCACAGTCAAACATGCAGGCCCTCACACAGTGTTCTGACCAATGTGTTCTGGCCTCAACCCTGACACGCACACACACTCACAATCCTTCATTATGTGAAGAGAGACACTAGTGATGGTTATACAGTAAGTGTGAAGTTTCTATCCTGTGTTTATTTGCATTGTAAATCAGGGTGCTTGGAGAACGAGTAACAGAGATAGGAAAGATAGAGAGAAACATGTTTAGGTTGGAAAAGATTTGAGCTACTTTTTGAGTAATGCTGACATCATTCCCACATACTAATGTAGACTTGAGTCATTGTTGACTGCTTTGTAATTTGCCACTGGACCTTCCAATGAGGAATTTTCCAAATTGGAGGTTTGTCAGGGAACTGTAGGAGGTTTGTGAGTTGATGAAAAGCAAATAATTAATCAAATCATAAAAATTTATAAATGTATAATTATGAAAAAAAAAAGATGTATATATTTATTTACCTGCATGTCATGTGACTATTAACCGACTTCAGAAAACTTTGATCAATTGTGTTTTTACATTATTGAAATTTATCTTCTCCAATTTAAACATTTTAGTTAATGGGCTTGGCTGACAAAAAAAGTTTGGGAATCTTTGTTATGGTGTAATGCTTGTAGTTCAGGACCTCGGTTTTCCAGGAGTGGACAACTTTCAACTAGTTCAGTTTAAGAGGCTGGTTTCCATGAAAGAACGTTGAATTAAATGAAAGTAAATTAAAGGGTCATTCTAGACGCTAAGTTGTGTAATTGCTTTGTGATGTTGTATCTGTGTTTCAGAGCGTGAGTATTGGGATTCTGGTCTGCAGATCCCCACAGCAGACTTCCAGCAGGTTCTACATGATGACAAGGCTGCTCTGGCTTGGCTAGAGGCTCTGCGACGCATTGGCATCGTCTACCTGAGGGGGGCTCCAGTGGAGAAGGGCCAGGTGGCCAGACTGAGCCAGAGAATCGGCTATCTACGCCTCACCTTTTACGGGTATGGTCTGTAGCTTTGGCTGTTCTCTAATGAAAGCAGTGCAATGTCTATATTTAGATTGATTTAACAATTGGATTATTGAGCACAAACAGAAGTTGCAAATACAGTCATTTTAATAGTGCAGACTTTTTAGAGAAATATTATAGTAATAGGACTCATTCTTATACTGCTGACATTAGTACTTGCCTCATGATCAAGAACAGTTTGAAAATCTTCTTGGTGGTTCTTTGACTGCCTAATCTGTCACTGGAAACTATATGAAAAATAATTATGCGCATTCCAAACAGTGGTCGAAGGCAGTACAGTAAGTTTCTCAAAAATACCATTTCAGAAATTGTTAAACTGATTTTGAACATCTGTGACTTTGTGTTTACACCAAAACTGGACAAAACTGCCAATTATGCCAGAACTGTCATTCTCACTCCAAGATCTACAAAGAAAGACATATAACCTGCTGCAAAGGGCACAAACCCATCAGTCATGGAAAACGGAATATGGTGTGATGAGTAATGTGGTCTGATCTTTCACCTTAATGCTTTACATCTGGACAGGTTTATAATTGTCCTCAATTGTCCAAAAAAGTCCCTAAACCCACAATGTCTGTTGAAAACGTGGTAGGGGGTCTGTAGTGGTATGGGCACCCGTCTCATTAGGTCTGAGGATTCTTTCCAACGGCCAAGGAATACAAGGCCATTTAAAGGACCTGGGCTGCGTCCCAAATCCCATACTCTCTTGAGTAGGTAATTATTTTGAATAAGTAATTATTTCACGACAGCAAAAAAAAAAAAACTACGTTATATATAGTTTGAATGTGTGTAGTATGAATGTGATCTGGACGTGTTACATTCGCCAGGTTCGCCATTCACTTTACTGTCATTCACTAATCCTCTCCGGTGGCCTCATGGGATAGTAAAGTGTCCATCAAATGCTCACTTCAGAATCTCGCCAAAAGTAGTAGGTCAACCGGGTACTTTTTGCCTACTCTCTTACTGTATAAGTATTGTGAATTCGGACATACTACTTTTGTCACATACTGTTTTTCGCCTACTATATAGTAGGAAAGTATGCGATTTCGGATGCAGCCCTGGTGTTTTGGGGGTTGGTAGTTTGTGGAAATGAAATTTCACCTTTAGAAATCTTTCTAATATGCTGATTTGGTGCTAAAGAAATATTTATTATTATCAATGTTGAAAACATTTGTGCTGCTAAATATTTTTGTGGAAACCATGATGCATTCATTCATAATTCTTGATGAACACAACAGAAAGTTAAAAAGAACATAATTTATTTGAAAAAGTGTCTTTTCTAATATTAAATGTCTTTACTGTCACTTTTGATTATCTTGATGCATCCTTGAGTAAAAATATAAATTTATTTAAAAAAATCTTACTGACTCTAAGCTATAGGCCTACATACGCATATATAAAGTATAAGATAGCTTTCTTGAACACCAAAACTTTTCCAGCCTTTTAAGAAAGACTAAAAGCTATTTTAAAGGCAAGGCTAAAAACTAGTTTTCAGTTAGACACCATTAAACATGGTTGATATGACTTAAACTAGACTACAGATAAAGGTAAAATATGTCTGTTTCTGCCACACACATCTTGGCTTTTGACCTGGGAGTGAAGTAGCGTGTCAAATTGGTAATGCAACCATAAAGCCGGTCCATAAGGCTGTTCCGTAAAAGATTACCATGGATATCACCATGGACATGAGTTATCTGTCTACCATCATTTGATGAAAGCATTTTGTCCTGTAACTTTTTCAGAAAACTGCCTCTGAGAGCATCTAAATGAGAGATGATGTGAAAGAGCCTTGCTTTACAGTCAGTTAAACTTGTTCCATTTGCTCTTACTGGAAGATGATTAGTGAGCCCAAAGTCAAACCATTTTAAACCAATACAATTCTGATTTATTTTTCTTGCCAGACAACAAAGCCTTTCATTAGAACATACAGAGAAAAACATTTTCAGGGAAGGATGAGTGTATGGAAATCACAGCCTGGGACAGACAGATAGAGGATCTGGAGAGAAGAGAGAACAGAAACAGACACACCGTGAGCTTCTGGCTGTAAGCACTAAGTCCTGCATGTGAGCTCCATCTCAGCTGACACCTGCTAAGTGACAGGCTAAGTGATTTAACACCATGCTAGTCCCAGGAGCTCAGTCAAACTGGCCAAAAATCAGCTTCACCTGACACAGACTAGAACAAAAAGCATTGCATCGGCCAAATCAAGACTTCATTGGCTAGGGATCTTCTGATTGAAAGAGGAGACCGTGGTGTGTCTCATATGGAGGATTCTGGTCTAATACAGTCTTATCTTATTGAGACCACTAATCTGTCTCATTTCAGTTTAAAAAAGCCACACATACTGTACCCCTCTTCCATGATTCCCATTCCTTTCTGTTGTTTTCAGTTTGATAACAGGAGGAAATTGTTCTTTTATGTAGGTCCTATATTTCTCTATAGGTTTGTGCTAACAAACCTGCCTTTTTTGGGCACAGAGTCAAACAGTTCAATTTCAAATCTTCAAATCTGTCTCATTTGGAACTGAATCATTCTGTTCAGCTATAGCTCTGGATAAGCAATGATACAATAACTACTGTAACATCATTTCATAATCTAAATTTGCTTTTTTTATTAAGTACTACATATACTTTAACAAACTGCAGTAAAGTACTGTTTTCCAGTAAAAATAGAAGCAAAAATTGTGTAAGACTTGTTGTGTCTCATATGGCATACATGACCATATGTAAAATGTGACAGAGTTAGCCAAATGTAGCCAAAAACTATATACTATGCAATTACAGTATACTGCACTTCTAAGGTTATTTTGTCATCCAGCTTCACAGTCTGATAACCCCTCCCTTTCTGCTACATAATTAAAGCTGAAACGGTTAATGAAGTGTCCAACATTCCACTCTTCATTTTTTTATTAAACTTTTCAGTTAAAATAAGTGCATCATCCGGGTATAGAATATAAAATTATATATATATACAGGTCCTTCTCAAAAAATTAGCATATTGTGATAAAGTTCATTATTTTCCATAATGTAATGATAAAAATTAAACTTTCATATATTTTAGATTCATTGCACACCAACTGAAATATTTCAGGTCTTTTATTGTTTTAATACTGATGATTTTGGCATACAGCTCATGAAAACCCAAAATTCCTGTCTCAAAAAATTTGCATATCATGAAAAGGTTCTCTAAACGAGCTATTAACCTAATCATCTGAATCAACTAATTAACTCTAAACACCTGCAAAAGATTCCTGAGGCTTTTAAAAACTCCCAGCCTGTTTCATTACTCAAAACCGCAATCATGGGTAAGACTGCCGACCTGACTGCTGTCCAGAAGGCCATCATTGACACCCTCAAGCAAGAGGGTAAGACACAGAAAGAAATTGCGGCGTGGCATGGAGGCAATCAGCCTGTGGCACTGCTGAGGTGATATGGAGGCCCAGGATGCTTCGATAGCGGCCTTAAGCTCATCCAGAGTGTTGGGTCTTGCATCTCTCAACTTTCTCTTCACAATATCCCACAGATTCTCTATGGGGTTCAGGTCAGGAGAGTTGGCAGGCCAATTGGGCACAGTAATACCATGGTCAGTAAACCATTTACCAGTGGTTTTGGCACTGTGAGCAGGTGCCAGGTCATGCTGAAAAATGAAATCTTCATCTCCATAAAGCTTTTCAGCAGATGGAAGCATGAAGTGCTCCAAAATCTCCTGATAGCTAGCTGCATTGACCCTGCCCTTGATAAAACACAGTGGACCAACACCAGCAGCTGACATGGCACCCCAGACCATCACTGACTGTGGGTACTCCAGTGCTGCTTCTCTGTAGCCCAGGTCAGGCACTTCTGCCGCTGTTTCTGGTTCAAAAGTGGCTTGACCTGGGGAATGCGGCACCTGTAGCCCATTTCCTGCACACGCCTGTGCACGGTGGCTCTGGATGTTTCTACTCCAGACTCAGTCCACTGCTTCCGCAGGTCCCTCAAGGTCTGGAATCGGTCCTTCTCCACAATCTTCCTCAGGCTCCGGTCACCTCTTCTCGTTGTGCAGCGTTTTTTGCCACACTTTTTCCTTCCCACAGACTTCCCACTGAGGTGCCTTGATACAGCACTCTGGGAACAGCCTATTTGTTCAGAAATTTCTTTCTGTGTCTTACCCTCTTGCTTGAGGGTGTCGATGGCCTTCTGGACAGCAGTCAGGTCGGCAGTCTTACCCATGATTGGGGTTTTGAGTAATGAAACAGGCTTGGAGTTTTTAAAAGCCTCAGGAATCTTTTGCAGGTGTTTAGAGTTAATTAGTTGATTCAGATGATTAGGTTAATAGCTCGTTTAGAGAACCTTTTCATGATATGCTAATTTTTTGAGATAGGAATTTTGGGTTTTCATGAGCTGTATGCCAAAATCATCAGTATTAAAACAATAAAAGACCTGAAATATTTCAGTTGGTGTGCAATGAATCTAAAATATATGAAAGTTTAATTTTTATCATTACATTATGGAAAATAATTAACTTTATCACAATATGCTAATTTTTTGAGAAGGACCTGTATATATAATATATATATATATGTGTATAATTGTATTTTATTTTATGAAAACAAATTGTATTATCTTACACAGTTTTGCTTCTGTAAAGGCGGGCGTACACGGTGTGCGAGTTCGGACACTCGGGAGGAGGTTGTGAAATATTGCACACGTTACGAGTCAGTTAACTTGATAATCACATCAAAGCAGCTGGTACACGGCACGACTGTCCTGCACGAATTTTATCCTGAGCCGGCGGCAATCACGTGAGCTTTCGCGCTAAACACAGAGACCGAGCTTTCAATGTCGCAAGCAACTATAGCTTCAGATAGAAAAATGACAGAAATGTGTGTGCAAATGATTTGTTGAAAAGCAGAGAACAGTAGCCATTCCTTTCAACATAAACGAGAGAGAGAGAGTATGTGTGTGTGTGTGTGTGAGAGAGAGAGAGAGAGAGAGAGAGTATGCGCACGCTGTATCAGATAGCACAAGTCTATTTGATGTGATGTTTACATCTGGAAGACGTATTTTTAAGAGTGTTTGCTCATCTGCAATACGTCTATAGGACGTTTCCTGTCAGATGTCAAATAGACGTTTAGAAGATGTCAGTTTAACATGCATTCTAAATCATTACATCTTAAAGACATCTTCTAAACGTCTATTTGACATCTGACAGGAAACGTCCTATAGACGTATTGCAGATGAGCAAACACTCTTAAAAATACGTCTTCTAGATGTATACACCAATCAAATAGACTTGTGCTATATGGTTGCTGCCATCGATCTAGCCTGTGACGTGGTTGGCAATAGGGGACAGCCTATACGCTGGTGAAAATCGGACCGACTCCCCGAATTTTTTAAACATGTTTAAAAATTATCGGGAGGTGCTCGGCTTGGCTCGTAATTCCTCTTACATCACACGCTGCGACCCGCGACCATGCGAGCATCACCGATTTCCACGCGATCATCTGCGAGCTCGTAAAACAGCAAAAATCGCACCGTATAGCTACGCCCTCCTTAAGTAAATGTATGTTTTCATTAAAAAACAGATACTGATTCAATACAATTGTTACATTTATTTTATTTATTTATTCTTTTTTTTTTTTGGCAGTGAGCAGGTTCATCAAGAATTCACCACCAAAAAAATCACTAAGTTCTTGCAGTGTTGCCATAACAAAAGTGTCTGCTTTGTTCATTGGAGTGATTCCCTAGTCTTTAAATTTAGTCTCAAGATGGTACTAAATCAAGAAAGCATTTTACAGCTGTGGTTTCCTACAATAAATACACTGAGAGATGCAGTAAAACTTTACAAGGCTATAGTCACCTGTTCTGACCCCCCCTCCCCCCCCCCCCCCCCCCCCGCGCTTTCACAGACACACGTGGCAAGTGCAGGACAAGCCCAAGGCTAACAATGTTGCTTACACTTCTGGAGAGCTGAGCCTGCACACAGATTACCCTGCTCTGCACCATCCACCTGGGGTGAGTGTACACACACACACACACACACACACACACACACACACACACACGTACACACACGCGTATAGATAAAATTGGGACACTTTGGTAAACTGTGTATTAAATCCAAATAAATTATTCTACCTACACTAATGTTTTAAACAAACGCTCAATGTCTCTTGTATCTCCAACTGTTTTTTAAAAGAAATATGGGTGTTTTTTTGTTTTGTTTTTAATATACAGAGATTCAAACATGATAAGAACCCATTTTAATTCTAAAGCCAGTTTCATGTAAATTGGGACAATGGAATTGGAAAGAAAAAGAAAAATATTTTTTTTAAAATGTAAAAGAATAACTTCATTAAAACACACAATGTTATAATAACCTGCTTTGTTGTTGTGTTCAGAAAAGTATTTAATTCCATTAACTTTTGCATATTTAAAAGCTTTTTTTTTTTTGCACATCTTTGCAAAAGAAGCTTTAACATGTTTGCTAGTTCCTTCTCAGAGGACTCTGACAAAATTGGTTTTCTGCCAACACTTGATCGATCAACGTGTCAACACCTTTCACTCTTTTCTCAAGGGTGGATTTTGGAACATTACATACCCTGGCGTTTACACTGTCAGTGAAATGTGACCCAATTCCGATTTTTTGCTCATATGCGACACAGATCGGATGTGTTCTATGACAGTGTAAACAGGAAAAAAACGCATGCATTCAGATATTTCGAGATCGGTTTCAGGCCTCGTTCATATGTGGAAATAAATCCGATATAAATCCGATATGTGCCAATGCGACTGTCATGTAAACAGGCAGATTGGATTTTCTGAGGCATTAGGGTATACGTCTCTGCGGTTTAATGACGAGAGAAACCCTGACGCGCGTCTCTGAGACGGGACGGATGGCCCGACGTATAGGAGAGGAATGTGGACACATGTTGACAACATATCAAAGGTTGGCTTGCTCATCCTAAAATTTCGGACCCACTGCTCCTCGTTAAAGCCCGCCACGATCTCATGAAAGTGCGTTTATTGCACAATTTTTTTTTCACGTGCCATTTACGCCAAAAATAGTTTTTGCGTGTATGATACGCACTTTATGCCGTTTAACACGCATGTTTACAGTGCGTATCATATGCAAGCAAAAACTATTTTTGGCATATAAATGGCACGAGAAATAAAATTCGCGCTATAGACACTCACTTTTTGAGATCGTGTTGTAGGCTATGTTCCCACCAGTCCTGAGATCTCGCTGCGCGTTCACGTCCATCTGTGCAAGAAGACCCCTTTAAACATGTGCAATGTTTCAGATCAGTGTAAACACATGAATCGGATTTGGGTCACAATTTAAAGAACGTGTAAACGGACGGTCAAAAAAATCGGATATAGGCAACAAATCAGAATTGGGCATCAGACCTGCAGTGTAAACCATGTACATGAAGGGATGAACATCTCGTTGTTCATCCCTTTCATTCTTTCTTCACTCCACTGATACCTCTCCTGTTTAGCTGACATGTTTTTTCCCCATTTTTTCCTTTCTGCCTATAGCTTTGTGACATTTTCTGTAAAAAAATTTTTTTTTCACATTAATCAATTTATTATTTTTTATTTTATAGGATGTCCCACTTTAGCTGAATGCTACTGTCCCATTTTATCTAACACGTTAAGGTAAATTGGGACAGTAACAAAACTTTTTATATATATATTTTTTTTTTAAGAAACTTGCACATCATTGCATAAAATGTAATTATCACATGAACAGATGTAATAAAAATGTATATTGAAATACTGTTTGCATTAGAAATTAAACCTTAAAGGGATAGTTCGGCCAAAAATGATATTTAACCCATGCATTACTCACCCTCAAGCCGTTCGAGATGCATATGTCAATCTTGTTTCAGACGAACACATTTTCTGTTATTTTAGAAAATGTCTTAGACCCTTCAGTGGATATAATGTGAAGCAATGGGGTCCACCTCTTTCAAGTCCCAAAATGTGCATACATCCTTCACAAAAGTAATCCATCCGGCTCCAGGGGGATAAACGAAGGCCTTCTGACGGTAATCCGTGCGGTTTTGTCGTAAAAATATACATATTTAAAACTTTATAAATGAAAATATCTGACTTCCGGCAACGATCGACGCGCGTTCAGGGGTGATAGAAGTCGGCGTACGAGGTAGGACGTAGCGTAGGAACCATAGACATAATAAATACATAGACGCCCTATTGGCTGCTGGAGCGCACGTCAACGGCGCCGCCATATTGCGGAGGGCAACTTTCTCATACTTCTCATGGCGAGAATTGAGAAAAAATGCCTGTTTCGTGTGCTGCTTGGGGCTGTACAAATCGCCACACAATTGAAAACAGGTCTCGAAGGAATTATCTTTCACAAGCAAGACTGAACATTTGTTTCTGGTTGTATTTGGTCATGATATAATTAGTAATAGTAACGTCCAGAGGAGAAAAGCCGCGAAATTTAAAAATACTACTGTTATTGTGTCAGGAAATGTAGTTTTAATAGTTTTTCAGTCGACAATGTAGTTGTTTAAAGCTCAAATCTGTGGTTTATTTATAAAGATAGCGCCTATTTAAAAAATTGATCTGACGGTCTCGGAGTTGTGATATCCAGGCGTTCACCGGGCGTTCAGCGCTCATGTAACCCGCCTGGAACAGCCTTACCTCGGCTAGTGCTTCTGACGTTTGCCGCTGGCTCTGATGTCTCTAGTCTAGTGGTTAAACATGAGATATAATCAATGATCTATATAGAATGACTGGATAGCTCATGACGTCATAAACAGTGAAGCCACCGCGCCGCCATATTGGTATTCCCTAGTGAGCTCACGCGTTCTATTGAATCAATAGGAAATTTTATGATTTGACTAAAAAAACATTGCCTAACGAGACACAGTTTTTAAATCTAAAGTATCCATGTACATTCTCACAACTCCAGCTTATTAAAAAATTTCTTTGCAAAAGTAATAAAAAGCTGTATGAGAACACTAGTCGGCCTTCACTGAAGAGCTATCTTCACTGGTAAGAGAAACAGTTTGATAATATTAATTATATAGTGAATGCTAAAGACCTATATTTTTGTGAATTCGTGAATATTCAGGTGAATATTGTTTAGTGGCCTCAAATGAATAATACCTCAGCACGTTATACTAATTTGTTCCCTCGTTTTACTATATTGTGGCCACGTTGTAATTCGTTAAATCAAAATGAGGGAGGGAATTAGTTCAACGTGTCCACGATTTATTAAAACGAGGGAACAAAGTCGTCTTAACAACAAATTATTTAGATCAGTCGACAGGGCGCATAAGAACGAGCAGAGAAAGAGAGCCCCGGCCGCGCGAGTGCACTCTCTCACCGCCTTCAACGAGGTCGGAAGACCGATTGTGTTTTATAGATTAGTAGTTTGTTCATATAAAGTGTTTGCTTAGCAAGTACATGTTCAGGAAATGCATAATACAAATTGTATGGGTTAATGTAACGGTAAACGGACTCTGCACAAAGCTCTTTTGAAGCTGTTAAATGGTGTCGCTATTGGACACTTAATAGTGATTGTTCCTGCTCTGATGTTTCTTATAGGCTAACTTACTGTTGACTGTTTTATCGTTGCTTGTTAAAGAAGCAGCAGCATTACCGTTACTCTTGCCTCGGAGAAAACAACACGGGCATAGCGACAATTCTGCATATAAATAACTACTTATAGGGCTTGAATTACAACCTGTGGCAGTTTTTCTACGTCCTTTTGTGAACGTCGTTTTACACTTGTATGCTGCTCAGCGTTTGGTTCATCTTTAAAGTGCCGTCGGGCCTACCAATCTCTGTATAACGGGCGTTGGATCCCTCTGCTGGTAGGGAATCGTAAGATGGCCGCTCGAACACTTCCGGTGGCTTCACTGCCTGATGGCAGTTTAGAAAGTCATGAGCTATCCAGTCATTATATAGATCAGTGGATATAATTCATCTTGTGTAAATCTAACGGGCGATCTTTGGTCTCACAAAAAGAGACAGGGTTGTGACATTTTATTTTATATAGCCTATGTAGGAATATTTTAAAATATATAGATTATTTTATATATACATTCTCTTCACTGTAGGCCTATATAAAATAAAATTACACAAATCTTTTTGTTAAATGTCAGTTTAATGATCAATATTATCATGTTTCATATTTTTTTCATATTGTCTATATTATTCTGCAATTTATATTACATTGTATTTGCTGTTCTTATTATTATTGTAATATTATACCACTTGCAATTATCAATCTATTACAGCTATGCTGTTAAATGATTGTACTATTCATAGTCACTATTTAACTTATTATTTTTATTGTCTATATACTGTAATTGATATTTCTTATTCCATTGCTATTATTATAGTATTATACATAAACTATATGCTATTATCAATATTTGTATTATTCATTATTATTTTATTTGCCGTATACTGTTTGTTTATTTTATTGACTAAACTATTAACTATTACTTCTCACTTTATCTTATATTTACTATTTGCATTGCACTGTAGTTGTACCATATCATATGTATTACCATAAAGGATCCATCAGTTATCTTTGTTATTGTTAAAATCGGGTGATCACAGAAAATGCTTTTTCCACAATAAGAAAACTTAACTTAATTTAATTTAATTTAATGTAAAAATTAAATTATATCTTCACAATTCTTATCCACGAATAAAAAGCCAGATAGCCTACATGACAAGCCTGAGCTTTGACAATTCCTTATTAAAAAATATGTTTTATAAGTCTAACTATCGAGATTTTAAATAACTAGAGATGGAACTTTTTGTACACCACATACAAACCACTGAAATCAGTTGATAAATGTAGTTCCCTTTCGTGGGAACTCCTACGTCTCGTCGGAGGAGTTTCCAACGAATTGGGATCACGCTAGGGAGACCAACTGCCTTCGAGTGAACTAAAATGAGCCAATAAACATTGGCATGCAAGATTTGCATTCCGCGCGCCGCCTACCAGTGCGGGTATAAAAGCGGAAGCAAACGCACGCATCTTTGCTTTTTGCTTCGGAGCCGACCGGTTGTGTCCTCTGAGTGAATGAGTTTCAAGAAAGTGTTTTCTTCGTGCTCAACGAGTCTGCTCTTTTTCTGGATCTCTCTGTGTTGGTGTGACGGCGCTTCAGTGATCTTCGCGAGCTCCCGGCTGCCGGTTGTGATTTCACGCTATCTACATCTTTCAAAAGAGCTGTTTTCACAGCTGGTAATCGGTTGAGTGCACGCAGCGGGCTTGCAGTTTCCCCGCTGTGTTGCCGCGTTGATCCCTGTGTGCTTCAGCACAATAAGAGAGCATTTCTCTAAAAGAGTAACACGGGTGAAGATCGCGTCCTTTTCAGGATGACGTTTCATCCGTGTGTTTCTGGATGCGGTCGATATCTTCCCCCGGTTGATGGTCACGATCGCTGTCTCTCGTGCTTGGGCCTCGCGCACGCTGAGGCAGCGTTCGTGAACGAGTCATGTTCTCATTGCGGGAACATGACCGTCGCGGTGCTTAGATCGAGACTAAGATCCCTCAAACGAGGGGGAGTCCCTTTGGAGATACCCCGATCTAGTTCTACTTCTGGTTCATTTCAGAAAAAGGCTACTTCGGCTAATCCCATTGGTGGTCTGAGGGTCACAGTGAGGAATGTCCAGCCGGGTGAAAGACCCCCGCAGGCCCCTCACTCCTCTGCATCGCTGCCATTGGAGTCTCCGGAGGAGCGAGCTGGGCCACCTCGTGTGGTCCCAGTCGTTTCCTTCGGGGCTCCGCCGGAGGACCAGATGTCGATTGCTGCATCGGAGGGAGAGCGGTCATCTTCTGGAGATGACGACCCGACTGCGTTGCCCCCTTCGGGTGTGGCAACGTTAGCCGAGCCGGATCCGGAAATGGCCGCTATGCTTTCCCGGGCGGCCGCGAGTGTCGGGCTCGAGTGGAATCCTCCACCGCGTCCCGAACCCTCGCGGCTCGACGATTGGTATCTCGGGGCGGCTCGTGCTGGTTCTCAGCGCCCCGCCCCGGTTCCTTTCTTTCCGGAGGTGCATGATGAGGTGACGAAATCGTGGTTGGTCCCTCTGGCGGCCAGACACAGGTCGACTCCCTCCTCCTCCCTCACCACTCTCGATGGCGGGGCAGTGAAGGGATACGTGGACATCCCCCCAGTGGAACGGTCAGTAGCGATGAAGCTATGTCCTAAGACTGCGTCCACCTGGCGGGGTAACCCCACGCTCCCCTCTCGCGCCTGTAGGTTCTCTTCCAGTCTGACTGGAAAGGCCTACAGTGCGTGCGGAGAAGCTGCTTCTGCCCTGCATGCCATGACGCTTCTCCAGGTCCACCAGGCCAAAGCGCTCTCTGGCGTGCAGGAGGGTGGTACCGATCCAGGGGTGCTCCAAGAGCTGCGTGCGGCGACTGACCTCGCCCTCCGGGCGACGAAGGTCACCGCACGCTCCCTGGGTCGGGCGATGTCCACGCTGGTGGTCCAGGAGCGACACCTCTGGCTCACCCTGGCCGATATGCGCGAGTCGGACAAAAGTAGGTTCCTGAACTCCCCCATATCCCAAGGTGGCCTCTTCGGCGATGCGGTGGAGAGCTATGCCCAACGCCGCCCAGAAGCAGTCGGAGGTGATTAAGAACATCATGCCTCGGAGGCAGCCCGCTGCTGCCCCGTCGCCTGCGCCTCCGGCTGCTTGTCGCCGAGGGCGCCCTCCTGCCGCCGCCTCCGCCCCTGCCCAGCCTAGGCAGCAGCCCCGTAAGCAGCAGGGTGCCGGCCGCAAGAGAGCTGCCCAGCCCGCTCAGGAGTCGTCCAAGCCCCCCGGGAAGAGGAGAGGTAAGCGACCCTGAGACGGGCAACCCAGAGGACGCAGTGGCTGCTCGCCAGGAGGGAACCTCTGTTCCTCTCCTTCCCCCGGAGGAGGGCCGGGTGGAGAATCTTTGTTTTCCTTTTCTTTCTGTTCTGCCGCTGACCACCCGGTCAGCGGTACCCAAAGTTTCAATAAAAGAGCAGTTTCTAGTTCCTCTGGGTCACTCACGGCCGAGTCTGGCAGCCGAGGTCGGCCAAGTGCCTCGCCGCTCCCAGTCTTCCCCGTCCAAGAGGGCCAGAATGACAGTGTGCGCCGCCACGTTGCCTCGCCGCTCTCATTCCCCTCTCCCCAGCGCTCAGACGCCAGTGACGCTGCCACGGCCTCGTCGCTCTCGTCTCCCGCTGGGCAAGGAGGTGCGGAAATCCGGACTCGACGCCTCCGGGCCTCCCTCCTCATTTCCCCTCCTTCCCTCGCCTCGGGGCAGTCAGCAGCTGAACGCCTCCAGGCCTTCCCTGTTGCCTGCCCCCCAGTGGAAGCAGGTAGGTGTTGCTCCGCACACGCAGACCCCTCTCTCGGCCGCAGTAATGCCTCCGGAGTCTGGTCCCTGCCCTCCACCTCGCTGCCCCTCCGCGGGTACGCCGGTGGTTCGCGTGGGCTCGTTGGTACGGTCTCTCAAAGCCTGGCTAGCGCTTCCGAGGCCGTCCCGCTGGCTCATTCGTACCATTCGGCTCGGCTATGCAATTCAGTTTGCCCGCTGGCCTCCCAAGTTCAGGGGCATCCGCTTCACCAGTGTACGAAGTGTCGATGCCCCTGTTTTGAGGAAGGAGATCGACGTCCTGCTGGCGAAGGACGCGATCGAGCCGGTCCCTCCAGCCGAGATGAGGTCTGGGTTCTACAGCCCTTATTTCATCGTACCCAAGAAAGGCGGTGGGTTACGACCGATCCTGGACCTGCGAGTTTTGAATCGGGCCCTACACAAGCTCCCGTTCAAAATGCTTACGCAGAAACGCATCTTCGAATGCATCCGTCCCCGGGATTGGTTTGCAGCGATCGACCTGAAGGACGCGTACTTTCATGTCTCGATTCTTCCTCATCACAGACCGTTTCTACGCTTTGCGTTCGAGGGTCGGGCATACCAGTACAAGGTCCTACCCTTCGGCTTGGCCCTGTCGCCCCGTGTCTTCACGAAGGTCGTGGAGGCGACCATTGTCCCCATGAGAGAACATGGCGTTCGCGTTCTCAACTATCTCGACGACTGGCTGATAATAGCTCACGCGCGAGATCTGTTGTGCGAACACAGGGACCTTGTGCTCCAGCACCTCAGCCGGTTGGGCCTTCAGGTCAACTGGGACAAGAGCAAACTCTGCCCCGTACAGAGGATCTCTTATCTCGGTATGGAGTTGGACTCGGTCGGCCAGACCGCGCGCCTCACCTCACCTTCACTCCTTGGTCGGACCCTGCGTTTCTACGGGCCGGAGTTCCCCTAGTCCAGGTGTCCAGGCATGCTGTAGTGTTCACAGATGCCTCTTCCAACGGGTGGGGGGCCACGTACAACGGGCATGCAGTTTCAGGTCTGCTTCTGCACAAGCATGTACTGGTCCGTACGGACAGCACTGCGACCGTTGCGTACATCAACCGTCAAGGTGGTCTACGCTCCCGTCGTATGTCGCGACTCGCCCGCCATCTCCTCCTATGGAGTCAGAAGCATCTGAGGTCGCTTCGGGCCATTCACATCCCTGGTGCGCTCAACCGTGTAGCCGACGAGCTCTCACGGCAGCCGCCTCTTCCGGGAGAATGGCGACTCCATCCCCAGGTGGTCCAGCGGATATGGGGAATCTTCGGAGCCGCTCAGATAGATCTGTTTGCCTCTCCGGACACGACCCATTGCCGGCTGTTTTATTCCCTGTCCGAAGGATCTCTCGGCACGGATGCACTGGCACACTGCTGGCCCCGGGGCCTTCGCAAATATGCGTTTCCCCCAGTGAGCCTTCTCGCACAGACTTTGTGCAAGGTCAGGGAGGACGAGGAGCAGGTCCTGCTTGTTGCGCCGTATTGGCCCAACCGGACTTGGTTCATGGAACTCATGCCCCTCCTTGGCCCATTCCTCTGAGGAGGGATCTACTTTCTCAGAGAAGGGGCACCCTATGGCACCCGCGTCCAGACCTCTGGAATCTTCATGTCTGGTCCCTGGACGGGACGCGGAGGTTCTAGGTGGCCTACCACAGGCTGTGGTAGACACCATCACTTCCGCTAGAGCCCCCTCTACGAGGCGCCTCTATGCGTTGAAGTGGAACCTGTTCGTCGCTTGGTGTTCTTCCCACCGGGAAGACCCCCGAACTTGCCCGATCGGAGTCGTGCTTTCCTTCTTGCAAGATGGGTTGGAGAGAAGGCTGTCTCCCTCCACCCTCAAAGTGTGTGTTGCCGCAATTGCCGCACATCACGATGCAGTAGAAGGTAAGTCATTAGGAAAGCACGACCTCGTCATCAGATTCCTTAGGGGTGCCAGAAGGCTAAATCCGCCTCGTAGTCCGCACCCCGTACCCTCTTGGGACTTAACTCTAGTGCTCAGAGCACTTCAGAGACCTCCCTTTGAGCCTTTGCAAACAGTTGAGTTAAATATCCTGTCTACTAAGACAGCTCTCCTGGTGGCTTTGGCCTCCTTTAAGAGGGTAGGGGATCTGCAGGCTTTTTCGGTCGACGAATTGTGCCTTGAGTTCGGGCCGGGCCTTTCTCACGTTGTTCTGAGACCCCAGCTCGGATATGTGCCCAAGGTTCCTACCACTCCATTTGTAGATCAGGTAGTGAACCTGCAAGCGCTGCCCCTGAAGGAGGCAGACCCAGCCCTTACTTTTCTCTGTCCCGTCCGCGCCCTGCGTTGTTACGTGGACAGAATGCAAAGCTTCAGGACCTCAGATCAGCTCTTCGTCTGTTACGGAGGCCAGCTGTCTCCAAGCAGAGGTTAGCCCACTGGATAGTGGATGCTATCGTCCGGGCTTATGATTCCCAGGACGTGCCTTGCCCACCTAGGTTGAGGGCACACTCTACTAGGAGTGTTGCCTCCTCCTGGGCTTTGGCGCAAGGCGCCTCGCTGACAGACATCTGTAGAGCTGCGGGCTGGGCGACACCTAACACGTTCGCTAGATTCTATAGCCTCCGTGTTGAACCTGTTTCTTCCCGTGTCCTCGCTACGGCCAGTAACGCGAGGAATTAGGTTATGTCCGCTTGCTACGCCATTCCCGCCTCTTGGCCGGATACGTGCGTCTTCTTGCTCCGTTGGTGCCCCAACATACGGTTAACCTCGTGAGTTCCTCCATCACCCCTTCGGCACCAGGCGAGGCGGATCGCCCGGCGCCAGGTCTATTACCTCTCGTGGAGTTGTGTGTAGACTGGGTGTCCCCCAGTGGTCACTTCGGCGACCCATTTTCTCCACGGTCCTGCTACCCTCCGGGCTAGCGTCGTGTCTTCCCCTCGACAGACCCTTCTGTCATCCTTGCTGAGTATGCTCCCACCCCTTGGGCTGGGACTACCTCAAGGACTGCCATGTGTTTCACTACCCCACGGGTTAGTACACATGTGTATTCCAGTGCCTCCCTTCGGGCGGGCAGGGGCTTCCGCAGCGTCCCCTCCTACAGGTTGGGCACGCTTTCCCAGTGTTATCCATATCCACTGAGAGGGTCTTGCAGAACAGCAGTGTGATTCTCCTAGCTAGCTCCCGCCAAGACGATAAGAAACTGCTCCGGCGGGTAGCTAAGCTGGGCGCTGGAAGGGGCCAGCACCATGGCGTTTTGTTAGGGATCCCAATTCGTTGGAAACTCCTCCGACGAGACGTAGGAGTTCCCACGAAAGGGAACGTCTCTGTTACGTATGTAACCCTCGTTCCCTGAGTAGGGAATGGAGACGTCTCGTCCCCTCGCCATGCTGCTGCACCTTCGCGGAGGACTGGACACCGTCCGGCTCGTTCTTACGCTATGTCCTACCTCGCCGACTTCCATCACCCCTGAACGCGCGTCGATCGTTGCCGGAAGTCAGATATTTTCATTTATAAAGTTTTAAATATGTATATTTTTACGACAAAACCGCACGGATTACCCTCAGAAGGCCTTCGTTTATCCCCCTGGAGCCGGATGGATCACTTTTGTGAAGGATGTATGCACATTTTGGGACTTGAAGGAGGTGGACCTTTCATTTCTAGACATTTTCTAAAACAGTGTTTCTCAACCTCTCCTGCAGGGACCCCCTGACAGGACATGTTTTTGTTTTAACCCTGAAATGGCACACCTGATTCAATTAGTCAGCTACACATTAAGCCTTTATTTAATTGAATCAGGTGTGCCATTTCAGGGTTAAAACAAAAACATGTCCTGTCAGGGGGTCCCTGCAGGAGAGGTTGAGAAACACTGTTCTAAAATAACTGAAAATGTGTTCGTCTGAAACAAGATTGACATATGCATCTCGAACGGCTTGAGGGTGAGTAATGCATGGGTTAAATATCATTTTTGGCCGAACTATCCCTTTAACAATTTTAGTAGACTGAACTATGTATGGGTACTTAAAGGTACAATATGCAGGATTTTTCGCCACCAGGGGTCGCTAACCTCTTACAATAACAAAGGCGTATACTGATGACGTATATTCCACATTAAGCTGAATTATGGATCTTGTCGTCAACCTGATGGATCTTTTATGGATGAGTGAATACATTAATGTTTTTAACATGACTGTGGTATGAAGCAGGGCGCGATTGCTAGACGCATACCAGCGCCACACGCAACGCGAGTCCCGCGGATATAAAAGAATAAGGACATTTCATTCTACTGAACTACACGCAAGTGCTGAATTAATACTCACACAGGTCAGTTTATTAGACGAATTAAACTTGAGGTAACGCAGCGCTGTTTCACTTGCTCTAACAGTTACACCAGGGGTGTCCAAACTCGGTCCTGGAGGGCCACTGTCCTGCAGAGTTTAGCTCCAACCCCAATTAAACACACCTGAAACAGCTAATCAAGGTCTTGATTAGCTGTTGAAGGTCATTAGGCATGCTAAAAACTTACAAGCAGGTGTGTTGAGGCAAGTTGGAACTAAACTCTGCAGGACAGTGGCCCTCCAGGACCGAGTTTGGACACCCCTGAGTTACACTATCACACTAAACTGCATTTGAGTGTGTTGAATGTTGTTAGTTAGGTTGTGTGTTGGCTGTATGAGACTAACGTTAAGTACGTTAAGCTAGATCAGCGGTCTTCACTATTTTTTTCTTGAGAGCCGCACTGATAGGACAAAGTCAGTAGGAGAGCCATTTTTACAGGAAAGTATAAAAAGTTACATCAAGTCATAAATACCATGTCTGTTTATTAATCTGTCACCCCTGAACATACAATATGCAATGCAATAAATACCTTTTTTTTAATGATTTACCAGTCAAATTTGTAACTGAGACAAGATGATTTCCCTTAATGACAAAAAAAGCAGGATTTCCAGAATATATTCATCCCAGAATGACATTAAGTTATTTTTTTCTACATTATTAGCCCATCATGTATCTAATCATCCAAGAGCACATGCGGCGTTAAGAGCTGGAAATACCGCCATAACTGGCAACTCCGCAGAGACTGGATATCAGTGTTGCCAGATGTACGATAATTATCGTATTTGTACGATATTTTTGACCTCTGTACGATGTACGATCAATAATGAAAAAAATCCCATAATGTACGATAATTTCAGAGTTTTCAGTCGTTCGTCCAAACACACATCCTACCGCTTCTCTCTCTGACCCAGAATCATTTTGCAGGCTCGCCTGCCTGCACGCAAGCACGTATACACACACACGCACACTTACACACACAGGCACCACACGGCGTCGCCCGGCCCGCACGTCAACACTACAACCCCCCATCCTCCACACACCCCCCCCCCCCCCCCCCCCCGGTCAACAAAACCAAACAATCCGCCCTACATGTGGGGATAAATAGCTGTATTCTGCACGGTTACGTCGTATACGATCATTTTCTTCCAAATACGATAATTTTGAACTACTGGTACGATAATTGGACATTTCCAATCTGGCAACACTGCTGGATATGTTCACATGCACAACTTTTGTTTCAATCGGTCTGAATTCATTCTTATTAATTAATCTGAATGTATTGTAGTTTACATGAATGCTTAACATTGTGATATGATGCATGATCGGGGTGATGTGCACGTTTATAAGTCAAAAGATTCAAATCGGAATATGTTTTTTGACATTCGCACACTGCACAAATATACAAAGTTTATTGTATAACCGCTGTTGTTGCGTAATAACCATTTTCCTACATTGGTTCTTTATTTGTTTTAAACAGCAGACTTAATATTTATCAAATTTTGGTCATAATTTGGAGACTATGATGAACCGTTATGCCGTGCTGTTTGTATATTTCACGCAGTAAAAATGCCCAAAATCAATCGTCTGTGGATGAGAATCTGAAACAAGGACTGGTGAGCCGTTGTCCTGCTTCACTTCACAGATACTGAGTGAAAGGAGAATTATAGAATGACGGGACAATCGTTTATACGACACTTTCATCAGAAGAACAGCGCGTTCAGCGCGACATTCGGCGTCCTTTCAGTTTCGGTTTTAAATCGATCAAGTGTTTACATGTTCTCTCGATAAACCACCCCTTTCAATCCGATCGAAATTATTTGAAAATAGATCTGACACTTTGAGTTTTTAACGGGTTATGTTATAGTCCTACTTCGTTTTTAATGTTTTTATGAAATATCTGTAGTGACTGCTTGATAATTTCACTGTATTATTTACCGCCATGCGAGCCACAAATGAAGGCTTGGCCAGCCGCATGAGGCTCGCGAGCCGCGCAATGAGGAACACTGAGCTAGATCAACATTAGAATAACATACAGATCATATTCTAACATTTCATCATGTTGAACTAAATAACATTGATTAACATTGATAACATTTGTTTTATGTACATTTGCTCACCTGTCTAAAAGTACATGCAACAATCGCGTCTCTGTCAAGTCGAAGTTAGTCGCAGACGTGGAGCTCTCGCCATCTCGAAAGATGTTGATCTTCGTTTTAGTCCTCTTTTTGTTCAAAGTCTGCTTGCCATGTTCCAAAATGTTTGAACAAAACAACAACTGCGTGAGCGTCCTGCTAGGCATAACGGGCCAGTTGTCAACGTCTGTCGCCATGGTTACTATGGCAGTACGAGGTCAAACCTGGCGGAAACCGAGGGTAACGCGGATATGACGTCATTGACTGGCGACTCCTCACCCCTGCTCAAACGTCCCGTTTCCTTGGTTAAAATCGCAATTTTCTCACGATTTACAAATTGTTTGAAACATTTGGGATATTGTAAGTAATCAACTAAACAAAATATATAACATTGGCCTAGTGGTTTTTGGATATTTTACTGCAAAAATCCTACATATTGTACCTTTAACATGTACTTTCTCAGACATTCCAGCACTTGAGTAGGAACCACACCCGCATGCCTTGTGGTTTATATTTGACTAATCAAATGTAATTTTTTAAATTAAGTACTGTAATGACATTTCAAGACCACCCACCATTATTGCACTTTAAAAAAAGAAAAGAAAAAAGAACTACACCAAAGAGCTTATTTGTCCCATTTTAGCTGATGTCCCACTTTTGCTGACTTCACCCTATGTGAGTGTGTGTGTTTATATATATATATTTATATGTGTAGGTGCAGTTCCTGCATTGCGTCTGTCAGGCTGAACAGGGTGGTGAGAGTGAAGTGGTTGATGGGTTTCACATGGCGGAGCAGCTCCGGAGAGAAGATCCTGAAGCGTTTAACATCCTCTCCTCTCTCAGGGTCGATTTCACAGACAGCGGATCTGACTTCTGTGACTTCAGCGTGCAGTCCAAAAACCACATTATAGAGTACGTGTGACGCATACATACTCACTCACATAATCATGCATAGCTAATGCAATGGATTAGCTTTGTCACTTGTGATCATCATCATCAACATTTGACTATATGTCAGTAATACACTAAACAGCACCATCTCATGGTCAGTTGTGCAACTGAGACTTGCAAGAGCGAAATTTCTACAAATGAATGTTTAAAGGGATAGTCCATTAAAAATATCATCCTATTTTTCATTCTAATGTTGATCCACACCTGTATGAGTTGCTTTCTACAGTGTAACACCGTGCTTTTATAAACGTCACCAAGACACTGTAAAGTTCTCATAAATCCTGATAGTTTTTAATACAAAAATGTCTGTAATGTGCAGTGTGGACTCTGATGGTCGGGTTGTGAGGATCAACTATAACAACGCCACACGAGACTCTGTGCTGGATCTGCCTCTGCATCAGGTTCAGCTTTTCTACTCGTCTCTAAAGGCCTTTGTGGAGCTGCTCAGCAGGCCTGAGAATGTGTTCACATACAGAATGGAACCAGGTCAGTACGTCCGTTTACCCATTTCAGATTAAGATTCTCACATTTGTACTATAGTTGACAGTAGACAAAGATTAAGGTTTTCTCTACATTAGAAGGCTTTTGAATTTGGGACTAGGCTCAGTCTGTGCTTGGCAAACTTTTCCATTTAAAATCCAATCCAAAGGTTTTCAAAAACATTTACTAGAATTATTCCAAATTTGAAGTATCCTTCGAATCCTTAAAGCTTCCCCATTGCCGCTATACTTGTTACTAAACCAAACATGACAACATTAGAATTCAAACTTTTTTTTGCACATCTAAATAAGGGACTGATGCTGGTTGTTCTTTTGATCTCTGCGCAGGTGACTTGGTGACCTTTGATAACTGGCGTCTGCTGCATGGCCGAAAGAGCTACCTGTCACGAGGTCAGAACTCAAGACATCTAGAAGGAGCATATCTGGACTGGGATGAGGTCATGTCCCGTCTCAGGATCCTCCGGAAGACTGTCCGTGGAGACAGCTAGACGTCTCTTAATCCTCCACACTACAGTCAGTAGTGTTGCGTCATTAGTAACTTTAAAAACAACTCAAGAAAGCCATAAAAAGTTTTGGATCCTAGGGATATTTTCTGTTGGGGATTTAAGTTTTGCCAAGTAGATATTTGGGCTTCTGTAGTTAATATATTATATTATTGTGGCCTTTTACTGAGGAGCTCTTTGAGTCTCCAGCACTTTCTTGCACTTACACTACTTGGAAAGCGGCCTTTTTTTTTTTACTTGTAATTTCTTTGATAAGGTACACATTTTTCCAGAGGTCTTATTAAATTAATGATCACAAGAGTCAGTGAAATTTAGAACTAAATATTTCGCTTCGGTGTGGAAAACTGCCTGAAGTATCGTACTAGATTGAACCATTAGTGGGTTTTTTCTAATCCACCAATGTTTTTGTCATTCATATGGTCCATGACTATAAAAAGTGACAACTCTAAGTCCGAGATGGCACACTTTGTCTCAACAGACCTAAAAAAAGAAAGTTTTATCCAACCTCTGATTATGTCTTACATTTTGTCTTATTGTTCTAACGGTCAGTACTTTTCCCATTTCTCCACATAAATATTGTTCTAAGACTATCATACCATCATGATTTATGGTACTGTTAAAATGTAGTCGTTTTAATATACATCCATTTTTACCAATAGTGTTTAGATTGCTTGTTTTGCACTTAATTTTACTGTAGATTAATGAACCATTTAATTTTTATTTTCTTGTATTGTAAATAGTAGTTTGGACAATGATGGGCCATTGACCTTTGCAGAGAGAAAAATGTTTTCAAGTGGCACAAACATATTTATAAACTGATATATGGAGATTGGATAGTTCATTAAATTATGATCAGTACTTGTGTATAGACATTAAGCTATTTGATACTTGAAAAGCCACAAATAAGACGTTTTTAAAGAAAACTGGCCAATTTGTATAAATGCAGCAACAATGCAAATATAGCTCATGCAGCTATTAGTTTATAAAAATGATGGAGCTGAAGTGTTACTTGTAATGTTTTGGCAACTCTGACAGATTATTTTTTTTTTTTTGTGCAAAATGACAATAAAAGACAATTATAATATACCCAGACATATTTCTGCCATTCGTGTACTTATACAAAAACTCAAATACAGTGACTATAAATCTTCTGACTATACCAGAGGTCAGTTTTTGAATGTTGCTAATGAAGGTTTTTGTAAAAAAAAAAAAAAAAAAAGTTGAAACTGAACTCTAAAATGTAAAACACTGCTTCAATTATGATTCATTTGGGTTGGACATCTTTTATTTTCATATTGCGAAAGCTGTACAGTTTCTATAAATATTTTTAAATGCTGAAATATTTACACCCATGTCTCTATTCTTTCCTTTCCCTCTGGTTCTAAACAATACAGACTAAAATGAAAGGCCAAATGATGTGGAACTGTATCTCTCACTCACACATTCAAACAACAGACCTGATACACTGTCCACCTCAAAACATCGGTTTTGGGAGACTTGGACTCTGGGAAATCAGTTTTGTGCTATTTACATCTCTAAATCATTAGTGAGTGGGCTTTTTAATTCCATTTACAGTCTGCATACAACAACGGAATTGAAGTCGCAAAACAACAGCTTTTTTTGTGCGCACATTCATACATGTAAATTATTAAAAATGTGAGCAAAACATAAATGAATATTAAAATATGTGAATGTGACAGTTGTACTGCCCAATCTAATAGTCAAGAAGAGATGATCAGAGCGAATTTGCACCTCTAAGGACAGACACACTCTCTTTGTGTTTCTAACACAAACACACACAAATAGAAAGAGGACACTTCAAACAGGACATTTTGGACAAGACTTTTCCATCATTTTTCAAACAATCTCCAAATGTAGCTGTCTTCTAGATCAGTATCAATAATGCCATTTTCATTGCTGTGTCAAAAAACGGCAACAAACAAACAGAAAACAGAAGCGATGCCGGTCACCTCATTATGAACACTGGAGGGCAGTGGATGAACTCTATAAGGACGTGACTGGACTTGTTCTTGGTACGCACTAGTGATAGTATTGCACATCTAGAAAACAAACTACAGTTTTTCATAAACATTTCCATTGCTTTTTCAGCATTGCTTCAGGGATGTACAGATTTTCTTCCTTTTTTAAATATTCATTATTTTCAAGTGACATGCATTTTAACACAGCAGTTCACAGACAGGGAACTTTACAGCAGAAATAGCACAGTAGTTTGAGCCTCACATGGCAAGAGCTAAAGAGATACACTTACAGTAGGTAAAGGAGGGCGAAACGAACATTTAGGAATGGGACGGAGGGTTAAGGCAAACCCCTCATACGTGGCAGCGCAAGATTGCAAAGACTTGAACATTTCACCCACAACAGACAGAAAAGACTGGAATTTACAGTACAACTTCGCACATAAATATTAAATACACAGCCTGTTGACTGATATCAGAAGGGGTTGAAGAGCCTGATCTCTGCATGCCAGTGCCAACTGCCCATGGGACGTGCATTCAACCAAATGCCTCCGATTGCAATAAATAAAAGTGTATAAATGTGCGGGCACCAACCAATAGTATTCAAAGTCTATTCTTGTTCTGGTTCGTCCATACTATGAAAATGAAACACCAGCATTTTAGTGTCAGACTGGAATACTATATTGGGCACGTGATAAGATCTATTATATGAATGGGTCGTTTCTTTTAGGACAAATGTGTTGAATATGTGAATACATCTAGATGTGAATTGGTACAGGAGCAGATGTCCTTAAAAGGAGCTTGGCAAGCATGTCAGCTTGTATTGAACAGGAGTATTGCAGGAGTTCAGGAGCGGGCTGAAGTAAACGTAGGAGAGAAATGTGCTAGCTCGGTAGTGGACGAGGGGACAGCATCTTGGGCTTGCCCTCTGACTCTTTCCCTTTGACCGCCGCCATGTAGGAGAAGAGGCAGAGCACCGAGTAACAAATCTGATTTGCCTGTTTGAGACAGAAGAGTTAACACAGAGTTATTTACGTGAAAAAAGGATATCACTCTATACTGTATTGTAGGGCTAGGCAAAAACACGGATTTCCCTGTTCTTTTTAGTGAATCAAAGACATCCAGGTCGACCAGTGTATTCCCGCGACAGAGATATGGAGAAAAAAGCCTTGAGGGAAACTAGTCAGCTGATGGAGTTTGGGTTCCTTGTCACTGTCACTTTTGGCTTGCATAGTTGGGGTTTAAAAGACACTTAATAATCAGTAATATTATCAATCTGACTGCACTGACTAACTTGAACTGAATTGCTGGATGATGACACCAGAGCTGCTTTATAGCTGATTTGACTTTGTTTCATAATTCATGAATTTTGCAACTTTATTGAATTGACTGTATTGAGCTGAATAACAAGATCATTGTCTTCTGTAGAACTGCTTATAGCTGAATTAATTTCTTTTTTATAATTGATGAACTTTACAGTTATTGAACTGAACTGAATCAACACTAAAGTATCTTGAGCTGAATAATGATGACACTGTTGTCTTCTGTAGAGCTGCTTTACAGCAGAATTTGAATTCGTCTCATACTGTATTTGAAGCATCATTGTTTGTTATTATGCTGTTTATCAAAGTGAAGCTGCTTTGAAACAATCTGTACTGTATAAAGTGCAATACAAATAAAGGTGACTTGACTACTAATGAAAAATTACTCTTACGAGCTTGCCCTATTAATGAATCATTCAAAAATATGAAATGTTTTTTTCATTTGAATGATAAAAAAATAGTTTCCATTTGAATCAGTCCTTGTATCATTAAATAGTTTTTAGTTTGCTATGCAACCAAAATAGGCCAAAATATACGTAAAATGATTCGGAATTGAATTAAGAGCTTGTGAATCGGATTGAATCTGAAAATCTGTATCGATACCCAGCCCTACTGTGTATAGTATTGTATGAATACTGAAATCTTACCATAGGAGTCTTGTACTTATGGATCACCACTTCTTTAGTTTCAGGAACTGCAAATCCCGTGCAAGACACAAAATAAAAAGTTCAACAGCAGTGGAATAACAAATTTGAATTTTTCAAGGGCAAGGGGCGGAAACAGAGAGAAAGAAAGGGTGATAGAGAAAGAGAGACAGAGAGAGAAAGAGAGAGAGAGAAAAGAGGAGAGGCATACATACGGCCCATGACAAATGATTATTAATAATCTATATCTGTCCCTGCCACATTTCAGATGGAGCAAAAGAGCTCTGAATCTTGCAGCAGAAGAGCAGCACTCATATAGTTCATATGACTGAACAGAATTTATCATCAGCTGAGAAACTCTTATGCAATGGGGAACTGAATCAAGGCAGGCTCAAGAGGAGGAGAAAGAAAGAGTAAGAGAGGTGGAGGATAGATGGAGAGAGATAGAGAGAGAGAGAGAGAGAAAGTAAGAAAGGGAATTTCATTGCAAGTTGAAGTTGGAAGGAAATCCGAGGTCTGCTGGGTTTATCCATCACTGGCATGACTTTTACTACAGGCATGAGTGTATGAACTGGAGTTTAGGAGAAGCGACATCTGACATGAAGGCAGTGCAGTGCAGATGAGGAGTCGACAGCCATTAGTGGTGAAAGAGGGTGTATGAGAGATGATGACAGATGGAGAGTTAAATGAGGAGGACAGGTGAGGGAAGAGAAGAAGAAAAGATAAAGGTGACAGCACTTTACCTGCTGGAGAATGAAGGTTTTCATAGCAGCAAAGATGAGGGGCGGATTACAAAAAGGAAGCACAAAGACACAGCACTAACCCAGTCTAGAGCCGACCCTATGATTACAGAAGAGATTTCATACACTACAACTCCCTTCATATAGATCTCCAAAAGAACCAGTTAAATGATCTTTGCACGGTTTAGTTATTATCTAAACTCTACCAAGACTTCTAATCTGAAGACTATGACAAACATTAAAGCCGTATTCTTGGTTTAAACTGTGACTCCTTCCAAAAATGCATCTGAGGAAACAACTGCAAGCTAAATCTAAGCTGATCAATGAATTATTCACAGAACAACTTGTGCCTCATTTCTCAAAGCTGCTGCTGTCGTTCAAGATCTTTGCAGAATCCTTTACCCCTTCCTCCAGGCCAGATACAATCAGTGTTGTCTTGGTATCTTGTTTTAGCTAATAAATAGAGCATTAGTTAACAGGTTAGCGCTAGGCTAAAGAAAGGGAAATGTTTTTAGCTTTGGTGGTAACTGTCATATATGAATGATACATAGGGATTTTGACAGATAGTAATACTTCTTTTCTTGTTAAAACCGATAACTAGATGTTATTAAAATGATATAGTATTTGTTCAAGTAAATGAAAATTTACACTACATGATAATGTAGTAATCCCTAAAATTATTGATTTGAGTTTTTAGAGTATGAAAAAGAGGAAATGAACAACAACAATTAAATACGCAACAACTGACAGATAAATAATGATAATAACAAAACTAATATAGGCTAATAACAGATATGGTATATTGTCCATCCCTATATGTAGTTAAAAGACAGTAATGAGCATATTTTCATGATTGATAATTAATAGGCCTGAATAGTTGTCTAAAAAAGTTGTCTCAGTCAATGAAATGGTTTTGGGTCCAAGGGGGACAGGATTCTGCGGCTGATAGGATCTTGCTCCTTTTAGGTATCACATTTTATGTAACATTTCATCCCCAGAAGGTGCATGAAACAACAGCTAAAACTATGGTCCTACTTCTGTCTTCTATAACCTCTGCTCCTGAAGCTCATACCTGTCGTTGTGACCGCCACATCTAACAGTACTGAATGTGATAACTTCTCTGCTCTGCATGTGACTGAGTTACTGCTGTGTCGCGTACAGGCCTAGAATCAAAATGGGGGTAATTACCAAACTCCTCCAGGACAAAGACTCCTTTCACTGTATTGCACTTTTTAATGTGACTCAGCTCTATGAAAACCTAAAAACAAACAAAAAACAAACAAAAAAACAACAGGACACACTGTTACCAACTCAATCACACACTTGTGAGAAAACAAAACAAAAAGTATTTTTTGAAGAGATGACAATCTGGACAGTTAGTAACTGTAAAATAGGGAGAAACGGAGAAAGAACATGATAAGCAAGCTGTTAAATAAACTATCAGAACTAAAATATGACTGCACAGAAAGAGAAATTTCCAAGTTGACAGGATTACATGGGCCAGTGACGCAAATGGAGAGAGCTGTGAAAGTTTCAACGCCTGAGCGGCATTTATGGGTCTCTTTATATTCTAGAGAGTTAAAATAAGCCCAGATATTTTGTCATTTTGAAATTGTATTAAATGAATCAAGTCAACAGCCTAAGTATTCAGAGAGTCTTGCTTTAAAGAGAATCACTTCGTATTTACAATCCTTGTCTACAATATTTAATATAACGTGTTCTTGAGGCACTGGAGACTTTTATAACAAATGTATTTTTGAAGCACTAAAGAGCTAATATGAACCTGCAGCTGTGAACATTCACACCAAAAGTGGGAACGAAATCATGGCACTGATCCCCCACGTGCTGAAAGGGCCCATGCAAAGACATCCATGGAAATTTCCATCATCAGTAAAGAAGAAAAAAAAAAAAAAAAAAAAAGACATGACAGACCAAAAAGGAACCAAAAAGAGAGAGAAAATAATACAAAAGAAAGCACACAAGAGTGAAATCTGCCAGAAAAGCTACAGAACAAGGAAAAGAATGAAAAAGTAAATGACAATGTTACGCTAAAAAGCAGACTGCAGAGGTTGTGTACCTTCCGCTCCTTGCAGGGGGAGAGAGCATGGGAGAGAAACGGTTTGGATTATTATTGGACAAGAGCAGAAAACACCCTCTGGTGCTACGAGCCCACTCTTACAGGATTAAACTACAACCACTGACTCCATCCAGAAAGAACAGTCATATTGCATTAACTGTTAATATCTGCCATTATGTTTACGTTAGTTTTGAATCCCTGATGTGTTCCCACCCCATTACCCTCCATGCCTCCTCCACCAGCAACGAAGACCAGCTCCCTCACACATGCCTACAGCCAAAACAGAATAGTGCCAAAACCATTACAACACACAACTACACTACATAGAGGATTCTAAAAGTTTTCAACAATGCTAAACTCTTCTAAGCACTCTGTAATCAAGTAACTGACTAGTGACCATAAATAGGCACCAATGTATCATAACGATATTTTAAAGGGATAGTTCAGCCAACAATTACAATTCTGTCATCATTTACTCATCCACATATCATTCCAAATCTGTATGCATTCCTTTTTCTGAAGAACATACAAAAAACTGATTGGGTTTTCATCGACTTCCATTGTATGGTCAATGGGAACCGAAACTTAGGTTACAGACATTCATCAAAATATCTTCTTTCATGTAGCACAGAAGAAAGTAAGTCATAAAGGTTTGGAATGACATGAGGGTGAGAAAATGATGACAGAATTTTCATTTTTTTGGAGAACTATACCTTTCAGTAATTACAGCAACCGAAGACTATGACCTAGGAAAACAGTTAAAAACAACGTTAGAATTTTAGATGGGACAAAAGGTTTAAGGTTTACATAGTTTGCTAACCATTCCAGTCTTTTCCAGAGTATCAGCGTTATGTAACTACTGCTTTTCGCAAGTTCACTATTGGGATATGTGTTTTTTCTAATCAAAAAGAAAACTTTTGTTTTTTAAAAATATGTTCTGTACATGTCAGTTTCCCTCCTCTTTGAAATGTCTTTACATATGTGCTTTATGAAAAGCAGCGTATCAAGTGTCAAATTAACCAGGTTAAATGGTCCCAGAACAGTGGTATTAGGTCACAGAAGGAGGCCATATGGTCTTAATCACAAGTAGCATCTATAAAATCAGGTTTATTAAGAACTATTACATAATTATCTCCCATTAGAACCAATTTAAAGCTTTTTTTAAATACTTGGTCAAGTATACAACTAAACCTCCCTAAAGTGGCTTTAAATAAGAAATGTATTTTTTAAACCTCCCCAGCAATGTATTTTGTACATGACCACTTTGAATATGTTTTGCACAAGGTTCTACGTCTTACCTCTGGCAGACCACAACAAACCGACATCACACCAACACTCACAAACCGTAAGGACCAGAGCCGGGCGCTGTGACCATTAACACGTCATACTAACACACACAGCGGGTGGAATGTTCTGACATTTGAAAAAGTAAATCTCTGCTTGTGATTAAGCAACCCAAAAACAAACATCCAGCAAATAAAGCCAAAAAACAACGACAACAACAACAACAGCTTTTCCTCTTAAGAGATTCTTCAGGAACAACGCTTCCAGACATTTTTTAAAAGCTTCCAGCTTTTTATTTATTTTAGAGCTTAGATTTGACTGTGTATTTAATTATCTAGCCCATGTTTTTGTTACTTTGTGAGTTGTTCCAAAAAACTTCTCAGAGGAAGGAAGGCACAAATAGAAAGAAAGAGTGAGAGGAAGGAGAAGAGCTATGGAGAGGTGATGAGATGAGTTTAGACTTGAAGTGGCAGAAAAGAGAAACAGGGGAAGGAATGGATTGAGAATGAGAGGAAGGGTTGGTGCTGAATTTGGCAAGCACTTTGTCATGATTGCGATAAAGGCGACACCTCTTACCTGGCTGTGCATAAATTTGAGGTTGATGCCTTCCAGCGTGACCTGAAGGAGACCACCCTCCCCTGTCTTCATGTCCTGAACCGGAAACTCGCCTCCCAGCTCTGGACCTACACACACACACACACACACACAAAAAGAGAGACTAATTTCAGGAAAAAATCTATTCGAACAAGAAGATTTTATATTAAAAACAAAAAACAAAAGGGTGAATTCAGGTAAATTAGGCCACTTTTATTGATATGACTGTCAAAAAGTGGCCCATTTTACCTAAATTTACCCTACTAACACATACACTACCAGTGCAAAAAATTGGGGGTCAGTAAGATTTGTTTACATAAAATTAATACTTTTATTCAGCAAAGACAACAGATAAAGCAAAAATAACAGTAAAGGCATGTATAATGTTACAAAAGATTTATAGTTTAAAGAAATGCTTTTCTTTTGAACTTCATATTCATCAAAGAATCGTGAAAACAATGTATTACAGTTTCCACAAAAATATTAAGCAGCACAAATTACATCATATTATCATATTAGATTTCTGAAGGATCATGTGACACTGAAGACTGGAGTAATGGAATATTCACTCCTGAATATTCAGCTTTGCCATCACAGAAAACACACAAAAACACAAAACAGTTATAGTAATAATTGTAATAATGTAACAAATCGTAGTAGTTCACAATATGCAGTATACTGTTTTTTGGGGTTTTGTTTTTTTAATGTAACCGAAAAGACTTTCAATAAAATTATTATATATATATTTTAAAATTTTACCAACCCCAAACCTTTTGAAGTGTAGTGTACAAAAAACACAATGTACCTGGTTTGATGCTTTGCTGTCGTGCAGCAGCACGCTCCATGCTGTCTTTAACACAGTAGTATAGTTCCCGACACTTAACACAAAAAATACAGAAAGAGAGGTGAAGTACAGTAATTGAGACTTAATTACACAAGAAACAATACTGAAACAATACAAAATCTGTGAATTGAGAATGAGAGGGTATGTGTGTACTACAGTACGCCTTTACATTGATGTGCGTCTCACCTTCTTGGTGTAGAACTTGTTAAGCTGTGTCTCTTGGCCATTCCTCCTCCACAGACACAACACTTTGGTCTTGGGACAGTAGGTCATATTAATGAGCTTCTCATACCACCAGCGTTCATAGACTGTGCCAATGTTACTGCGCAAGACGATGCAGTCGTCACACACCTAAACACACAAGAGGAAGAGAAAAGAAGGATTGAATGCTCATTTACAATATGTTTTCATGCAGACAAGTTAAAGGGTCATATAATGCCATTTTTGTACAAGTTAATATGAATCTTTAGGGTCTAAATTATACTTTTATTAAAAATTCTCATTAGTATTGTAAGAAATACTCATTTTACCTGGTCAAAAACAGCTCTGTTTTCAGCACGTCGTTACAGTGCATATGCCTTTAAATGATAATGAGCTTTGCTCACTCCGCCCCTCTGTTCTTTGGGGCGTTTTGACACAACGCACGTGGAGTGTTGCCTTGACAACAATTGAGGGTATATTTTGGAACAAGAATGGCAACGGGAGTCTCTGAGGACACATCTGTGCAACTGTACCAATTTGAACCGGAGTCAGACCCGGAACAAGATGACGGCCCCGAAGAAGTTCGACAATTAAGGCTCGAACAGGACGTTTCTGAATGGTTGGTTAGCGGAATGTCACTTTGATCTATTTTTGTATGTACTGGCAGGGTAGAGTAGTGAGATATGCTATGTGTAATGTTATACCCTGAGTGTAAACATTAGCCGCATTCATCGTGAAGCGTGCACTTAATATTTAAAGGTTAATAAAACGTTACACTCACTTCTTCTGGAGGTGCAGCAAGAACGAGAATAGTTGGTACCGATTCTTTTTTCAGGACCAGCTTCTTAGCAAAACCAGATTTACACTGACCCTCGTTTAGAAAGCAGTCTGGTGAGAAATGATTCGTGCAAACAGAAACGCATTTACGTTGATCGTTGGGATATTCCCTTCAAAAATAAAACTCAGCCACTGCGTCTTCAGCGGTTCGAGTTTAGGAACACCAAAATGACTGCTGTGTTTATTATTACAGCCAAGAACAGAACACCACAATCGCTTAGACGCCATTCTGCTCCAGTGTATCAACAATGGCGGACTACGATGACCGCTCGCTCAGGGCAGGTCTGTGTTGAAACGCTGCTGTCAATTATCAATCGTGGGAGGGGCGCCCGATTTAGTGCCGTAACAAGATCGAACAGCTCAATTTGAGGCAGGGGAAAACATATAAGGAGATTAAAACAAAAACAATGGATGGATTTTTATCATTATATGATGGTTGTGTACAGGCACTGCCAACACACATTTCAGTACAATCAACTTGTAAAAGTGCATGTACCATTATATGACCCCTTTAAATAAAATAAAAAAGGAGGCATGCAGACACACAAAACTCCTACCTCCATGAAAAATATGTCACCAGTTGTATCAGTCCCAGCATGCACAACAAATGTCTGCTTCTTAATGTGCCGGCTTCCACTTGGCCTGAGGGAAAGCTCTCGGCCACTCTGCAGCAAAACACACAATCTGTCAATCACTCATAACTTGATCATATGTTCGACTACTGGCTATGCAACAGCTGCAACTTTTCATCTGACCGGCTCTTACCAAATTTGCAAGGCGGTCCAGGACTTCATTGACCTCCTGACTGTGTGTGAGGCCGATGTGAGATTTCCCCATAAGACGCCGTACCTTCTTCCTAATGTCATTTTTACTGACCTAGATAAATGGAGCAGTAATAGTTAGAGTACATGACCGAACAAAAGTTTGGGGCCAGCAAGCTGTTTCATGTTTTTGAAACAAGTCTCTTATTTGATCAAAAATTCAGTAAAACCAGTAATATTGTGAAATATTATTACAATTCAAAATTTATTTTATTCCTATGATGGCAAAGCTGAATTTTCAGCAGCCATTACTCCAGTCTTCAATGTCACACGATTATACAGACATTATTGCTGATTTGAAACTTTTCTTATTTTTATTAATGTTGAAAACAATTATGCTGCTTGATATTTTAGTAGAAATCATGTACTCTTTGTTCAGGATTCTTTGATGAAAAGAAAGTTAAAAAAACAGCATTTGTTTTAAATATTTTTTTATTTCAATTTCTTTACAAGGACTTTGGATCAAATTAATGCATCCTTGGTGAATACAAGTTTTTATTTCTTTACAACAACAAAAAAATCTATAAATCTATACATGCACTGTTAAAACAGTATCAAAACTACAATAAAAATTTGACTAAAATGTAATCATTCCTTTGAATTAGGGCTGGGCGATATGTAAAAAACATTTTATCGATAATCGCCTTAAAAAATATCGCGATATCCGATTATATCGTCTACCCAAGCCCCGCCCCCAACACGCCCTGCCAGAGACAACACTATATGGACATACATCGTTAACACAAGTCATGTTGAGTTTGGCTGCACTTTATCTAATGATAGTCTGCGATTTAGTTAGTTTAATTTAAAGATTGAAACATTAAAGGTTTTACCTTGTTTAGTTTGAGCTTAAACGAGCATAAAACATTAGCTTTGCTGTTATGTTAGTGTTGCTTATAATTTCCACACTGTTCTTATCGCATCTGTGTTTTATGAATTTCGTTTCGCGAGGAGAAATGTTAAATACAACTGAACGGAACAGAACCCAATTTGGTGATTGTAAGAATGGTGAATGCATGTTGATGTTATAGCAAGGTGTCTTGCCTATTTGTTTTTCATAAGGTCCGACAGACCCGGCGCCAGACACAAATTCACGGACGGGCATTTATTTTTTTTCAGGGGGGCACAAATGAAAACAACCTCATTGCATCATAATAGAATCGATTATGATGCTATGCAATGATCGATAGAGCATAATAATTATATAATAGGCTACTGACGCTAAAGGTTCGATCTTGCAGTCCGAAATTCTCACATATAAAATAGGCTACGACCTCAAGTTGTGTCAATCACGTTTACACACTGCCTCCGCAAATTTCGTCCGTCATAAACAATTTTTTTAAGTAGGTTTGAGAGGTGTTTTCAGGGCCGCTGGAAGTCATTGTGATCAGTGGGTGCTGTGAATTATTTTTTTTTTTTTAAAAAGGGCATTCTGTATGGACCTCTGTCCCTAGGGGGGTTCGGGGGTTCATTCTCCCCCGCAAGAAAATTTTGTACATTTTAAGTTTAAATGCATCAATCTGGTGCACATTGAGAGCTCAAAATTAAGAGCTTCAACCGGCTTCGACCCATGAACTGTGCACATTGAACAAAGAAAAAGCATTGACTTGTACCTAAAGAGGGCTCAAACATCTTGTTAATTATAGTCTTAGTCTACATTACATTGTATTTTATATTAAGCTATAGAATAGGAAAATTACACTACTTTTGTCCTAATTTCTTCACTTGTAAGAAATAAACCCTTGAGCTTTTATTTAGGAGAAAACACAAGATCACCATGCTGATCGTGTGAGCAAGAGCGCACTTTTCTTTAAATCACGCAGCACAAACAGAATGGCTAACGTTAATTAAAGTCTTGTGCTGTTTAGCCAAAAAAACGAAATATAATACCGAAAACACTCGACATGTCAACAAAACATAAACATCTTCCCAAACACATATCAAGCTTATTTAAAAACCTCAAAAGCATCAAAGTAATAGAACGTATTACGTATTCAGAATACAAATTATGAGTAGGCTAACAGTAGTCTCCACAGAGCATAAAATATTCATTTCATTTTATTTTTCGTGTTCGCATTTATGAGGAAAAAACAATGTTACGGACGTGAGCGCTCTGAAAGCGGCTCTAAAAGATGCTTTAAAACTTTCACAGAGACATCAAACAGAAAGCAAAACCTTTCTTTAAAGTGAATTTCGTTTTGTATTAATTGTATGTTAATTTTAATCAATGTTTCATCAACCAATTGCCTGGATTTAATAAATAAGAAGTAAATATAGCAGACGATAATGACGAACCGGAGGCGCCAGCGCGTGAACTGGAGCTCGTCGCAATTGAACCGAAACTCAGTGTAGGCCTATAAGGTAGCCTACTCGCCTCACAGACATGTCTAGTTTTAAACAGAACAATTCAAAACGAAAGAAAACAGACTATAGACTGCTCCCTGCTCATGTAATCTGTATGAAATGTGCATTTCTCTATGGCGTTTGAACGAAACGTTTGAATTAATGACTCAAAGACTCGCTTAATAAGACCGCTATCACATGCATTTCCGCGCTCACTATCGACAAACCAATCAATCCGTTTACAATTTAAAAAAAATCAGACCAAACACATTTTTATTTTTATTCAGGAGTTATGTATATTCAAAAGGATAACTTTTGATAACAGTAGCCTATTGATAAAAAAAGATATTGTGCAAACAAGCAAGGACTGGTGGGACTTGAAGTGGAGTTGGTGAAGGGAGAGACTCGCTCAGGGCGGGCACTAGTGACTCAAAGGACCCACTTGCTTGAGGGTGTCAATGATGGCCTTCTGGACAGCAGTCAGGTCGGCAGTCTTACCCATGATTGCGGTTTTGAGTAATGAAACAGGCTGGGAGTTTTTAAAAGCCTCAGGAATCTTTTGCAGGTGTTTAGAGTTAATTAGTTGATTCAGATGATTAGGTTAATAGCTCGTTTAGAGAAACTTTTCATGATATGCTAATTTTTTGAGATAGGAATTTGGGGTTTTCATGAGCTGTATGCCAAAATCATCAGTATTAAAACAATAAAAGACCTGAAATATTTCAGTTGGTGTGCAATGAATCTAAAATATATGAAAGTTTAATTTTTATCATTACATTATGGAAAATAATGAACTTTATCACAATATGCAATTTTTTTGAGAAGGACCTGTATAACTATAGGGCTATGTGAAATATACTGTATGTCATTTTTTGATATTGGCGATTATCGTCCGGAAACAAACTGTTATAATCGACATCGTGATACTTGCGAGACATCGTCGATATACGATAATATCGTCATATCGCCCAGCCCTACATTGAATAAAAGCATTGATTTCTTACCCCAAACTGTTCACTAATATCCGTATTGATTCAAGTATAATCGAAGGAATGAGAGTGAGTGTTTGTGTATACCTTCATCATAAGCATGTAGGCGATCATGTTGTGCAGGAGAGTGGACAGTAGTCTGTCCTCATCGTCCTCCAGTCTTTTGCGATCATGATCTCCCAAAGACAGATATCTGATAGACCACAGCACAGTCATGTTTGGACAGCGTAATCAAAATACAACAGCACAGTTTACATCTGAATCCTAGCATGACCAAAAAGCTTATTTAAAGCTCATTCAAACCATTGCAAAATGTCATTTTGTAGAGTGGAACATGAAAAACATTTAAGCAGTGTCAGATGGGTGTAATTTGCTTGAAAGCATGTGAACAACCAGTTTGCAGTGTGCTTTCATTGAGGTACTGTATGTATACTTTTCAAATCAGACAATTCTGAATGCTGAAATTCATGTTGGGCTAGCTTTTTTACCTATTTTGTGTTGTTTTTATTGCTTTCGAATCAGTGTGAACACTTACAGAACACACTAACCTGTCAATCATTTCTTGTGGTCCCTGATCCATCCCCATTCCTTCCCGTTCCAACATTACGGCATCCAAGTAGGCATCCTCCCAGAACTGCACCTGATCCCACAGAGTAGAGCGCTCCTTACCTACACATACACACACATTTTAACTCTTAACTTGAATAAAACAATATTTCAACTCAACATGCCAGCATGAACATTTATTAAGGTAAATGTCAGATGTTCAAAACCATAAAGTCATAAAACTAAAATGATTTGGATATTACACTAAAACCCTACAAAAATTAACACGCAGATAGTTCAAGCTAAGCCAAAGCAACTACACAGCATGCTGTAATAAATAGAGCTTGCTATCAAACCTTATCAAATTAATTTTAACACAGAGTTAACACACGCCTCCATACATCTGCTTATTGTTTCAGCATTCACATTCTCTCAAGCAGCTTTTATCACCCCTCAATTTTACACAAATTACAAAATAAAATGAGTCTGGTGTGTGTATTTTAATTCTCTTATCAAATTTCAGGTACAAGCACCATAAATGGACCATACATTCATGCAAAATTGCAAATAATACCATGCACACTCCAATACATTGAAAAAATGTATAATAAAACAAACAAACACCCCACATGCTCCATACAAGGCTTAAACACACAGTCATAGTATGGATGTGAGGAAGGCATGTAGTGTCTAATACTACAATCCCAAAATACACACATCCAAAATGTCAAAGGTCACAGTTTATCCATACTCAGAGAAAAGGTTTCCATGGCAGCATCCTCCAGTTGGTCCCAAACTGAGCTTTTATCTCGCCCTTCGTGGCATTAAATGGGAGGAGAAAAAAGAAAAAGGGGAGAGAGAGGGGGAAAAAGAGGAAGCCGCAGTACAGGAGGCAAAGAAAGTGTTAGAGTATTAGAAGCAAAGCTGTGTGCTGTAAGGGATATTCAAACCAATAATTCATCACATGCTGGTTAATACGAGGACTTATTTGGAACAAATTAACAGAGAAGCTGTAGTGGTCAGTATGTAAGCATAGTTTACAGAATAAACTGTTGCAAACAGAATCTAGACAGTAATACAGGATTGTTCTGTGCAGCGGACATGTTTTTACAATTTTTAAACATTAAGGTTATGCAAAGCAAACAGACAACTTTTGGAAATACCTCATAATTCTAAATTAACATGGACATTGAAAAATACATCAGAGCTGATTACTAAAGCAGTGAGTAAGGACATGGAAGAAAAGAAAAAGAAAAATTGCGAGAACAAACAAAATGAATGAAAGGAAATAAATGCTGAATGGATTAAGGAGGAAGATTGATTCTTACCCAGCAGCCCCTCACACAGGTAGATCCTCATGCTAACATCCTCAAGGGGCGGTGCTGGTGCTCCCTTATTGACACTAACAGGTCCCTTCACTCCTGGCTTCAGCATATGGGTCTTGCCCTATATGAGAAACAACCATTTAAATATTTGGGGTAAAAAATTCATGCTTTTATTCAGCAAAGACACATTTATTTGATCAGCCATTGGACAGCAGTATATATAAACAAATATTCAAATATATATTTCATATATTCATTCATTTATTTGTTGCCACATGGTCAGTCGGAATTAGTTTGGTCTTTAAAGGTACACAATGTAACTTGTTTTGGGCAAAATGTAAAAAATGTACATCATGGATCCATCTTCCAAACCGTGTTTTTGCCTGATCATAAATTACTACGGTATGCCTATATTTTACTGTGTGACTCATCATATCCATAAACAGAGAGAAGTAGTTACAATGTTCTTCCACAAGACGCATGCAGTTTTGACATAGTGAGGATGACTGCAACGAAGCCTGTGGATATGGATATGCAAGGGATGCTCACAAACACAGAGCTGGTCGCAGGGTTGGTCTCAATCTCGCTGTCGGACAGTGTGCCACGGGATAGGTTGAGATGTTGAGCATGTCTTCCTGTCTGGCCGTCTCCAGCAGTGCTGCTCAGGTCGCTGTCCGCACCCAGTGTTTCACCTGAGCTGTTACTCACCTACAGATCCAAAGTCAGAGATCAGCAATATATATGTATATCAATATATATATATATATATATATTTAATCTGTATGATTTTATTTCTGTGAAACAAAACAAAATAAATATATTTTTTTTACACTACTGTTCCAATGTTTGGGGTTGGTATGAATTAATTTTTTTTTTTTTAAAGAAGTCTCTTATGCTCACCAAGGCTGCATTTATTTGATCAAAAATTAAATAAAACAGTAATATTGTGAAAATTATTCCAATTTAAAATAACTTTTCTATTTTATAATATATATTTTAAAATGTATCCTGTGATGGCAAAGCTGAATTTTCAGCATCATTAGGCTACTCCAGTCTTCAGTGTCATACGATCTTTCAGAAATCATTCTAATATAATGATTATCAATGTTGAAAAAAGTAGTTCTGCTTAATATTTTTGTGGAAACCATGATAATGTTTTTCAGGATTCTATGATGGAAAAAAAAGTTAAAACGAACAGCATTTATTTGATACCAAAATCTTTAGTAACATTATACATGTTTTTACATGTCACTTTTGATCAATTTAATGCATACTTTCTGATTCAATGAAAGTATAAGAAAGAAATTACTGACCCCAAACTTTTGAATGGTAGTGTATAAAATTAAAGCTTGAGCTGTATTCCATGTCTTTTGAAACTACACAACAGCTTTGTGTGACGAGCAGACTGAAACCTACATCATTTATCAACAGAAAATAGTATTACATTCAGAACACATGGAATAGTGTATGAGTCGTATTGGCTACTTTTATGGTCAGGGAGACCATTCTGCCTAAAATCTCATTTTGTGGTCTATAGAAGAAAGAATATCGCCAAAGGTTGGAATGAATGGGTGGGGGTAAATGATGACACAATTTTCATTTTTAAGTGAACTATCCATAAGCACAAACTTGTCTATAATGCAAGAAAGAAATAAAGAAATAACAAGACTGTAAAAGCTGTAAGAGAACTGTCAGTGGGAACTACATATAATTTGGATATACAGAAGTGTATCAAAGGGAAAGTGTGGCAGTGTCTCAGTATTGGCCGTGCCCTACCACTGTGCTAGCCTCTGAGTCCTGACTGTTGCTTCTTGTCATAGCAGGAGGCTCGGAGCTCGCCAGGGACTCTGTATCACTCTTCTGGAGAAGCGATAAGCATGAAGAACATAGACATAAATAGTATGCATAGGTATATTTCCATGCATTCAACTTCAAAATAAAATAGTCAATGTTTAAAGATTTATATTAGATTTATATTGTGATATTAAGTTAACACCAACCTGTGAACCAGACGTCACACTGAGGCCACTGTCAGCACTGATCTGTGATTTCTTTTCATCAGTGTCTCCACCTTCTAGACGCTGTTTAGCTCCATCGGCCCCTGTAGAAAACATACAATCAGCTCTTCCAACCATTAACTCTCTGCTCTGCATTCTGGGACGTCACATGACTAACAGTGAGCTGAAGCCATCTCTGTTCTACAGAGCAACATGTAAGTTATCGGTTTCACCGTGAGGAATAATGCCATTTCAGCCGGCTGCCACTCATTAGACTATGCTGAGCAGACAGACAAAAACAAATAATGCTTGGGGTCATATTGGGGAAACTCACAGAAGCACATCAGCTGACAGTGGGCCAGATCAGTTCACACACAGTAATGCTAGACAAAAGCAGTCACACATGCAGGCAAACACAGTCAACTAATCGAACAGGAGGAAGCTTCAGAAGCTACTAGCGCACTCACTGCTTCTTAAATGAAGAAACCTATATTGTGCTTGCAAACCCCAACTTGGTAACAACTGATTACCCTGTAAGAGGCATCAAGACCAAAAAAATAACACTTAAGCTGTACTCCAAATCTTCCACTGTAAAATTAGCCAAGTGAAACAGAATGAATGTGATCTTTGAAACTCTTTTAATAATCGACTGAATCAAGTAACTGAAATCTGGCATGATTGTAGTTTATCTCACATCTCATACTTGCATCAAAATATAGTAAGTATAAGTAAAATGCGGTGGAAAACCAAAGACAATGTATGTCTATGTTCAGAGACAGTCATTGAGAAGTAACTGTAAGAAAAATAAAACAAATACAAATGCTACAATTCTCCTCAAAATAACCTGATTATCATTTATTTATTTATACCACCTGATAAGAATTAAAAACAAACTAAATGTAGGAACTCAAAAAATTCTAAGTACATGTGAGATAAATCTACTCAATCATGGTCGAAAAATGGGAATGCTTTAAAGCAGTGGCGTGCAAAGGGGGGGGGGGGGGGACGGGGTCAAGCCCCTGCCCCTTTTGTCTCAAAATGTATTGTGCCCTTTTCTGATAATTGTAAATAATTATTATTATTATTATAAATATTATAATAAATAGCACACTTACACACCCTTGCCACTAACAATAATAATACAAACAAATATTATATAAAAAAAAATTTGGCGGAGAAGTGGTAGGCGTTGTTTCCTTTGCAGTGCCTCATAACGGTTCTGGTACGTACTACGCAGCAGCAGTTCGCGGCGCGCGAGTCTCTTCAAACGAGCAGCAGGTAACGTTTAAGCTAATAGACCCTTTTACAGCCCACGTGATCAAATAGTTGCGCGTGCATTTTGGCAACGGAAGTGGTGTTGTTTCCCACTGGCTCTAACATGTTAGCAACTCCGAAAGCTTATCAAAACGGTTTCCCAGCATCAAAATGTCTGGTTTTTACGTTTAATATTGCACTAATCAATATTCCACCCGAGGGGCTTAAGTTTTATAGGATTCCGACAGGATCACGGCCGTTTCAGAAGAACCGGCGCGCCTGTGGCTGCAGGCGATTAAACGTGTTGATTGGAGCGAGGACATCATAAAAAATGCTCGCGTCTGCTGACACGCTGCTGATTCTCGCCATACTTCCGTTGCCAATATGCGCGCGCATACGTTGCCACGTCATCATTGTGTACAAACAGTAAAAGGGTCTATACGGAAAATTACATTTATCCTGCCATCACCATGCTACTCTAAAAGTTGCTGCAGCATGCAAGTTATTCTTAACTACAATAAAAGTATAACTCGATTTCAGACGCATTCTGAGTGACAATGTCATTCGGTTTTATCCAAGGAATAAAAGTGCAAGGGGAAATACATCTAACAGTTAGTTAAATTAAATCTTAAGTCCATGTCCAACTCTAAATTGTAAGGAACTTATATCTTTGATTTCATAGTAACGCTTTACAATAAGGTTCATTTGTTCATTACTCATGTATGAACTAACATGAACTAACCATGAGCAACACATTTCTTACTGTAGTAGGCTATATCTTAGTTAATACTACAACTGTTAATTGTTTATTCATGTTATGTCACAGTCAGTGCATTAACTAATGATAACAAAAATACAACTTTTGATTTTAATGTTTTAGTAAATGCTGAAATTAATATTAACTAAGATTAATAAATGCTGTAGAAGTGCAGTTAATTTAGCTGATTTTAACTAAAGAAACCTTATTGTAAAGTGTTACTGATTCATGATAGCTAACACTGTCTTTCATACATATAATACATAGATTAAATTTACAACATGAACAAAACTAAAAATTAATTTTCCATCATTACCTTCTTGATTCTCACTGTTTTGTTTGGTAAAGTAAATAATATTTAGTAATATTATCATAATTTCCCTATTTTCATTTGTTTTTTTATGCATTCTAATAATTGTATCAACATATTTTATTAGAATGCCAAGGAAAGAAAGAATATAAACTAAAAAAATCAAGAAGTAATAATGTTTTTCCGCCCCTGCCCCTGAGGAGGTCTGTGGACGCCACTGCTTTAAAGCAGGGGTGCCCAATCCTGCTCCTGCCGATCGACTGTCCTGCACAGTTCATCTCCAACCCAAATTAAACACAACTGAAGCAAACAATTAAGGTCTTCAGGATCACTTGAAAATTAAAGGCAGGTGTGTTTGATTAGGGTTGGAGATGAACTGTGCAGGACAGTCGATCGGCAGGAGCAGGATTGGGCACCCCTGCTTTAAAGAAATGACAAGTTGCCAAGTCAAAAACAGAGCAAACCAGTCAAGAGTAGGAATGGGCATGAGTACCTGAGTACAGGGAAGTGATAGCATTGATTAATAATGATCATTTTGTGATTGGTTAAAACAGAGGTGGTACTTTGCAGTCCGATTGCTTTGATTGGAAGGCACCTATACACAGAGTCTTGACTTTGTCTGCGTGAGCAACGGCACTCAGAACACTGTGTATACACAGAAACGCATTCTAGCCCAGGGGTCAAGAACTATTTTAAACGGGTAAAAATAAAAAAAAATTCTCAAATCATAAAAACACTGAGTGAGACACTAAAAAAAAACAAAAAACACTAAGACGCGATATAATTGCAAAAACTTTCTGACACAAGTACTCAATATCTGTCAAGTACTCAAGCAGTCAAAATAACCAAAATGCACATCCCTAGTCAACAGTCAGATTTGCACACATTTGCACACAGAAATATTGGCCCAAATATTGATTCAATTTCAATATGTACAGGGCTTATTTTATACCTCAAAATAAACTTTGGATGGATCGCCATTTTAACTTTCAATCTATATACATATACCTTCCTTGACAAAATTTGGGCCACATGTCTGAATGGGCTTTTTGAGAAGTAGTTGAGTATTTGGGGGCAGATTCTGTTTCTACCCACAATAGAAAGTGGTTTAAGGGAAGAGGACTGGTGCAGGTAGAAGGTAGAAGTCCCTGTTTTGCAGTTCTGCAAAGGAAAGTCTAATTGGGTGCTTAGGGAAGTGATCTTACTCTGTTCTTTTTCCAAAGCTTTTTGCTTTCTGTTATCCTGGTGCTTGCTCCACAATTCTACCCAAGATGCATTGCAAGCAAGGAGAGAAAGACAGAGAGAGAATCAGAGAGCCGGTTGAATTGTCAGATATGGAGGATGAGCTGTTTTTAAGAGAAAAATAATAAAAACAATAAATAAAACTGATCAAGTGCAAAGTCTTATTTTCCAAAATGTAAGGATGTTTTGCAATGTTCACATAGCCATATGCAATCTAAATGAAGGATCTGATGTCATGTAAAACAATCTAATCATTTAAATCTTGTGGGGTCCCATTACAAAACATCCTAAGCTCTGCAACCCTGTTCCTGAAGAGCCAAAATGATGGATTTCACACAAAATCAGCCTCATGCCTTGGTTTTCTTTCCCCATTCTTGTCAGCCATAATGGGCAATGGCTCTCCAAGGTGAGGTGGTCTGGATGGTCAAGGAGGTGCAAAAGGCGTGAGATGAGAACGTCAAATCAGCCTCACAGCTGGTGAGTGAAATGAGGTGTAGCAAAAGCAGGGCGTGCAGTCTCAAAGACATTCCGTAGAATTGCAGGTGCATTATTACCGAAGGACAGACAAGGCAAGGTAATGAGGGTTGGGGTTTGGAGAGGGGGTAGTGGACGATCCCCTGTACACAGACCCAGATATGACCGCCAATCATAGGCCTGGACCTAAAAATCCACAAGCCACTCCAGGTGTTTCAAATGGAAGCAGGTGTCTGCGGTTAGCTTTAGGGATCATCATAGGACTGTTAACAGGGGAAACAACAGCTCAGGACCCTTCTATAGAGAGTGGTGGTACAGTCCAAGACCTTCACCGTCCCACTATTTCACTCTTGGCTACATAGAGTCTTTCACTAACATGCATCTAATGGATTTAAGGTGAGTCGGGACTGGCAAACAGGATTTGAAAAAACACACGTTGAACATTCCGGAAGTTGTCTACGTAAATTAGGTTAATATGCATCACAATATTCCAGCAATGTGTCTACACCAACCAATGCCCCCTTAAAATATTTGTTGGCTCCGAAAGCTACAGACCTGCAGAAGTTGTAAATGTTTTTGGAAGGATCACTCATACTATAATATATGAGTTCACTCAAAAATGAAATTCTGTCATTATTTACCTCCCCTTCAAGTCGTTGCAAATCTGTGTGACTATATTTCTTCTGTGGAACAGAAAAGTAGATAGTCTAAAAGAAGTCTTAATGTTTTTTTTTGTCCATACATTAAAGGTCAATGGGGTCAATGTTTTGGAGACCACTGACTTTTAAAATATATATTTTTTTGTTCTACAGAAGAAAGAAAGTCATACAGGTTTGATACAGTAAATGATGACAGAATTAAAATTTTCAGGTGAGGGAACACTTGAGCCATTGTGGTTCTTAAGTTTTGGCACAAAGTCAGTGTAGACAGTTAATGAAATAGAGGAAGCGGCCATAAGGGACACGTGGCCCCCAGAGAGCTCAGGGAACATAACAAGCAGCGAGAAGGGGGGGGGGGGGCATGCAATGAGGACTGCTGTTTACACACCAATGGAGGCAATAAAATTCTCTTCGTTCAGACTCCGTGTATCAAACTGCCGTGGCGATTTCCCAGAGGAGGGTGGTGGCAATTGTATACGGGGTACCAGGAGCACGCCTGCCGCCCTGGCGCTCTCCATTCGGCCTGATGGGCTCTCCTTACTGCCTGGGCTGTTAATCCCCTCTGTGGGGCTCCGTTTCCGCTTGTCTAGGTCTGTGAGCCACAAGCGTGCACAGAGGAAATAGAGCAGGGAAATAGAAAGAAGAGGAAATAGCAAAGACACATGGAGACAAAGGGATAGAAGTAAAATTTAAAGGTTGGTTACAGGTGATTTCTCTCAACAAATATGGAAAACCCAAGATTATGTAAATAGCTTGTAGAGTGACTGAAACCAAGCTGCACATGGCTGTGAAGAAGAGGAACAAGAACCTTCTAGAAAGTGGAAACTCTTTGTGTTGGTATATATCTATTGGTCTGACTGCAGGCAGAAACCATGTGTAGTGCTAAACATTAAGATTTTTTCTTAATTTGGACATTCAAATGAAGGTTACCTTTGGTTTGGTAGTGGGTGCGCGCTATCTCTAGCAGACTGAAGACGCTGGCCATGCCTCCCAGGCCAGCATTAGTGTAAGAGTGCTCCAAACTGGACACTGTGCACTTCAATAGGTCCAACATGCCTTTGTAAACTTTCCTGTTTATCTCCTATACGTTTAGGTAGACAAAAATACACAATAAACAAAACATAAGTAAAAAATTTGAGTTTTGCTTTAGCTCAGCATCAACTCGTTTGACATTTCTAACTCACCACATCTCTTATAACTTCCTGCTGAGCGTCTTCCTCTGATTGGACAGCACGGTTGAGTTTACTCAGCACAAAGACGCGCAGCTGTTCGTTCTCTAGGAGGCGGCGTACCTTCTTCATGTTGAGCCAGCCCACACCCTGCCCATCGAGCACGCTCTGGACCACCTCCTTAAGAAACTGCTGGTTCTCACTGCACAGGATAAAAGACCAGGTTTACTGGAGCAAGAGCCACATATTCACTTCATATGCACTCAAAAGAAACTGCTCATATCCTGGGATTTTAACACACAACCATTTCTAGGGTTGGTCCAAAAATAGAGATAATATCCAGTGAGTGGTAGTTTGGTTGGTGACAAAGCCTTGTTGATGCCAGAGGTCAGAGGAGAATGGCCAGACTGGTTTATGCTGATAGAAAGGCAACAGTTTCTCAAATAACCACTTGATAAAACCAAGATCTCCAGAAGAGCATCTCTGAATGTCGAACCTTAAAGCAAATGGACTACAGCAGCAGAAGATCACACCAGGTGTGACTCCAGTCAGCTAAGAACAAGAAACTAAGCCTACAATTCACACAGGCTCACCAAAATTGGGCAATAGAAGATTGGAAAAACGTTGCCTGGTCTGATGAGTCTCGATTTCTGCAGTGACATACAGATGGTAGAGTCAGAATTTGGAGTAAACAACATGAAAGCATGGATCCATTATGTCTTGTCTCAACGGTTCAGGTAATAGTGTAATGGTGTGGAGGGTATTTTCTTGGCACACTTTGGGCTCCTTAGTACCAACTGAGCATCGTTTAAACACTACAGCATTCCTGAGTATTGTTGCTGACCATGTCCATCCCTTTATGACCACAGTGACCATACCCATCTTCTGATGGCTACTTCTAACAGGATAACACACCATGTCACAAAGCTCAATTAATCTCTACTGGCTTAGTGAACATGACAATGAGTTCACTATACTCAATGACCTCCACAGTCACCAGATCTCAATCCAATAGAGCACCTTTGGGATGTGGTGGAACAGGAGATTCACATCATGGATGTGCAGCCGACAAATCTGCAGCAACTGCGTGATGCTATCATGTCAATATGGCCCAAAATCTCTGAGGAATGTTTCCAGTACCTGGTTGAATCTATGCCACGAAGATTTAAGAAAGTTCTGAAGGTATACCTAATAAAGTGGCACGTGAGTGTACATACACTACCATTCAAAATTTTTACTGACCTCAAAGTTATGCATTAAATTGATCAAAAGTGTCAATGATGTTAAAAATATTTCTATTTCAAATAAATTATGTTCTTTTGAACTTACTGTCACACTTTAGATTAGGGTCCAGTTCTCACTATTAACTATGACTTCCCCTTCAATAAACTCCTAATTACTGCTTATTAATACTTAGTAAGGTAGTTGTTAAGTTTTTATGTATTGGGTAGGATTAAGGGATGTAGAATAAGGTCATGCAGAATAAGGCATTAATATAATATTCAGCCAATATCCTAGTAATAGGAATGCTAATAAGCAACTAGTTAATAGTGAGAATTGAACCCTAAACTAAAGTGTTACCGAACTTTCTATTCATCAAAGAATCCTGAAAAAACATTTATCATAATTACCCCTACCATAAGTATGGTAGCACTACTCTTACAACTTTTTTCATTTGTATTAATCACATCTGCTTGTATTTGTCTAATTTGCTAGATGTCTTGGATAAAAGTGCATAAATGAAGAAATATGCAGTACCTGGTGTTGTTGGCTCTGCCCTGAGGAGATGGAGACTCTCTCTTGACGGTGGGACTGTGCTTAATAACAGAGGATTTCTGATCTACCAGCGCTCTGGGAGCTCGTGCCCCTATAACAGAACATTCATTTTGTCAGACTGGATATAGACCTTATATGTATGTATGTATGTATGCCTGTCACATGGAAGCAGGTTCCATGTGTCAATATCCACCAACCTACCAACCCCACACTGCACACACACACACACACACACACACACACACACACACACACACACACACACACACACACACACACACACACACACACACACACACACACACACACACACACACACACACACACACACAAAAGATTGAATTCATTTTAAATCACATCACTTGAAAACACACATCTAATCATCACAGCAGAAACACAATGACTACAGCATTAAGACACACAATGCAGTCTAAGGCCACTACACAGATGTTTAATCTTGTGTCTGGTAATAGTATAGAATCAATAGAAGTAAAGGACAACACACACACACACATAGCTTTTAACTTGAAACTTGCAGATTTTCCTTCGCACCTCAGTATTTTGGACACTGCAGTATGGGGCATATTACATGACTAAAGACGCTAACGTTGACAGCGGGCGACTCAAGGACTGGAGCAGTAAGGAGAGCTACAGTACAGGAGCAATGATGCTAGTTGGTGCAAACACACACATACAGGCAAAGAACAGAGTGAGAAAAATGAGTGGAAGAATGTGTGAGTGAGAAACAGACTGGATGGCAACAAGAAACAACACAACAAAAATAATGAAATAAGCCCTCTTTTAGTTTAGATTTCATACAACACACACTTCCCGTAGCTGTGAGTGTACGGCAACAGCACATACACCAACACACACAAAGCAATTCAGTGTGTGTATCCAGCCTCTGTGCATAGATCTGAAGATTCACATGCATAAAGCACAGCCAGTGCATTGATGGCTTGTGCTACATACAAGGGCATTAACAGACGGCCATGTTCACACACATTTCACACTGCGTGGCAGATTTTTAGACAAGACTCACATGCCACACAATGAAGTCTGAATAACTATATGCTATTACAAACTTGCCAAAGAGGCATTTTGAAACAATTTATAGGAGTAAAACCAAATGCATGAATTATGTATTGAAGCCTGCTAGGAGGATCAGACATTAAAAACAGAGAATACAATTGTTATTTAATGAGATAAACTATCTATGCTGAATATCCAGTGGACAGCTAATCATTCACGAGGCTCAGTGCACTGGGGCTCTACTGTGATAAGCTGCATTACACCTCATAATATATCATATAACTAGTATATGTCCTTTATATATATATTCTACTGTTCATAAGTTTGAGGTCAGCAAGGATGCATTAAATTAATCAAATGTAACCGTAAAACCCATTTATAATGTTATAAAATAAATGTCTTTCTTTTTTTCTATTCATCAGTTACATCAGTTTTGTAACAGTTACAAAAATATTAATCAGCACAAGTGTTTTCAACAATGATAATAAAAAATCTTTGAGTTTCCTGAATGATTTCTGAAAGATCTAAAATGAAGATTTCTGAAAATTCATCTTTGCCATCACAGGAATTAATTACATTTTAATAAATAAATTAAAAAAGAAACCAGTAACTCTAAATTGTAATAATTGTTGGGTAACACTTTATTTTAGTGTCCTTGTTATATTTTACATGTAGTTTCTATAGTAATTACTATAAATTATGCATAATTACACAAAACTAACCCTAAAACAAACCTAATCCAAACCCTAGTAAGTTCATGTAGTTAATTAAAATTACTCAGTATTTAAATGTATAATTACATTGTAACAAGGACACCTTGAGATAAACTAACCATTTTTGTAATAAGCTGTAATTAAATTGTAATCTTATAGTAATTATTACTAACTTGCAATAAGTTACTCTAAATTGTAATATTTCACAATATTACTATATTTACTGTATTTAAATATACTGTATTTATTTACAGCCTTGGTGAGCATAAGAGACTTACAAACCCCAAACTATAATGTACAGTCAATAGGTTATTATAGTGCAATAAAGACCAGTTAATAGCACATTCTTTCATAAAATCAGGACATTCATTTTCAAATAAATAAAATATGGTCAAAGTAGCCATTTTCTGCTTATTCTGCATAGATTACAGATCTGCACATTCTGGACATTCCCTCAACAAACATCATGAGATTCTTAAGCAGTATCACAGCAGTATTGTGAATACTTTTTGACTTTTTCTTCACTATCTGGTCATATACTGTATATATGATCCTATAGTCTGATCCTAAATCTCACCGACATCATCGATCTCTCTATATGACATAACAGCAGTCCTATTCTACAGGCCCAGTCCATCAAAATAAGACATGATGCATGTGAACAAAAGAGTCAAACGGTTACAATCACAGTGACTGACATCCAATACAAGGTGACAGTCGAAGGTGAGGAATGAGGAAGCAATGGTGGAACAGGATGCTGGGAGATGTAGCTGACTGGCTTTGGAGAAGCATGCAGCTCACGCAGCAAAGGGCGGAACCCACCTTCTCCGCTCCCCGGGCCGATCTCTGTTACAATCTCCATAAGAGAATTTAGCCCAAATACTGGACACAGAAGCCAGAATTAGTGCAGGGGGTCAAAGAGGGGACAGAGAACAAAACCGGCCCAGACACAACCAGTCCAAACATCAACCCACACCCACAAGCATCGAACACATGTACATATAACAACAGAGAAAACCAGCAGAGAGCATGGAATATGAAAGAGAGAGAGAGAAATAAGAGAAAGGCAGAATTCAGAAAAAGATAAGTATTTTAGTTGAGCATTCCAGACTTACATTTAGTCAGAATATCTTGTGATTTGGAAGGTCTTGATTAACTATGATTACATGTGATTAATGACAGAATGAAGCGGTTCTACAAAACTCCATTCCTAAATCGAGCAAAAACTATTGGATATAATAAACAGAATTATTAATATTAGAATTTAATAATAGAATGTTTCAGCCATAAATAACTGCTTAGTGCTTTTAAAAAGATGTAACGTGCGATTAATTTCATAAATAATAAAAAAAATGTAAGTCAGCATGCAATGAAAATCTAATTTGTAAATGCATATTCTACATATTACAATGAATAAATCATTTATGCCTAGGTTTCTTTTTTTCCCTTTTTTTGACCTCATCATGCTTAATCAAAAATGTCATAACCTAATCTTTCTGTGAAAACAACTCTCTAATCATTTAGTCCACTTAAACCCCTCCCCTCCACAATAAACCGCAAGCTTGCATTCATCAAGTGCAATGTCCATACCTCCAAATAAAACCCAAGTTGAAGGGAAAAAAAGCCAAGAGCACATTCTTCAAATTGACAGGATGTAACTGCTAGACTGGAGGGATTGTTTGTTCAATAGAGACACTAGAGATGGCCATTTGTTGTTCCTCTGTTTTGACAGTGAAAAAGAGTATGTTTGTGTTCACTGAACATTAAAAGAAAAAAAAAATCATTACCAGTCACTGTGCTAGCTGGAATTCAGTGTGGTTTCGTCTCCTGCAGTGCTCTATTGGTTTTCTCCGGTACCCGGCTCTAAAAGCAGCATTGCTATTCTCTGCTTAAAGCTTCACACTTTCTATGCATACAAGCTACAATCGTTGACATATCATCGATTTATTTTAAAACACCACAACCACCAGACTTCACAGTCTCCTTTACTGAGACTTTGGTGGAAATTCACCATCCAAGTTTAGTGGAAACTACATTTCAGTTCTGAACCTGATCAGAGCTTGAAATGTACTGAGTGACTGCACTTCTCCCATTGTGGTTTTGTTATCTTCAGTTCACCCAGGGAGCTCAGGTGGAATTGAAATGGAACAGACCTAAACTCTGTTTCCAATTGTAGTGACACACATATAGGAAAGATCACTTCAAAAACACACCGCACACAACACAAAGAGCAGTCAAAAATGTTATCAATCCGATGCTACAGAAAAATCTTTTGAAATGTAACCATGAGTTGGTCAACTAAAAAGTGTGCCACCATTAAAATGTTCATTACTAACAATCACAGAGTAGGAACGGAGGAAAGGAGGAAAGGAATAGCGGATATATGTGACAGATATATCCCCCATCTTAGAGGTTCCAAACTGCTGTCCCATGAGATTTTATTTTTAAACCCTGAAATAGCAGACATTATCAGTTCATGACAAGTGCTGTTTGGTGTTTAGTTCAGATTCAAAGGGTGTAAAAGAAAGCATCAAGGACAGGAGTTAGAAACCAATGCAAGTCTGTCAGTCAGGTTAAGAGTGAGAAAAGTGGGCAGAGTTTCTCATTCTCTCAGGACTCATAGGGTCTATATTATTATAAACAGCAATTTGTTTTCTCATTAGGGCAAACTACAGATATGAAACATACCAGGACTTTCAGGACTGTCATCACCATCGTCTGAGCAACACAAACATCATCCAAAATAATAAACAAACAGAAAATAAAGACAACAATAACAACATCAATAAAAAAGAATCTTGGTTGCTAGCTTAGAAAGTGACTATTTGTCTAGGCTGGCTAGGGCTGGAACGACGCGTCAACGCAATCGATTACGTAAATTAGTCGATTTGCGTGGAATGCGATGATTTGTTGCGCTGTTTATGTTTCCTCAATGATAAGCTGCTACTTTGGACATGCTGAATATCAGCTGTTATTACAAAAATATCTAAAGTGAGGGAATTTTTTTAAACCGAGACCAAATCAAATCTGTAAAATTGAAATGGCAAACTACAGCAGCACCACTTCTATGCAGGAGCATCTGAAAAGAAATCCCGGGCTCTACAACCTCAAAACAACGAGAAGACAGCGTAAGTGTTTGGACTATTATAGTAAATTTTACACAGCACTAGAATAGGGCTGTAAGACCCAAATTTTGTGCTTTATGTGGCTGCGTTCACACAACATTCAGTTTTATACAATGGGCGCGAGACGTGCAGCTCAAACGTAGCCTACTCTCTGCAACCGGTTACAATGCATTTAACACATTGTTGTTTATTTAAAATATGTAATGGATGAACTCGCGCCTCGATTGGACTCGTTTCATTTATTAACGTGCTGTCAATCGTTGTAAAACTTGACGGTTTTATGGACACCGCCATGCCTTGCAGTAAATTCCAAAAAAGTGACCGTGAACGCAACCATAGTAAACACCTTTCCTAATTAGGCCTAAACCTTATCTTTTGTCATAAATAGTACCATTAGGTAAATCAATAGATTGATTGATTGAAAAATAATCGTTAGTTCCAGCCCTAGTCTACTCCACCATTTTCCACTTATTCAGTTTCTTTTCGGAGCACAGAGGAGGCATGATACTCGTCACTTTCAGGGCAGCAACACTGGATAACACTTGGGTTGGGGAAAATAAATCAGGTAACATTCCCACAAACCTTGATCTGTGTCCTCTGTTAAATCAAAATTAAAATATTCTTTAAATGAAATGCATAAAACAAATTATAAAGGAAGAAGAGGAAAAAAGTGGAAAAATGAAAACTAAGTATTCCTTACTTTTTAACAGCTGAGGTTGGAGTCTTTCTATACCTAATGCTTGTACTAAACAGACTCATCTCGTTCACAAAAAAATGCTTCAAACTACAGATTTTTAAAAAATGAATTATTATTGTCTAATACTACAACTACTTTGACATGTACTTATTTGACCCTTATTTGACTCATAAATTACTTACAGTGAAATTAATATACAAGTTCAGACGAATTGGAGTGATTCAAGCATTAGTTACACTGCCTTAGAAAAGACAAAAGGGTTTGGAGGGAAGGAGAGGAAGTAGATAACGACTAGACTGGAGGAATGAGACAGGGCGAGCATATGGGTGGATGAACGGGAAGGTCACATGGAGAGATCCGAGGGGATGTGTGTACCTTTGAGGCTGGGGAACGGTGTGTTCTTCTCTCGCGCTTTATTAGGCAGAGCCAGACTGGAGAGACTGAAACTGGTGCCGTGGTTTTTATACAGGTTACCTGCACATACGCGATTCAGGAGAAATGTACAACAGGGAATCACACGTTTATGTGTAATCGAGTTGTAAAAATAGCAGAAATTTAGTCCAGTGTCCTAGTTAGTCTCCAGTAAAAGCCAATATGCTACAGTAGATACTCTTATTTATAAATATTAATATACATTACTGTTCAAAGGTTTGGGATCGGTAAGATGTTTTCATGTTCATGAAAGAAGGCTCATAAATTTTGCATCATTTATTTGTATACAGTATATTTATACTACGTAAAATACCTGTTTTCTATTTCAATATTTTTAAATGTAATTTAGTCCTATGATGACAAAGCTGAATTTTCAGGTAATTTCCATTACTCCAGTGTTCAGTGCCACATGATCCTTCAGTAATCATGTCATAAAATACCAAATACAAGTATAAATTTCTTTTATATGAAAACAATCTTACAGATACCACGCTTTTGAACATTAGGATGCCATGTAACCTTCACATATTTCTCAATTATTTTAACGTTTGTTTAAGTTCTTCTTTCAAGACAAAAGTCAAGTCAGAAATTCAAGCAAATATCTTCAAAAAACATTTATGTTCAGTTGCGTTTTAAGTATTTTTATGTCCAATTTTGCAACGGGAGCATGAGCTACTAAGGAATGTGTGAGGTGATGTTAAGCTGGCCACTCACTGGCGAAGGACATGAGTCCCCCGAAGCCATCATTACTATTGTTGGAGATGGTGGAGTTCGGAGAGCTATTTCTGGAGTCTCCCTCCCCGTCTGATTCACCCGGAAGCTTCAGACTGCTGGGTCTCAATGGACGTGATGGCCTAAACACACACACACACAATTTAGGACTTTGAGTGCTGGTCTGTGCAACTGAGATATAAATTCTGTGTGTTTGTGTAGGACTAGTAACAAATACATACTTGTTGCCATTAAGATTCTGACTGAATCGTGGTGTGTAACTCTCCTCCTGCTCATCTGCTTCTACATCATCTTCTGTAGGGAAGCCGTACTGGGGTTCAAAATAGGGATTATCATACTCGCGCTTCTTATTGCCTGGGTCAACAGGCACCGGATCAGGGCCGGGTCTTGTAAAAGGTGGAGCACCCAATCCTGGGACAGCGGTCTGGATGGGCACACTTGTTGTCGCCTCTACATCAACAGGTTCCTTCTGCTCCTGCACAAAGAAACACACACACTTTAGGTATCACACCATATGAGGCTTTGCGCTAGATTCAGATAACACATGTAGTTTAAGCACTGACATGGTTGACTCCCTGTATGACTGTACTGGGGCTGGAACTGGCCGTGGTGCTGGAGCTCGACCGCAGCGGCTGGCTGTCCGCTGCCTCTAGGGGACCCTCTGGCTCTGGGTCACCACTGTCCCCCTTAAACTCCTGGAAGTCATGGATCTCCACCTCATTTGCATCTCCCAGTGCAGCATGGGTCAGGGGGTCAACATCTAAAGAGCAAATAGAACAATTATGAAGCTGAACTCCTCAACAGTTCTGAGTTTAATCAAGATTGAGCTCTATAAAGTGATAAATAAGGTAAGAAAAAGAGTCTATGGTTAGGAAAGAGACTAAAAATAGAGAAGCTAACTTGGTGTGTCCCCCTGTATGTCCCCTCTGATCATCTCGTTCACAAAATCTCCAAGAGATGAGTAGGAAGAGCTGGAGTCATCATATGCTTCACTGTCACTACCACTGAAATAAATAGTAAACAATAACAAATACATCAAATTTAAAATAGTCAAAAACATTTTGAACACAAAAATCTATTTATGTAAATATACATTACCGTAAAGTTTGGGTTTGGTAAGATTTTGTAATGTTTTGATAGAGGTCTCTTATGCTCAGCATAATTAAAATAACTATTTTCTATTTTAAAATGTAATTCCTGTGATGGCAAAGCTGAATTTTCAGTCTTCGGTGTCACATCTCTCAAAAATCATTCCAATATGCTGATTTGCTGCTGAAGTAACTCTTATTATTATCATCAATGTTGAGAAAAGTTGTGCAGCTTAATTTTTTTTTTGAAAACATTTTTCAAGATTGTTTGATGCATAAAAAGTTAAAAAGTACAGCATTTATTTTAAATAGAAAACTTTTTGTAACACTTTATTTCTATAGTCTGCACTGTTATTTTTGATCAATTTAAATACACCATTGGTGAATAAAAGTATTAATTTCTACAAATTCAAAACATTCTAACCCTAAACTTTTGAATGGTAGTGTATGTATGTAAATGTAAAAAAGAACCAATAGCACATTTTTGTGAATATGTTTAAAGCTGCACGTTCACAAAAAAGAATAGACAAGTATAAGTGTGAATTTGGTGTTTTCAACCTGTCATCTGTTGGGTCTGAATCATTGGTCTCATCCTGCAGGGGTCCACTCAATGCCTCTGCCAGACGAGAGTTTCCATCGTACACACGGTAGAAAACTGGCTGTAACTGATGGGCGTACCACTTAGGCTTATCGCCTATTAGAGAAGGGTCGTACACATCTGAAATACACACAGATACACTGACTACACACATAGTGGGAAACACATAATGGACAGTCTTTACAGTGAAACTGTACATGCTGCCTTTACACTGCTTAGGAGAAATTACAACTGAAGATAGGGCGGCATGGAGTTGTCACCCTCTGCAGATGTAAGATTGGATTTGATTTTTTGCAAAGATGAACCATTTCTAACTTTATGATAAAGACCTGTTACATCTAGAATGGGCAGATATGAATAAAGTCAGTTATAATTATTTACATTATTTAACATTTACACTGTTTAACATTTGCCACTAGGGGGCAAAGTGTGACAGTCAAATCTGGAGGTCAAAGAAAAGGCAGTTTAAGGATGAAGGTTCCGGTATATCTATGTCTCTTACTGTTATGAATCCTTTGGAAAGCCAGGTTGGTGGGGTTGAGAGCCCACTCTCCATAGTACTCCACCGCTTGGGTGTGGGAGAGCTTTTCGGTGAATCCACTCCGTCGTGGGCGAGAGGCTAGGAAAGACGTGGCCTGGAACGCCACCACAGGACGGGGGAAAAGCCGCAGAGTGCGTGTGTGCATCTGGAACCCTTGTAGCACATTTGGAGAGTTGAAGAATCTCACCATCGCCACCCTAATGGCAAGATCAAAATCATGTACTTTATGTGGCAGAACAGAACAAATATTATATGAGCAATTTTTTTGGCTGGTTTTAAATGTTTTGTATGCAACAAAAACAAAAACAATAGGTTTTAATCACTGATAACTGCATTGATTATCTGTATAATACACACAGGAGAAGTTCTCTTCAAAAAAATCTGATTCACAACGCATGCATGTGCACAAAAAATTGTTCAAAGCATCGTTGTAATGTTAATAAATTTGGAGCGACAGCATGCCTACATTTATTCTTTTACATAAAATGCGGTTAAATCACTTCCATTTAAGGAGTTTCCGCACAGACACGCTCTCGCCTGACAGAACACGCAGCAAGATCCTCAAGCAATGCCAAGTGTGCTGTCCTCAAAGAATTCCATCTTAACATGTTTATAAGGCCACCAAAGGTATATGATTTTGCATTTGTGTGCTTTCAGTTGTTTGTACATTTTTTCATAAATTCAGAATACATTTTAGCACGAAAGCTATTGATAAATCATAATTTAGATAGAGTATACAATAATTCATACCTGGTGGCAACATCAACTGAGTCAACATCATTGCCGTAGATGAGCGGGTTGAACTCAGTGGAGGAGGGGGAGGCTTTGTCACGACCAGGGGGCAACAAAGACGACTCCTGTCCATCCTGAAACTTCTCCAGATTCAGTATAGGCTGTGTGTTCAGACTCATGCTAGCCAGAGCCTGTATGGAGGAATTGATGACCGAGAGAGAGAGAGAGAGAGAGAGAGAGAGAGAGAGAGAGAGAGAGAGAGAGAGAGAGAGAGAGAGAGAGAGAGAGAGAGAGAGAGAGAGAGAGAGAGAGAGAGAGAGAGAGAGAGAGAGAGAGAGAGAGAGAGAGAGAAAGAGAGAGGTAGAGGAGGAATATGGATACAGGAGAGATCAATTTAACAATGAATCCTGACAGGGAAGATTGAAGTAAGAGCACTATCGCCTCAGGCAATCATGCCTCACATTGCAGGCCTACATTAATTAACTTCTGTCTACAAACCTTCTGAATGGCAAAGGTGAAACCAAAGTCAATGTTTTTATTTAAATAAGATTGTGCAAAATTAGTTTAAAGGGACAGTTCACCCAAAAGTGAAAATTCTGCCATAATTTACACAGTTACAAACCCAGCATCTTTTGATATCCATTTAATTTAGGCTGTTATTTACATATATACACTGATAAACACACATACATAGAGCACATCAAATATGGTGATTGAAACCTCCCTGGTTCTTACAGAAGATCAAATGTGCTTGCATGACACACAAGAAAAAAAACGAATTGGTTCTCGGACGTCAAACAAGTACATTTGAGCTTTGGTTTACCATTTGGTGTGCTCTATGTATGTGCATTGATCAATGTTATGTTTGTATGTGGGTAAAAGCCTAAATGAAATCTTTTCATTGTATAAAGCGATCGTGTCTCTTCTGAATATTCATATGGATTACTTTTCCAACGTCTTTATGAAACTGAAGCATCGAGGTTTTGGTGGAATTAATGGAGGGGCAGAAATCTCTCAGATTTCATTGAATAGTCTTTATGTGTGTTTTGAATATGGATGAAAGTCTTTTATGTTTGGAACGACATGAGAGTGAGTAACTGATGACAGAACTTTCATTTTTGGGTGAAATAATCCTTTAAAGTTCTGAAAATGTTACAGAGGGATGAGAGAGAAAGCAATTGCCTGAAACGACTGTGCTGCATAAAAAATGTAATCAAATAGTCAAAATGTTAGAGGGAAGGGTGCGGTCATCACATAGAGCCATTAACAAAGCACTCTGGGAATTCTGCCATTGCTCACTCAATGCCTCTCAGCTGGCATTCCATCAGACCCTGCGTTTGCCACGCCATTTGACCAAACCAATCGCATCATCTGCTCCTGCTACTTACAATGATTTTTTATTGTTTTTTGCTTTGGGTTAATGAGCATAATGTAAGTGAGAAGTTGCATTGGAACATGCTCAAGCCAAACATAGTGCTATGAGAAACGGGGGCTTCTGTAAGACCTTCATCACACAGAGAGAAGTGGAGGAAGAGTGCAGAGAGTTAGAGGCTATGGAGGCAAACACAGTCACAAGTGTGTGAGTTTCTGAGTGTGTTTACTCAAAGGGTGTGGAATAAAGAAGTACCTGTATGGCTTCAATATTTGTTAAGGTTACTGAGAGTGTATGCGTATAGGTCTACGAGTGTCGATGACGGGGGAGAGACAGGAGTTATTTTTCCGTGCACATTCAAAATGCAAAGATTTGTGAACCTTGGAATCGGAGGCGAAGATCTGCTTTTGGGTGATCACAGTCAACCTTACCAGACACTGAAGGACACAAGAAAACATGGAGGCAATGTCACATGATTACCTGTCACTGAGAAAGTTTAGGAAATCATGTGACTAAAAGTGAGTGGAGACAATTCAAGGAAGGAGAAAAAACAGATACACAAATAGAGAACAATTGAAGACACAACACGACCATTAAATGGACAGTATGTGTGCACACAGAAAGAAACAAAACACCAATCCAAAGAAAACCAGTGGGTTATGAGGTGGAAAGGAAAGCAGATCTCAAACAAACTTGTCAATGGAGAATGTGTACAAAACTTAAACCATATTTGAAAGGTGCTAGTCAAGATAAAATGGTATTCTCAACCTATTTTACTTTTACTGTGATGAAGGGTTTTTTTAGGAGTAAAACAGGATTTTCAATGAACAAAAAGCAAAACAGGATGCTCTTTTTGGTGATGTCACCCCAACCCCAAGTGAACAGAGTGATTGTTGATTTCATGTTGATGTTAAGGATGTTACATAAAAATTTCCCTAAAATCTGAAGCTCGATTGAGAAATAGCACCGAATGACAGTGACAAGAAAAATATACATTTCCATATAGGCTCATGGAGTTCTTGAACCACTGAGTGTCTCCATTTTTTTTTTACATGACAGGGCACTACTGTACGTCTCTAAACCAATGAAAAAAATGACCTTCAATCTAAATCAGGTTTTAAAACCATCATGATCTGAAAATGAGGACCTGATTAATGGTGATTCATAATGGCGAATGAAGAGTCATGACTCACGATCTGTGAGACGCAACTGATGATTCAGTGTATTGACTATTTTGGCTTGAGATATTACAATGACAGCATGATAATTATGTTTGATGCAAGATGAAAGAAAATGGTAAATCAATTTGGCTGAGAAATTCTGCTGCAGACTAACAAACACAAAGACAACAGATTGTGGTCAAATTAAAAGCGTCTCTATTAAAGAGGCATTAGTGTATCACAATGATCGATGACAAAACAGTGAAATGTTAATGGGGTTTGGTTAAGCTCAGAGGTGCCCAGAATCAGGTCAGAAGCTCTAGATAAGGGTCTATGTGGGATTGTAAAGGGTTAAGCGAGAACCATTATCGAGTCTATAGATGGGGAAACTCAAAACTTATTACCTCCAAGAGCTGGAACAAAAAAGGGGGAGAATATACAGTCATTACAATATATAAGTGATCAACAAAAAGATGAATCGGTAAACAAACTTTAGGAACATCAGAAAATGTCAAATTTTGTCTTCATATGGCTTCAAATGATAGTTTAAACATAGCTGTGCATTGTCAGCCTTCTCTTTGGTTGAATTGCACTATTATAATTAGTCATGTTTACAGCAGCTGCTAGATGACAGTGTAATTACTATGCATTGCTTCTAGAATCTAGTTAGTGTTCACTTCAGATTCACAGTTAATGGTAGGGCTCCTTAGAGAGATGAGAACATCTGGTTCATTTACCTGCTTCAAGTGTTTCTTCAGCTCAGAGGCCTCGGGTTCAGGAAGGGGAGGGAGCAATTCTGCATTGCTTGGAGCAATGACCTGCAGGGATAAAGATACACAACCCACATAAGACCGCTATATACACAATTTACAACATGTTAGAATCCACAAACCCCTGTCTGGGTAGTTCCAGATCGTGTAAATAGACAATATACCTTGTTGCAGTCCAGATCCACTAACCAAACATCATCTGGCATCTTAAAATCAGTCTTGTACAGGAAGAAACTGGCAGGCACACCAATGACATATGGAGTGGGTGCTAGCAGGAGCTAGAAAAAAAGAGATGTGTTTGAAAGATATAAGGAGAGCTTCATTGTTTATACACCAACTGTACAAAAAAGATGTCATGTTACCTGTTCTGCGGAGGCCATGCAGGTGGGTAACAGTGGAATGACAGGAAACATGTACTCAAGGGGGTAAATCATTGCAACAAACGCCATGACGCTCATTGAGAGAGCGTTATAATCTCGGGACTGCAGTACCACCTACAGACAGCAGAGGGTGAGAGGAAGTCCCCTAGTCACTATCAGTGTGACCCACATAGACAAAATGAAGACTAGATCCACATGAAACAGCAGATCTACAGACAACCATTAACCTAATCAATGACACAGCAATAGTGTAGATTTCAAAAGCTGTATTTTATAAATGTTGTTGCTCTCAAGTGTCAGCCTGTCCAACACCCTTGGTAAATACAGCATAAAAGATTTCAAAAAATTTACATCAGTACCTCTCACTATGTATGCACGACTATCATATTAAACACAAAACTTAAAGGATATTTGTGAGACAAGCTCAGAAGAAAATTCAGAATTACACTACTCCTATATGAGTTTAAAATAGCAATGGACTATAAAAATTCAGGTCAATACCGCAAATCAGTAATCATACTAATTTTGTATTAAAATAAAATTAATGAAAATACATCTCAACTGCTACAAATGAATTTATATCGATTATATATATATATATATATATATATATATATATATATATATATATATATATATATATATATATATATATATATATATATATATATATGCCAGTATAGTATAGATCAGTGGTTCCCAAACTTGCATGTACCCCGAGGCATTAACATCCTTCAGCGTACCCCCTCTCTTCCACTTAGACTGCAGTCACACCTTTCCCATTAAGAGACAATTATTTGCCCCCTTAAAAGTACAGTATGCAAGTTCTCAAAATCATTGTTGAACACTGTTGATATTTAAAATCAACCCAAACAAACACACAACCCTCCCTCCATTCCTCTGCCCCCCAAAATGCACACGAATAATAAAGCGAAGATGGCAAAGGAAACACAAAAAATTAACATACCGTACACAAGAGTATATACAAGCAAGAGTTTATTGTTAGTCCCTAGCTTTAAAATCAACATTAATCATGTATAGAGGAGAAACAATGCAACCTCGGCATCCGTTTTCAGGCCTTCTCACTGATTTCTCTCCAGCGTTGGAAAGCTTTTCTAATATTAACGTGGATCCTAAATCTCTTGCTTGATCATAACCCTTCTTTTTCTGGTCTTTACTTATTTGTAATGTCTCTCTCAGCCATCTCTGTTGCTCAACTCAGCTCACTCTCTCTCCCATCATGAGTGGACACGCCTCCTACTGCTGATTGGCTACAAGTGTGTTGAGATGCTCAGTCCGATCCAGCGTTTTTTAAAATACGCTTACTGCACCTTTAAATTAATTTTCCAGTGCATTGTTACCTTTACAAATACCCTTATAAAATAAAGAATGTTTTAAATAAAGAATGTTTTAAATAAAAAAAAAATGTTTAATAGAGAGATATGCAATGCTGGTAAAAACAAAGCGATACATTTAAATATAAACTTAAACCATCAGTAGGTGGCGTAAGTCACTGTCTTAATAAGTGAGTCATCATTGAGTCATTCATTCATTCAGTAACGAAGCAAGTGGCTGTATTTATAAATGGGTCAATGAACCATTGATTCTCACGATTCGTTCAAAGCCGCTGATTCTTTCACGAACCACCGCTGTTTGCTTCAGTTCTGCTGTGGCTTTCGTTGGAACTATTATTTTGTTGTAAAACAGAGCAAACAATACTGACTGTTTAAAATGTACATAACTTAATATTACCCTTTCTGTTTGTTGAACTCTATGGTTGAACTGCTGTATAAAATCAATGTCACATTTGCAATCGTGTGGATATTCAGAGAAAAAAAAAATGCATTCTGCACATATAATATACTATCAACATTAAAAACAAGAACTCACACGGGGTATGTTTTTGCATTGAAGAGAGTTTGAGTCTTAAATTTATCTCTATGCACAGGCTGTGTTCTATATTTGTTTCTTATGCTAGTAAGTGCTAAAACCCCACTTTTACAATGGTGCATTGTCGAGAATGCAGTATTAGTGCGATTTGCTAAGGCAGCATACTCTGCATCATATGCGCACTGCTTGTGAGGATGCAGTCAGTTTTGACAGCAAAAGATGAGGTAATTTGATTGGATGTCATGTATTTGACCTTTTACGGCATTTTGCCTGTTAGAAATACATGCTTGGCTTTAATGTCATCTTAAAGTGGGGTAGAATTAAATGAATGGCAAAACTCAGCATTTTGTTCGCGTACCTCACATACCGCTAGGTTAATATATTAGGATCTGGCTTATAATCATTTTCATGCTATGATAACAAGATATAATATAAATGGTCAATATTAGAATTTTATAAGATAAAATATTATTATGTCTAGATAAATTGAATGAGTAGTATAATAATATTACATAATAATATGAATATACAATTATTATATTTAAGTGTTATTAAATTACTAGTCCAAAGGTAATCTAAATGTAAAAATAGGGGAAATGAGCATAAACAAGGTACTGCTATATGGTGCATGCGTTAAGTACCATGGTATTTCTGGACATTTACCAAGGTGGTACCATGTTCTTTGATGCATCTTATAGTACCATGAAAATAGTACACAAATATGGTAATCTATGGGCCTATGTCATCTTATAGAGTTAAGTTGTGTCCCTTGTGACCATCCATACCTTGTGTTCCAGCAGAATGCAGGCCAGGACCTGCAGACAAGCATCGACTCCCAGCAGCTCCAGGGGCAGATGGAGAGGGAAGTCTACGATGCTGAAGCGGGACGGGTCTGGAAGGGCAAAGGTCAGTCCAGGCTGCAGCTCGTGGGGCAGCACTTCCACGTCAACACGTCGCTGACCGGCGACAGGCACTGGGGAATGCAGGAGCCGATATACCCATGACTCGATCTCCCTCAGGTCCTGTAGCACCTGACTGCCCTTCTCCTTTTCCTCAACGGACAGAGCGCCTGTGAACACACGCCACATTGTGTCCCTGGGGGAGAGAAATACACACATATTTACATTTTTCTATAAGGATCAGGGCTCGGGTTCAAAAGTACAACCAAGAATAAGTATGACAAGCTCTCTTCCCCTTTCAGTAATTTTTGTTCATATTGCTGCACGTTTCTATTTCATTCCTTGAATTTTTAAACTTTTAATTGTCGTTCATTAATTGGTTTTCAAACTGTCCAGGACATTAAGGCATTGTCTTGATTCAGTGGTCTATTCTAGAGTCTGGAGGATAGAAATAGCACAAAAACAGTGGCAGCTGGCATCTACGGTTCAGGATTAAGCTACTAGCCTAATCACTTTAAGCAAAATGATGGTACCGCAGTGATCAGGCACAAAGTTCAAAAGCTCTACAAGCACTAGATAACACCATAACATACAAAGTTTATGTTAACTACACAAACCATGATGCCCAGAAAACTCAAAAAAGTATGCTTTCTTCTCTGGGGTGAATATCTCCAGACTGGAACTCCGGTTGTCAGATGACAGTCAACACACAGATACACAACACAACAGATACATTCACCACAGAGAAGGAAGTACATGGATAATTACTTGGGTTTTTATAGGTTTTTTGTTTTGTGTTAAGATTGATTATTCAAAAAGGTGCACTTACGGCTTTTCCTGGGTAAGCCAAAGTAAACTGCAGCACTAATACAGTCTCGTGTACAGCAAACACTGGAAACCAACAACCAAGGTCAAATTTTTCAATAAATAACTAATTAAATTTCAAATAATCTAATAATAGATAAGGAACTCCCGCACACTATCCTTATCGGTGAAAACGACTAACTTGTTTGGTCCTATTATCCGACGCACCTATCACCTGCAGGTGTGCGATGGAGTTTGTTCACTAATAATACAATTCCAAACCCTATGCATGTTTCTGCATGTCTCCAGAGCACTTGGAATATAGTCGCAATGGATCATTCTGTGATCAAGTTTGACTTTGATGAGAACACCAGAATGAGAAAAGAATGACTTATATTTTATTAGTGGGTGAACTATTTCTTTAATACCAACTGAGCATAATTGCAATGGCACCCACGATTTATTGCTAACAATGTCCAATCCAGATTTATTAAAATCTGTACAGTGCCCTCCAAAAGTTAAGAAATGCCCCCAGGCAAAGAGGGGTTTGAATAATGTCAGGATGTATCCTTACGTTTTCTTGCAGAGCCGGGGCCCACTAGAGGGCCTCATCAAACTTCCAATGGGGCCACATGATGACTTAAAAGTATTTAAATGTATAATTATTACTATATTAAAATATTCTAACTCTAATCTAAATGCTAAAACAAACATAAAAGTAAGATGTAAACAAGTCATATTTCAGTTTACATCTTGAATATTGCGTTGGAAAACGGGGGGCCCTCAAGTCAAAAAGGTTGAGAACAACTGCATAATGAGACTTATAATACTTATAATACTATAATAATATAATGCCTATAATACTGTTTTGCCAAGGCTTTTCTGGTCCATCATTTATCCCTACATAACACTTCTTTTAAAGATCTAGACAGGCCCGACTATGGTTGTGTGGGCTGAGTGGAGGTACTGCAGTAAGTCATAATTGGTTCATCTGAGAACTCCCACTTCTCACAGCTGCTCTCTGAGAACAGTCAGTGGCCTCAATCTGTCACACAGCCTGTCTCCACCAGCTCCACACACTCTCTAGCTCTTAACATGTTCAGTTCTCTCACTCTACCCGTCGTTATCTTTTTCCCCTCAACTGTCAATTTGCGGTGTCAAAACCACTGAGACGTCTTTATTAATCTGTGGTGTAGCTGCTTATAGTTAAACTGTTGCATATTAAGACTGGCCTGTTTAGGGACATGAATGCTAATAAATATTGACTCTCTAGCCAACCACAGTTCTGCACTGAAATATGACACTGATGTTGCATATTACAAAACAGTTGCATATTATACTTATTGCACATGCACCTTTTGACTAATGAAGTTACATACTTTTACTGTCATTCCAATAACTTGATAAGTAAATAAAAAAATAAAAAATGTAATTACTTACATTTGATTACTTTTATTGTGATTACTTTTTATACAGATTACTACGGAGCCCCTAAAGGGACCTTTGCAAAAAACAAAAATATCAAGACTTTCACGTGCTCTCGTGCGCATGCGATGCAATGCGCATGCGCATTTCTCGTGAGCATGTTTATTTTTGCAAAGGTCCCTTTAGGGGCTCCGAAGTACTACGCTTAACAAGGCTGCATTTGTTTGATTAAACATATGTACAGTAAAACAGTAATATTAGACAGTTACCTCTGATAACAGATCACTCTAAATTGTAATGTGGACAACGTATTTTCTAAACAGCTGCTTTGAAATGATGTGTATTGTGAAAAGTGCTATACAAATAAATATGAATTGAATATTGTGCAATTTATTCCTGTGATGGCAAATTGTGAATTTTCTTGTTTCTTTTAGAATGATCCTTCAAAAATCATTCTAATGTGCTGATTTGATGCTCAAGTAGCATTTCGTATTATTCTTACTGCTGAAAACCATTGAGCTGCTTAATATTTTTGTAGAAACCGAGATGCATTTTTTTTAAGATTCTTTGATGAATAGTTCAAAAGATAAGCATTTAGTATTTACTGGCTCTTTTGATCAATCTAATGTGTCCTTGCTAAATACAATTTGAAAAAAAAAAAAAAATTCTTACCGAAAAAATTATTTGTACATGAAATCTGGACTTTTCCAGGCCTGGACATTACAATTTAAAAAATTCCCCTTATACTTCCTGGATTTCCATAACTGCAGGTTTCATGTGTTTCATTAATAGAGAACAACAATAGTGAAACGGAGTTGCTTTAGTGGTTTAAGTGTGCTGACAAAGTGAAAACTGAGTTCTGGTTTGTTGATTAGGCAATTGGACTGGCATATGGCTATTCTCACACAGAGTAGCCCAGTTGAGAACAGTATGACGCATGGTGCGTTTAGTCATTACAAGGTTGAGTCGTGCATACTGAAAGGCTACAAATGTGGGTAAAGCCAAGGTCACTACGGTACTGAGAGAACATGATGACACTCACTGCAAAGTCACTATATTGGCACATATACACACAGTAAACTCTTGATGGTGTCTGAGTCATTTCAATTTGAAATGTTCACTGTAATGTGACATAAGGCCATGTTTGAGACTGCCAAGTAGGTAGGCACTCTGATTAAAACAATAAATTAGGGTGTACTTAGGCACAATGCAAAAATAAACTAAGCTTTCACCAAGTAATATAGTCCATTAGCCAAAAACTCTAGGCTGTTTACGATTGTCAAGAGCACGATTATGCGCTGATATTATCAACAGCTTTAAGTTTGATTCATTTTTATAAACAAACAGATTCAATGCTTTACGTCTGTTTTCATGACTGAGATTAGTCTCAAGGCTATGACACACAAAGCCGACAGCAAAGAGCTAGTGGCGACGAAAGCCTGTGTTGTCGCCTCGCGTCTGCTGCGTCTGGGACAAAAACCTGTCCTTGAACACACCGCAAAGACTACTGCCAACCAGCACATACGTTCTTCCTGTAAGGAAATAACTGTCTTACCAGCAGCTCTCTATATTCGTCATTTAAATAGGGAAACTTTAAACTAGGACTGCAGATAGGCCTATACAAATCGTAAACAAAGCAGCGCTTGCTTACCATTTTGAAAATCAATCATGTTGAACACTTTCTTCTTTCCAGGCAGCTAATGTTGATATTAAAGTATTCGCATATTGGAATGCTCAGGTAAGATAATGTAAAATTAGAACAGCTGTCTGTTCTAAAGTGCTTTCATTACTTTCACTTTTATTCTCATGCACTGACTCTCTCGCTATGCTGAATCGGCCCAAACTATCATCGACGGGGGCCTGACTACAGCCTATGTGTACTGCCATACAGTGAAGATGGTTATTGGTGCGCCTATTCATTTTAAGGCCCATTCACACTAGGCAACAACTATAATGATAATGTCCAATAATGTTGGGTGTCATTATTGTTTCAGCTGTGGTGTGGACTTCCCGATTCTGATATAATTAGAATGATTATTAAATGTTATTGTCCTGTGTGTGAAAGGGTCTTTATAGTAAGATTATTGACAAACACAAACTACCACTAACTATGGACTAACACTTAGCAATGTAAATGTAGCATCAGGCAAAAGCTGAAGTCACAGATGCCATTGTAGAAATACTCCATTTCCAGTCAGCCATGAATAATTAATTCCAAAAGCATATAACTGAGGGTTTCTGAAAAAGTGAGTCATGTGACATATTCAGGATGATGTGACTCTACCTAATAAAACAGCTTCTCTATGACTGGAGTTTTCATCTCATCTCAGATGTTTTTCTATTCATACCTTTATTTGCAAAAAAACAACAAAAATGGATGCTTAATAAACATTTCAATTTGAAATGCAGATGATCAAAATTCAACTGAATGAGCAAGCAAAAGATAAAAAGATAAAAAATTGCATCTACATGGAATATGAACTACTTCACTACAGCTGAACACTCAACACAGGCTGCCGTGCTGGTTAAATTATTCTCCACACTCGCAAGCAAATAAAAGGGGTTTGGCAGGACAATTCAACTGCAAACAAATTGAGGCCTGTGAGCGCGACTGTGGCTCATGGTGGATGTGGTTGCTAGGTTACGCAAGAATAGACTTGGCTGAGGAAATCAGAGATAAAAATCCTTCCACTCAATGCTTATTGATCTGCAGCAGAGTGCTACCATGTACATTGTTTACCAATAGACACTCAAGGGTTTAGTTACCGTTACCACTGTGATATGTGAATGAGATCTTGTTAAAACCACTCCTGTGTGGAGAATAACGCTGCAAGGCAGCTTTCACATTGCACAGCCCTTCAGGGGGGAAAAAGCAGCCCCTCTCTCCTTCACACAATCCCAGCCCCTGACACACCAACACTCATCTTCATACTCCTTCCTCTCACTCGTCCCTCTCTCTGAGTCATAAGGGCTGTCACACATCCTTCCACTTGTGATTTTGTTTTACAAAATCATCCACACCTTGTTACTCGTCATTCTAAGGATCTAACAACGTAGAGCCCTTATGGCATTCCCAGCATAACATATTTAAAGAGGTAATACACACCAAAAAACGCAATTCTTTCATTTTCTACTCATATTCATGTTGCTCAGTTATGAGACATGACATGAGACAAGTTCTTTGTTGGTTAAAATGCAATACCAAGATATAAGGACAAGAAGAAACCTTAATGAGTCCTCTCATGTATCACGATTAGCCAGATTTGAAAAAGTGCCAAAGATGAGTGAGTTTTAGGAGAAAATTGCCTTGCCTTGAATTTTTTTTAAGCATATATGATACTGTAAAATCAAATGAGGTAAGTTAGTGTAATCATGTAATTTACTAATAATAAAACAGTAACAAAACTGCTAAAGTGTTTAAGATTTCAACCTAGATTTCAGATTTCGATTTCATTTCATCACTAGAATTTCATTTTTTGTGTGAACTCAAAAAGAGTAAATCAAAATGGAATGCAGATAGTAACAGGATTTGTAAACAGAGAGGCAGAATGTTGCCAATGTTGTGAGGCAGAGAGAGCATCTTCTGGCAGATCCACAGTATTTGACACTCACACATCTACTGCAAGATATTGCAAAACATTGTGGTTATTAGGCCTCGCTTCTGTGCTCAAGTATTATCGTGCTGAATCTCAGGGTAAAGTTACATAACTACATAATCCACAAAAAAGAACAAAGAAGGCTGTTCTCACCGCTGTGTGGACTTAGCAGCACCGGGTCTCTGGTTGAGCCGCTGGCTACAACAGTCCACCATGCGTTTGAGGATGTACAGACACTCTCTGAATGTAGAAAAGAAAGGGTAGTGGCTAATAATACACAGAGACATTAACGTGCTGTTCCGGTTCTGTGGTGCCAGTCGGCCACTGCGTTTGGCTCGTGGAGACTTTCCAATGCTGCCCGGCTCGCCTGGCGGCAAAGCCCCATCTCCTGCAGGGGGCACTGTAGATTCCCCTGGAAGTGTCAATGAAGAGAAGTCAGATTTCTCTGTGGCCTCCACTGCAGAGTCTGTATGAGGAGCCCTTTCTCCTGTATAAAGAAAAATATTAAGGACAAATTATGTAGTGACTGCACCCTTACAGCCATATGTGATGTTCAAGATGGGTTAAAAATGGTTAGTTTGCAAAACCAGGACACTAATCAGTTGAATTAGGATGATAAAATGGTTACGCCTCATAGAACTGCTATAACCTCTGACCTTTCCCTTCAGCTCGTGGGCGATGGTGGCCCTTCTGGAAAGAGCGGTAAAAGTTGAGGCAGATTCCATAGCGGGTGATGCCCGAGTCTTTGTCGGTGAGAGCGAAGACAAAAGAAGTGTCGTCGCGGAGGCTGACCCGGCGCTGGCGGATGCTCAGGCAGCCCTCGGGCTGGCAGAAGAAGACAACGTCAGGGGGCAGAGGAAAGTCATTGTGGTCCTCCAGCGGATAGCGCCTCAGCAGCTGAGGTGTTTGTGCCACACTATCGCTGCTGGGTTGCCTGATTAGGAAAAGGTAAAAAAAACTGTGAGAGACAGGAAGACAGATCTCTGGCTTTTCTCATCTAAATGTTTGGGGTCATTAAGATTTGTTTTTGTTTTTTTTGAAAGAAATGAATTTATTTAGCAAGGATGCATTAAATTGATCAAAAGTGGCAGTAAAGACTTTTAAATTATTACAAAAATGTGTTCTTATGAACTAATTATCAAAGAATCCTGAAAAAACAAATGTATCATGGTTTCCACAAACATATTAAGCAGTACAAACTTTTTCAACATTGATAATAATAAGAAATGTTTCTAAAACATAAAATCCACAGAATGATTTCTGAAGGATCATGTGACACTGAAGACTGAAGTAATGATGCCGAAAATTTTGCTGTGACATCACAGGAATAAATTACATTTTAAAATATTTTCAAAAAGAAAAGAAAAAAACTTACAGACCCCAAACATTTAAACGGCAGTGGTACATATATACAGTATATGCATTCATAATAAAAATACTTTTACAACAGGCTGGAATAAAGGCTGGAAGTTTGAGAAGGACAGGAGCTGCTCCACAAACATAAAAATCCCAGGATCCTGATCCATCATATTGTGACCTGCTGTCAAAACCACAGCTGATCACAATCACACACAACCACATTCAAAGGCAGGGTAAGTGATTTGTTCCGGATTTTTTTTTTTTTTGTTATGCTGGTTGAAAGTTTCTTTACATCCTGATAGCAATCACTAAGTTAAGTGGTCTTAATGTATTTATATGTATATATATATATATATATATATATATATATATATATATATATATATATATATATATATATATACTGTCCGTGGAAGGCGTAGGACCATAAAATGTTCAACGAATGATGTCCTACCTGCCTGTCAACGTATGTATCTTACATATGTACTGTACTTCAGCACTGCTCGACCAGATCATGTCATCAGCATGTTTCAAGCTACAGTCGTGCTCAAAAGTTTACATACACCTTGCAGAATCTGAAGAATTTTTCTGAATCATACAGTCACAGCTGGAAAAGTTTAAATTATGCAAAATAATGCAAAAAAAATGCATGAAGTATTTTTCTGAAGAACATTGGGCAGTTTAACTGCTCAGGACAAACAAGAACAACCATCACACAGACACAAAAAACAGTCACGGATCATCCAGGTAACAACACATTATTAAGAATCAAGGGTATGCAAACGGGGTAATTTTATTAAAGAATTCAGCAATTTTTTGTCTTATGTAAAATATATTTTTCAGGACAGTACTAGATAAAAAATAACATGCATTTTGTATGATCTCATTTTGTTAAAACAATTAACGTTTTGCAGATTCTGCAAGGTGTATATAAACTTTTGAGCACGACTGTATGCAGAATTAGACTGACAGTCACCGAGCGCGCAAACTGAAACGGCAGCCACGTTTTACAGTTGCTCCTGAACCAAAACAACGAGCTTATGCTGCGTTCATGCCATAACTACTGTAATCTGTAGGAGATGGAAACAGCTCGGAGCATTTCGTGACTTGAATTTATGCTTTCAATGGCAACAATATCAATGCCGAAATGAATCTGCAGCAGTCAGGTAGTAGAGGTCAGTGCTCTTTAAGCTGTTTATGTTCATTATTATTGTAACGTTATGTGCTTTGAGACATGAGGTAGTTTTAGCACCATCTCTCGTGACGCTTTTGTTTGCTTCCTACTGTACACGCCTTCATGTGTTTTGGACGAGGCATGGCTTTGGAGACGCTCTGAAGGGAGGGTGGGATCTTATGCTTTCAAATCTAGCTTGCTACTGCTAGCCTCTCTGAAAATTGCCTAGCATACCTTTAACATTAAGCTATTAAATAGCACTTAGTACATTTTTTTTCTTTCCTCTTTCTAATTTATGTGTTATGGTGTTATTGTATTGTGTTATTTTGTCATTTTACTATTTGTTTTATGTGATGCAGTGGCTGTACAAATTTCCCTCTGGGACAATAAAGTATACCTTAACCTTAACATTAACTGACAGTGTACAGCTGAGACCGGTCACCTGGAACACACCTGCACAGGCAATGTACTAACAAAACACACAATCAGTTAACCTGATTCAATTCTTCTGCAATTTACTTAAGCACGTATAGAAGCACACATTAACACACCAATGAACAATCTTCCTTACCTGGCTCCAACTACCACCAGGTAGTCCAGGAGGCGAGGACATGGTTTCTTTTTCTCCATCTCTGTATCAGGAGTGTTTCTAAGTCATGGCAACTGTAGCAACGATCAGCTCTCAGGCAGGCAGTCGTTCAATCAGGTGCAGCAGAACTAGGAGTTGGACGATCGAGGAAGGCAGTGTCCAATCATCGCGGTCTGTGGTGTGCACGAATGGGGTCTGGAGAAGAATAAGAGCGAACATTATAGAAGTAAACCACACAACAACTGCTCTGCAGTGAAACTAAACCATTTTGGACTACTGCAAAGCTTAAAGGTGCTTTAAGTCATTTTTTAATGGTTCAGTATTCAGAAAAGATCCCCATTTCTTGACAGTATCACTGAAATAGGTGTCCTGAAATATCACAGACTGTCTCTGTACCAGCTCTTGGCTTTATAAATGGCAACAAAAAATGTTGCAGTCTGATTCTTCGTAGACTCTGAGCTGATTTCTGGTTGTCAATCAATCATTTTACATGTCACAGGGCAGCCCATTTATGGAAAGAATGAAGACAATAGTGGATTCGTGTTAAGCAGCATTTTATAATGGTATAAAGGTGGAGTATAAGGAGGGGAGAGAGAGAGAGTGTCTAATACAATAGTTAACACCTTTAAAAGAAAACGAAACGCATGCCCCAACAGAAAGTCATAGTAAAGTTCTTCGGAAAAAAGCTTTCTTACAATATTTTAGCCGAGCATAATTTTACAAATTGCTACTCTAGCATAATTTTGAGTAATGGTTGAAGTGAGTCCACACTCCTGACATATTCATCTGTTGTAGCTTATCCATGTTGTGTGCACAAAATATGACTGCAGCCCTACAAAACTATTTTGCTCAACTTTTTCTTTTTTCGCTGTTTCATACAAATATTTGCTAAAATGTTGGTGCATAATTTCCTTAAAATATCATTTTCATTCCAAAACTGTTTTGTGTCTGGCAGTAACATTCATATTAGGCTTGGGCGGTATCCAAATTTTGATACCGTCAAACCTCCTTCCTATTTTACCGGGGTATACGGTATTACCGTGACTAATTAAAAATTATGACATAAGGCTCAGACAGCGTCACCAAACTGTTGGCTTGTGCCTACACCGTTCAGAAACTGAATACCAGATCGGGCAAAAAAAAAAATCAAAACAAAAATCAAGGCCAACCCGTGCACGTTGTGTCTGATCCCGGCTGACGGCATTACATGTAATTATGAGCCGGAGCCCTATTTTTAATACGTGGGCCGTTATAATATGGTGGCGCCAAATAATTTTTTAACCCAGGTGCTGAGGGGGTGGTAGATATAAATACTATTTATAAATGAGCAAAAATGGGACACTTAATAATATTTAATTATTTTAATTATGACAATTAAAGTATTCATTTTATTAATTAATTTAAATTAAATTAACAAGCAACAAGTACATTTGTAAATCCGGTGACACGCGTCCATTGATTTTTATTAATACAACTTTTCTGTCAGTGTCTGCTGCAAAGATTAAGTTGACGATCGCCATCTCCTAGTGAACGCGCATATATAGAGAGAAATGCAAATCATGGATTACATAATCAGAAGGTATAGGCTAGCCTTTTTCTTTTCGTTTTGAATTGTTTCGTTTAAAGAAATTGACGATTGGTATCTCCGTAGTGAACGCGCCTATAGAGAGAAATGCACATCATGGATTAATCAGAGAGTATGCTGCCTATATTTCTTTTCCTTTTGAATTGTTTCGTTTAAAGAAATTGACGATTGGTATCTCCGTAGTGAACGGGCCTATAGAGAGAAATGCACATCATGGATTAATCAGAGAGTATGCTGCCTATATTTCTTTTCCTTTTGAATTGTTTCGTTTAAAGAAATTGACGAATCGCCATCTCCATAGTGAACGATAGAGAGAAATGCACATCATGGATTACATAATCAGAGAGTAGGCTAGCCTATTTCTTTTCGTTTTGAATAGTTTCGTTTAATGAATTTGATGATCGTCATCTCCGTATGAACGCGCATAGAGAGAAATGCACATCATGGATTAAATAATTAGCGAGTGGCCTATTTCTTTTCGTTTTGAATTGTTTCGTTTAATGAAATTTCAAGCTTTATTTAGATATAGGCCTATCTGTCATGTCTGTGAGGCATACACTGAGTTTCGGTTAATTTATGATGAGATTTCAATGCAAGTGACCGCGGCACGCCAGCGCACAATCATGTCATGATTATGTTGTCTGCTATATTTGATTTGAAATCCAGGCAATTGGTTGATAAAAAATTATTAAAATTAAGATACAATTTATACAAAACGAAATTCACTTTAAAGAAAGGCCTTTTACAAAATGAAACTTAATTAAGTGGTCAATGTCTGACTCCCGATGCATCCCATCTTACTCGTGCTGTTCACTTTTCATTATCAAAGTAAAAAAAAATAACATTATAATATTTTAACAAATATAAACTAATGCGCTTATTTAATGAACTCGGGGCAAAATGCATCCTCGCAGCAGTGAGTGGGTGGTTGTTTCGGAGATACGACATTAGGTTAGAGGTGTTTCCATCTCTCGCGGTCACATTTTTTATTGCAACATTTACAAAATTGCCTCGTCAGTATTTACCGCCTCTCCCTTCTCTCTCTCTCTCTCTCTTTCTCCTCCACACTGTCACTTGATGACAACTGCATAAGCATTTTTAGGCATTGAATAAATTATATTTATATATAAGTGCCGGTAATGACGGTATTGAAACTGATACCGTTGCTATTTTAAGACCCTGCGGTATACGATATTACCGTAATACCGCCCAACCCTAATTCATATATTTCTAACAGCAAACTATACAGTCAAAACAAAGCACATTGTACAAGCCAAGCCTATGCAGTCTTCTCTAACACATCTTGACAGAAGGCTCAGCAGCAAATGTAAACACACACACACACACACACACACACACACACACACACACACACACACACACACACACACACACACACACTCTGATAAGCTAAAGGAATTGGAGCCCAGCTGTGTCCTCACCACATGGATTTGCCATTTGTGTTCCTCATGTGTTAGTGCCCATGCATGAGCACCTGCCTCAATGTAAATACAAACGAAAGCAAGCTCAGTCAGATTTCATCCAAGAGAAACACACTTTGCACAATATCCGGTTTGAATGGTTTGAATGATAGGCTATCATTTCAACATTTCAACCTGTTAAAAGTCAATAAAATAGATGTATTGTCTATGTCAACATGCAATTTATTCAAGCAGGACATGCTTCTGGTTCAATGTACTTTGTTAACTAAAACAAACATTAAGACACTCATCATGTGAAAGGTTGTAAACAGAACAATAATTATGAAATGAGAGCCAGATGCCGTTTCAGAAGCAGATTTTTCTGCCTTACTGCAGTCTCAGTATTGACCCTTTTTTCAGTATTGACCCAAAAGTGGGCCAGTGCTTATCTGAAGTTCTGGGTACTCTGCTCTGCAGAGAGTTCTCCATCACGCTCTCACACACAGAAAGACACCTGTCCTGCACCCTTCATCAATTTAAGAAATTAATGGTTGGAAGGCATTTCTTGACATCACAGCTCAGAATTAAAGAGCCTACATTACACTTATTTACAACCGTTTTATTTTTGGGGTGTGCTAGAATATATTTACATGATTCAAAGGCTTTTTTCACATACTTCACACTGATGCAGCACCTCTTTTCACCCTCTGCCTGAAATACTCTGTTTTAGTTCATGTCAGCCCGGCTTTCCAAAATGCCCAGTCTCTACTGATTGGTAACCTGGCCCAGTCTGTTGTGACTGGTCAACTGCTTAGAACACATTTTTGACATGTAACGCCTATTACCATCACCATGTTTCAGCTTCCGACCGAGGCTTCATGAGCAGCTGTAACAGTATTATATCTATCGTAACTATGGTCCATACAAGTGAGAAAGGAAAAAAACAGCATCACCTCAGCATAGGGAAACCACTTACTCAACTGTTCTTTAAGGGTGGGCCAAAGCAGCAAATGTGAAACGTGGTGATGTAGCTAAGTCACGGAAATAATAGCAGGACTACAAAGCGTGGATTGTATGCTTTGTAACTTTGCAGATCGTTTACATGCACAAACAGCTATATTACACAATAAAGGAAAGGGAAAATAAAAAAGCATAATAGGTGCTCTTTAAATAAAACTCATGTGGCCCCAAAAGCAGAACCCTTCATAGCAATGATGGTATTATGCAATATTATGTAACTGCATACGGCTCACGAAACAAGGACTTCTGCATTCGGCAGCATCTTTTCAGGGTCAACACTGAGCAGGTACTCACTCTATAGCAGACATTCAAGTTCCTTTGTCAAGATTTGTGCACCACAGCTAAATATATTTTGTGTTTATTAAAGTCCTCGTGAACTAGAAGTTGCAACCGACTTCAATTCAGTGTTGTGATTTATTTCTATGTGAAACGGAATATTGAATAGTGGCTGGGGTTTTATTTCAGCGCATCTCCTCTCCATCCCTCGCTCATAGCAGACTGACGGTTGGAGAGGAGTGGTTAAGGATATTCAACCCAAGCCGTCAAACTGACGTCATCAGAGAGGAAACGCCATTCCAACATGGAAGCAAATTTTCAGATTTCTTTTCTGTGTATTAACTTGCACGGGTTAATTGTTCAATTGTAATATGCGTTAAAGTAAATAGTGTAAATTTTGAATACATGCCGACTGTAAAATAAAGAGAGAGAGAGAGAGAGAGAGAGAGAGAGAGAGAGAAAATGTAAATGTGCAAAGAAATTAACATTACTTTAACTAACTCTCTGTTGTGGCTAGTCACAGTTAATGCAGGTTATGTATCTTGTTCAAGGGTGAACAATTGAAGGCATCCAATTTATAAGCATATAGGCCTAATAACTTTTAAAAAATTAAAATGTTGATGTGTTTTCTTTTTACTTGATTGTAACTTAATAGTTTCTGATTGCAGTATATAAAATCATGTCAAACCTAATTTATAAGAATTATTTGAATATCCTTTCCTCAAAACATGAAGGAAAATACTATCCTCTGCAAGACTCCCTCAAAACGTATTTCACTTAGCCGCGTCCTCTGGAAGACTAGAAAATTACAATTTTAGATAGAACTGAAATAAAAGTATCTTGAAACTTGACTCAAACTGCTTTTGAACTAGCCCAGTTAGCAAGTTTGGCATAATCCAATGGGATGTATTAATGTGAGAGGAGCCAATGGGTTCACACTGTGATTAGTAGCCTCTTTTTTCTGCTGGAGTGGCACTTTCTGCTCTTCCTCCATCACTCTCAACAGTTCAGATGGGAAGAGGTGGTGGAAGGTAGGAGAGAAGATAGATGGTTTGTGACTAACAGATCAATAACGCCTCTATTTCTTCCTCTGAGCATCACCCGGCTCATCTGACACCAGGACCTCTATGTTGTTCTTTTCTTAAATCACAGCTCTCACAACTGACCCGACATAAATCCCTTGCACTTGCAGCGGAGGCTTCTATGAGCTATGGGATGCCTAAAAACAGACATTTAAAGTAGGGCAGAGGTGTAAAGTATATGTTCAAGTTCAAGTTCATTTATTTGTATAGCACATTTAAACAGCCGCTTAGACAGACCAAAGTGCTTTACAGAACACACAAATAAGAAAAGTAAAAACAGCAAAAACAACCCCTAAAACACATAAAAAGCAGCAGAGCTACGAAAAGCCTTAACAGAGATTCAAATATAAAATCGTAGAAATAAATGAAAAAAAAAAAAAAAAAAAGAGATCAATAAGCTAAAGAAAACAGGTAGGTTTTTACCAAAGACTTAAAGATAGAAAGGGTGGGGGCCATTCGGATCTCTAGAGGCAGGGTGTTCCACAGACGAGGCCCTGCCACTGCAAAGGCACGCTCCCCTCTACGCTTAAGTCTGACACGAGGGACAACCAGCAGAGCCCGGTCGTGAGACCTTAGGCTTCTGGACGGAGTATAGGGATGAATGAGTTCGGATAGATAGGCTGGAGCTAAGTTGTGTAAAGATTTAAAAACAAATAGGAGGATTTTAAAATCTATTCTCTGCCGGACTGGCAGCCAGTGCAAAGATTTAAGAATCGGAGAGATATGGTCGTATTTGCGACAGTTAAGGATCAGTCTGGCTGCAGCATTTTGGACCAACTGAAGACGGGCAATTTGAGAAACTGATATCCCACAGTAAAGTGAATTGCAATAGTCTAGCCGACACGTGATGAAGGCATGAACCGCCATTTCCAGAGTTATTGGAGTAAGAAAGCCTTTGATTTTAGATAATAGGCGAAGGTGGTAGAAACCGGAGCTGATGACAGATGATATGTGTTTGTCAAATTTTAGAGACTGGTCAACAAGAACACCTAAGTTCCGCACTCCTGTAGATTTAAAGGGAGATAAACTCCCCAAGTCTGGGCTTATGTACTGGGACCTTTCACTCGGGCTAAAGACAATGACCTCGGTCTTCTCATCATTTAGAGAAAGGAAATTTTGAGCCAGCCATGCCTTTACCTCCTCTAGGCATAGTAGAAGAGAGTTTAACGCTGCAGGGTTATTTCTTTTAAATGGAATGTAAATTTGGGTGTCGTCTGCACACCCTATAACTATATGAGTAATTATAGTTAATTTGTACTTTACCAGAGGAATACTGAAACGGAATACTTGTACTCTTACTAAGTTACATTTCCAAAGGCAAAGATTATGCGTTTTACTCGTAAATTTACACAATATTTTTTTGCAGAAAATCGTAACTTAAATCTTCTTACTAATCTTACAAGACAGTCAAATTACAATCCTGGCTGAATTTTAAAAGCCAATGACATACACTTCACAGTAAACTGTATTGTGCCACAACTACGTTTTTTTTTTCTCGTTAAGAGACGTTTCTGAAGATGGATGATCTTGACTTAAGTGTGAACATGGTCAACAATCAGTCTATAAACAACTAGATTTAAATGTCAACCAACTAAACTAACATTTTCAGGTTTCAAGAAGTAGGTTTTTATTTTTTATATTACACAGTTTAAGTTTCAATATTACTTTAATGTGAAATGAAATATATAAAATGAATAAAAAATGTCACTTATGAGTAGACATATACTTTTAACAAATAGGATTAAAAAATACCTAGGGAAGCATCGAAACGCGAGAATGATTCAGGTTTTATTACATTCAGTGTAAACAGCGATTGATAGTGCATAACAGTACGTGTATTAAAGTCGCACTGTTGAGGCTTGCACTGTTATTTACATTAGCCTATATTCTCAACAAAGTAACATAACATGGCTGTATTTTAGTTTTTATAAAATTTAAGTTAATTCCACAAATAAGGGTTTAGCATTTAGCTCCTAGTTACAAGTAGCCAACCAGAATTTGTGTACGATAATGAGTTGATACTGTATGACGTGTTAATCTTATATTCAGGGCATGACATTAAGCCTTGTTGTGCGCTTGTCCTTCGGACAAGTAGATCGGTCATTCACTTGTTTTGAGTAAAAAAAGTTACTTGTCCAGAGGGAAAAAATATTTTTTGGTGGTTTCAGCTTTTACATACTTAAATCTGCATATTTATTTATATTTACCTCAGGGTAAATATTCACAGCAGACTTCTTCCCGACAGTCAAAGCGGAGTTACATCACGAAAGTGCGGACTTATAGGAATACCCCGAGGGCTTAGGGTGCCATTTTCGGACCTCATTCATTCAACCGATTCATTCAAAACGCTAAATCATTCAGTAACAAAACACCGCTGAGTGTTGCTTTGAGAATGTGCAATAGTTCTGCTCTGATCTTTGGTCGTGTTGTGTTACTTAACTATATCATGTGTTATAAAAAAAATTGAATTTCAATTTATTGAATAAATGAATTTTTACTGTATGTTTCTTTTGTGAGATTCTTTGTGCAGTTACACTCATTTGATTTGATTTCTCTGAAAGTCTCTCACAAAGAGACAGGAAGTGCAAGCCTCAACAGTGCGACTTTAATACATGTACTGTTATTACACTAGTATGCACTATCAATCGCTGTTTACACTGAATGTAATAAAACCTGAATCATTCTCGCGTTTAGATGCTTCCCTAGGTATTTTTTTATCACTGAAGCTTTAATCATTTTTGTCTGGTCGGCCAAGTAAAATTCTCTTTTACTTGTCCTTCAAAAAATCCACTTGTCCTGGACAAGCGCTAATATGCCGAGCCCTGTGATGTGCCATTCAACGATCTGCAAGCAAAGACATAAAAATGTAAAAAAATAATGATTTTTTAAATTACTTAGCAACATTATAATACAGACCTTTGTGTTTCATTTTTTTTATTAAAACAAAATCTCCCAAAGCTGCACACCCAACAGAAATACTTTTACTTTAGCTTTTGTTATAACTTTCCTGAAGCATCTCATAGAACATCTTTAATCCAAAGCCAATAACGGGCAGCTGTAAAGTAATGACACACTCAATGTGCCCTCTATTTTACTAAACTACCAGGTTAATTAGGTAGCGTAAAACAAATCCCAGACCTCATCACCTCCAAGGAACATATATTTGTGCATGAGTCTATTGGAAACGTGACATGATCTCGTCCTCTGTCAATCATAGTGTGGCTGCCTCATGGCTCTACAATCAGCCTCTGGTAATGAGATTCCACATGGTCACCGTGGAAACCAATATAGTCTCTTTTCATGAGCACAGCTGTGACAGCTATTTTAAACAGACAATACACTGTCCCAATCACCATGCACACAGAAAGACAATGAACAGCCTTATAATAAAATAAAACGAGCATGAGCAAAATGAAAATGAGCAAGGCTAATTGCTTCTTTCCATTCAGAGAAATGAACAAATAAATGCCTTAGCAAATCATAAATCAGCTATTGCATTCAGTTCTCCACAGTAAAGCCTTTCATCGTCTGTAGTGGATCTGACTGAAGTTTAGGGCTTTTCATTCGTTTCCAAAAGTCGAAAGAATTTTCTTAAATGATCAAACCTCAACTGGTCTGTTAGAATGACTGCAAAGAAAGAACACAGAGAAAGATGTTAAGATTCTGCTATACATTAGAGTTAACCGCAGCTGAACAACCAGGAAATTGCTGAAAAGAATCACACTTGGTCACTACGAGGACAATCAATGTGCACCTCAAGAGGACGTCAAACACTGAGCATGTTTTTCCTCTTGGATCAGTAAGTGAAGACACTATTTTTAAAGGGACATGCCTCTTAAAAGCTTTCTCTGAAGCCTGAAGCCCCGTTCACACTACAAGCGACAAAGCGACACGATACCATTCATTTCAATGGGGAGCGGGCGATTTCCGGCGACACGCGCGACAGCGACCGTTGGCGACCGGATGGGGGTGTGTCTGGCGACGCGACAAAGTTGAGATCTGTTTAACTTTATGCAAATGAAGAGCGACTTTCGGGAGCGACAACCAATAGAAGTGGAGCGCGCATGATCCTTCTCCACATCATTGGATGTCATTCATAAAGGCAACCAGTAGTGGGAACGCCCACTAGCGACCTCATCGCCAGCCACTGGCGACATGCAGCGACAAAGTCGCTTGTAGTGTGAACGGGGCTTGAGGCTGTATGCTGATTCGGTCAAAATGGCCATCTTTGTGAGTATTCATGTCAACAGTCAGTGAATGTAAACAGTTGGGAGAAAATGTGTCAATACATTGGACCTGTGCATTAGGTCTTAAAGTGCCAGCAATATAATAATACCTGCTGCTCCCTGTGTGCTTAATGTTAATGAAATAAATGAATATGAAAAAAAAAAAATCCGCTTCACAGATAACAAACAGTGTAACCAGCTTTATCCTGAGATGTCTATCGCTCTTCATGCTTGGTTATGGTATACCTGTCATTATGCTGGTATGTGTAATTGGAAAAGTATTTGTCTTCTAGGCGGGGGAATAGTCTCTTATTGGCTTTATAGTCTTGAAGTACATGCTTGGGAATATTTAGCTCTTGTAAAGATAAGATCTGTAAATTGAAACTCTTTTTACTGTCTTTCTTCATTATAGTCCCGATATGGAAGAATTTTATTTTGTTTTATCAGTAAATGTGTAATTAATTTTACTTTTATGTCAATATTGTGGTAATTTAAATACCATAATGTGAATGTGATTTTCCCTTTAATGTGTATTCATTAAACAATGAATACACACTATGAAACTCTGGAAAGTCTAAATCTAAACATGACATTTTACTTTGATCTATGAGCATGCTCTTTTTCTTAGCATCAAATGCTTCCACGTCTCAACAATCCACATACAGACTGCAGGTTGTATCACATGGTTCAGTAGGGTTAACATCACCCTGAGGCTTTTAAAAAAATGTTGTACCCCCACTTATCACAGCTGGTTTGCAAAAGGCATTTTTTCAAAGCAGCAAAGAACTATGATCTTAATCCTTAAGGAGCACTTAAAATGGATTAGCACTGACAAAACATTTGATGTGATGGTCAAAATGTAAATCCCAATCTTGATTCAAACATCCACACAATCTCATTCCTAAATGACCACGATTTGCATGTATCTATTGAACGATTGACAACATCACATCAGTACATTCAAACTATGAACAACATTTTAAATAGACTGCAGCAATTAAACATTTTGTCAGAACCTCTGGAATCGTGATCTCAATTCTCAATTTATCCAGAGTCGTGCAGCAACAGGACAAACAATAGGTATAAAACAAGCTTTTTCAAACATCCATCTGTGACGCATAATCGTGACGTATTTATTTTGCCGCCCATATTCATTCTACCTAGGTGAGCATCATCACTGAGATTAACTTTTAAGCCTATTTCTTACCAGCACCCCCACCACCACATTGAGAATGCACAATAAACCTACTTATAAACACAAGCTTTTGCAATAGGCAAATATGAAACAAAATAAAAGTGACCTAACTACATTGTTCAAAATTGTTACAAAATATGGCCGTTGGGCTTGATTCAATTTAAACATGCTATAACAGAAAACAAACCTAAATAAAAACAAACTATTAAAATTGTTTTTGTTAAATGAAATAAATCTGAAATTAAATACAATATAAACATCAGATGAAAACTCAAATTCAAAAATGATCAAAAATGTTGTCAACTAACTGAAATAAAATAAGTTGAAGTACTAAAATTTATAAAAACTAAAATTTTAATATAGCCTAAAAAAAAACTAAATATTAGAAAAAAAAACACCTAAATGTAGCACATATATAATGGTATATAAGCCTAGCAGGGACGTGCACAGGAATTTTGAGAGGCAGTTGCTCTGACCTGAAAAAAGGGCAGTTCTGATGGTAGGCTACGGGCAACTACGCATGATTTGTAGTATGATTGCGTAAAGGGAACAGGAATTTCGGTAGGGAACAGAATCGACTGCTAAACCCAGTGCCGATCCTGACCTCCCTGGGGCCCTAAGCAAAAGGGGCCCTCTACCTGACCTGTGACGCCGTGAGCTATGTAAACCATTTGCCATTGCCACACAGTCACACCTGACACTTCAGTGCTCCCAATACAATCCTCCCTCCTTTAAACAAAACAGTCAAAGAATAAGTACAACAATATAGAACAGAATGAGGTTCAAACAAACAATATTTATTGAATAGAGTATTTTCTATAGAATGTTAAGATAACAAGTGAATATTAACGTAAACATAAATAAGAAGAAAATAATAAATTATAACCCTGAGCTTTGGCTTTTGGGATTAACTTTGTTTCTCTCTACAGCCTGGGTATTTTCGGCATCAGTATGATTTTTTTTTTTTTATTATGCATGTTGAAGCAATTCTTGATTTATGGTTATTATTTACTGAGGGATGTGCATCCATATTGACCAGTATGTCCAGCTAATCAACATTTAAAATTCAATATAGCCTATAAATCAATAATCAATCAATGTCAAATTGTCAATACATTGCTTTCTATCTTGCATAATTAGTGCAGTTGTTTAGAGTTTTTAACTACACTGAGACTAGATAATCAGTGTCTTGTTTTATAATGTGTACTTTGATTGGGAGTGCCATCATTCTCGTGCATGTATTGTACAGTATGTCTGGTCTCCACATATTTCTGCTTGAAAAATGCGAGTTTCATTTCATGCACGCGCATATGAACGCACGATAACACACGCGACGCGGTTATGTTCCCTTTCGAGAGGTCTCTCCTATTGCGTAAGTAGCTTACGCTATGGGAAAACTCCTTTTCTCGAGAATATTGAAGTCTTTATGTAAAACGCATTGCAGCTGCACAGCTGACAGCAATGAACGAAGGAGCTCGGTCATTGGCTGTGCTGCGGCAACTTGCTCGAACCAATGACGGGGCGACTCTGAATGCGCGACCAATGAGCGCGCTTCGCGCCCGCGCGCGTCAGAGCCCGCCAAGATGGGCGTGGCCAAGCTATATATTGGGCGCCCCGTCATGAGAGTTCTTTAGATTTAACTCCTTCAGCGAACACCTTCTTCGCTGGATCCTCTGGATTATTGAAAGCCTTCGCCGCCGTGGAAAAGCATACCAGCGGGATTGCTACGAGGACGTCGGCACCTTCAGCCGCCTTCGAACACCATCCTACTGAGCCATCCGGCGCGCCACACACGCAAGTATTTTACATCTGTTCGCCCCGCGACATTTGTAAAAGAGCAATTTTTCTGAGCCGTTGTTTCAAATGCCTTCCTGCGCGTCGTGCAGAGACCTTCTCCCGGACGGGGATCGTCACATCATCTGCGCTCGCTGCCTGGGCCGGGACCATGCAGAAGCTGCTTTGACCAAGGGCGGATGCCCGGAATGTGACGACCTGGGTCTCTCCACACTGCGGCTCGCTTCGCCGCTTTCGCCGCGAGCGAGCCCATCGCCGCCACCCCTCTGTTTGAGCCGCGCTTTAAAAAAAAAAAAATAAAAACGCCGCTCACAGAGGCTTCCTGAACCTGAGCTCAGTGACGTCACGCCGAGCCAGTCTCCGCGTGCTTCACCGCTGCTCTTGCCTTCCCCACCGCCGGTTCAGTTCACTCAGCCGGACCCACACCCCTCTAGCAGAGCGGTGGGCCTTGTGACTTTCGGCGCGTCCGAGGACGACGCGGGAGTGGATGACAGCCTGTCCATCGACGCTGCATCTGACGACTGGCCGGGCTCCACTTTCGACCCCGCCCCGTCAACGCTAGCTAGCACGAGTGCGGGCTCCACCATGGATACTGAGATTATCCGCATCCTCTCGAAGGCCGTGGAGGACCTCGGGCTCGATTGGTGTTCTCCGCCAAGTCATGGAAAGCCCCCCACTCTGCGAGCCTAAAGCCTTCTTTTTCTTCTTCGCTCTCCTCAGTGGACGGCGCGAAGGAAAGAGGCTACGAGGGAACGCCGCCCCTCGAGGAGGCCGTGGCCAATCATCTCTGCCCGCCCTCCACCACCGGATGGAAAGCCAAAGCTTCCCACCCCTCGAAGCCCTGCCGCACTACCTCTGCTCTTGCCGGTCGCGCCTACGCCGGCCAAAGCTGCATCAGCGCTTCACTCAATGGCGGTACTTCAAGTGTTCCAAGCCAAGCTTCTCCGCTCTATGGACGAGTCTGGCCCCGAACCCGAAGCCTTCAGGGACCTACGCAGCGCAACTGATATAGCTCTGCGAGCCACGAAGGCCACCGCCCAGTCTATTGGCCGTGCTATGGCTAATTTGACTGTTCTCGAGCGCCATCTGTGGCTGACTCTGACTGAGATGAAGCACGCGGATAAGGCGCCATTTCTCGACGCGCCTATCTCCACCAGCGGGCTGTTTGGACCGGCGGTTAAAGGTTTCGCCGAACGCTTCACTGAGGCCCAGAACGCTTCACAAGCTATGCGTCATTTCCTGCCAAAGCGCTCCAGCTCATCGCAGAGCAGACAGAGACCGCCACAGCCGCAGCGGGCTAGAACAGCTCCCACCGCCTCTCAGCCCACGCCTCAGGCTGACGCTCGACGCCGCTCGCGCTCTCACAACCGTTAGCCGCCTTCTGAGCGACGGGTTCCTCGGCCCAATATTGTGCTGAACCCTGAGCCTCGAAAGCCGTCCTAGCCACAGAAATGAGAAGAGAGAGTGCGTGTCTCGCAAAAGCCGGACCACTCTCTCTGCAAAAGCTCAAACATTACCCAGTCCCCTTACAGGCGGCTGGATATGTCCATACAGCAGTCAATGGGCCAGTCACAGAGCTCGCTCACCTGCAAACAAACGCCGTTTTTACGGCGACACACAGAAAACACAAAAAAAATTGTCTTTTTCTGCCTGCGTCACTAAGGGTTCACATGTCCACAAAGTGTGCATTCCCAGATACTGTCAAAACAGTGCCAAATTCATTCCCAGCTCAGGCTGCGCTTCCCATGAATGTAGATCACGTGCCTACAGTCATGTACGCACCACTACACACAAGCACTGTTCACACAGTTATAAATTCATCCCCAGTAAAAGCGGGAAACATTATAAAAGTGACGCGTGTGCCTACCACTGTTTATGCACCCCCACTTATAAACACTGTCCTTACAGTGTCAAACACAACCTCAGCTCAGGCTGCGAGTTTTACAAACACAGCGCGCGCTGTTGTAATCACACACGCGCCCATTCACTCAGCTGCTCAGCGCGCGCCCGCGCCTCTGAGAGCTACGAGCTCAGGCGATTCGCTGGCCAGGTCCCTACGTCACAGCGGCCCGCCCCTAGCTTGTATTCAGCCCATATCTGTACACGCAGCGGCATGGGAAAACATTCCAGATATGCCGAAATGGGTATTGAATATAGTAAAGCACGGATACTCGCTCCAGTTCGCTCGCAGACCACCACGTTTTACGACTTTGGTCGAGACGAAAGTGAGAAAGGAGTGTTCACATGTTCTACGCACCGAGGTGCGCAAACTAATAGAAAAGGGCGCTGTGGAAACTGTTTTCCCCCTCTCTGAGCGGGACAGGTTTTTACAGCCGCTATTTTCTCGTCCCGAAAAAGGATGGCGGTCTCCGCCCCATCCTAGATCTCAGACACCTGAACAAAGCACTAATGATTCGCTCATTCAGAATGTTAACAACCAAGCATATACTCGCGCAAGTACGCCCAGGAGATTGGTTTCTCTCAGTGGATCTGAAAGATGCTTACTTTCACATTCCAATAGCGCCTCATCACAGGCCGTTTCTGAGATTCGCTTTCGAGGGACAGTCATACCAGTACACAGTACTTCCGTTCGGCCTGTCCCTGGCTCCCCGTACATTCACGAAATGTATGGATGCAGCACTTTCCCCCCTAAGACGAAGGGGAGTGCGAATACTGAATTATCTCGACGATTGGCTGGTTCTAGCACAATCAGAGAGTCAGTTAATAACACACAGATCTTGGATTATCAGCCATATAGAATGCCTGGGTCTAAGAATCAATTTTGCAAAAAGCATACTATCTCCCAGCCAGAGGATTTCTTTCCTGGGAATAGTTCTAGACTCGATGCAAATGACAGCGCGTCTCTCATCAGAGCGCGCGCTCACCATCCGGCGTCTTGCAACATCATTCAGGGTCTCAGAGCCCTGCTCCCACATCTAAAAAAAAACGAACACGTCCTGGTCCGAACGGACAACATGACGGTAGTGTCGTACATAAATCGCCAGGGTGGACTCAGGTCAAGCTCCATGCATTCAATGGCCAGGAGACTCATTTTATGGTCCCAGCACAACTTGCGCTCGCTGAGAGCAGCGCATGTGCCAGGCGCCCTGAACCAGGGGGCAGACATGCTATCCAGAGACAAGATTCTCCCAGGAGAATGGGCTCTCAACCCGCTGACGATTCAGTGGTTATGGAAAACCTTTGGTAAAGCGGAGATCGACCTCTTCGCCTCCAAGGAGAACGCGCACTGCTCTCTTTTCTTCACGAAAAGCACGGACGCGCTCGCCCAGAGCTGGCCGAGCCACCCCTTATATGCCTTTCCCCCGATCGTGATGCTGCCACAGGTCATCAGTCGGAGAAAAACGCAGTGCTGCTGATAGCCCCACTCTGGAAGAACCAAACATGGTTTCCAGATCTGATGCAAATGCAATCTGCACCACGGCCGATTCCACTGAGGCCAGACCTCCTCAGTCAGGCCAGCGGGATGATATTTCATCCCCGCCCCGATCTGTGGGCCCTTCATGCATGGCCCCTCAACGGGTTCACAGGAACCTCGCGAGCGGAGCACTAAAAACCATCGCTGAGGCACGGGCGCCCTCCACGAGACGCTTATATGCCCAGAAATGGAAAGTGTTCAGTGACTGGTGTAATGCCAAGGGCCTGAACCCTGAGACATGTGAGATTACGAATGTACTCGTTTTTCTACAAGGGCTTCTGGAGGCGGGCCGCACCCCCTCCACGCTCAAAGTATATGTGGCGGCCATCACAGCGTCACACGACCCTGTAATGGAACGTCCATTGGAAAGAAACGACCTAATTATTAGTTTCCTAAAGGGCGCTAGGAGGATGAACCCTTCACGCCCCCCCTCAGTGCCGATCTGGGACCTAGCTACTGTCCTAGACGCTCTTAAAGGGCCCCCGTTCGAACCACTCCGAACCGTGCACCTTAAACAGCTCTCGCTCAAGACTGCGCTCTTGCTGGCACTCGCCTCGGTCAAGAGAGTGGGCGACCTGCACGCGCTTTCGACAAGCGCTGCCTGCCTAGAATTCGGTCCTAATGACTGCAGGGTCGTCCTTAGGCTGAAACAGGGGTATATTCCTAAGCGCTCACCACTCCCTTCAGAGCACAGGTTATCTCCCTAACTGCGCTTTCGTCTCCAGCAGACGAACACGACGCTAATCTACTCTGCCCCATTAGGGCTCTCAGAGTGTATTTGGAGCGTTCTGCCCTATTTAGACAGACAGAACAACTGTTTGTATGCTTTGGCGGCCGTACGAAAGGTTCCGCCGTTTCAAAGCAGAGAATCTCTCACTGGATAGTTGAAGCTATAGCACTGGCTTACGAAGCTAAGGGACTTCAATGCCCCTGGGGAGTCAAAGCACACTCCACCAGGAGTGTGGCTTCTTCCTGGGCATGGTCGAGCGGGATACCGATCGAGGATATTTGTGCGGCGGCAGGCTGGGCCTCACCGTCCACATTTATCAGGTTCTACAACCTACAGGTCCCGACATTGCATTCCAATGTGCTATCAGCATGATGCTAGTTGAACTGCGAGTTCGCATCTAGATTATGTATGTGCTTGTGTCACACTGAGCGCCTTCTAGCCGCTCTGTATTTTTTCCCACATATAAAGCTCGCCTCTGCCGGCTAGTTGGATGATAACTTTGCTTTTCAGCGCAGGCACCTGCCTCTGGCTATCATAAGGCGAAGTTCGGCACGCACGGCGTTTTGCATGGTGTTCCCATAGCGTAAGCTACTTACGCAATAGGAGAGACCTCTCGAAAGGGAACGACTCGGTTACTAACGTAACCTCGGTTCCCTGAGAGGAGGGAACGAGTATTGCGTAAGCTGCCGTGCTTGTGCTTGGTTAGTCCGCTTCAGTCGTTTTAACCTAAAGAACTCTCATGACGGGGCGCCCAATGTATAGCTTGGCCACGCCCATCTTGGCGGGCTCTGACGCGCGCGGGCGCGAAGCGTGCTCATTGGTCGCGCATTCAGAGTCGCCCCGTCATTGGTTCGAGCAAGTTGCCGCAGCACAGCCAATGACCGAGCTCCTTCGTTCATTGCTGTCAGCTGTGCAGCTGCAATGCGTTTTACATAAAGACTTCAATATTCTCGAGAAAAGGAGTTTTCCCATAGCGTAAGCTACTTACGCAATACTCGTTCCCTCCTCTCAGGGAACCGAGTCGTTTTCCGAGCTGCAGTAAACAAACACCGTTGCACTTTGTCGTTTATCAAAAACAAACGTAATAAATAATTGTATTTTACTCTCACTTTTGTCAGGCACAAAGTGATGCAAGAGATGCACTGCCTGCCCAGCTAGGTTAGCAAGACCGAAAAACATCAAACTTTACTGACATCAAACTTAGAGAGGAGAGAACACAAGTTTACCTGATTGTTGTTCCCGCAATTCACTCTCATGGTTTTTTTCTTCTTCCTCTTTTTGTGACCAGAAGGATAGTTTCGCTTAATTTTGTCATGGATGTTGTACACATTAATTGAAGCGCTATGACACGAGATGGAGGCGGGGTCTTAAGTAATTTGCGGGGCCTTACGCACCGGTCGCGTGCAGCGCTGCAGCCACATAAACAGTTTGCCCTTCCCTTACTGACTTTCACTTTCGGTGCCCGAATGGAAGTGAATAAAGCTTTGGGATGTTTTTTTTTTTTTTTATCTAGGCCTACGTGACATTCTGCATCCATTGTACGATTTTTATTTTTTTCCTCGGAAGGGCAACCTGAGTCGAGAAGGGCATATGGGCAGTTGCCCGGGCAACCTGAGCAACCCCCCTGTGCACATCCCTGAAGCCTAGAGAGAGAGAGGCCGAGTGTGTCCGAGATCGCGCGCGCGCGAGAGAGAGAGAGAGACCGAGTGTGTCCAAGATCGCGATTGAGAAACCGAGTTTGTCCGAGATCGTGCGCGAGAGAGAGAGACCGAGTGTGTATGGGAAGCCAAACAAACCAAAAGTGGGACGAGACAGCGGGGGTTTACAGAGCTCGCGGACGTGTTTCCTAGCGACACCCAATGGGCAGCGCGGCGCGAACAATCCTCACCAGCGCTGAGCTGACCAATTTAAACAGCGCAGCGCAAACCATACATACATGCAAATAAATGTACAATAAAGAAACCCCTCCTTCCTTACAAAAAATTGGTTCTCTGCTGAAGTTTAGGAGTTTTTCCCCACAGAAGACAAAGAAGAAGAAAGACAAGATGAAATGCATACATTTCTTATGTTTATTATCTTTAATAGTGTTAGTAAAGAGTAGTGTTATGCGTCTATACTTTGAAGAACTGCACATATGTATAGAGGAGGCTATGGAAAGAGATGTACAAAGCATAAACTTCAATGACTTTCAATATCGTAGTCGTCTTGAGGAGCACGCCAACCTTCTGGTAATTATATCGGACAGTTTACATGTTCAGGTAATGTATTTTATTATTGTAGTAAGTTTTGCATTCAGCCATCATTTGTAGACTTCAAGCTTTTTATATCTGAATTCCATAATTAAAACAATGATTTGTTAATTTTGAATAAAATGTAAAACTAAAGATCGATTTTATGTTATTGATATTTTGTGATATTGATTTATAGGGTGAATTCAGTGTGATTTGGACACTTTTTGCCATTGAGATTAATTGGAAAAAGTGTCCCTCCCAATCAACCTAAATACACACACACACACACACACACACACACACACACACACACACACACACACACACACACACACACACACACACACACACAATACATTATATATATATATATATATCTGTATAATGTTTTAGAATGACCTTGACCTCATCACCACAATCAATGAACTTCATGAGGCTATACAAGACTTATGTCTTCTGGTGGACCATATTTTCAACCCTCCTGTGAACGCCCCATTTTCGCTGATTTTACATACCAGGTGACGGCCAAGGTAATGTTAATTTTGTTAAGTTTGACACAGCAGTTTTGCAATTATTATTTTTTCAAGGCTTTTTCTTTAGGTTCATGTAAATCAAAATCTGCTGTGCAGTGACACTGTCAGAATCTGTCAGTTGATGGGTCCCACACACACTACTCTTTACTAACACTATTAAAGATAATAAACATAAGAAATGTATGCATTTCATCCTTTCTTTCTTCTTTGTCTTCTGTGGGGAAAAACTCCTAAACTTCAGCAGAGAACCATTTTTTTGTAAGGAAGGAGGGGTTTCTTTATTGTACATTTATTTGCATGTATGTATGGTTTGCGCTGCGCTGTTTAAATTGGGTGTCGCTAGGAAACACTTCCGCGCTGTGCTGACGAATCGGCCTGCAAATATTTGCATGTATATACTGTATATATTTATATATAATTTATATTATATATAAATATTTGATATATAAATGACACATTTTTTATATTATTTTATATTGTATTCATATTTTATATACACTGTATTTATAATTAATATTAGGATAGACTAGAATTATTGTCTTCTGTTATAATTATTATTATTATTGCTATTATTATTACCTATTATCCGACTGCGCGAGACTTGTCTTTTGTGTGCATTTGCTTGTCAATTAATGTCAAACATTTTGTTAAAGATTATAACATCTTTTACAAAAAACAAAACAAAACACAAGTTTGTGAGTGTGTGCATCTGTGAGTGTGAGAGTTTGTGAGTGTGTGCGAGTGTAGTGTAGAGAACAAGCTCTGACGTTCAAACAAATCCTGTTAAGTTTTCTGATATGTATTTTTCTTTATTTTTTATAAATTATTTATTGTTCTGACAGCTCAGGTCTCTTTAAACAAAAATAAACATATTTTTGTGCACTTTATTTTTAAAAAGCCTATATACTTGGCAGATGTAAAGCATACATGTGTATGTTTTTTGTGTTAGTCCATTATTTTTGGAATGGATTTTTTGCACTGTGAATTTGCACTGTCAGTTCTGTTTTTGAATAAAGGGTTGGAAATTAATGCTTTTTTTTTTTAATCCGATTCACCGTAAAAATAATCGACAGATTAATCGATTATTAAAATAATCGTTAGTTGCAGCCCTAGTATAGAAATAATACTAAAATAACATGCAATGGTCACAATCCTCAAACCACTTTAGAATTTATTGCTGTTACTAGAAGAAATACTCGCTACATAAATCACTTTCAGTTATTTTCTGAAATTAGTCTACTTTTTGACGGCTTTAGTGTTACACTGAAATTAAGGAAACCCCCTCAACTGTTAAAAAAGCTTTAATTTCGGTTTGCGTTAGAATGCAGTTAAAGTAAAAAACTAAAAAATGTCTCTCCTCTGGAAGAAAAAAAATGCAGAGCTCACTCAATCCAGCTGTTTCATGAAACACAAGCAGCCTAAAATTATAACTTTGTGTCCCTAATATGTGGACGGGGTGGTGATGGCACAATGGATAAGACACACGCCTTTGGTGTGAGAGACCTGGGTTCGAATCCACTGTGAGACACCAATGTGTCCCTGAGCAAGACACTTAACCCCTAGTTGCTCCAGAGGCGTGCGACCTCTGACATATATAGCAATTGTAAGTCGCTTTGGATAAAAGCGTCAGCTAAATGAATAAATGTAAATGTAATATTCTTATTCATTTATTCTGACAAGGCGCTATACACAAAACCATGGTAATGCCTATTAATGAGTTTGCACAATTTGCAATGAGATGTAATATTTGACTGTAATTTCCCAAAAACTCCAGTTGTGGAGAAATACAGTGTAAACTGTTAAAGCCAGTAGCGATGCATTACTCAGACTTGTTGATGTGGAAGAAGAGAGGTTGATTGCCAAAAGCCATCCCACCCATTGGCAGCACACATGCTCACAGCACACCCCTCAAGCTACTGCTGTGCTCGAGATAAAATAAGCATTTTGACTGGCCAATCAATAACAGAGAAACAAATTATATGGTAATCTCATTGGTTTTCTCATAAATCTATAACTAAAACAACCTCCAAAGAGTCTTGGAGTTGAATTTCCCACAGGCAGTTGCAGCTGAATATTTATATCCCTATAATGTTGAGTCATATACAACAACTTGCTTAGGGAGACCTGATAAAGATCTCCATCTTTATATTTGAGGATAGACAACAACCACACCCCAGAAGGAGAAATGACTGTGCAATTGCATTCAAATTTCAAACCTCTAAAATTAGCTTCACGGCAAATGATCTGTAATTGTGGATCATGTACAAACTGAACTCTGTAGGGGAGGGAAAACTAACAGTGACAGATGAAATGGTTAAGATAGGACATAAGCATCGAAACATTAAGCCAGAATTTAATTTAAATTTTTTCACTGTTTTGCATTTTCTTTACTAATTATTCACTATACATTTATTTATAGAAATCATGATTATTTAACACAATTATTGGTGGGTGATATGATATGAAGTCTTATTTCATGATACGAGTACTTTTAAATGTCAGTGAAATTTCACAATTATCGATACTTCAGCAAAAACTAATAGGTTAATTATGTAAGAAAAAGTCCTCAAAACAGTTACAGAAGACAAGTAAACAGTCAGCAATAAAATAAGAACAAAGAAAGCAATTACAAACAAAATCGACAAAAAACACAACAGAACAAAAATACAAATTAAATAAACAGTGCTTTAGGTTTTTCAGGAAGATGTATGTGGTATTCAGATAAGTAATGGCCTACAACGGAAACTGAAAAAAGTAAAAAATTAATAACACTGCTGTATACATTTATATAGGCTAATCCTTATTTAAAACTACAGAAGTTATTCATTCAAGAGCAGAGAGTCTTTTATTGTTTGATTAACATTAATGACTGCAGCAGTCATTAATGTTGGCTGTTGTCACTTTAAGAGCTGCACGGATCCAATATACTGTTACACGTGTGCTTCAAACAGGCTTTCTCAAGTGTTTACATTCACAGAAGACATACCGACAGTTTTTACAAGGATACTTACCAAAACGGCATTTCAACATATTTGTGTGTAGGCTATTTGACTGTTTAGGTGCGTATCTGAAGCCCACAATATACTTTGCTTATGCGCATTGCACCCCGTCTCGTAGAGCGTGCACAGGAGGCCGCCTAGGGAACAGCATCTCTTTTGTGGCTTAATTCGCTTTTAATTACACTGTTTGAAGGGGTGGTTGATTATGATTTCACTTTTCTAACTTTAGTAAGTGTGTAATGTTGCTGTTTAGGCATAAAGTCTGCAAAGTTACAACGCTCAAAGTTCAAAGCAAAGGAAGATATTTTCTTTTAAAGAAATCGCTTTTAAGGACTACAACAAACGGCTGGTAGGGACTACACAACATTCCTCCCGGGTTAGTGACATCACTAAGCCTAAAATTTACATAAACCCCGCACCCGGGGATGCAGTACATGTTGAGAAGAGGAAGAGTTGTTGTAGTAGAGCACATTTGTGAGTCTGCTCACACTGTTGCTTCGGTCTTTTCACATGCAATACAGTACGTAACACAAATGCAACAGTTCCCAAACAAACGATTTTATTGATTATTATGACAGAACATGCTAATAGAGGGAATGCATTAACGTCACTTTCCCGCCGGAACACGCCCCCTCAGCCGGACAGAGTGGCAGAAGAGCTGCTGCGTGACTGGATTTAATAGGGGAAACTGCGAAAACGCAAGTAAAACAAACGATTATCAGTTTAAACTAAAGATTGGACTCAATATAGTGTTCCTTACAACTTACTAAAGATCCGAATCGTGTTTCCTGACATTTATATGTGCCTGATTTCGACACCGGGTAAATACATACAGCAAATTTGCCTGTGAACGCTTTATATAAATACAATATAGGCAGGTCTAAATCCAGGTGATCACTTATATCAATGTTATATATATCATCATATCGTCTAGACTTAAAACTTGTATAGTTTTTTTGTCAGTGTTTATTTAAAAATGTCAAATTATACAGAATATACAGTGGTAAATATTTGATTGATGAGTTGTCACTGCAATATATAACAATACAATATATAGAGAATGATTTTACCACTAAATTCAGCATATTGACACAAAAATGATAACTGCAAATCCACCTTTCGCTGCCTGGAGTCCAGTTGTTTCTATGAATTGCAGCGACCTATTTGCTTCTCTATTCTGTAGCTTTAGGTAGTCTGTAAAAATATACCTCAGATTTCTTGTCAAATCTAGTTGTACAGTCAGTCTCAAAGCTCTTTCCCGTTTTAGACGCGTTTTGTGTGTTTTTCCGCAGCATTCACGCTGAAAACCAATGCTGCCGCTCAGTCTTTTTGCCACTTGTGGGCGTAACCGCAGTCACTCCGGCCAACGCTGACGTCACATGCATACCCTCTATAGAAGATAGTTACCTCCGCATCAGCAACATAAATAGCCTAGAAATCTAGACGCACCCTAGCGGCAGCAAAAAATATTTTGCAGCAAAGTGTGGTCTAGCAACTCTCCGTTGGCATTCGAGCTGGCTTTTTGTGCTTGTCTGTGTGAGGTAATCGGAGCTGCTATCACACATGCTCTTGAAGCTCCGCCCTCTGTGCCAAGAGCAACAGCTCATTTGCATTTAAAGGGATACACACCCGTTTTACTGACTCTCAAAAAGGGATCATTTTAACATGCTGTAAAAATTATCTGTGGGGTATTTTGAGCTAAAACTTCACATACACACTCTGGGGACAACAGAGACTTATTTTACACATTGTAAAAAGGGGCATTATATCACCCCTTTCATATGAAGCACGTCCCGCTTTATTAAAAGTAGATTGCATTTTACATCACTCACTTATTCGACTGATTTGGATGTTAGTGAGGAACAAAAGTGCACCATTGTGAAGAAAAGGAAGGCGAGCTGGACATTATGAGGCAGCGGCACAATAATTGTTTTAACTTGATTATCTTGTTTTCATAATCGTTGGACACAAAAATCGAAATACGATTAATCGCACAGCCCTAACCTTAACGCACCGCCACCTACTTAATCTCTGTCTCTGTGGGGTAGCTGACAAAAATAAAATTTTAACCCTTCCAGTCAAAATTAGCACTGCAAACATATATGACAGCTTTAACATGTCAATGCTGGCAAATGACCATGGTATAAGCGGGATTATCCACGGCTAGCAGTGCAGTAAACGATTTGAATGCACTCCGTTCATTTCTGACATTTATTCCATATACCTCATTCAAAGGTACAGTATCAACTATTCACTTACAGCACACAGATTTTATCTGTCTTTAAAAAAATGAAACTTTTCAAAGGGAGAGAGAGTGGGAGACCAATTCCAGAATTAAAGTATACTGACACTTATACTACTTACCCTCATCTGACCCATTAATATACGAGAGATGAAAGTGTATTGCTGTGAATATAATTATGCCTTCCGTCCAGAATTAATCCTGTACAGGGATTTTAACATATTATTTTACTTTTAAAAGACACTTTGCCTTTTGACACTCAGTGATGAACTATATCAAAGACAGCATCAAGTAGTGAACTGAATTGTACTTCCACACCCAAATTAGTGCTCATAATATATTTGTGATTTTATAAGCTCAAATCGAATGGATTCCTTCCACTGAATAAAAATAATACTTTACAAACGGTGACAGGAAACAGGCTGAACTGACAAGGCAAAGAGCTGTCTCACATTTCACCCAAGAGAGTAACAACACCACCCAAGTCATCTTATACACGACCTGATGTCGCAGCTATTCCAAAACAAAAATGTTTACAAAGTCAGAGAGGTGACACTGCATGATATGGTCAAGCTTTTCCTGTGTCACTACATCATCATCATCATCATCATCATCATCATGATGACATTACTACAGCACTACATCATAACCCCCTCTGGAGAGAAAACCTGTGTCCTTATGACCTCTGGTCCGGAGGATAAAGAGGCGGAGATCTGTAGAGGATTTTGCAAGAATCAAAAGAATGGGCTCAGATCTGGAAACGGGTGTGATGTTAAACTACTGTTTATAACATTCAGCCTCATCAAATGCACTGAGTACGAGGGCATCGATTGATGCCTATCGACAGCCTTGTTATTAGGCTCTCCTAACATTTAAGAGTCTTTGGTCATATATTATGAGCAGAGATACAGGGTAATACACGTTTATACAGTGAAAAACAATGATCAGCTGCTAGCAGTAGCTAACAGGATCAAATAGCTAGCTGTCAAAGCTGCTTACACAACAGCTGCGTACATTTCTACACCGTTATAACGAAGCCAGCTTCCATAAACACTGCACCGCTGATCCAGAGCAAAACATCATATATCAGTTACAATAAGTGAGAATGGGAATGAAAGAGATACTGACCTCCAGGGGCTAACGTTAACGCCACTGCCACTCGTTTCAGCGGTGTATCTCTGGCCCTGCTGCGGCGAAACAGCGTCTCAAAACACATTCATCGCTACATACGATGACGAACGCATGATGTGACAGTGGCACGACGCGACGATTGCACGTCCGTGTCTTGCGGTAGCTGGTCAGTCAGTGATGCGGTGATGATTGTGCCTGTAGATAAGCGCCGCTCGTCGTCGTCGTCGTCGTCCTCCTCCTCCTCCTCCTCCTCCTCCTCCTCTCTCTCTCTCTCTCTCTCTCTCTCTCTCTGCTTGCAAACTGACTGTATGATGATAGCGACGTCCGATTCGTGATGGAATCGTTCGTTTGAGTCGGTTCTTTTCAATGAATCAGTTGTATTCGGTTCTCAAAGATTTGTTCTCAGTTCAGTCTGAATCGGATTTGTTTGGATTGTTTGAATACTCAAAAAAGAATACATTACAAATATTACTTAATTAATGTATGTTTCCTTCTAGCTAAATTCCACATGCATGCATCTGTTTTAATGTGTTGTCTTGTTATTTATATATAAAAAAAAGATCAATCTGAATCGGTCGGAGCGGTTCTTGAGTCACCAACTGACAGAACAGAGAACGGCCTCTCTCGGACAAGTCCGATTAGTAATTGGTTTGGAAATCGATGTTTTAATTGATAGGAAGAGAATTTGGAGGGAACTGATAGGGCGAAAAAGAAGTTACTTCTATAGTTCTATTATTATTATTATTTATGACTATAAAGCCGTCATAAATAATAATAATAAAAAACGTAAATGATCACTATTCCTTATGACTATACGCTGAATTATAAATTAAATGAGAAATTGGGTGGTTCTACGTCATCACGCGGTACACAACAAACCTGTTAATTGATCAAATATATAAAACAATTTATTGATGTGTCATTGGTGTAATTCTTTATTGTTATTTTTTCGGTTTGTTGTGTACCGCGTGTTGACATAGAACCACTCAAGTGGATTTCTGAGCCTGTTCTTTCTTAAAGAAATATGTTGATGTATATTTGAATTGATTTAAGAACTTTAATAAGTCATTTGTTAGTAAGACTCTTCTATGGTGTATGCTTTAGTTCATTTCAGAATTTCCCTTTTTTATTTCGTTTTTTGCTAGTAAATGTTATATTCTTTGTTGCAATAAAATCACTGCACTGATAGATTGCATTGTCGGAGAAATACATAATAAATAAAGAAGAAAATGAAAAAGAACCGGTTTATTAAAAGGATGTGTTCAAAAGTACCGATTCTCTGAAAAGAATCACTCCTGTCACTACTGTACGAGCGTGAGTTCCGCCAAATTGGTTCCGCATACAGTGAGCCGGAGGCTGGGCCGTACCATTCATGCATCTAAAGGGGACATGCCTTCTTCACGTTTTCGCTTATTTTTACACGTGAACTAGCGTGTTTTGTGGCGTTTATTCGTTTAATTAACAATGACAAGTTGGAACGAGGTTAAAAATGAAAACATTCCTTATGTGCTACAGAGTGGATATCTTCCAATGGTAGCCTAAGTCTATTTTCTGAGGCGCTGCTGTCTAATGACGTAGGCGTCTCGTAATTTGCATATTGCTCAGTGGGTGGGTGAGAGAGTACATAAACTGCTTCCGTCGGAAGCTCATATTACTTAAATTAGGATGCAGAAAGAGATGCTTACATAACACACGTGCTAATAGACAGATCACAGACACCAATGTTGTAAGCTCAGATTCAGTATTTATTTACAGGTCCAACCCCATATCTATTAAAAAACAGCATAATAATAAAAAGACAAACAATACGGAGGTTCCCTGTTTTAGGTAAATGTATTTCTGTATAAAGAATAGTCTTTGAGTCATCTAATTTTTCAGCATTTTCATCAGATAAATATATACTCTCACAAAACAATAAATTTAGTCTACTTTTAATTATACATATAAAGCAGTATACCAAGGACTTAAGGCGTTAAAACGTAAGGTTGCATTTCTATTTCATCCTTCCATGACTCTCTATTGAAGACTACGTTAATTCGAGTAATGAGGTCCACTGAGCCGAGAGGGTACAAATAAATTAGAACTAAAATCAACTTTGCATACACTCTGCCTCATGTAGTAACATTCTGTTAGAAGATCATTTTATCATTTCAGTTTGGAGAAAAAGCTAATTACACTCATTACAGTAATGACTAGAAATCATCTAAGCCTTCACAATTCCTATGTGCTCAAACAGATGATAAGCAATGACAGATAAACAGGAAGATCATAGAGGATCAACAATACATGTCTTTCAGTAGATTTTATACCAAGTTTCAGTCTGAGAACTGTCTGAGTTTGGCTGCTCAGCCAACTGTGATGTTCCTGAAATCTGAACGGATAGAAAGTAAAACACCTGCATCAATTCATTTGTGTTATCAAGCCATTGTGAAAGATTAGAATCTATTGTTATGATAAAATGAGCTTGGAAATATAATCAGAAAGCAAAAAGAGCTTGAGGAAAACAATGTGCATTAGCAATTTATCTAGCTGACAGAAGGATGGTTGAACAAAAATACACATGGATTATGAATTAAGTCAGCAAACAATCTCAATATGCACAGTCAGGGCAAATAATGCCACAGCAAACCAACTGTTTTAGTCAATCGTAGAAATGTAGCTTTCTGTTCATTTTTTTTGCATGTTAGTTTCCATTTTAAATTGATTCACAACCCATGAACAACCCATCTATCATAAAAGTGGTTTTTAAGATCAGTAAAACCTGAATCATACATGGTCACACTGGATTTTTGTATTGTCACGGAGCATAGTAGACATTACAAAGTGCTCTCACTTGCCTAGTCCCTTATTTCAGAGCAACTGCTGTGATGTGGTTGTTTCGCATACATTGCCAATCTCTCTTGATGAGGATGGGACAGGTTTTATTAAGGGTATTCAGACTATCTGAATATTATCATAATGTATAAGTGAGGTACAACAATAGTGTGTTAAAACAGACTACACTAGATTATTGCAAATCACACAAAAATGAATAAAGATTTAAATAATTTAGTATGTGGAAATAAAAGTTGACAAAAAAAAACCTTCATCGATGAATGGGTGTATATAGAGCTACATTTAACAATGTTATTATGAAAAAAAAAATACAGTTAGCTGATGAAATAGAAAATAACTTGGGCCGTTAATGCTGTATGACAATTTCAACCACTCATTTTGGAAGATATATATTACTGTACTGTTAATTTGTTATTTGAGTAAAATTCTGGGGGCAAAAACAACACAGTAATCAAGACAGCTTAGGCATCAAACTGAGATATATTTTGTGCACTTATGTTAATGTTTTAAAAACGAACTGTCAAACAATATCAGCCTCCAGCCAAGAACTGATGAGTAAAAAAACAAAATCCGACATCATGACATGTTAGGTTGGAGATTGCCGTAACTAAAAATGATAATGTAATGGAAAAGGAATAATCATGGTCTGCATTAAGTTTTCAGAGGTATATGTATCTCAGTAGTCGCTGTGAGTTGAGCAGCACACTGATTCAGATCCAGTGACTCTTACCGATCCCTGTCAACCATATTCTACACTGATAAGCACTTTCAACCACTCACGAAACATTGGGCAGTGCATTCGACCTCATAAAATCAGGCCATTTGCCTTGTTAGGTTTTTTTTTCTTCTGAATATTTCCAACCAGCAGAAAACAGAATTCCTTGTGAACGTTGTGATATGCTGGATCAGTGTAACATGGGGTCAGAATCAATGTGGCCGGCACTGGTAAAGCACTGATTGATTTTTGTTATAAAAACCTTTGGGTGTTAACAGAAGATTGCATTTTAACTTGAATCACAATAAAAATGAGCGAATTAGCCTGTACTAACAGTAGACTTCCTCAATTCTGTGCATGATCTATGCAAATTCAAAATAGCAGAACAAACAAACTGTCAGCCAAACAATCAGCCAGAGTGGAACCACAAAACACTGTAAATAAACATGTTTGTAATGAACAACCTTAGAGACAACCTCTTCTGTGAATTATAGAATAGAAACCATTGCCAAAAACCTTCTCAAAGCTTTTGGTACTGGAAAAATTTAGTATTAACAACAACAACATAAAAACAAAAAAACAAAAACATGACCACATTGTATGTGGTCGCTCACTCTAGCAAGCAAGTCTCTGAATCCAAACCCATCCAGAACCCCAAGCTCAAAAGATCAGTGGTCAAAAAACCACTACCTGTTTTGATCGCTCCCTGAGCTACTTCTGGCCATGGTCTATCAAAAGCACATTCAAAGGAAGCAGCTCACTGACCACTGGGTCCAAAATATAGAAGTCAAGGAAGAGAATGCTGAAACCAGGCTCCTCGTGACTCTGGGAGACATTTCAGCCCTTAAGGACCATGTGTTCGGTCTGTGGACGACTCTTGCCCACCCAGGTTTCCCTGACAATGGTTCATTCTGTCCTGAAGGCGGAGGTCTGGCTCACTCATGCACGTCCCAAATTTCAGAAAGTAGAGGCGGGAGTTTCTTGTCTTGGAGGCGCAGAGCAAAGACTTGCTCTGAGTGGACGCTGCTCAGTGTGCGGAGGCTGACCAGCTTCATCAGCATTCGGGGAAACATCAGATGATCCTTTGGTGGGAATTAAAGAGTAGTGGATGATTAGGAATACATAGTAATAGCAAAACCTAATCACTTACACATTGTTTTTATTGCTAAAACTATTAAAAATATTTTCGTTAATTCAAATAAAGCTAAATTAAAATATAACAAATATTAGATGAAAAACTAAACAAAACAAGTTTGAAGCATTAAAATGACTAAAACTGAAATAAGAATTACAAGAACAATGCAAAATAAATAAAAAACAGAAAACATAAAATAAAGCTAATTAAAAATATGAACACATACCATAATAGTATTTAAATAATGCTAAAATAACACTGGTTATAGTAAATTGTTATTGTATGTTATTGATGCAAGTGTGGAATCACCAGTGCCACCTACAGGATGTAAAAGGACACAACAGACAAACTATATAGTGGTCCTCTGACAAACTGATCTCCATACATTACTGTTCTGTTGGGGTCATTCATTTTATTCAGGGAAGATTCATTAAAGGGATAGTTCACCCAAAAATGAAAATTCTGTCAGTAATTACTCTCCCTCATGTTGTTCCAACCCCGTAAGACCTTCGTTCATCTTCGGAACACGAATTAAGATATTTTTGATGAAATCTGAGAGCTGGACCACTCCTCCATAGGCTTCTTCAGGGATTGACACTTGCCAGCCCCGAAAAGTCATTAAAGACATCGTTAAAATAGTCCAAGTGACTACAGTGGCTCAATCTTAAGTTTATCAAGCGACGAGAATACTTTTTGTGCGCAAAAAACAAACAAAAATAACGACTTTATTTCAACTATTAATTTCCTTCTCTCTGGGCCTCGAGTCAGTCCACTAGTGTAATAGCGTAAGTGCTTTTGTTGTACGTCACACGCATCACACACATGACCAGCGTCGGCCAATAGTGAGCCTACGTGTGACGTTGCTCTACGCAATCACACTACGTTAACTGACTAGAGGCCCACAGAGAAGGAAATGAATAGTTGAAATAAAGTCGTTATTTTTGTTTGTTTTTGCGCACAAAAAGTATTCTCGTCGCTTGATAAACTTAAGATTGAGCCACTGTAGTCACTTGGACTATTTTAACGATGTCTTTAATGACTTTTCGGGGCTGGCAAGTTTCAATCCCTGAAGAAGCCTATGGACTAGTATGAAGGAGTGATCCAGCTCTCAGATTTCATCAAAAATATCTTAATTCGTGTTCCGAAGATGAACGAAGGTCTTACGGGTTTGGAACAACATGAGGGTGAGTAAATAATGACAGAATTTTCATTTTTGGGTGAACTATCCCTTTAAATTTATTAAAAGTGACAGTAAAAACATTTATAATGTTACAAAAGATTTCTATTTCAAATAAATGCTGTTCTTTTGAACATTCTATTCAGTGAATAATCTTGAAAAAATGTATTACAAAAATTATACGCAGCACAATGGTTTTTATCATTGATAATAATAATAATAAATATTTCTTGAGCAAATCACCATTTATAATGATTTCTGAAGGATCATGTGACACTGAAGACTGGAGTAATTACTGCTAAAAACTCAGCTTTGCATTACAGGAATAAATTACATTTTAAAATATAACAGGTATTTTAAAAGAGGTAAATTATACTCACGTTGGGTCGTTTTATTCTGATGTAGGAGTGCAGGGCGTCCACATATGGCTGCTGTAGTCTTTCCACTAACTCATGATCCTGCACGTTCGGTCGGTCTGACCCCCCCACAAACACAATTACACAAACACACACACAAACACAGTGTGATTGACGCAAATGAATAATGCTGCATTTCATTAGTTTTGTGAGAAATTGCCTCGGGAAGTACTGCAGGCTGAATCATTAAAAGCTCTAAAAATAAATCAACAGCACACCAGATGGCAATCTCAATCTAACTAGTATGTACTAAATCTAACGGATGATTAAAATGCCTTTCAAAACTGAGCAAATGTTTATCTCTAATCATACAATTTTATTAAACCCAAACTAGGCTTCATTATTAGAACTATATAAAACCCATTGTACTAATTTTGTTACTTTTTAAATCTTTCACCCATGAAAATGGGACATACTGATATTTCTTTATAAGAATAGGCCAAAATGCAATGCCTGATAAGACTCACCAGAAGACAAACAATATAATGTTGGTTTTGTGTGTCAAACTGACCTGCTGAGAAAATGTTGATAGCGATGAGCAAAGCGTACTCTGCCTCATCCAGATGGAGGTCATTCATGCCTTTTGAAAACTCAAAGATGGGGTTGATGAACTCAACCTGCAGCCCTGCAGACGAGTTAGAGGGGACAGAGATCATTTCAGGGAATGAACAACAAAAACAGGTCTCAAATTAAACCACACTTGAAAAAAAAATAAATTGTTAAGTAAAACTCTTCTATTCTGGTTCGGATGGGTTAAGCAGCTTGCAGCTTTGTCCAGTCACAGTGATGTCTCAAACTAAGGATCCTTTATTGGGCAGTGTAGTCTTACAAGCTCAGATTAAAACAAACAAATTAAACAGAGCTATTAAGTATCCAAACAGCGGATTCATGCTCCAGTCTCACAGCTCACAGTCTCACAAAGACTCCTCCTTTTATATTCAACAATGGAAAAGGCTGGAAACCAGCCTATAACATATAAACACTAAAAATTTTAAAACTTAATTTTCACTACAGGTGGTCTTTAATAATCCATTACTAAATTATTATTGAATTTAGGTGAAATTAACATTAAAGGGGTGAAATCAAATTTTCCTTGAGCTTTTGACATCTAAGAGGTCATCATATTATAAGAATATCCTGTAAATTTCAGAACTGAAAACGTCCTTGTTAGTCCAATAAATGCTTTTATTGACACCAGGCTCAGCAAACGACTCGTTTTTCAAAGTGGGGAACTATGACGTCAAAGAGGATAAAACACCACCCCCGCTGAAGAAGATCAACGCCTACTTCAACACGGCTACTTTAGCCCCGCCCACCGATTCGCGCATTACACGCATAGCTAAATAACATGGGCCTACCTCGTGATGACAAACCGGATCAAGCTACCGAGCAATAAACATGACATTTACAAAATATTGTGCAGTGCCTGGTTGTGGAAGAAGACAGTCGCTGCATTAAGCTTCCTCTGGATTCCAATAGGAATGCTTGGTTAAACTTTATTTTTAATGACGTTCCAGCTGATGTGGGTAAAACATTGTCCGTTTGTTCGCTTCATTTCACTGAGGATTGTTTTGTAAACAAGACACAGGTCGAGACTGGATTTGCTGACCGATTAAGATTAGAAAACGGTGCTGTGCCTTCTATATTGGATCCGACAGGAATGGTGCAACACACTTATGTGAGTAAAATTTTTATTTAAAAAAAAAAAAATAATCTGATAGGCTAGTATTGCATTGTTACAGATCGTTTGATATCTAATAATTATGTGTACATGTGTATCAGTCTAATCATTACTTACGAGTGAGTTGAAACTCCTTATAATATGCAAAACTGTTATCCACTCACAGCAGTGGGCGTTTACTTCCAAGTCTTCAATGCGAGACGCCCATAAAAACCGAGCGTTTTTGAGCTAGGCTCAAAACTAGGGTAGAAAATAGCCTATTACTTATTCATTTTGATGTTTTTGAATGTAAAAACCAAGCGAACGTCATAAGTTGACCTCAGACAACAATATAATTTTTTTTAAAAAGCTAGTTCATGACCCCTTTAAACTAAAAGTAACAAATGCTTTAGGAGTAATTTTCATCATTAGTTGTAGTTGCCTAATGTAAACAAATAATATTCTCCTTTATTTTTATCAATCAGGCAAGTTTAAATCAAGCACCCATACAACAACATTTCAAACAGTACCTGCTTTGGCGAAATCCTCTTTATTGTAGCTGAAGTCTTTGAGGAAGGTGATGCTGTCTATTGCTGGGTTATAACGTCTGGAAGTCTCTAGCAGCATGATCTACAGGAGAAAAGAAAGCAGGTATGTAAAACAAGCAGTATAGGCTGCGCTTAGTTTTTCATGAGAAACCAAATTTGACACCGGGTAGTACTTCCCGTTACAAAACAACAGCAGAAACAAGTCTGCCAAACAAGAGTGATCCATCTGTGCACACAAAAACAGTAACAGAACATGACTGAAAACAATGTGTGTTAAGGGTCAGTCAGTCTAACCTCAATAGTTGAGGTCTTCAGCAAGGCGATCTGGTCCTCTCGTGTGAGCTCCAGGAAGCCAGGCAGCTGTTTAGCAAAGTCTACAATCTCCTGCACAGACATGATGGCCAGCTCAGTGAAATGAGCAAACCGCTGTTGTCGAACCTCTCGGTTTAATGGGTCCTGATTCTGTGGCCATGGCTGAAAAACAGCAAATCTTGATGTAAACATTTAGGATCAATGCATCAGAGATTTAGAAAGATGGCACAATGCGTAATTGGACATTTGAAGGATTAAACACAGGTCTTTCGAAGCAAGGGCACAATGGAGAGGCCAATTCATAGTTTTTAGTCACATGACTGGTACGGAGACCTGGAAGGCAAAACACTGATAGAACGGAAGCACAGGCAGTACTCTAATGTATCAAGACAATGATATTAAAAGATCAAAATCAATATACACCTTTCTGATGTATCATACTACAGGTCCTTCTCAAAAAGTTAGCATATTGTGATAAAGTTCATTATTTTCCATAATGTAATGAGAAAAATTAAACTTTTATATATTTTAGATTCATTGCACACCAACTGAAATATTTCAGGTCTTTTATTGTTTTAATACTGATGATTTTGGCATACAGCTCATGAAAACCCAAAATTCCTATCTCAAAAAATTAGCATATCATGAAAAGGTTCTCTAAACGAGCTATTGACCTAATCATCTGAATCAACTAATTAACTCTAAACACCTGCAAAAGATTCCTGAGGCTTTTAAAAACTCCCAGCCTGTTTCATCACTCAAAACCGCAATCATGGGTAAGACTGCCGACCTGACTGCTGTCCAGAAGGCCATCATTGACACCCTCAAGCAAGAGGGTAAGACACAGAAAGAAATTTCTGAACAAATAGGCTGTTCCCAGTGTGCTGTATCAAGGCACCTCAGCAGGGTCAATGCAGCTAGCTATCAGGAGATTTTGGAGCACTTCATGCTTCCATCTGCTGAAAAGCTTTATGGAGATGAAGATTTCATTTTTCAGCATGACCTGGCACCTGCTCACAGTGCCAAAACCACTGGTAAATGGTTTACTGACCATGGTATTACTGTGCCCAATTGGCCTGCCAACTCTCCTGACCTGAACCCCATAGAGAATCTGTGGGATATTGTGAAGAGAAAGTTGAGAGACGCAAGACCCAACACTCTGGATGAGCTTAAGGCCGCTATCGAAGCATCCTGGGCCTCCATAACACCTCAGCAGTGCCACAGGCTGATTCCCTCCATGCCACGCCGCAATTTCTTTCTGTGTCTTATCCTCTTGCTTGAGGGTGTCAATGATGGCCTTCTGGACAGCAGTCAGGTCGGCAGTCTTACCCATGATTGCGGTTTTGAGTAATGAAACAGGCTGGGAGTTTTTAAAAGCCTCAGGAATCTTTTGCAGGTGTTTAGAGTTAATTAGTTGATTCAGATGATTAGGTTAATAGCTCGTTTAGAGAACCTTTTCATGATATGCTAATTTTTTGAGATAGGAATTTTGGGTTTTAAATGAGCTGTATGCCAAAATCATCAGTATTAAAACAATAAAAGTATAAAATATATGAAAGTTTAATTTTTATCATTACATTATGGAAAATAATGAACTTTATCACAATATGCTAATTTTTTGAGAAGGACCTGTATATACACGCAAGCAGTTGTGAAAATGAATGCAACACCCTAAATTGCACGTTAAGCCTTTAATAAAAAATAAAAAAATATTTTTTTTTTCCTGGCTTCATCTGCTTGCCTTTAGATAATATTTATTTAATAAGGGGTATGATGAATTTGGTCCTTGTATATCACTGTCTTAATGCATTAAGCCACATTAAGCAATTTCTTTATAGTGGTTAGAGTCAGATTTACCAAAAAGGGCAAATTAGCATGCAAGCACAATTCCAAAATAGCACCAATGGGAGTGGAAGATCACACGCAAATTAAATAACACAGCCAAATCATTTCCATAATGTCCAACGCAATCTGCCAAGAGCAGCGCAAATTAGCGTTAGGTTTAAGACATCCTTTTTTGGGTGGTAAATAATAGAGCAAATACCAGTAAATTGATGAGAGCAAACCTTAGTATTTAAAGGCCCCCTGAAATCAAACTGTAAGTTTTTTAGCTTTTAGTATGAATATGTTTGCCTTAAGGTTATGAATAAGCTGGTGTTTCAAAACAAATGACACAATTCACATTTAGGAGATATAAGCATTCAAAACGTACAGTCGCTCACTTCCGCTAAAATGGATCACAGATTTTTATGACATCCCCGCAGACTTCAGCTTCTCATCACATCTTCTGTCCAAACAAATGCTCTCTAGAATCTAAAGCGTCCCTCGACTCCCGCCCCCATGCTATAAAATGTTGCGTTCATATTCTGGGCACTTGTGCTCACCTGTATATAGAATGCATCATCAGTAAGTTGTATATTGAATTTGATGTTTTAATATCACTGTCTTTGTACATTAGTCCTTAGTACAAACCTGGTAAAAATAACTGGCAGGCAGCGGAGACTTGTTTTGCCCTCCAGGTGGGCGTTTCTATAAGGGTGTGATATTATGTGAAAACTATGAACTGTAGTTTGATAAACATGTGACAAAGCAAAGCTACAGTCGTATTATCTAGGTCTGTTAGTCCGACTTCACAAAAAAACAGACTGGTACGATTTCAGTAATACAATAACATTTTAAAATGAAGAATTACTGTTTTAGTCTGCTTGAAAAACTCTTACAGTGCACATAAATGCACTTACAGTGACTTTGGGCCGATCAAGAAAAGAGCGTTTGTTGCACTGCTTCTGCATGGACACCAGCTTTTCGATCATCTCCTGCTGTTCAGGAGCCAGAGGTGGCATCTCAGGGGCAGGGCTGGGTGTTGCCACTGTAGAGGTACGTGCCGTCTCTTCTTCCTGTTTTTTCATCTTCTTCAGTCGGATCTGCTCTTCTGACAGCACACCTATAAGAGACAGAGAGATAAAGCTGCTAACAGAATGATAAGCAAAACAAGCAGCACACGGTCATATGGACATATCATATAGATAAGACAACAGATTTGACGACAGCTGCATGGACTACCTGAGACATCCACGCTTAATGAAAAAAGCCAGGCATGGGTGAAAAAGAAAGGTACACTGCCATTCAAAAATTTGAATTTAATAAAAACAAATGAATATTTTTATTCAGCAAGGATGCATTAAATTGATAGTAAAGATTTATAAAGTTACAAAACATTTCTGTTGCAAACAAATTCTGTTCTTTGACTTTCTAAAAATCAGCCTCCACAAAACTATTAAGCAGCACAACTGTTTTTAACATTGATACTAATAAGAAATGTTTCTTGAGCATCAAATAATCATATTAGAATGATTTCTGAAGGACCATGTGACACTGAAGACTGGATTAATGATGCTGAAAATTCAGCTTTGCATCACGGGAATAAAAAAAAAATTAAAAATATATTCACATAGAAATAGTGATTTTAAACTGTAATAATATTTCACAATATTACTGTTTTTACAGTATGTTTGATCAAATAAATGAAGCCTTGATGAGCATGAAAATCAGACCAACCCCAAACTTTTGAATGGCAGTGTAGATGTTGATGATTAAAGAGCGTCACTCACATTGCTCCAGCATGCCCGCCTCCCTGCACTTGCGCAGACGGCACTGCTGACACTTGCGGCGCATATACATGTCCATCTCGCAACGGCCGGAGTTCTTGCAGTTGTACTGAGCTCCTTTGATCACGCTGCGTCTGAAGAAACCTTTACAGCCCTCACAGCTCAGCACATTGTAATGAAAGCCAGATGCTTTGTCTCCACATACGCTACACACCTCATTCCCCAACATCTTGGGAGCAGGGCCCTTCTTTCTCTTCGCTGGCTGACCCCCTGCACGAACACACACAGGACAGAGACACTAACGTATGAGCTTTGCAAATCCAAAGCAACATACACAAATAAATTAACTAATGCATTATTATTTACTTAAATTAAGCCAGTATACACATACTGACATACATGTTCATTCATGAGTAAACGTCACACATTATGTAACAGGTAAAGTTCAACTCTGAATCATTTTAAGCACTATAAGCAATGTGAAGTAAATTATCTATGACATGAGTCCAGATGTATCCTCCAGTTGTTCAACCTCACCTGGTGCAGGGGTGTCGTCTGAGAGGTACATCTTGATGTCGCTGGGCTCCATGAGCTCATTGTGTGAGGTGCTGTATGGGGCCGTTTGACTGAGAGTCTCCTCTTTCACTTCTGCTGTCAGTGCTGAAGGGCCCTCTTCACTGGCACAGCACAGTGAGTCCCCTGTGTACATACCGACAACACACATTTTAGGGCTGGGTCTGATGATCAACCAGGTGTCCAATTAGTGAGAACAACTTGATTTTCTTTCTGATATTTTTCATTTTTGTGGTGTTTTTCACACTGATATTATTTTACAAGGAGTTCTTAAGACCAGTCATTGAAGCAAGAACCAACTAGATTTGAAAAGATATTGTTTTTATACTTCTGTAGTTCTAATGGATGACAAATCACTGTGACTATAACACACCACACAACAACATGCATTAAAGGGATAGTTCACAAAAAAAAATTAATTCTGTCATCATTTACTCACCCTTAAGCTGTTCCAAACCTGTATAAATGTCTTTGTTCTGCTGAACACAAAGGAAGATATTTTGAAAAATGTTGGTAACCAGACAGTTGACGGTAGCCATTGACTTTCATAGTATTTTTTTTTTCATTACTATGGAAGTCAATGGTGCCCCACAACTGTTTGGTTTATCCATATTCCTCAAAATGTCTTCTTTTTTGCTCAACAGAGGAAAGAAACTCATACAGGTTTGGAACAACTTGAGAACTTTCTTTTTCGTGTGAACTATCCCTTTAAAAGGACACTTCACCAATTTGCATTAAGCTTTGTATCGTTAGAAACCCAGTCATATTTTTAAATGGTCGTGCATTATTCCCTCATTTTCCCCTGAGACGGGGGAAATAAGGATTTCAGTGTTGCAGTTCCTGCTTATAATGATGTAAAAATCGTCATTTTGCGTCATTCTAAGCAGGAAGTCCCATATATTTGTAGAGGGGTTGAGACTACAAACACTCGTTCCTCATTTTTCCAGGGGGGGATAGGCGCTGTTCTGGATTATTGGAAATGGCTTGCAGAGCTTTGCAATGTGGTGCTGAAGTTATTTTCTGTCTTTCCTCGGTCAAGAAGGCACCAAATTTGAAATTTATTTTACATTTCGACTACATATATGACCCATTTTAAATAAAGATTAATGTTGAAATGGGTGAAATGCTCCTTTAATATAACACATTGATATAACCTATTTGTATGTATTACAAACATTAACACACCTAGGTCAAGAATGCATCAATTTATGCATCAAATTCCATCACATTAAAGCTTATGGCAGATGGTTGGCACTCTACCCATATGTTGAGTGCCAGGAAGATGGCGATGGTGTATGTGGCATGCCGTCTGACGTCTCTGCGTCTCTGTGCTATTTGTTTGTTTTTATCTGTATCAAACTGCTACTCGCTTCTGGTTTATGATCGCCAGTTACTTCTGGATATTCGAGACTCTTTTGTGGCCACATTTAACCCAGAGTCAAAAAGCTCTGTGGCTGGATCACAGTCCTGCTCTCCAAACGCTACCTGGGATATTCCAGAATAACTGCACAGTTGGCCTAATGGGGTTCCCCGCAGAAAGCGCCGCATGAAGCCTTGTTTATACTCGACGCGTCCGCACAAGCGCGAGTCTCCGCTGACTGCGCCCGCACCTCTCCAAACGGACGAGGCGTTTATGCTTGACGCGCTCGCCGTTGTGCTATTCTGTGAAACGACAGGGGGCGACTCGGAGTAATTCTCCTCTAAACCACCAGGAATCAGCAGTGAAGAAGTAGTTTGCCGTTTATTAGTAGTTTATTAATAGCTGATCCATATTAAAAGAGTAATAAATGCAGTAGGTTTATTATACTTTTTTGTACAAACTAGTTAAACAACTGAAGCCTTATTGAAGATTGTTTAAACCTTAATTTAATCAGCAGGGCTTACTTCTGCTATTGTAGGCTTATTTTGTAAATGTAAGCAGTTACTTTAGACAAGTGCAAACTGGGTGCTTAATGCAAATGTGTTCCTATTCACAAAATGAGAGGCTTTTATGGTCGCCCATCAATGCAAATGTCTCTGTGTATAGAAGGATCATAAACATGCTGGTGCAGACGTACCAGTTCTGCCAGATTCGGCTCGAAGTCGTTCATCTTCGGATGCGGCGCCGCGCGCGATGTTACAAAAAGTGCCGTGCACACCGCCAGGCGAAATGGGGTCTTGCGCACCCAACGCGCACGACCGCCCACACCGCAATTACGTCATTTTGCCGCGCGCACCTTCGCGCTCTTGCGGACGCGTCGAGTATAAACAAGGCTTGAGACGCGGCAAGCGCGGAGGGGTTGCTGTCAAACTGAAAATGACGCTACTCGCCGGCCGCGCGTCCAGCTTCGTCACCATGACGACGTGGAATCTAGGCGTTGGCCGATGTGCTGGTTGGCGTTCGATCGATCCACCTGTTCGCTGGCTTCGGACCATTCTCCCGGATTTTACTTCGACGATCCCCTGCTACCCTCCTATCCGTGTTCGTCGTGGTGGAGCTACTATAGAGAATCTTCGTTTTTTGAATAGAGTCCTCTCTCCCGCGATCTCTGACTCGGTATCACCTTCCAGGATGGCTCTGATTAATGCTCGGTCGCTAGTCAATAAGACGTTCATTTTAAATGACTTTTTCACTACCCACGCACTGAATTTTATGTGCATCACAGAAACTTGGATGAAGGTTGGTGATTAAGTCCTTTTGCTGAGTTGATTCCGGAAGGCTGCACATTCTTTAACTCCCCCCGCTCTTCTGGACGCGGAGGTGGTCTAGCGGTAATTAAAAAAAAAAACGTTTTAGCAGCTACTGTCGCTCTGTCCCGTCTACATTCTACAGTAGCTTTGAAGTACAGCTGCTGCGACTGGAATTTGACGATCCTGTTTTGTTAGCGCTGGTGTATCGCCCCCCACACTCAGTGAAAGATTTTATAAGTGAATTTACTGCTTTTATGGGCGAATGTGTAACTAATTACAGCAATATTCTTCTATTAGGGGATTTTAATATTCATGTGTGCTGTCAGTCAAAGCCTCTAACAATGGAGTTTTTAAATCTCATTGACTCATTTAATATGGTTCAGTGGGTGAAAGATCCCACACATATTCATGGACATACTCTGGACCTGGTACTCTCTCATGGCGTTTGCATTACTGATGTTCAGGTTTTTAACACTCTGATCTCTGAACACATGCCTGTACTGTTTTCTATGTCCCTTCCTCCTACAAGATCGCACATTTCATCTATTGCACAATGGACTCGTTCCTTTTCTCCCTGTTTCCATGAGGAATTCACTAACTCTTTTAATGAGGTGTGTCTGTCTCTGTCCCTGGAGTCACCCTTACCCGACTTGGATGCTGAAGAACATCTTAGTCTGTTTAATACTGTATGCTCTGAGGTTTTAAATACCACTGCTCCTTTAAAAGCTAAGAAGTCAAAACCATGAACCACTGAACCATGGCTCAATGATACCATCCGCTCTCTGAGGCGAACGTGTAGAAGAGCAGAACGTAAATGGAAAAGTGATAAGCTACAAATCTCTTATGAAATGCTGAAAAACTCCCTCAGTGCTTTTCAGAAAGCTATGATATCTCCTAAGTCAAAGTATTTTTCTAATTTAATTTTAAAAAAATCATCATAGTTCAAAAGCCTTATTTTCTGTGTTAAAGTCTGCTCTCAATCCTCCTATAGTTGTGATTTCAAATCCTTCAGTATCACTATGTGAAGGTTTCTCAAGGTTTTTCTGTGAGAAGATCACCTCTCTAAGATCTCAGTTGCAATCATCTGCTAATGTCTCGCCTGAACTGGGTTGTTCTTCACCCATATGGAGTGTGTTTGACCCTGTTTCTCTTCTATCTCTCAGACAAATTGTTGATCATTTGAAACCTTCCTTCTGCTCTCTTGATGTTCTTTCTCCGCGTATCTTGAAACAAACTTTTGATTCGGTTGGAACATGTTTGGTGTCTCTTATGAATAAATTCTTGAGCACAGGGACTATCCCTGATACACTAAAACAAGCTACTGTTACACCTTTGCTCAAGAAACCTTCACTCGATGTTAGGGATTTTAATAATTTTCGACCTATTTCTACCCTTCCTTTTATTACAAAAGCATTGGAGAAAACGGTTCTCAATCAACTCAAAACTCATCTTAGCGCAAATCAAATTCTTGAAACTTTCCAGTCTGGTTTTAAGCCTCTGCACAGCACGGAGTCTGCACTTTTAAGGGTTTCTAATGATATACTGTTAGCAACCTATGCTGCTGACTCTGTGATCCTAATACTGTTAGACTTAACCTCGGCCTTTGATACAGTTGATCATAAAACTCTATTATCCCGACTAGAATACTCTGTGTGCATCCAGGGAACTGTCCTCAGCTGCTTTAGATCTTATCTAACAAATAGAAGTTTCTCTGTTAAACTGGGTAATTTTTCTTCCTCACCAGCCCAACTCTCCTGTGGAGTGCAGCAGGGGTCTATTCTCGCACCCATTCTTTTTTCCATATATTTACTTCCTCTGGGCTCCATTTTCAGAAAGCATGGCGTATCATTTCACTACTATGCAGATGATACACAAATTTATTTCCCTCTGAAACGCAACAAAGATACTGCTCTAAAATCTCTTTTTGCATGCATAGAGGAAGTAAAAATGTGGTTTTCTCAAAATGTCTTATTTATGAATGAATCCAAGACCGAGGTTATAGTCTTTGGCCCCCATGACAACTATAATAGCAGCAACATTGATCTGGACTATCTTGATCCAAAGTCATCTTGCATTAAGAACCTAGGTGTTCTCTGGGATCAAAACCTGAAATTTGAAAAACAAATCAATGCGGTGATTAGTTCTTGCTTTTTTCAGTTACGTCTTCTCTCTAAAATTAAATCCTCGCTTTCTGAGAAAACACTAGAGATTGCAATCCATGCGCTCATTACATCGCGGTTGGACTATTGCAACTCTCTCTACTTTGGCATACCCAAACAGTCTATTGCGCGTCTCCAAATAGTACAGAACGCTGCTGCAAAGTTCCTCAAAAGAAAACGCAAATTTGATCATGTTTCACCTATCTTAAAATCTCTGCATTGGCTACCTGTGCATTTTAGAATCGAGTTTAAAATTCTTTTATTTGTTTTTAAATCCGTAAATGATCTGGCACCGAGCTATTTGTCTGAGCTACTCTGTCCACACAACCCCACACGAAACCTGAGGTCTGGTGATCAGAGACTTCTGTCTGTCCCCAGATCTCGGTTAAAGAATAGAGGGGACAGAGCCTTTGCTGTTGCTGGCCCTAGGCTGTGGAACAGCCTTCCGGTTTACATCAGAGCTGCTCAATCTGTAACTCTTTTTAAATCCTCTCTTAAAACCTATTTTTTTTCTTTAGCTTTTAATTCATTGTGAGCTTCTGTCATGAATGTGTGGTTTGTCCTTGTTCTTTATCTTGTGTATTGTTCAGCACTTTGGTCAGCCCTGTTTGCTGTTTTGAAATGTGCTATATAAATAAATACAAACTTGAAACTTGAAACTTGATGTTAATTTTCGGAAAGTATGGACAGTGCCCAACAAATTTTTTAATAATAAAATGAAAGAAGCCAATTTAAAAATCATTCATCATTATTAGCAGTGCATTAAATATTTACGTAAATTTAACTTAAGCGTTTGACCACTGGGGTCCTTCTGCCAAAAGGAGGAAGAATATCTCTCTTTTTTTCTTTTCTTACACAAAACATTTTTGGCTGCAAATTTTAGCATTCTTATTTCTTGTGTTTTAACATATGTATAATATTTCTGTCATTAAGGTTATTGTTCACTGTGATGTTTATGACAATGAGAAGCTAGATGATGTCTTAAACTTCATTTGCATGATGGGTAAATACCACATTCACAAGGCAAGATATCCAAGATATCCAAGTATCCAAGATACCTTGAATTTAAATCCAAAAAGTATTTGTATTAGATTTACGTTTACTATTATCATCACCTAAAAAAGTTCCACCAATAAAAAAAACATTTTGCATTATAGAAAAATGACAAATAAATATTATTTTTCCCTCTGCATTCCCCCACTTATTATTATTTTTTTCTAATGTTGTATTTTTTGTTGAAATTTAAGTTTTACAAATAATAAAAAAGCCAAGAATGCCCATGAATAATAATAAAAAAGTATATTAGTTACACACACCTCTATATAAAAACATATATTAACACAAATAAAATTACACGTTAGCATATTAATCATGCAAAAAAAAAAAAAAATGAATTCAACTGTAAACTCCCTGTTTGGGCAAACCGTTTTGGTTACCACTGACTTCCGCTGTACTGACGACAAAAAAAAGAGAAAAATAACCCCAGATATTTACCAAAATATCTTCTTTTAGTTTCTACAGAAGAAAGTCATACAGTTTTGGAATAACATGAAAGAAAAACAAGAGTCTTACCATGACCAACATCAGTGATATCAGTCGTAGAAAGGGTGGACATCTTCCACACAGCCACTTGTCATAACGAACCAGCACTGCACCTACAGAGCACAATGAAAGGCAAAGTTGAACTCTTGAAAAACTGCCTGCTTGTGTCAGCAATTCTGTTTGTAATATTCAGTCACAAAAACTGCCTCAAACTAACACTAACTTTGAATATACAGTTCAATACTAAATCAAAACCACCTACAGAGTAGAACAGCAAACAGCAAAGTGAGTTCAAATCAAAAGGAGAATCAAAGCAACGCACGAAAGCCAGTACATAGTATGGGCAGCAGAGGTCTGCCACTCTCACTGACAATAAACGCACGCAATGCTGATCTATACTAATGACTCTCAGTACAGTTCCTTAAGTAGTCACACTTCTGTATGGAAAGCTCACAAAAAACTACAGAGTCACCCTTTCACATCATGGGAATTTTTTCTTAAGCTAAACTGTGCAAAGCAAAAAAGAAGAAAAATTGAGAAATATTCATTAAATTGAGTGCATGTTCTTGCCAACTAAGCATGCTGTATGAACTACCTACTTGAGAATAGGAATTGAAAGTGCAAAAAAAATGGTCAAGACTCATGGGTGTTGTTTTGAGAGTTTTAGGAAATGAGATGGACATCTGATTTGGGGACGAATGCTTTGGATAAAGGCTCGATCACATTAACCCTGACATGACATAAAATGTACCTAAAGGAATTTTTCCTGATGGACTTCCAATGGTGGATATATTTCACAAAGTGAATTTCGCATCAGTTAAAGTTTGGTGATGCAAAAACCGCAGCACTAACCAAATAGCAAGTTACTTGGTCTGGCAGTGACCTCTGTATGGGCAGTTCACAACCACACGCGGGTCCTGCCTACTTTGCCAGTGAAACTTTGTTATGCAAGAGTAAATGTGACCATGCCTTAAGAATGCAGCAAAAAAAATGCTGATTCAATTCTACAAAATGACCTTATCAGCTAAAAAAGAAAAGAACCATGACTCACAAAAATAAAATACTACTATAAAAAAAAACGAGAGAAAAAAAAAAACGAGAGAAAAAAAAAAGAAGGACTTCTAAGGGGAACGTCTTTAAATGACAATGTTGTTAACTGACAGCCCAAATGTATTCCAGACCCTCCTAAAATTATATTGAAAAAGATATGCAGTAAACAGCGTTTCGGACCAAACGCAAACAACTTTTCACAAAATACCCATTCATTAAAATCCATTAGTTATAACTGTCTAACTAGAATCTAGGGTCTCATCTTGGCATGCTTTCTTGTGATTAGAACTGTGATTCGGATGAACTAAAGCGGATGCGCTGGAGCGCATATAGGTCACTATCTGTTCTGATAATAATATTATTATTTTGATAATAATAAAGTAATATTAATAATAAAAACCTCTCTTGTTTATTTTGGCTTAAAATACCAAGATATCGTATTGTGAGTTCCATATTCCGATTTGTATCGAATCATGACATGAGGGTATCATTACACCCCTACTTATTATGATCACTTTTTTTCTAAATCAAACAGTATTCCTAAATTCAGTTTTAGCATACAAACTATTTATTTTAGTTTTTAGTATGTTTTCATTTATCTTAAATTTGAATAGATTTATAATACTGGCCATAACATAGAAATCACCAAGAATTTTATTCTGGTGAATTTTTACGCTGATATACCAATAAGATAAGTTAAATAATTCATGAATTAGGCTGTTACACAAAAAGTTTACACATGCAAACATCTGGAACATTAGCATGGCACAATTAAAACACATCTAACTATGAATACAAGAAGTACATTTGAACATTAAGGTAAAGTGAACAAAAAAAAAAAGGTCAAGCCTTTTCAGCATCCAATATAAACACTCCAAATGTATTGATACATGTAGAGTGTGTGTGTATATGGGTGCTGAAGCATGTTAATGTGAGTGAGAGCCCCACTTACCCCTAGAATGATGATTTGTTATTGTCTATCCATGTTGTTCTCTGCGTCACTAACAGGACATCACATTTTTTCTCTCCAATAGTCTGGATGCCATCAGAGGAAACTTCTCTCCTATAATAGACTCTTCACTTCAGTGTCACAGGTTTCTAACTGACAGAAAAACAAAGAGGAAAAACTAGAGTGACTTCTGTTTTATAGGTTGTATATCTCCAAAGCTGAGCTGTTCAGAAGGATTATATAAAAACAAGAAAGCAAGAGAGAAAACAAGCCAATGGATAGAATGACTGAAGAGAAGGTGAATGAGTGAGTAAGAGAGTGAGAGAAGGAAAAAGGAGGGAGAAAAAGAGAGCAAGAGGGCACATGAGAGGTTACTAGCGGTCATTCACATGGCTGTGAAATCCCCAGAGGCCTGAGATCTTGGAACTGAATGCAGAAAGATATGGAGTCACTGAACAGATGCACAAAGAAAATCTCAGTGGAAATACTTAAAATAAAAGGATGGCAATTATAGAAACCAGTCAGGGCACGCAAACCACAACCTTCTGCAAAGCCAGGATATGATTTATGGGTTTATTGAGTTTAAAATAAGCAGTAATAGGAGTCCCGCCACTAGATGTCATAAAATGTTTGTGCTTTAACAGTCAGAATAATGTCAACCGGGATACGACCCTGATGTCGTGTCATCCCACTGTTACACCTAAACCAGGAACAGACCAAAGTCCAGGTTATGTCACCAGTCGTACGAAACTTAGAATTGAAAAAAATAAAATGGCAACTGCAACTGTAAAACCATAAGTTAGAAACTCTTAGCAGCCCAAAATGATGAACAATAATGTACTTCTAAAGAAACACATTTTGTTCATAAATTGCATGATAATCAGCACACATTATATCAGCTGTAAGAAAAGACAATGGATCTGTTGTAAAATGGAGAAATAATCCTGTCATTGTCTTACATCCCCTTTGTTCAAGGGCTCAATGAATTGTGTAGCTCTAATTTGAATTAAACATTAAAATCTCATTGAACATGACCTGATGTAAACCAATGGAAGGCTTCTTTCAATGTCCAATGTTCTGTACTTATCAGTGGGCTGTAACCTTTGTCCTGTAAACCAGTGTGCTCTACATCTGCCAGATCAAGAGTCAGATCATCTGCTGGCAGATATGATAGCTGGATAACAGTGACAATGAACAACTGAAACAAGAATAACAGGCCATCATTCAGACCACTTCATTTCAAAAGAAATATTTCATTTGCTCTTGCCTGTGCAAGTTGTGTTTTTCGCAAAATGCTGCCTAAAAGTTTCAAGCCTGAAAATAGGTTAAAGTTTAGATTCAGCTTATTTCAGGAAGTGTTGTTTTCCAATTCTGTACAAGCTTCCTCTAAATTTGTCATGAGAATTAAGAGGAAGAAACCCCTACTATACATAGGATGCAGATTCATAATGCGAAATGGTAGCATTCGATTTAGTCTAAAAGTACTGTTGGGTTAGACTCTCAACACAGAACTACTTCTTATATTCTAAAATTAACCAAATTGCTGAAAAAAATATACTAAAACGGAGAACATGCGTAGGCTGGTTTCCACCCTGAAACAGACTACGCCTATTGTCGAATTAAATAGTGGTCTTTCATAGAAAATTCCCACAAGACTTTATGTAGGCCTACCGCTCACCCACCTTTTCATGCAAAGTATTCAATGGTGAGAGCGAGGTAAGCTAAAAACTGCTCTTTTACGAGCATACAGATGGCATTGACTGTACACCAAATTCTAATGTCTCAACATATTTGAAAAATGGCTCAAAAATAAAAAAAACGACTGCTAAAATTTCACTGTATTGACTAAATATACAGCACTCGTCGCTGCTAAGTGTGCTTATTTACAGTGAGTGACATGTTGAAGGTAGGGTACATTAGGTTGCATGTAATGATACACATGCTGATTTTAAAAAAACTACAGAAGTAACAGATCTTTTCTTCTGTATTGTGATACACTTGAGTGTAAAGGATTTTCGAAAAAAAAAATGCGGTTTAAGTGGACTAAATGATTGGAGAAATCCGGCATACATCACCAGAGAGAAGTCTGTCATTTCCACCAGAAGGTTAACTTAAGTTACGACATTTTGATTAATTTAAAATTACGATGTGAAAAAAAGAAAAGAGACATCGACATGGATTAATCGTTCACAATAAGATGCACTTAGGAAATAGATGGGATGATTTTCATTTTCATTTCATTCCGATTTCAAGAATACCAACACAACTGCAAATGGGATTATTGTTTTTATAACCGTTATGTTGCAACAAGGAAAATTGTTCTAAAAGAATCAGTCGTGGAGCTAATTGGAATAACTAACAAACACTAAAGGCCGGTCTGGAACTAAAGCCACTTCTCGCCTCAAAGCGTTCTGCAATCCCATTCCGAGGTGGAACTCCGTGTTTTCCATTTCTCGCTCCCTGCTCAACTAAAGAGAGAAACCCGATGAGAGCAATCCTGGAAACACAGAAATTCTTCTGAATTTCACAACCTCTCATCGCTACAGGCAAAAGTCACACAACTACGTTTCGATTCGCGAGTGAGAACAAATACATTTAAAAATAATAATAATTAAAAAAAAACAGTCACACCGCTGCACATCTGTTAGCTCACTCGACCTGTCAAATTCGAAATGAATAAACAGCTCCAGATAACTGCTCTTGCACACAAATTTCTGTGAAGGATTCAATTCGGAGTACGTTACGTTAACGGCTTTAGTCTGTACTTCACCCCAAATACTGTAACTCTGTGGATTAGCCTCTAATTAACTCAGGACATGATCAACAGGGCAGATCACGGATTATAAAACTATATTGAACAGCAGTGTTAGTGGTAGCACTCATCAGCTAGCCAAACACCCTGTTAGCCTTTGCACCTTAAAACAACCCCGGTGTAATAAATTCAACAATCCCAGCAACTAACCTACCATCTAAACACTGACAGATTAAAACTGACAACCTTACGGTAAGTGAGTTAGACAACTGTCGTTTGATCCGGGGTGTTTACAGCGTTATATAAAGCACTGACAGACATGTCTCCCATCATGACAGCTATAGGAGCTAACATTTATATCGCATTACACAGCCCTTGTACCGCGTAAACACTCATGTAACTTTCTCTAGAGATGACGTGGTCATATGAGAATAACGCTCAATTTCTAGTAATACCTCGCTTTGCTGCTGATGACAAGGTCTTTAATCCTACACGGTGAACTTTACACTGGCGATGTGAAGAGAGAAACGCCTAGGTAGGCCGTGGAGAGAGAGAGAGAGCTCTAAGATGGCTACATACAATCACAGCACTGTTATTGTATTGTGCCTTCAAAATAAAAGTGCCTTAGTGACAACGGTATCACTTTGACGGATATGACGAAGCGGTATTATAAATATGTCTAATAATCCGTTTTTTAAATAAATAATTGTGTAAAATTGAGAATTAAAATAATAAAAAACCTAACGTTACACAGTCAAAAACATTGTACACATGAATGTACTGAGAAGACAGCCGTAAACAGCCTTAATTTCTTTCAATACTAATTACTTTGACTTTAATAAAATGATTATTGTCATTGCTGAGGGCTGAATTCGGAATATTATACTACTTCTGCCATATTAAGATATAAAAAGCCGGAGTATCTCCTTGTAGGCTGGCTAGACAATATTAATAAAGTCCGGCAGATGGCAGTAAGCGTGTTATATTGTGTTGCAGTTGCAGCCGTAACTGAAGAAGAACCTCCAAATTCTCACGTGATTCAAACAAACACAAATATCAACATCTTAAGAAATAAGTATATATTTGACTCTATCAGTGAACTGAAACTAAGTTAGATATAAGTTGTAGAAATTAGCCGTATATTACGAAAGTAATGATGGATTCAGACTTTTACAGTTTCGATGTGTGACCTGGAATGTGATTGATGAATGAATTAACACTTGACTAACGTTACAAAACCATAGTACAGTTACAAAGAATACAAAGTAACCTTGACATTGCTATACAAAAAAACAAATCGATTAACCATGCGAAGAAGACCACAGTCTGCAGCTTTGGCTCCGGCATATTTGAGGTCAGATTTTAATGCTGAAATGTTATCTAATATAATATCACCATTTAATTGTGCACATTTTTAACTGTTTAATTGTAACAGTTAAACTGTACTTTGTTTAAAAGCAGGGCTGGGACTGAGAAAAAAGTTTCTGCAGCAGCACAGTCCCAGTTTCACACAGATCTCTGGCTCTGTTTCACTGTGCAGAACTGGATACTCGACTTTGGGAGGCCAATTGCTATGGTAAGGTGTGATCTGTGCATTAAGATCCTTTTCTCTTGTTTATTATCAATAACAATTTTGTATGTTCTTCATCTAGATCGTAATGCCTCTAGAATGGTTTCCTCTAAATAAGCCAAGTGTTGGAGATTATTTTCACATGGCATATAATGTCATTACACCATTCTTATTACTGAAGGTACACAATTTCTTCTACGATTTAAAGTAAAAGCAAAAGGATGTGTTTTTATAGGGTGTTCCCCATTTCTAACCCTTGTGTTTTGAACATGCTTTTGTTTGAGATGCATCAGTAAAAGTAAAGTGTTGGTTTGGTCTGTCTGTAACCTATTTTAGCTGATTGAGCGGAGTCCCACGGCCCTTCCTCGCTCCGCTGTTTATCTCAGCATCATCACCTTTGTCATGGGAGCCAGCATACACCTAGTGGGAGACTCCATTAACCATCGTCTCATCCTTAGTGGATACCAGCTTCATCTTTCTGTCAGAGAAAACCCCATTATCAAGGATCTGAAGCCTACCTCACTGGTACAGTAGTTCGATTTACAGATCAAACAAATGATGTGCTCTGAAGAAACTTTTTCGGAATAAGTTGGGTTCGTTTTTGATGGTAATGGTAATTAATGCTTTATGTGGTTTTCAGATTGATTCCTTTGAGCTTTTGTATTACTATGATGAGCACTTAGGGCATTGCATGTGGTAAGTATATTTTCCATTCTCACATTTAATCTGTAATTTGTAATCTGCAAGTTTACATATAGAGTTTAAAACATCCCCTCCTCCACCGTTATCATCATAGGTATGTCCCGTTCTTCCTCATCCTCTTCTTGTATTTCACTGGCTGCTTTACACAAGTTAAAGATGAGGAGATGCCTTACTCAGGTTGGCTGCTACTTGGCCCTAGTGCAGTGTACTATTGGTAAGTAAATGATTCAAGTCAATTTTCAGGCCTTTTTTGAGATGTAGAATCAAGTTGAAGCAACACTCTCAAGCCACTTTATTTTTGTAATGTAACACATTTCCAAGTGAAAGAGAACATTCAACGAGAAAAAAATTATTTAACCATACATCAGCATGTTAATGTTATTCAAACGTCTATTTCTTCAGGTATCTGATTACTGAGGGGCAGATCTTTGTTCTCTATGTCTTCACCTTTTTTGCCATGGTTGCCACTGTTATGCGCCAGAGGCGGATGGGCTTCACGTTAGACAAAAATGGCCGTTTCCTCTTCTATAACTTCATCATTACTCTGGGATTAGTTCTGATTTGGGTCGCATATCTGTGGAATGATAAAGTTTTGCGCAAAAAGTATCCCGGTATCATCTATGTCCCCGAGCCTTGGTCCTTTTATACCTTACACATCAAAGGCAGTTAAATACTAACAGCCAATCCGAACTACATTTCACTGATATTTATTTAATAAAAATACTTTAAATATACGAGTTTAACCAAGTTTAATGACACTTTGAGTGAAACTGAAAATATTTGCTCTTGAATACTGGTTAGGGACTTATTTAAAGGGGTCATGAATTGAGAAATCAATATTTTGACATATAAGAGGTCATTGTACTATAAAAATATCCTGTAAGTTTCAGAACTCAAAACTTCCTCTTTAGTTCAAAAACAGTTTTTATTGAAACCAAGTTGCCAAAACGACTTGTTTCAGATTTTGTCACAGTATTACGTCATAATGCGATGAAAGACCACCTCTGCAGAAGAAAATCAACATAAATACGAGAGAGATGCAAACACTGGGTTACTCCGGCAAAAAAACTATAGTGATGCCTCTGAGGCTTAATGTGGGAGATTCCTGGAAATGGAAAAGAGAACAAAGAGAACGCTGATTTTGTTGTTGTCGTTTTGATCTAAGCCATTCACTGTAATCCTGAATGAAAGCTTCAGTGAGCAACATCATCTGTTTTGTCATCAGAAAGACATTACAACATTTTTCATTTTAATATAAATTTTTCACTTTATTGAAAAGGATGAATGATGAATAGCCTATAAGAACAACAGTGCAACAAACAATGGTACATTCATTCATAATTCCGTTTACACGATACACACAAAAAGTTATCATTTCTCAACTATAACTGTGGTAACTCCAAGTACTTAAACTTTAACTTGATACAACCAAGTCTTATAAATCATATGTAATACGCATAAATGTGCAAATTTTTCAACTATGTAACGAGATCTTTTTCAACACCAGAAGTTTTCAAAACAATTCCACACGTGTAATGGCGGGGACGTTGAAAATTATTTTAATATGCAAAACTGTTACCCAATCATAGCAAGTGGGCCTTTGCTACCAAGTCTTGAATGCGGCACGCCTATCAAAACTGAGTGATCGAAAGAGAGGGTCAAAAACAGGAGAAATTGCCTATTACTTCTAAATTAGGATGTTTTTTGATGTAAAAATCTTGATAACATTATAAGTGGACCTCAGAGAACATTATACAATTAAAAAAGAAAAAGAAAATGCTCCTGTGTTATTCCTTGTGTCTGCCCAAGGCAAACTATACAATGCTATGTTTGTCATTTTGGTATATTGAATAAAAAAGACATTTCATAATTGTGGCTTACTGTAATTTTTTTTAACTATGTCCTTGTTTTATCAAAATAAAGGTTGTTCTCCCTAAATATACCTTTTTATAAATCAGTGAGTGTGATCATGAGCTGCACCTACTGTAACAGACAGTATAACATGATAGTTGGATCCTATATCAATGTTCCTATGACAACGAGGCTATCAGTTACGTCAAAACTGCAGTGGACTTTAGTTCCTACAGGTAATCCACAGGGAGTGACTCTTTCCCTGAACAGACGAAACATGGTGAGTTTGATCTTGTTTTTCTCTTTAATGTTATTTTCATTCAATTATTGTTGATTTTTCAACATCTTTTTTAAACCTTTACAGGCAAAATTCTTAACACAAACTCAGATTGATGGTAAGCTGTGTTACACAGAAAGAAAGTGCAATGTAAATTCATGAATATAGTAAAATAAACGAAATAGTTATTTAAAAAAAAAAACGACATGTACAGTACATTTATGAGCAATGAGAATTTGTGTAATTGTTTTTCACTGTGGTTTTGCATGTTCTCATGTAGAGTTCAAAGAATGTTTCTCGCTTTATGACAAGAAGCGAAAGGGGAAGATTGAAGCCAAAGACCTTATTACTGTCATGCGCTGTTTGGGTACAAGTCCCACATTTAATGAAGTGGATAGACACCTGCAAGTCCACAAAATAGGTAACATTTTGTTAGACCTCATGATTAACATTCCATTGAATTGTGAATATGTCTTCCTTGTCTACTCTTTCAGCTTCCCTGTGCTACCTGTGGCTAATGTCAAATGTAGCGCTAATGACAACACACACACAACTTTAATTAACAATCAGATATTTGGTTATGCCATATTTTATTTTTATAGCCAGTGATCAGACAAAAGCTGAAGTAAAATATCCAATATTTTATGAATTCTTTGCTTTCTTTGATGTTAGTAGTTAGTTCATAAATCTTTTCCGCTGTTTCCCCACCACAGATAAGACAGGGGAGCTGGACTTTTCTACATTTCTAACCATGATGCACAGACAGATGCAACAGGAGGATCCTAAGACTGAAATTCTGGAGGCTATGCGCATGACAGACAAACACAAGAAGGGCTACATTCTGGCATCTGAGTTAAGGGCTAAACTCACTGGCTTGGGAGAAAAGCTCACTGAAAAAGAAGGTATAAATAATCTCAGATCCTTCTGGTTTTATGTTGATTTATTCAAAGATCAGAGCTAATCAAAATAAGTTTTTTTTTATATTAAATATTAATCCCATTAAATTATATTATAATATGAAACCCCATTTTTAGAGATACAACTTGTTTGAGGAATTTAGAATTTAAAAACATTTTATTTTTGGATTTTCTAAAACAATTGACCCAGTCAGATCCCAGTATATTAGCACTATTAGACAGAATGAATGTGTTGTTTAACTGTTAACTGTGCATTGTTTTTCAGTGGATAAGCTTTTTAAAGAGGCTAATGTTGGACGTGATGGACTCGTTCATTATGAGGAGTTCACCAGAATGGTCACACTTCCTTCAGTGGACTACTAATGAAGAAGAGTGGGTTTGGCCCATACCCTGAATAAAGCAGTTATTTACTAGCAGGAATACAATATTTTTGTTCTGTGTATACATTGTATATAATAACAACAACAACAAATGATTAAAAGTTAAAATGAAAAGTCAAATTTGGATAGATGTTGTGATTTCAGTATTTACCACTAGATGGCAATGATGTAATTAATTGAAGTATTGTGGCAGGGTTGATAAACACTGACTGTCATGATATTCAGCATATTATTATTTATTGAAGTTTGAACATTGTTAAACAGTGAATGAGCTCTTGAATGCAAACTGTTTGCAGTCATCTATTTTTTAAACCTATTTAAAGTACAAAGTACAAAATAGAAACCTATGAGACTCCATCCTTTCCCCAATCCAAAGCTTTCATGAACTCCTCTTCAGTGAAGGACAACAGCTTGGCCGCTTCAAAATGCATCTTTCAAAAATACAGCATAGTGAGGTTAGTTAGTGTGATATGATATTACTGTATTTGTAAATGACAGTTTCAAGTAAATGCAAAGATACTGATGTCTTACCTTCTGTCTTTTTAAAATATCTATTAGCTTAAGTTGCTTTTTAAAACCCATGATGAGCTCAGCATTTTGTCTCTCCAGCTTCCTGTTCTCAGCTTGTAAGGTTTCAATCTTCTGGTGCTCCTGACTGGTTGAATCCTTCGGTAGGGTAAAAAAGCATGAGAGAAGAAGAGAAATTAACAAAAATGCCATCTAAATTTGAAGTACTTCTGGAGTAGATGTGGTGCCAAACAGTTCACTCGAGGTTTTGTTGCACAAAAAACTGCAATACACATCACTTTGTTTTATTTCATGCTGGTTTATATGAGTTCACATTACCTTACTGCTCTGTTTGAGTTTGTTGAGCTGAGTTTTAGTCTTCTCAACCTCCTCTAGAGCTCTATTCAACCGCACCTCTGTTGCACTGTGTGTATTGGCTGCCTGCTTATGGGTTCTCTTCATGCTTTCCAACTCCTAGATTGTACAGACAGGCATTTACATATAACCGAAGAAAACATATTGTGCAGATTGTGTTTGCAGATGCAGATGTCCTAATGATATGTATATTAAAGGGTTAGTTCACCCAAAAATTCTTTCTCTTCAGAAAATTAGGACTAAACCGCTAATTTCGTATGGATTAGTTTTACAATCTCTTTGTGAACTTTTTGAAGCATCAAAGTGGTAGTTGTCAACGCAGGGACAGAAAGCTCTCAGATTTCATAAAAAATATCTTCTTTTGGGTTTCGAAGATGAACGAAAGTCTTACGGATTTGGAATCACATGAAGGTGAGTAAATGACGGAATTTTCATTTTTGGGCTTTGGATCTTTGTAAGGGCTAAGGAAAGCTTTTAACCCCAACCTACCCAAACATCATGCACATGCAATACGTCTAAAGTAAGATGACAGTGAATGGATGTTTTTTTAAAGCAATATGGCCCATTCTGATAGGAATTTATATCTGGTTATACTGTTATTCTCTATCATCATTAAGTTTCCATGACCCTATCATAAGGGAAAGGGTGAGTTCCAAAGATATCTGTCCCAGAAGCCCAAGCGCAGTGTGCTCTGCACTCTGAGCAGCTGTGGCACAGTCTCACTTTACACACAGAGGACTAATCAGGTTAAAGGGCCAATGCCAAGGATTCCACGGCTCTGGATCCTGGCACAGCTTTGATTAACGGGAATTATGACAAATATGTTATACTTTCCTTTAGGAATTGAGTTGCAGTGAGGTTAAAAAACATTTTTGTCAGAAACACTTGTTCTGTCAGAAAGTAACTTCAATAAGTTTCAGTAGATTTTGGATTGTTTCAGTAGAATTTTGAATAATATTTTGCCAACAATTCAAGTACCTTTTGCAGTGCTGCCACTTGCTGTTGCAGACCTTCACACTTCCGACTGGATTCTTCAGCTAAAGCTCTTTGCTTCTCAACCTGAGTCTGTTGGACATTTGTTGTCCTCTGCAATCTTGCCCTTTCCTCCTCCACGTCCTTCAGTTTGCTGCATAAAGTGCTGTTTTCATCATCCTTCACAAAAGGGATTTTGAGCAAGAGTAAGTTGACCTGACTGAATAGATTAACCAACCTTGTATCTCAAACTGCTTACCTTCTTATTGCATTCATATGAGAGACTGTTTAATTCTTCCTGCATTACTCGAAGTTTAGCCTTCAAAAATCTGATCTGAGCTTCTGTAAAAATGAAATTAATGTATAAGTCAAAATGCAAATAGTATAACAGCACAACAAATTCAATATTTGAACATATTTGGTCTTTTTAACTAACCTGCGCCCATCTCATCTCCAACACTGGGCATGATGTCATCCTGCAAGTGTTCCTCAGTGAGATCATCACTAACCCTGTTCTCGATTATGCTGATTGTCTTAGCAAGTGAGAAATCCCCAAAGTCTTCAGGAATAGCAACATCATCAACTACAGTGTGTGGTGCTTTTCTGTTGACACTACCACAAAGACCCCAAATCATTCGGATTCATAGCATTTCATGATATACAATAAATGTTTTTATTATTATTTTATAATAATAAAAACTTTGAGAATACACTTACTTTGGATTCTTTCTATTTCCTGAACCTGGCTTGTTTGGCTTTGAAGATTTTACAGGGAAGTTCTTGTTTTTCATGATCTACATAACACAACAGACATGGGTTCCTGTCAGTAATGGGGTCTTGTATCTAATCCACATTTGCACTGATTCATATGATATTTGTGTTGTACCGTAGTGGGTTGCTTAGATGTTGTTTCTTTTGTTATAGTCCTAATAAGACAAACAAAATGTTACGCTCGCAAACAGCAAATGATGTTGCTTATGCTCATGTAAAATTGTGAGAGCCATTACCCAGTAACCTCAAAATGACAGTCAGTATCAATGGAGAGGTGGGAGGAGATTGGTTTAGAGAGTACCTCATTTTGATCCCTCTGAAAACCACAATCACAAACACACAGAGTCAATGTCTGGGTTTGTTGCAACATCATAAGACATAGGCTACTTTAAGCTTTAAGTGACACATTAAAAGTACAGACCATATTCTCTCAGATCTTTCAAAATCATTTGCTATTTTTCACGTTCACACTTTTGTCTACTCTTACCATAACTTTCTCTGCTTCTCGAACAAGTTCTGCTGTTTTTGCCTCTAGCTCTGCATTGAGACGCCTGAAGAGCATCAGAGTTGCAAGCAGTTAGATATTAACGATACCATGTTCTCATCTAAATTTTATATGGCACCTGTTAAGCAGTCACTGGGTATAAACGACATACAAAGCAGCGTATTATGTAAACTAATGTGCATTTAAGTAATAAACCCATAAATACTTGTATTCCTCCTCTTTGGCTAAGAGGTCCATTTGTGGTGGTTTCTTTGAAGGAGCAGACGAAGACCTGCTCTGAGTTCTGGGTCTGGAAGGCCTTTCTGAGTAAGACGTTTGAGGCTTTTTTAACTAAGTAGACAGAAAGTAACTTAAAAGTATTAACGTTACTGCGATTTGCGATTATTAATCTTTCTCCGCCCTCAAAATAACACTTTCTTTCTTACTTCTTACGGCTTTTCTTAATTTAAAATGGAAAAAGTAGATTATTTTATTTAATACACAACATAGTATTTTAGGCAAAACTGTAATTAATACGGCATAACTCGAAAAGAGGATTAAAGAGTTTTATTTTGTTCGACTTACTGGAGGTAGCGCGGGTCTGGGTGTGCGGTCTGCCATTTTTGTTAGTGGCGAGAGGCTGTTGCTAAGCAACAGTGTCTACCTTAGCTTTTCATCCGAGGCATTTAAAGGGATAGTTCACCCAAAAATTTAAATTCATCACTTACTCACCCTCATGTTGTTCCAAACCTGTATTTGTTCCTTTCTTCTGTTGAACACAAAAGAAGATGGCGTGAAGACAAGAATGTTAGTAATTAAACAGTTGATGGGCTCCATTGACTTCCATTGTAGGAAAAATACAATGGAACTCAATCAACTGTTTGATTACCGACATTCTTCAAAATATCTTCTTTTGTGTTCAACAGAAAAAAAAATTAATACAGGTTTGGAACAACATTAGGGTGAGTGCTGACCGAATTTTGGGGCAACTATCCCTTTAATTTAATTTGTTATGAATATGCTTCTTTTAACCCCTATTTCTTACATAAAAACATCATCGCTCAATGCCTACGTAATTTACGTGGCAATAAATAAAAGATAAAATAAGTATAATGTGTAATTTAGATCATTTGATATTGTATTTATTCATTTATTTATGACAATACATGACAGGAAATTTCAACACAACCTCCAGGCCATGGTGAATTCTTAATGTGACTGATAAAAAGACAAAACAATCGAATATGACGGGAATCTTGTAAAACAATGAGAGGGATATTATCAATCTTTACTGACAGCCAGTTATGCTTCAGAACATGAGTGATTATACACAACTGAACTAGATGAACTCGCTGCAGCACCCTCGTGTGGGTTTCCGCTGGTGGCGCAGTGCGCATGCGCGGTACCAGCAGCAGCTTCCCCAGTGGTCGCCAGTGAGATACTAGGTAGGTAGTGTCTGACTTTAAACCTGCTGCAGCTCGAAGTGTTTCCTTGCTCCTGATGCACGCGTAGGGAGAGTGACCTCAGCTGCAACCACAAACCATGAATTACCAACGTGATGTATTAGAGCCGAGTCCGATTTGTCAGTGAAATCAACAGGCAGTGATCGTGATGTACTATATACGGAGGAAAGCTGCATTCTCCAGGTTCAGGTTAAGGCCTACTTGTTAGATCCCCATCCTCGTCTCAACAGAGTCGCATCGTGATGGCTGATGACCAGCAGCAGTCTGGTCCTGGGGTCGGACCTTTACCTTCCGCGGTTCAAGGATTGCAAGGGCCTGAGGCGAATGCGTTGCAGCTAAAAATAAAGAACTCAATCTGGTAAGTCTGTCTGAAATAATGGCCAGTAAGTGAGTGCTGCTGGATATGTGGGGGTTAATGGGATCGAAGGCTCTCCATCCTAATTAGCTCTATTCTAGATGCTCTGTCGTTTCCACTTGACAGTGAGTCATGGCTACTGTAATTGTGTGCGTGTGTGTTTAACTAATCTCGCTGTTGCTTTCCTTACTGTGGTGATAACGATACGATAACTTATCAAAAGTTGTTTGTTTTGGACTGAGCAGTTGGATGTTAAAATCTGAGGTTAGTTACTCGTTTTGGCTGTCGTGGACAGTGTATTAGTTATTTATTTGCAAATAACTTTTTTTGTCTTCTCGTGAAAGTGTGCAGAAATTGAAATGTCCGTGTCTTCGAATGGGCGAAAGATTTCCCGCGACCACGCGCTCTTAACAGATTTAGTGGGCGCGCTAGTGATGGTAAACAACTCGCGTGCAGCAGAAACAGCAACCGGGTACAGCCGCGCGCATTTAAACGGAACAGTGTGCGTAGACACGCCAAAGCATCCGATATAGACCTATTGTGCTCTTCACATTATAGTTGTGTTGCGGTGATCCAAAATGTGTATTAATTCATCGGGTACGCGCTTAGTTACTGTTATTAAAGATGAAGACATCGTGAAACATGCAGCCATGGCTTATGATGTTTATAGCGTAGCAGCGCATGCGTTCTACATGCATTTGTATTACTCCGTATATATTTTTGAGGAAAATATATAGCTTCTGTGTGCATAGTCACTCAACCCAGTATTGTCTTAGGTCAATAGTTTTCCCTAGAATTGATCAGTGTTGGTGCACATTGCTTGTGGCAGCGAAAATAAAAAAAGGCTGACACGATTATTTTGCAGCCTCCATCCCCCTCGCCACCACCCTTGTTTTTGCACGTTGAGACATGCTCTCAACGACATGCATCTGCAGCAGCGGCTACTGTACGTCCAGTGTGGGGCGTAGATTTGTTTACCTTTACGTGCAATAATCTATATTATTTGTGTTTCTGCTGAGTATTTTGGCGTGAGTTTGGAGAGTCATGGGCATTTCTGTAGCAAATATACTTATTTAACCTCTGTAATGTTGTGTTATTAACTTATGTATGTGTCTAATTCTTTATCTTTAAAGTTTTTATCCAGTTCTCATAAGCAACTTTATTTAAAAAAAAAAAGGAAAACAATTTGTAAAAAGGGGTGGGAACCCTCAATGTAGCATATTCATTGTTGCTCTGTTGTTTACTGAATTATCCTTTAATCAGTTCATATAACTAATGGTGGAGTGAAACCATGTTGACATTATGACCTTTATTGTCTTTTCCTGGGATTCTGAGACTGGTTTAGGAGGACAAATAGTTATTAATTCAATCATTAAGTAACAGTATTTAGTACTTTTCTTTTTGAATGCAGTTTTGTTTGGATATAGTTGCACTTGTTGTTATCAGCGGATTCGTAATAGATTAATGCAGTTATTCTGGACATAACTGACAGTTATTTTACCAATTAATTTAATCTTAACCAAATAATAACAACGAAACACACACACACAAAATACTTCACAATTTCAGTTTAGTTTCCAGGACTGAGCATTGGACAGATGATCCACAGATGGATTGTTTTTTCTGTTGTAAATTTGACTTAATTTTAACTTGAAGCTGTGTGTCGTTCTCACTCGAATTCTGCTGTTCATTATAGCTCTGAGTACTATTAAATGGATTGACTGTTTACGCAGACATCCATATGATGAGTGGACAGTCTCAGCCTGTGCTCCTTGCCCTTCACTCTGAGCAGAACTCTAAAGGTTAGGCCTGTCGTGTCGATGTGATAGCTGATACCCCTGAGCTGCATTTGGCATGCTGGTTGGCACATGGTACTGTCTCTGGAAAAGAACAGGGTATTTGGCATTGGTGCTGGCGAGCCTTGTGGAAAAGAGATTGTGATTTCCCTATAGCAACTAGTTTGTCACTAATGGGGATATCTTGTAATTTATACATTGATGATGGAGATTATTGATGCATAAATACTGCCTGTAAACTGAAAAGAAGTAGCAGACAAATCTCTAGAATCTCACCTGGAAAGGAAAAAAAAACTCTTTATTTTTGCCAACAGACCAGCAGAGGGGGGTGTTTAAGAATGAGCTGTACTTTTGTGTAATTCTGTGATTTAGCTCTTCAAGCTTATTTTAGAGATGTTGTCACTTGGTTTACACCAAATCTGTCAGGTAATTTTAGATTAACAGCCGGCTTTAAGTTACACACAAAGCTGTGTTTGAAAGGGGTGAATTTAGTCCCTTATTTTTACATGGCTGTGTTCATGTGTATGTACATATCCACATCAGTGTGTGTGAATCTTTCTTTATCTACATATGAAGGGAAATAAGATGGAATTGGGAGGAGGGGAAGAGATCCAAACACAATGGTGGTAATCACCTTCAAAGAGAAATGAAAATGAGCTATATCACCGCTGGCAAAAAGCCCAGCTGTTTTTGCCAAGCTGCAGTCTCTGAGAATGGCTCGCAACTGCTGCTTTGGTGCTGTTAGATGATTCTGTTTTGGTTTAGCCTACATTTAGACCGATGCTCAAACAATGGAAGGATTTAGGTCTGTGGTTTTGCTGCATAAACATTCTATTAGGTCTGCAAAATACTCTGTCCCAATGAAAGTTACAGTTTTCCTGTTTGAGAAAACTAGTTGTGTATCATAGCATTTCCTCTCTGTCTTTCTGCAATTTACTTAGAATGTGTGAGATTTTGCTTTGCATGTCATATTTATATCTGCACACAGATGAATATTGCATGCACTTTGATCATATTTCTTGTCTCCCAAAACACGTGTACACAAACAGTAGTGTCATACACAAATACTCTACTGCTTTTTAAAGCAATTCATTTTTTTTTTCATCTTGGATGTCCTCAATCGATCAAAAGTGACAGTAAAGACATTTCTAGTGTCACAAAATATGTAAATGTCAAATAAATGCTGTTCTTTTGAACATTATATTCAAAGAATCCTGACCAAAAATGTATTGCAATAATAATAATAAATGTTTCTTGGGCACCAAATCAACACGGACCAAATACATGTAAACAATCCAAAAACAGGGACATGACGTCAGATGCGACCTTAAAAAGTACAGAATGCTCAAGCATACATAGTTTTTTCGTCATAGGAGCGGTGTGGCCCATTACAGTTTAGTGTCGGCATCAGAACGAGCATACAACATTGCTTTGGATGTTGGGTAAGTTCTGTTGAATATCTTACATCTTTAAGTTTGGTGTTAAAAATGACAGTATGAATGCTAAGCGAACCAGGACAAAATGTATCATTTTCTTTTTTGGTCTGGACTGGCCAGGAACGAAGAGAACCAAACTGCAATTGTGAACACACCCTAAGATGTCAATGGTTTACCAGGCATGTGTACCAGACCTTAGATCGCCCCGCTGCTCACAGCAGTCTGGGAAGCCGACAGTTCCTCTTAGATGAGCAGCTGGGCTGAAGCCGGCCATACTTTCTTTTGCTGTTAGCTGCTCTCTAAGTGCTAATAGTGCTAATAGCTTTAGCATGCTGCCTATGGTACTCATTTGTGCTTAAGATATCTGTATGTGTTTAAAATGAAGTCATGCTTTGAAATGTTTTTAAAGGGGAACTTGGCAACTATTTCAACTTAATAAAACCGTTTAGAAATCATTTGGATGGTTAAATAACCTGTTCTGATGAGAATGGTGACTTCCCCCGTTCCCCCCCCAGCGTTCCCAAGCGGAAAACCAACCTTGCATCATGGGGACTAACGTCCCGGTAAGTTGGAAAAAGGAAGTCTCGTGAGAAGCGAGAACAAGCGAGAAACAAACTGCTTTATGGCAATTCGACATAAACGCACACGCCCCCCTCAATAACCACGCCGGTTAGCTATAAGAACGATAAAGTTGGCCAGCTCTGATAATAACAAATGCACATGAGCAGCGGTAGAAAGGGGGAGGACGGTGCTGCAAGTGATTTTTTTTACGACAGTGTTGTGAATTATACGCCCCACAGCTGTAGGGGGAGCTCGTTGACAAAACATGCGACAACAAAAGTGAAAATCGGTGAAGAAATGGCTAGAGTTGCCAAGTTCCCCTTTAAAATTGTAACTTTGCTGTATGTAATAGCAGTTGGATTGTGTGTGTGTGTGTGTGTGTGTGTGTGTGTGTGTGTGTGTTAAGGCCCTGATATACTTAGGTTCTTTGCTTTGGGGTAAAAAAAATTAGAAATACCTTCGCGGCAGTATACTGTTAGTAAACATCCCTACTCTGCCCATGCTGCTGAGAGCACGTTTAGATCAATATATAAATATTTGCCGCGTGGTTTCCTCTCAATAACAAAATAAACGCACAGCAAAAATGACAATGGTAACAATATAGCAGTTAAGAAAGCATCTGATCATAGCATATGTTTGCACAAGTCCTGCAATTTGGCACTCTAGTCAAGTTATGTCACATTTATCATAGCACTTTATGCAATAGATTGCTTTAAAGCAAGCAGCTTCACAGTATTAAACATGAAAAAAGTGTCAGTGTTGCTCTCAAATAAATCATGTTTTATCTCGTGTCTGACTTCAATGGACTGAATGAAGAAATGAACCGGAGAAGATTTCCTTGTCAAAAGAAGGCGGAGCCCCAGAGCCAAACCTTGGTCCGTTACACACCCACTACAGACCAATAGTAGTTAAAAGGTGTTTACCAACCAGAGCGAACTTTTCCAGAAAGTTCTGGAAACTCACTCTAAACAAACAAACTCTAAACGAACTTCGTTTTGGCTTGATTTTGTTCGAAATGACATCAATTGAAATCAAAGAACAAACTGGTGTGAAGTATATCAGGCCTTTAGTGCACACAAGAGGTTATGAGATGCAGCACAGTAGTAACTGAGTTCATCAGGTTCAGTGGTGTTTTCTGTCTGTCAGTGAGAGAGAGACAGAGAGAGAGAGCTTTCTGTCTTGCACACACTGACACACAAATATCACACATGTAGGTCATGCTGACTAGCAGTAGCTAGTGTTGTTCTCTGTTGTGATGTCTGGCTGCTCTCAGTCAGCACTCTGTTCATGTGGAATTAGCCGTGAAGCTCACAGGCCTCTGCCCTCTTCCCAGGACAACCTTATTGAGAGTAAAAGATAGAGATGTTCATGCTATCCATTCTAACCAGTGACACAGTGACCCTTCACCTCCCCCTCCCCCCACCACCCCGTCTCTCTCTCCCTCGCTCTGTCTATCTGTCTCTCTCTCTCAGGCGGTTGTTTACGTTCCTGTTATGATCAGAGCACATGCGGCCAGCTGGAGGAGGGGATCTTCGGGGGAGGGGCAGTGACCGACAGGATAAAAGTCTGTGGCTTAAATCAGGCCACTGTTTACAGGAAAAAACAAACCTTGAATGTCTTTTGTAATGATAATAATTAAATATTTATATATATATACACACATACACATACATGCATGCATACATACAAGAGTTGGACAATGAAACCAAAACACCTGGTTTTAGACCACAATAATTTATCTTACCAATTTATTGTCTGGTCCAATAAATCCCATTTTCCTTTATATCATGTGGACAGCTGTGTACATTTATGCCGTTTACCTGGGAAGTGGTGTAGGGCCTCCTTTCGCGGCCAGTAAAGCATCAATTTATTTTGGGAATGACATATACAAGTCATTCACAGTGTCCAGAGGGATTTTGAGCCATTCCTCTTCCAGAACAGTGTCCAGGTCTCTATGTGATGCTGGTGGAGGAAATTATTTTCTGACTTGCTCCTCCAAAATACCCTAAAGTGGCTCAAAACTGTGACTGTGCTGGCCGTGGGAAAAAAATTAACTTTCATGTTCATCAAACCATTCTGTCACAAAAGTCTTGCTGTGTGTATTGGTGCATTATCATGCTTATACACAACACACCCTTCAGGGTACAATTTTTTAACTATTAGGTGCACATGGTCCTCCAGAATGGTTTGGTAGTCCTTGGCACTGATGCCCATCAAGCACAGTAGGGAATGCCATGATAGTGCAGCCCAAACCATGACTTATCCACCCTTGTGCTTCACTCTGGGCAAGCAACAGTGCTGGTGTTAAGCCTCTTTGGGGGTTCTCCACACCGTAACTCCCATGGAGGTTTACAACAAAACATTGCATTTTCGTCAAATAAATTGTGCACAACAGAAGTTTTAATAAATGATTATTACTATTTGTATTATTATTATTATTGTTGTTATTTTTATTACTTTGAGATTTACATTTTGCTTTGCAATATTAATATATTTTTGTCAATTTCTTCAAGTTAAACCATACTTATATTTTGATGATTTGTTGTGAAGATCTTTGAGTTTCTGTTCATATTTGGCAATCATTTTTATCAAATTAAATGTAGTGTAGTGCAGTGGTTTCCAACCTTTTTTTGTCTGAGAGTGCTGACCCCCTTTTTCCCAAGAAAATATTTTAGGGCCCCCCTTCACATTTAATGATATAAAATAATTAATATAGGCTATAACAATATGACTGCTGTCTGGGACCTCGTTGAAAACCCATTTTTTGGTCAGCCAGGGGATCGTGAATAAAATTAGCTAATGTAATATGATCGTTTGGCACTCTGGTGATTAATAAACATACGTTTATTAACAGAATAATGCGTCTTGTGGAAGAACATTGTAGCCGGAGCTACTTCTCTCTGTTTATGTCTATGAAGAGTCACGCAGGCAATGGGCTACACCGCAGCAGTACGACCCGAACCAGTGTAAAATAGTCCCGATATAAACACTTATTATAGGTGTACCATAGGGACTCAGGATAAGACAAAAACACGGTTTGGAAAATGGATTCATTATGTACTCGCTCATTATATAAATTTAGTACATTTTGAAAAAAAAAAGTTACGGATTGCTGCTTTAATGCTCACTGTTAAACACTTTTCAAAATATGACGCGACCCCCCAAAGAGCTTGCTGAGGCCCCCTTGTGGGCCGAGACCCCCCTGTTAGGAACCAATGGTGTAGTGAACTCTCATGTTGAGTGTCCTCATATAGTGAGATGCATGCTTGAGTAGTAGACAAAACTGTTCTGTTCACGTGACTGGGTCAGAGTATCTCTGAAATGGCAAGGCTTGTGGGATGCTCCTGGTCAGCAGTGGTGAATACCTAACAAATCGGTGACGGTTTTGGGCTACGAAGGCTGGTCCGAACCGATAGAAGGTCTATTGTGGCACAAGTCACAGAAAATGTTAATGATAGTTCTAAGAGGAATGTGTAACAACATTACACCCTCCTGCTTATGTGGCCCATGATAACCCCTGTCCACCGTTAACACAGAAGCATCAGAACTGGACATTGGAGCAGTGGAAGAAGGTTGTCTGGTCCAATGAATCCCGTTTTCCTTCATGTCATGTGGATGTATGCCATTTACCTGGGGAAGTGATGACACCAGGATGCAACGTGGGACAACGATTCCCCTTCATTGCAATGGTAATCCCTGATGGCAGTGACCTCTTTCAGCAGGAGAATGCACCCTGCTGCACTGCACACATTGTTCAGAAATGGTTAGAGAAACATAATGAAGAGTTCAAGGTGTTGCTCTGGCCTCCAAATTCCCCAGATCTCAATCCAGCTGAGCATCTGTGGGATGTGCTTGACAAACAATTCCGATCCATGGTGGCTCGCCGCTCCACCTCGCAACTTACAGGACTTGAAGGATCTGCTGCTAATGTCTTGGTGCCAGATACCACAGGACTCCTTCGGGGGTCTTGTATAGACTCCACTCCGGATGACCAACTTAATATTAGGCAGGTGGCCTTAATGTTTTGACTCTCACTCTTTTGCTAGTCCAATTCGCGATTTAAATTAGTTTTAAAGCCCTAAACTAGATTTATTAATTCAAAATTTGCAAAATTCTGTGATAATCTATGTTATACAGTAAATTACAGTTATAATGACTGGAATAGCAATTCCGTCCCCGTTTTCCCGCATTGTGTAAACTAGGACCTAGGGCTGGGCTATAAATCGATTAACTCGAATGTGTAGTTTACGTCGATTTGTTTGAATGAAAATCGGTTTTCTCTTTAATATCCGCCAACGCTCCCCTCTGGGCTCCCGTAGTTCCGAACGGGCTCAACGTTTGCCATAGAGAGAGATACACAAACAACATGGCAAAAGAACAAGACCGTGGCAGCACAAGCACACCCGCCAAAAAACAACTTGCAGTCTTATAAACATTTACAAACTGAATCTGCAGAGCCGCCAACTCTCACAAATTAACCGTGAGACTCACGCAATTGTCACTTTTTACAAGCTCTCACGCCACACATCCATTTTCACATGCAGAGAAAAATCGCGAAGCAAAGAAGACACTGACACCGACAGACAAGAAAGAGAAGGTTATTGATGTGAAAAAAATTCTCAGCTCTCAGATTCTGTCAATTTAATTACGAAATTCAAACAATAAACACCGTTTTGGAGCTTGTAAATGTAACGTGACAGATCTCTGACAGAGTTCAAGGGGCACATTAACCGATCATCTGTTACTCTTCACTACTAGTTAATAATAAATAAACACGAATGATCAATAGGTAATTTGAAAGGTACAGTTCAACTTACCGAAATGTAATAAAATCAATCGATCAATGTTTTTCAACTGCGGAAAGAGGTCCATAAAACAGCTGGAGAACAATGTCACGTAACGTTACATTTACCTCAGGAAAGCCATTTAATGATCATAGCAAAAAAAAAAATTGCTATAGAGAGGAGTATTTTGCTAAATATAACTATATTACATATTTACTATATTTGTACTTATATCATTAAATTATTATAACGTTGTTATTATAAAAAACGCATTATGTTATTTTTAACCTTTAATAATAATATCAGCTGACAGGGCTCTGAATGTTTTTTTTATTTTTATTTTTTTGTAAAATTAATAGTGTCTACTGTACCTAATATTTATCCAAAGGAATCGATATTGAATCAAGATCAGAATCAAATCACAAGAATTGAATTGAATTGAAATTGTGAAATTTGTGTCAAGCAATAAAAACAGTAGCATACCAGTCAGTGTACCATGTAAACATTGTGTTGTCACTAAACTTAATAAAATTCTGTTTAGTTACCAGTTTTGACAATAACAATACACTTATTGTGATGTGAGTTTTTTTTTTATTTATTTTTAATACATCCCCCCCTCAATCCCAATCCACCCATTTTATGTTATGTGACGTTATGTTATGTTACATTTTCACTGTTTACAAAGGTAATCGATTTAAATCGTTAATCGGATTTTTTGTTTTAGGCCATATCGCCCAGTCCTACTAGGACCCTAAATACATAAAGAATTGCAGCATAAAGCAGGACACAAACAGTATATTTCTTTTGTCTTCTAATGTTTTGAAGTTCATTTACACTACCAATTTCTTATGAATGGGCCACGTTTGACATATAGCATTGCAGTGCATTTAAGACGTACTGCTCTCTAAATCAGGGCCCTTTATCTGTGTATCATGTGAACACTGGGCTAATAGTGTTAAACTTTGCTGTTGATGATTGCATGTTTAGCTCATTAAGTCTCAATCAGGTGTCTGCTTGAAACAGTCTGATAATAACATGCGTTGCCACAGGAAGTGACATTAACGGGAACTACTGTTTATACTGGCTGCCTTGACAACAGTGGTGTGAATATTTACCTGCTTCAAGACTACCTGGAAACAGTTTAATGAGTTTTACCTGGCCTGATGCCACCTGAGAACAAACGACAACTCGCCTAGTAACAGTTCATTAGTTCCCTGACCTCTCCCTCGCTGATAGGGACAGTCATATGACTGACTCTCTAAGAACACACATGCTATTTGGCTTTGGCCTGTGGCATAAGCCTGAAAGGTTTTATATGGGATTAAAAAGTCAGAATGTTGAAACAACACGCTGCCTGATTGGATGTCCTATAATTTTAAAGCCATTGTGTGTGGTGTAGCTTTGGTGATTAGCAAATCAGAGCTTGACAGTAAGGATGGCCTGATGGCTCAGGGCCAGTGCCAGAGAAATTTGGGCTGTGAATTTGGGTCTGCGTGGGATGGATTTTTCAATCCCACTTCGCAAGATTATTTACTGTTCCGGCAAAAATATGTTAGATTTTATTCTGCTCCCCCCCCCCCCCCCTGCACGTTTTGTCTCGTTCCCGAGACAGTTCTGCAGTAGTAGTCTATGGAAGCCATGGAATAAAATTATAAAAAAGGTGATTTCTAGGGCTGGAAATAACAAATATTTTTTCAATTGATTAATCTATCAATAGTTTTTTTGATTAGTCGAATAATCTAATGATTATTTAGCAGCAATTGCTTGCAAATGTGAATCTTGAAATGTTTTGTTCATTCAGGAGATTAAAGTAGCTGCTTGAATATGTTCATTCAGCTGTATGATCAAACAGCTGAAGACACAACCACATTCTAACTAACTATACCAGTAACCATAGCAACAGTGTCAAACATGGTGGTGTCCATAAAACTGGCAAGTTTTACCATGATTGACAGCGCGTAATTAAATAATTTGAGTCCAATCGAGGCATGAGTTTCATCCATTAGATATTTTAAATAACAAACAACAGTGTTAAATGCTTCGTAACCGGTTGCAGAGAGTAGGCTACGTTTGAGCGGCACGTCTCCCACCAACGGCAGCTCATACAAAACAATGCTGTGTGAACGCAGTCATATTAAGCACAATATATGGGACTGACAACCCTATTGTAATGCTGTGTAAAATTTACTATAATAGTCCAAACACTTACACTGCCGTCTCGTTGTTTTGAGGTAGGTGAGCCCCGGGTTGTTTTCTTTTCATATGCTTCTGCATAGAAGTGGTGCTGCTGTGGTAGGCCTGTGCCAGCGCGACGAATCAATGCATTCCACACAAATCGACTAATTTACGTAATCGATTACTTCGACGCGTCGTTCCAGCCCTAGTAATTTCGAGTTTATTATCTTACAATTCTGACTTTTTCCTTGCAATTTTGAGTATATAAAGAGATAAGAAAAATCGGAATTGCAAGAGAAACTCGATATTCTGCCTTTTTCCTCAAAATTGCGAGTTTATATCCTGCACATCTGACCTTTTTCCCTCAGAATTGTGATATAAACTCATAATTGCAAGTTTTAAAATCTGAACTGGGAGATATAAACTCACAATTGCGAGGAAAAAAGTGAGAATTGTGAGATAAAAATGTTACAGTTTTAAATGTTATGTGTAAAATTATGTAGGTTTAAATATTTTGTGCTGTAACTGTATGGGCTAATACATTATGCCTCCTATGAACTGCTTATGTGAATATTGTTTTCATCAAATTCATTCTTTAATAGTAGGGTATTCGTCGCAGGTTTCATCAGTCCCGCCTGTTCGTTTAATGACTTGCAACCATCGTCTTTGACGACAACATTCTGTAATAATGAAGACCATCTTTTTTTTACATTCCGATTCTGAAATCCAAAGGCATCTTGCCTGTTTTCCTCCACGTTTTTCTGGCACCACAATGCGTGTGCAACTGCAGTGACATAACTGTGATGTCTGCTCCCAAATGGGGCAAATGTTTGCTCCCAAAATCCAGATTGAGTGGATTCTGACTGGCTTAAACGCTTCTGATTGGCCTTTGCAGATTGCGCTCACACGCTCGACAAACATGTCTGTGATTTGCTACAATGCTTAGAGCTGTATAAAACACGTTGTAAATGGAAACCTTTGGTTTGCTTTTGAAAGCAGCCAGCCACCTATCAGCGGGTAACAGATTGACCCGTTTCTCTGTATTACCAGTAATGCAGAAAGGCTGGTATCTAAGTTTTTTTAAATTTAGTACCAGTAGTTTTGACAAGGCTAATAAGTCTATACTGTATAAAGGATAAATATGTGTTTCCCCAAGTAATTAGGCTAATACCGAACTAATCATATACTTTTACTATTACTGTTTTTAAGTTATAAATGATTGTTATAAAAACAATTTTTTATAACATTATATGTGCAGTTTAATATTAAAGTACCATTTATTGTTTTGCACTATGTGTATATCTCTGCAGGTCATGCAAACAACCAGTAAATACACCGATTCAAAGTGCCCTGTTTTCTGTTGTCCTTGCACCGTCTTGTTGACCGTGGTAACAGCCAATGTGTGGCCTGATGTGACATTTGATGTGATGTTAAAGGAAATGGAAGAGAAAATGTTTCTGGTTAGTTGAGAAATGTGTGTGTGCATTTTGCAAGAGGTCATTTTTTAAATTCTCACCTTTAATGCAGATTGACCTGTGTCTGCACCCAGAATATAGTATACTTTGAATGTTCAATTTATTCTATAGCCATCACGAGGAAAGTATCTTTACATTACTCTGAATGCAAATTTGATTCTCTCTACTGTTCCATACCTCCTGTATATAGATTCCATACTGGTTCATTCCGGTTCCTGATGGTCAAAACATTCAGATTGGCAGGAATATTTATAGACCTCCAGGTTGATGGAACATTAAAGCAAGATACTTTTTTTTGTGCGCAAGCACATGTGTTCCTGAGGATATATTGGTCTGAGCCGAACGGGGCCGACGGGTTAGAGAGGATGGAAAGATGTTTTGAATGCCACTGATTTATTAATAAAGCCAGCTTTATGAATGTTTCTCAAGTTACCCTTGTGTCATGCTGATTATTTCTCTTGTCTTTTCTTGCAGCAAAACTGTACAATCAAAAGTGGATTGCATTTTGGTGAGTATTTGATATCAATGAAAAATGTTGTTTCACTGAAAATGCATATTAAATAAATTAATAAGAGTTAAATAAGAATACTGTAGTACTTGACATTTTTAACATAAACATAATTTATAAATAAAATAATAGTAATAATAAAACTGAGCTTTATCTAACATTATGGTAAACAATAATATAAAGCTTGCAAAAATGTTCTATAAACCATAACAAATTGAATTATTTGGATTATATTGACATGGTGAATCGAATAATAAGGTTGGAGTATTTTTTTAATGTTTGTTAATAAAGTAGACTGCTGCAAATATTACATAAGGTGTGATAAACACAAACTGAAAGTTAAGGCAGTCCCTCCCTCCTCTGGAGAAAACAGAAAAGTTGATTCTCTTTGGGACTTGGATTTGTTATGGTGCTATTATTTTTGTAAGTTACAACAGGACTGGCCATTGAGTGATAGATGGAGGATGATGGAGTCATATACTGCTTCTGCTATCAAATATAACAATACTAAAATGCTTGTAACAAATTCTAAATATATTCTCTCATGTATGGTGAAGAAGAAATCCAAATGGTTTACTAAAGATCAGTGACTGCCTTTTCTTAAAAAGCTCGAAAGTTTTAATTTTTATTTATTTATTAACTCCTAAATTACTTGTAGCAGCATATTGAAATGGCATGAGAGACAATCCTAACAAAGTGTGTGGTTATACAGTGCGGATGTGCCATGGGAAATGCCCAGAGAGAGGTCATTAAAGGGGGCATATTATGAAAATCTGACTTTTTCCGTTTTTAAGTGTTATAACCGGGTCACCAGTGTGTCTACCAACCCAGAAAACATGAAAAGTGACAACCCAGTAACTTTGTTTTGGTAAGCCTTTCTCTGCAAGCATGTAAAGAAATAAACTGATCAGATTTCACACCCCTTCTGACGTAGGAAGGGGATCTTAAGGCTCTTACCGTACCCACTGAGCGGTACGGTACAGGACAGTACGGTATGCAGTTATTTCCATTTCCACTGTCAAAAGTTGTGAATGGTACCAAAATGCCGAACCGTACCACGGTAGACTAGATATGGTGTCAGCTAGACTCACTGCAGTACGTTGACTGGTTGACAGAGTATCGTCACTTGCGTGTGCTACAAGGGGAATGACAACATAAGAGGCGCCATTTTTTTATATACAGTTGAAATATAATACTACTGTCATTGTGTCATGTAGTTTTAACAGTTTTTCAGGTGAGAATGTAGTTGTTTAAAGCTCAAATCTGTGGTTTATTTATAAAGATTTATGAAAATTTTATCCAGGTTGTGAGATCCATTCCAGGCGATCAGTGGGAATGGGAATTTGCTCCCTGGCTAATCGTATTGGCTGAGGGATAAGTGAAATTTCATAACTTTATATTTAGGCTATTTAATTTTACCGTTGTAACGTTAGACTAGAGCGCTGACCTTGTATGTTTGACTGAATTGTTTGCTTTATTTCTTATTGTATAGCTTTTTGTACCTTTTACTTATACTTTTATACTGGCTATTATTGATAAAACTGAAATTTAACAAAAAGAGACAGGGTTTGTGTGTGGTGACGTATGAGGGAGAGTCAAATTGACAGAGGTCTGTGCGGCCCCTCAAGGTAAAAGTAACATGAAATCCTCTCCAGATATTAGACAGTGTTTCCTGTGTTCGCTGCTCACCTCCTCTGTCCTTATCCGCCCCCTCCTCCTCTAGTCTGCCGCTGTTGACCTCTGTAGGGTGTTGCCAGCCCTCGCTGAGTCTTGCATCAGCCTCCTCTATTGAAACTTTCATTCCATAGTAGTATCCCACAAAGCCCTGCTGTTTAACTTATCTCATATTTACATGTTACTAACAGTGTCAATCAAAAAATAAATAAATAAAATAATAATACTAATAATTGTTCATAATATTTCAATGGCCAACCTTGTAAATTAAAAAAAAAATTCAACTCTGTAATTGAAGGATCATTACACTTTGTGTTTAAGGTTTCTTTATAACAAACAGGTTTACAGGTTTGATTTTTTTTAAATTGTTAATGTTCCAAACTGGTGCATGGAACATAGAGGAAGATATTTGGAACCGCTTTTGTTCTTACAATAAAAGTCCTAAACAACTTTGTTCTTTAATATTATTGAAAAAAAAAAACTGAGATGTTCTTCAAATGATCTTCTTTTGTATTCCACATTAGATATAAAGTCATACAGGTTTGGAATGACATAAGGGCGAGTTAATGATGCAGAATATATTTTGGGTGAACTATCGCTTTAAGCGGTTAATGTAAAACATGCTGAATATTGTACATTAATTCAATTCATTATGTTCACTCACTGTTACTGAATCATCACTTTGTCCCAGTATTGAATTGTTCCAGCATCCGGCCTGGAAGAATTTGCTTGTGATAAACTTCTGTAGGCTTGTCAGAAAGAACTGGGTGTCGTGGGTTCAGTCCTTCTGAATAATGCATGAGTTATTCATGCATGTCTAGTAGGCTCAGTATTGCTGATTAAGGGGCCTTCACACTCCCCAGGGGACATTACACCTGCATGAATGAGCTATGGTGATGATGAATTACAGGATATCCCTAACATTGTCATGACCTGTTTGCTTATTTCTACTCCATCTCAGTGTTAAGAGACCGATGAATGAATGAAGGTTGAAAACACTTTCGACAAAGCTATTGTAAAAATCAGCATAAGTACATTGTCCAATCTGTCTTTCAGTTTGGCTTACTTAAAAAAAAGTTTGTGTAAAATTCCGATCAAAAGTTAATGAGTCAAAATTATGATTTAAAAAAAAAAGAAATGAATACTTTAATTCAGCAAGGATGCACTAAATTTATTAACAGTGACAGTAACCTTTATAATAAAAGTTTTATATTTCAAATAAATGCTCTTCTTTTAACTTTCTATCAATCAAAGAATCTTAAAAAAATGTATCATGGTTTCCACAAAAATATGAAACGGCACAACCGTTTTCACATTAATACCAATAAATGTTTCTTAAGCAGCAAATCATCATATAAGAATGATTTCTGAAGGATCATGTGACACTGAAGACTGGAGTAATGATGCTGAAAATTCAGCTTCACCATCACAGGAATAAATTAAACTTTAAAATAGACATGATACACATTAAAATAAAATAAAAACGTTATTTTAAATAGCAATAATATTTCACAGTGTTAGTTTTTTTAAATGTAATTTTGATCAAATAAATCCAGCTTTGGTGAGCATAAGAGACTTTAGAACAATCTTCAGACACCAAACCTTTAAACGGTAGCGTATGTGTGCTGTTTTTGTTTTCCACATGCTTATGTTATGTTTGTCCACCCTTAAAAAGTCATGCCAAGTCCTCTCTTAAATAGGGTTGACCGTTTGGCTCCGAGACGTCTGCATTCTCATGCCATTTTTACTTACTTTTCTTACCCCTCTCCAATGTTAACGCTAACGGTGCTTAGTGGTTGATAACTTTAGCTATTTACTAGCCATCAACCCTTAGCAACGAAGAGACGAATGGAAAAGACAGAGAGAGACACAACTATTCTTAGAATTCAATGGAAAGGGGAGGGCGAGAGAATCAGCAGAGTGTGATGATGCCATCACTGATGAAGAGATGTTTAAGTGACAGGTACATTTCCCCACAGTCTTTCCCCAAGTTTCATAAGCTGTGTGTTGTTGGTATTGTTTATTTTCACATGGCCTTTACTCTGAGGAGGTAATTTGGACACACACTGCTGTTCAAAAGTTTGGGGTCGGTCAGATTTGTAATATTTTTAAAAGAAGTCTCTTCTGCTCACCAAGGCTGCATTTATTTGATTAAAAATACAAAACAAACCCAGTAATATTGTGAAATATTATTTCAATGTAAAACAGCTGTTTTCTATGTGAATATATAGTAAAGTGTAATTTATTCCTGTGATCAAAGCTGAATTTTCAGCATCATTACTCCAGTCTTCAGTGTCACATGATCCTTCAGAAATCATTCTAATATGATTATTTGATGCTCAAGAAACATTTATGATTATTATCACAGTTTTCAAACAGTTGTGCTGCTTCATATTTTTGTGCAAACCGTGATTCATTTTTTTCAGGATTCTTTGAAAGTTCAAGAGAAAAGCATTTAATTAAAAAATAAATATTTTGCATTATTATAAATGTCTTTACTGTCACTTTTGATCAATTTAATGTGTCCTTTCGGAAGAAAAAAAATCTCAAAATCGTATTGACCCCAAACTTTTGAACGGTAGTGTAGTTGATGTGGTGTGGTGTTGTGGGGCTTTTGAAGATCCCCACTTCCATTTCTCCCACAGGCAGACACCATGAAAACAAAGGCTTGTTTATGCAGGCTTAACTGACTGCTCTGATCGCTGAGGGATTAGGTATTCTTCGGGATTATTTTTACCTTGGATGACTTCCTGTTTGAGGTTGTGCCTCACAATCCTATTGAAGTCTGTTTATTTTAATTCGCTGCTCACAGCTCTGCAGGTCTCTCAGCCCAGCTTGTTGAATAAAGGCCTCAGAGTTTTAATCTTGCATGTAGCTCACGATGGTTGCAAGGTGCAGAACACATTTCAAAAACCACTATAATATCTCTATCCAATGTTTATAGATTGTTTGTGGGTTTAAGCATATGTTTGCGAGTGAGAAAGAGCCAGCAAGTGAAAATGGGGAGCAGTGCCTGGAGGGAGAGACTTGTGTCTACTGCTCTCTACTCGGGCAGAATTTAAATCAGCTCGGCCCCACCCTATCATCTTACACATTCTCTTTGAAGAGCTGTTCAGTGCCTGCGTGCTACACTAACATGTAGTAACAGCTCATCTGTAAGAGAAATAAAGAGACCTGAAGATCAGAATAAGATCTTTTTAATGCACACATCTGTCTGTATGATTATGTTGTTAAAAGAGAGTACATTTGCATTTATTTACTACTTTATTGTTAAATAGTCAGTGGATCATTTTGATAGGATAGGTCCCTGATGCCTTTCAAACATCTGTGATTTCCCCCTTCATTCAGCACTTGTCCTCTGTGCTAGACAGTAAAGAATCACTTGATCCCATGCTGTCCAGTTATTATGACCATGTTGACACATTGACCCCACATATTGTTTCACTGTTTTTACTTCAAATGCAGCTTTGGTGAACATAGGAGACTTCTTTGAAAACACAAAAAAATTTACCAACCCCAAACTTTTGAGTTGTGTATATTCTGTAAAAGAAAGGTTTTTGGTCCATTATTTGGTCCAGCTGATCAAACTTGTACTTTTGTTTACTTTAATTTTCTGTGTGGTTCTAAAGATACCGTTTTCCCATATTCAAAAGCATGTTTTCAGTGTGACCAGGAAGTAAAATAATGTCATGTCACTATACTTTTATGTCATGATTATCTCATTATCTATTAATGTAATGATTATATTATGTAATTTATCATTATTTTATGTAATGATTATAGATTATCTATTATTTCAAACTCTTGGAACATGGCATTATAACGGCTTTATATTGAGCACACATCATCTGTGTTTCTGTTGCTTTGCAGCAAGATGTGGAGAAGCTTACAGACATTGAAAAACTCTACCTCTATCTCAAATTGCCTTCTGGACCAAGCAGTGGCATTGAGAAAAAGTGAGTGATCTTATGGGTTCTACTAAACTACATCCAGGCAAAATCAAATACAAAATGAGGGCAATGGAACTTTTCACTAATGCTTTTATCATCTTTTTCCATATTATGTTTTGCAAATGGTAGGAGAAAAACATCAGCAAAATAGTATCTGTGGCTAGCAACCATTCTTTAGTTCTAATTGTATTGTTGAATTATTTTCTATTAGTGAGCAGAGTGCCATGTCATCAAGTCGTTCCCAGCAGTTGCACGCATTTAGCTGGATCCGGAACCACCTTGAGGAGCACCCTGAAACATCACTGCCTAAACAAGAAGTCTATGATGAGTACAAGTAAGCCAGGAATCCTGGGCCATCTTGCTTTATACATAAACATTTCAGCCAGAGTTGGTTCCTAGTTGGTTGAGGTTTAAGTGTAAGGAGAATGTACTTTTGTATTGTATGTACAAAACTGTAAATACATTGCACAGAGCTTGATATGCTTTTGTTTTATTCTCTGTGAATGGTCTCTGTGCAAATTTTAATTGATTTATTTTACATGTGTACTTCTCAAGGAGTTACTGTGATAGCCTGGGCTATCACGCTCTCAGTGCTGCAGACTTTGGAAAGATCATGAAGAACGTCTTTCCCACCATGAAAGCACGGCGACTTGGCATGCGAGGCAAATCCAAATATCCTTCAATGGAACTTTTTGTAACAATCCCATCCTCCCTTTTCCCAGTCCCCCAAAGCAGACACACATACACGTTCCTGTCCCTGAACTCTGTGTACTAAAGCATCTGTTGCTGTAATTCATGTAGCTGCTAAATATAGATCAGAAAACGAATCAAAATAAACTTAAGAGTCCTTGAACAGTTCTGCTGTATAGGAAACCTGTTTACTATCGGCTGCCAAATGCTAATCTTCAAAAGACATTCAGCAAAGTGTCCATTCATTTCTGTACAGCCTTGTTTTACAGTGGATATCATTTCTCTTTTGTGCTCTGTTAGGAAGTACAGGCTATAGTATTACTACTTTATAACTTAATTTTGAAATGGAAAAAGAAAAAAATCAAATTTATAGAAAAAGTCAAATTTGACTTTGTTCTTGATTTTATTTTGAGGTTTTTAATAGGTGATATGAATCTAAATTAATCTTTTTATTTTAGTGTTTTGTTAAAAGATACCGTAATAGTAAGCGACATAACAACAACATGTCTTTAGCTGTTACGTCAAATCTCAGAAATTATTATGTTGTCTAACTGTGGTCATTGTTTTTTTGGTGTTAGCGGGTAAGGCAGGATTGAAAGTGCATTCGTGAGCATGAATATTATTTTTAATTTCAGACTGGTGCGTCACTGAAATAAACCATGCTTGTTGTTGACGGTTGCTACTGCAACGGAAATCCAATCCTCACCAACTCTAATGCCCAAGAAAGCAAAGCTTTCATTCCAGTAAAGGACATCTTGTATTTTCTTATGCACGAGAATTGAATCTAAGCTTTTTGGTGATTGATTTTTCCAAACAATACTGTAGTTGCCATATCTTTAAGGTTTTTGATGGTCATGTTTGATGTAATAATACACCGTGTACATCTAGGAACAAAAACTGGAAAATATATCAGCTTTCATTCTAAGCTGTGTGACATGTTCTTTAAAGGTACAATTAGAGTTCATAAGATCGAAAACCCTCCGTAGACCTACATACTGTCTCTTTTCTTACCCAAACGTTTCATACAGAAGAGTGTAGATGCATTAACAGTCAAGTACTGTGATGTTGTACTTTTTGTTTGGTGTGAAAGCTCTACGATTAGTCTGTGACCACTACTCTGCCCCACATGGGCTGTGTTGGCCTCACTAGTGATTTTTTTAAATATATTGTCATAGATTAAACAAAATTTATTTAGATTAAATTCCAGTGTTGACAAACATTTATCAATTAACAAATCATTTATCTTCAGTATGTTATTTGCTTCACACCAAAGTGGTTTAATACCTTTTTTGATACGTGGAAATCCAAGCACCTTTTCTTGGTATAATGGACCGATATATTTCCTTGACTTCTGTGAACATATTGCTATAGTGGACTTAGGAAGAAGGCTTGTGTACACATGCCATCTCTTCCCAACCTAGATCTTCACAAATCAGGTGATGGGGTGAGTTACTACTCTCTCTCTTTTTTTGTCATTTATTTATTTCTTTACTCATCTTTTCTTGTCTTATCTCTGATTCGCTGCAATTTTATCACTCTTACCATTATAATAATATTAAACATCTTTCAAATACCTAAAAATTGCATGTGTGAAAGCCTAGAAATTTTGTGCTGATTTTTCATTGTCAGTGTGAAGTGTTTGAAGCTACTGGTCAACTGTCAAGTGCAGAAGATGAGGTGCGCATTGCCGCATGTGGGTTGGTGTGCGAGTGGGCACAGAAAGTGCTGAGTCGGCAGTTTGACAGTGTTGACGATCTGGCTCGGTTTCTTTTGAACAGCCACTACATTGGAACTAAGTCTGTGGCTGCTCTTACTGTGATGACCGGTTCCCCCTCAGGTACAGTTATCTTGTTTTTGAAAAAAACAGCCCAGCACTTCACTCCATGTACCTACACTTGTAAATGTCTCCACCTTGTGGCTAGTAAACACAAGACAAACCTAAAAATAAGTGCATATGTTTCTTGGAAAATTTAATTTAATTTATTTTTTAATGTCGCCATAATTCTACAACTGATTCTCTTTTTTCCCACAGGAGCAAAGATGTCCATTCAGTCATCTGCATTCGCTCCCACAGCCGATGCACACTCATTCCAGCCTCAGGTTAAAACCCTGGTCTCACCCTCAGTAGATGCCAAACAGCAGCTACAAAGGAAGATACAGAAGAAGCAGCAGGAACAGAAACTACATTCTCCACTCCCTGGTGAAGCTCAGGCCAGGAGGGTAGATGGGGGCATAACTCCCGGGGCAGGGACAGGCATACCTTGTGGAAGTCCTGCTCTTCTTTCGCCTCAACCTATTGGGATTGTGGTTGCAGCTGTTTCCAGCCCCATCACGGTAAACTATGATTTTTGCACAAAATTAAAAAAATATAAAAAAAATTCACATTTGAATTTATTTTATAGTATTTTTATAAATAATTTAATATTAACACCTATTTATCTAATATTTATTTAACTAATGTTTCTCTTTTTTCCTTTTTATATTTCATGCAGGTTCAGAGGAGTAAGCAGTTAACGTCTCCTAGCCCTCTTCCTATGGCAGTTGCTGACAGCAAAGTTCTTCCTGTAAACTTTCAAGTGGTTACCCAGTCAGTGCAGCCTGGTAAGCAGTGCCCCAAGACGCCTCATAACATCCCAGCTAGTCCGGTAAGCGACCGGTCAGCCCGACAAAGGTATGCCCAAATCCTGCCCAAACCATCTGCCTCAAGTGGCATCACCCTGCGCTCGCCAACCCTGCTTATCACCAACAGCCCCATCAAGACAGTAATGCCGACGCCGCACGTCAGTTCAGTCAATGTTGTCAAAATGACGACCATATCTCTGGGCTCTAATGGCAGTGGTACCAACACACCAGCAGATACCCCTACCAGCAACAAAGTCAGACCTTCATCTGCTGGAGTTGCCAGCCTCAGTGATGATCCACAGCCAGTTACACGTGTTCGCAGTGGGTCTATAGCTGCAATGTCATCTGTTTTTGCAAGATCCGGACGTTCAACCACAATGCCTGTCATCGACACTAAAACAAATATCGAAGCCATAATTGGAGGTGGTCAAGAGCAGGGTGGCACTAGTAGGCTGGCAACCACTTCAGACTCCTGTGGTGTACAACGGTCAGGAATTCTTAAACCCAGAGCGACTAGCGTACCTACTCCTCTTGACAAGGGCTCTCTGGGATTGTACATAGGGACCAAATGCAATGGGAGGAAACTCCTTAGTGCCAATACTCTGGCTGCTGGCAGTAATAATACATTTAACACTAATGAAAGCACTTTGTACCAGAACACAAGCAGCACTCAGTCAATTAGCAGTAATGCAGTTGTGACGTCACCAAAAGATGTAGTGTTGGCATCCAAGAGCCCTCACAAGAGACCTGGCTTATGCATTGATTTGAGTCCAACACCAGTTAAAAAAGCCCACATCTCTGTGCTATCAGCCAGTGGATCCGATGAACAGAAGTCTGAAATAATGATGAAGGAATTTCCAAGATCATGTACTCCAATCAGGCCAGAAAGTGCACCTCTTAAAGCCATAGGCAAAGCTACAGCAGCTCCGGTCAGGAATACTGGCTTCCAGACAATTCGCAGGCCACAAAGCACCTCCCAAGGAAGATGGGAAGGAGCTTCATCAGTTGCAGATTATAGAGTTCCTATCCCCTCTACATCAAGTCAGGATTTATCAGTAGGGAACACCATGTTTCAGACTGTTAGCAGGCCGCGAAGTATCTCCCAAGGGAGATGGGAAGGATCTTCAACAGGAATTGAAGGTAGAGCTGAGGTCACCCGTACTGTTAGTGCTCCAGGTCAAGCATTGCTACAACAACGGACAAAAAACTCACAGAATTTGCTTATAGATCAATCCGACGACTCCTCAGTATATGAACTGAAGAGTGTGTTTTGGGATAGTGAGCCACAGGATGGCACTCAACAACATCAAGAAGTCTATGGTCCGCAAATGGTGTCTGAGCCAAAGCAAATGTCCACCCCAGTGATGAAGCATCTTCCTCCGATTGCTCAACCCTCTCCTGCCAACCAACAGGCTCAGATGATTGACTATGGAACTCAGGCCAACGTTGGCTACTACGCCTTTAATGATGATGACATGACCCAGGATAGCATTGTTGAGGAACTTGTACAAATGGAAGAGCAGATGAAAATTAACAATAGCATACAAAGCTTCAGCAACTGTGTGGATATTTCACTGCAAGGCCAGCATCAAACCATGCAGACTACCATAATGTCTACTTTCCAGACTAACACCCTGTACTACAGCTCTGCTCATAGCAGCAGCACCCCAATCCAAACACCTACTCCGACACCTACTCCCACTTCGGAGATAATGGGAAACAGCCAGGGATTGATGCAGGAAAGCCCCTGTTTGCGCCTAGCCCCCACCACTCCGGTCGACAGTGCTCTTGGAAGTAGTCGACAAACTCCTATTGGCACGCCACACTCCAACTGCAGCAGTAGTGTCCCACCCAGCCCAGTGGAAAGCAGGAACCCTTTTGCATTTACTCCGATTAACTCAAGCATCACTGGATACCACGACGGAATTACTGTCTCCTCGAGCCCTGTCAAGCCCATGCAAAGACCAATGGCAACGCATCCAGATAAGACTAAACTGGAGTGGATGAACAGTGGGTACAATAACAGTGGTGGGAACTCTAACAATTGCATTAGCATTCTGCCCAGCTACCAAGACCTGGTAGATGACCACTTTCGAAAGCCTCACGCCTTTGCCATCCCGGGCCAGACCTGTCAACCGCAAAGCAGACATCATGACACGAATATCAGCCGCTTGACACCCATTTCACCTGTCCAGCAGCAAGTGGCAAGCATGGCTAGCCTCAACAAGAAAGAGGGTTTTGCTGTCCCAGCACCCCTTGACAACAAAGCCAGCACCACCTCAGGGTCTGGAACATTTCGTTGCCGCAGCGTTAGCCCGGCAGTCAGGCAGCGCAACTTGAGTGGGACTCAAGCTCCCAATGTTCCTCACTCTGTGGTCTCTCCTTTCAACTCACCTGTAACACCTGAAGTGCTAAACATCTTTTCTAACTTTGACCCTGATATAAGTGTCAGCAGCATGGCACAGAGGAGTCAGTCCGTTCCAGTCACCGTGATGATGCAGTCTGAGGTTCTACCCATGCAGTCAGGCCAGCAGATTAATACCAAAAATATCACCAATGTCCTCATCAGCAAAATGGATGTCGATGGAGATGACTCTGTACGTGGCCTCGGAATCAACAACATGCCGTCCAACTACACTGCCCGCATGAATCTCACCCAGATTCTGGAGACCACCACAGTGCCCAGCTGTCCTGGTAGTGCCAGCCACCAAGCTCTGATCTCACCTTGTTCATCAGCCTTTGAGTCCCAAAAGCCTGGTTACCTCATGAAAAATGCCAGGGAGGAGTCGATGAGTTTCTCTGTAGACGAAAGCCAAGCACAATCAGCCTCAGGGGAGCACCAGCCGTCACAACAGCAACAGCACTTAGGCAGACGGCAGCTCCTTGGGCAGGAACAGCAGAGTCAGGCCATGCTGTTGCCTCTACAGCAAAACCTCCAACAACATCAGCACCAGCAACCATTGGATTTAGACCGAACTGTTAAAGATCTTTTAAATGAGGAAAGCTTGAATGCTATCTCACAGCTTGTGGGTCAAGGATCAAAGCTCAGTGCTGGGGGTTCAGAGTTTCCCAGCGATATGCGACTAACCTCTGAGCTCACCGGTGGCATAAATGACTTAAATACATTGGACACCAACCTTCTTTTTGACCCTAGTCAACAGCCAGGACAATATGAAGACGCAACACTGGAGGAACTGAAGAATGACCCACTTTTTCAACAGATTTGCAGCGAGACTGTGAATTCTGCTGGCTTTGACTGGTTGGAGAGTAAAGACCAGGCAACAGTGGAAATGTTGGGTTAATTTGTGCTTTTGTGTTGTTTTTATATTTGTATAGGTTTCTATATATGCATTTTTGAAATCTCATTGATGTATGTATTAACTCATTGTTGTGCACCACCTACTACAGTAAGCCCCTGGACATCGTGATACAGGTCCATATTGAAGTGCCAGGCTGAACAGAAATGATTGCGCTTTCAAAATTGTTGGGTTTTTGTCTCAATGGTTAATGCAACACAGTCTAACCGGGGAGGGCTGTCACATTTTTTCTCCTCTTTCCCACCAGTTTTGTAAAGAAAAACCACGTAAGAGCTTTACATAAGGAGTCATCAGAAAGCTTTTTTATGCCTCAATGCTGTTTTGTGCATTAATTTACACAACTTTTTTATAATCCTTTGAACATTTTGCAGTCAAAGGGCATTGTATTGAAAATTGGAAAATAAGAATTTCCTTTTAACCCTTTATCTTAAAGAAAGATATTTGTATTTTGAGGTTACACCAGATGTATGGGGTACTTTACCTCACCTAATTAGCCTTTTTTCACTGTTAAGAAAATCGGTGCTTCCATTTGCTGTAAACCTAAACCAAGTTACAACTTTTAACATATTAATGTAACATCTGTATTGTCCTTCAGTAAACAAAGAATAAGGGAAGATCGCATCAGCTTTGTTAAGCTTTCAGGTGATGCTTAATATTGAAATATTTCAACTTATACTAGCAGCAGCTGTTCAAAAAGTAATAAATTATTGGCTCACATTACAAATTCTATTTGTGTGCAATAGGATAAGTGATATTTGCAGCTTCATTCTTATTGCCACTGTCAATTGGGATGTATGCAGCTACTTGCTACTTTTTTTTTTTACGTTAGATGGCTGGTGATTAATGTTCAAAGTGAATAAATGAGAGTGCACTTTTGCTATTTAATGTTATACAGGTATATGCTAATATTTAACTAAATGGAAATCTATGAAAGACTTTTTTTTTTTCTTTTTTTTTTTTTTTTTGCAAAATGCTGTCCTGAGCTGCATCTCAGGTTTCCCCACAGTCTCTAGATTTAAAGAGATCATTAAGATTTTATCCCACAGAACAGGCTGGGATTTTTTTTATACAGAATCATTGAATAATAATGGCACTGGTTGTTGCACTAGCTGGCACCTTTATATTGCATTTGCAATTTGAATATGGCTGAGAAAAGGTCTCATTTTAAATGGAAGAATTAGAAGGACAAATGGGGGAGGGTTAATAGTAACTGGTGAAACCAAAATGCCAAAGTGGATTATAGTTGTGGAAAAAAAAATATAGGACAGTTGTCAAAACTATCTCAAATGTTTGTTTTATTGTCAACTATGCATTAATGAGGCTAAGAAAAAGTTGATTAGCCACGTTTTGACTTCATATGAATTTCCTCCCCAAATGATCCTTGTCATTTAGCAGTTTGCATAAATGATATTCATTGACGTATATATGCTCTCATGCACATGCCTCGTTTTGGCATTTTCAATGACTGTTTTCTACTTGAGCGCTTCATTCAGGAACTTATTTATAACATGCACTATTAAAGAGCCTTTACCCCTTAATCAAAAGATCGTACCAGCTGTAAAAACATCAGGAAACTGAAATTACCCAGATACCCACATTACTAATAAACAAACTCAGTGCTAATTTCAAAGCTGGAATGAAGACATTTAATTAAAATGGCCATTACTGTACCATACTGTATTGACGCACTTGATTAGTAGACTGCTTTCAGAATATCAGAGCTTACACTTTGTTTCTGAATGTGGTAGTTATTAAAGTCCATCTTAGCCTTACTTCCATACCAAAGACAAGTTTTGGAGTTGCTGAGAAAAATGTTGAAGTAATTCTACCTTTTTAATATCACCACTTTCAAATTTAATTATTACCCCAGCTTTTAAGGTGCATGTTTTAAAATGAATTTGTGGAAATATCACCCAGGTTGAAATGGGGCCAAGATTGTGGGCTTGAAAAGGGAATTTGTTTTTGTGAATACATAGTGGCATTTGCATAAGACCACTGTAGCACTTGAATTTTATTTACTGATCATGTCAGACTTTGTACTTCTGGTAATTGTAGCCGGACGATTCTAATGGGATGAAGAATGTGGACTATTGAACTTCTGTTTGTGACGCGCTATAAATAAGCTCCATTTATAAAAGGGAAAAAATTGACAATGGTATTACCAGTTTGACTAACATTCATATTGATAATAGTGATCAATGGTCCTTGACAGTTTTTTGTTTTGTTTTTAATTGTTACAATTAATAGTTTACACAACTAGACATCTCTTGTATAGATATAGATGTGTGAGTTTTAATTTTCAAGCATTGTTTTCTATTTATTATTAATTGGTTTCCAGGGTTTTTTAATTTTTAATTTATTTTATTTTTTTTGTCTTTTTTTTGCAGAAGAGTGCTTTTGTGTGGGAATATAGCATGGATTTTAAAATATGTATTGTGGTTTTATATTACAAGATTGCATATCTTTTTCTTTTTTTGATAAACAGGGATCTAGCAGTTGACACTGGAAATGTAACGACTGGAAATTTGCAAAGTTCTAGTGGTTCCTTTTAATGCACTAATTTCTTCAATGAGCTTCTTTGAGAATTTCAGTGCAATACATGAAGCCTCAGTAGACTGTTTTGGAAAAAAGATTCAAGTACAAAAAGAGTCCTATGAGGATCTTGGTGAGAAGTACTTAAATGTAAATAAGTGAAAGCAATTAAAATGTTTAATTAAATAATTTGAACGTTTAATAATCGAACGTTCATTACATTATCAAAATCGTAAATATGCATTTGTTCAGAATCACTGTACATAATGTCATGACTCTTTATAGTAACATAAGTATTTCTGTTCAACAGAAGAAAGTTCACTCGTTGAATTGTTTTGAAATAACTCAGACAATGACTGGTGTTAATTTTTTTTACATTTTATTTTAAGTCTTCATGTACTATTTCCTTCCGCTTAAAGTCTGTATGTGAACATTTGTTTTTGAACAAGCAGTACTATTTCTACTTTAATGAAGAGGGAGGCCAGAATTGTGACTGTATTATTCACTGACCTGGTAAAACTTCCCCGTGTCTTTCTTTCTTACCTTTGCTATTCCTTATGCTGTTATTGTTTATGTACAGACTCTTTATGGTAGTTTGATCAATTTAAGACATTTCTGCAAGATTTTCTTCATTCTTTTGTATTAAAAGTGCTTACTGATGTTGAGATTTTTTTTAAGTGGTTTTACAAACCAATAAACATTTTGTAAAGTATTGCAAATATTCTGTTCTGTCTGTAGATGAAGTTACTTATATCTAAAACTATTCCAGGCAATCTTAAAGGCCTGGTTCGCTTGTGAAAGTTTTTAACAAAAAAAAAGTTTTTAACAAAATCTTTAAATTATTCTTTGTAAAGAATACCAACATTTGTCCTGGTCATAAGTCAAAAACAAACAAACATACAAGTCCTGACAGCCTTAATTGTAAACCAGATCAAGCTGTAGGTTATTTTGAGCATGGTGATCAGATCAACTAGGTCTTTTTTTTTTACAGTCTATGGTCTTCACAAGGTGGTCTATGAACTCTAACCAGGGGTGAGTTTCCCAAAAGTATCGTTACTTGACTATGGTCGCAAGTGCCGCTGAATTGTGTTGTAGGCTAACGTCGGCTGAGAAACGCACCCCAGGTTGACCTTGGCCATGTAAAACCAATCCATTGAAATTTATGAGAATTATTTAACACATACTGACATACATACATGAATATATGGGAAAATAATATTTATAGAAGCGCTGTGTGTTTCAAAGGGAGAAACTGAGAGATTATCCTTTGGCTGGTGATGAATCATTTGCTTTGCATGAAATTTGAACTCTACAAACAAACTCATCACAAATAAAACATTATCTGGCCAGCAGATGGAGCCATAACACATTGTTTTACAATTCAGTACGCTGTACCTGCTCACAATGAATACTTTTGCCATAAATTAACATGTGAGGTTGTCAAGAAACATAGCTATTATTGCTTCTGTAATTGTGTGAAGTGACATCATACATACATGTGAGCTGCTGAGCTCATATCAGTCCTTGTATTTTATTAAGAACTGCATACTACTCGTAATACTTTTACCATATCTTTCTATGGCATAAATAGTAGAGTACTAGTATGTGTTTCCGAACTCAGCATTGAAGTTCATTCGGCCTGTTTCCTGATGACGTCACTGCTCTGCTCTTTAATTTGACTACAGCCCGAGTTTCACTTCAGTGTTGACAGTGGCGCGTGGTGGGTCAGTCGCTTTTCTTCTTTATATGACTTGTTATAACAAACAGCAATCTGCGGTGGAAAGCGAGTTTAACTTTTAGACTTTGTGACCACGGATGAACCATGGCTACAATAACGTGTCGAGTGCAATATCTGGAGGATTCAGACCCATTTGTGTGCACAAATTTCCCCGAGCCCCGCAGACCTCCGCAGTATGACTTGAACGAGCATTTGCCGTTGAACGAACAGATCGCCGGTGTTCACAAACTGCTCGAAGCGCCTTTGAAGGTCAGTGAACCTCATTTGCCTCATAAAGGGGTGCTGCTGCTTACCTGCGCCGAATGCCTGATAAGTGTCAGCGTTTAAAGTTGACTATTTTAGGCATTAAAGCTCTGTGTAACGCCAAACTAATGTAATGTGGCTAATGTTTGTATTCATAATCACTTGGAAAGGGCTCGGTTCATTATATGAATGAATAGTCCATAGATCAACCTCCTGGTACTGTGTGAGAGTTTATGGTGTAATAGTGGGAGGAGGGTCGGAGTGCACACATCTGAGTGCTTTTGAGGAAAAATGGTGTTCGTCAACATTAGGTCAAACTAAATATGATTTTTACTTTTATATAAATTTTCCTGAAAGTTTGCTTCTTTTACTGTTATCATAATTTAAGATGTTGTCCTCATATCAGGGTTGCGATAAAGAAGAAAAAGAAGAAAAAGTCGTGGACACCAAAGTGTTCTGAATTAATTCATAGAATATGCCCATATAGTAGTACAACGTTTCAATGGTCATTAAATTGTAGATGTCCTCATTTAAGGACATTTTTAGGTTAGGTGACTCGTCATTCACCTGCCTTATTCAAGATACTGGATCAACTTTTTAACCACTGCTAGGAAAGGAGAACAGTGGCAATGTGTATTGTTAAAATAGTGTACAAAATAGATCCATGCTGATCCAATGCACATTAAACCACTTCACAGAGATCTTTGTTTCCAAGTGTGTTTGTATCAGGGGCATTTCTTTCGAGGAGGCAAGGGAGGCAGTCTCTCCTCAAAAAAACTGGATGAGAAAAGAATCGGTAGCCTATTACAAATAAAACAATGCAAATATTACAGAATGTGACTTTAAAAAGTGTAAAAGTTACTCGTTTTTTCTAAAGTAACACTGTCCAGGACACCACGTCTCTCTTGCCTCCCCTGAGCTCATTGACTTTTAACAAACCCCCCTTAAAGTGTGCGGTGGGTTTAGTGGGGGGTAATTGAGAATGAATGGGGGAAAGTGGCGTAAGAGGAGGCAATGCCTCCATCGCGCTGTGATTGGAAATAATCGGTTATGATTGGTAAATCCCACCTCTTGTATTCGTGCTCATTCACAAATCGGCCTTAATGAAGATGATGGCATTAATGGGAAGACATAAAGTATACAAAAAAAAACAAGTATACAATTCAGCCACTTAGATGTTAGATAGAAATGGCCTGAACACATGATGAGTTAGTGAATGTAAGTAACTCTTTGAGAGAGTCTCCAATTCTTGAGCTCCAGAAATGCCTGCAGCTAGAAAGTGAGTTGATGCTTGCGGAAAGGGTGGGATCTGTAAACAGAAGATAAGCTCAGCTCCTCAATCAACCCATTATTACAGCACAGCTTCAGATGTGACTCTGCATCAAACACTGCCATATGAGAATAATAACCTCTCTTTTGCAGTAGCTGACTGATAATGATGGCTGATTATTGTGAATCAGTGCATTTTCATACGCTTATAATGTGAATGTGTTTCCAGGGTTACATGTTTGAGATTGGATTTTATTTTGTATTTTTGGTGTAGTTTGTATCTTGTCGGATCAAAATATGTGAAAAAGGACTCATCTCCCAGTTGCACATTCAAAAAGCATGAGTCTTATATGAAGCAGCCATCTGTGTTCGTGTTGTGTCATGAAACCATGTTAGGCAGTGATGTTCCTCTGTCTCTCTCTCAGTTAGAGGAGTGTGCACTGCAACTGGCTTCTAATGGCAACTATCTGGATCTGGATTCATCACTTGCTGAACAGAGAGATGATCTGGAGCAGCTCTATGAAGATGTGGAGTAAGAATGACTTTATATTTTGCCATCCAATCATCTTTCTCTCTTACTTTTTCTCTCTTGCTTAGTTTGACTTTTCCCAGAGATGGAAACTTGCATATAAAACAAAAAAAATAAATTAAAATAAAAAATAACCTGAGACTTAACTTGCCTGACTTGCCTTCAACTTCAACTTCAAAATAGAGACTTGTGAAGCAGTCTTTTTTTCTGCAAAAACATTTTCTCAAAATATTGTTTAGATAAAAGGGAGCATGTCATTCACTCACATGTAAATGTCATGAAATGTCATGAAAACGAAAATAAATGTCCAATAGTAGCATTTACAGAAAGAAAGAAAAGTTGAACATTTTTTGCTGACTTATGGATAAATTGTTCATTTTAAAATAATAATGAAAAAACTCATATGTTGTTTCAGGGAGGAATTTAAAGGGGCATTCGGCAACTATTTCAACTTAATAAAACCGTTTAGAAATCATTTGGATGGTTTAATAACCTGTTCTGGTGAGAATGGTGACTTTCCCCGCTCCCTCCCAGCGTTCCCAGGCGGAAAACCAACCTTGCAACATGAGGACTAACGTCCTGGTAAGTTGGAAATAGGAAGTCTCGTGAGAAGCGAGAACGAGCGAGAAACACCGACTGCTTTACGGCAATTCGACATAAACACACACGCCGCCCTCAATGTGTATGATGGATTACCCACCTCGGTAGACATACTCCACACGATAAAGTTGGCCGGCTCTGATAATAACAAATGCACATGAGCAGCGGTAGAAAGGGGGAGGAGGGGCTGCAAGTGAGTTTTTTTACGACATTGTTGTGAAATATACGCCCCACAGCTGTAGGGGGAGCTCGTTGACAAAACATGCGACAACAAAAGTGAAAATCAGCGAAGAAATAGCTAGAGTTGCCGAATGCCCCTTTAATTATAATCAAGGAAATACTTGGGCGGGGAGGGGGAGTATTGTTCAGCAACAGAGTTTATAAAACTAACTTGCAAAATAACGAAAGGTATGAGTCTTGACTCTCTCAAATCTTAGTCTTTTGTCACAAATCTAAGCCTAGACTTGACTTGGACTTGAAAGACTTTAGACATGGCTTAGACTGCATCAGAGACTTAAACATGTTTTCCTCCTTTTCACCCTTCTTATAGTTTTAATGAATAGGAAATACAGCATAAAATTCCTTAAAAGTGAAGGAATATTTCCATTCTTGGGTCAGTCAGAGTTCTTAGTCACATTCAAGAACCAAATTTGGGAGAATCGTTCATAACGTGAATGTTACTTACTCGCACACAGATATTCTTAGTGAGGCCAGAGGGACAACATTAGTCAGAGACGCTGGGAACGTGGCTACATAATGATAGAGCGTTTAGAAGAGAGGGTGGATAAGAAAAGCTAGCAACACTCCACTGATTAACCTATTTTTTTGGGATGTGCAACAATTCAAAGGTTAATCCAATTTTGACCCCTGGGGACTCTATATCATGGATGCGTTTATCAGCATTAGCTTTCAAATTCAAAAAGGGATGTTTTCAGCACTGCCCTCTCTAATGCTATATTTAGTCGTCTTTTTATTACATGGTGGTGTGATTAGACTATAATCATGACATTGCATTCTCAAGTATCTTGATGGTCATGTCCTGTAGAACATTTGTATGTTGGCTTTGAAGATCTGATATTAAAGCTTTAATTTTTGAGATTCTAAATGAATGCTTAATAACATGGTCCATAGAATAAGTTAGAAACTTGTCTATTTGTGAAGGTATACAGCTGCTAAAATTCACACCCTTTGGGATACATGACTTAAGAAAGAGAATGGGTTTCAGCCAACACACTCATGGCTGTTCGTAACTGTGTTTTACGTTTTGGCGAATTTGTAGCTAATTCATACAGTGTAATTTGCCAGTTTCTGTACATTCTGTTTACGCCCCAATGACGGTTAGGTTTAGTGGTGGACCTTCATGCTTGCTTTCTTTCAAAAATCACATTGTACATATTTGCTCTACAAAATCACCACCTTGTAAAATACTTACAGCACAAAAGTGTACTTTCAGTCCAGATCTAATTTAGTCTGTGCGTGAGAAAGGGGCATTCAGTTTATTTTGTTTCATACTAATTAGACTTGTTTAGCTCCCAAGATTCATTTACATTTTCCTTCAGCTGATTCAGGAGATTGATTGAAATTCAGTTTTTAGTTCATACAACTGCATCCAATTCACTATCTTTAATTCTTCTGAGGTGAATTAGAGGTTGTTTTATATAAATAAGCAGTGTGCACTGCTGTAATTTGTGAGTAACAGCGACACTGATTCACTTTCTTCTCTTGCTCCCTTTCTACCTCCGGCTCGGTCTTTGTCTCTAGTGTTGGTGAAATGCTCAACTTTCCTCAGCTAAAGGACAGATTGTTCAGTTTGTAGTTTGTTTTTGTATATTTTTAATCCAAGCTTATTTCAGTATTAGACGTAAAACATTATTTTAGCCTGCCATTGTTAAGGATGTGCGTCTGGCAGAACAAAGTAAAATCAAGAACATTTCTATGATGTTTGTAGGTCTCAGTCTCTACACATCCATCCATTTGTTCCTCTGACCGGATGGAACCGAATTGAAACAACGCTGCTGATTCTGTTATAGTCAGGAAATGCACTGATAACTCTATTCTCTCTGTGTTTGTGTTTAGTCTTTGACAGTATAGCTGAGGAATTCCCTCATTTTGTGTTTTTTGTTCTGAACAATGACTCATTTTACAATGAATTTTCATCTGATAGCAGATAAATGTCTGTTTGATGTCCATAAGATCATAACAACTTTTGAATAAGTATTGGATGTCTCATTAAAGATACGCTTTTCTAACATTGTTAAATGATCATGCTCAAAATGCTGATGAAATAAAATCTACACAGGTGTATGCCGTGTAACAGTTTTTGGGATGTACCATGACAATTAAGAGGGATGGTACTACTGGTTCTGTGACAGTACAGCTTGAAGAAAATAACTAAATAACTTAACTCTCTAGCGTGGTTTACACGTTGATGTTTAAGAAGACCGATTTTAAGTCATTTAATATATAAATAACTGGCTAATTTATAAAGACATTACATATTATTTATTGTTTGGACATATTACAAATGCTTGAATAAATGTGTGTATTGGCTAAACCACAAACAATGGCTGGACTAGAAGCACTAATTTGATATTAATGCTTATTAATTATTCATTTATACTGTTTAAACCGTGCCAAACTCTTATGTAGAACGTCTGTGACCGCCCTGAATGTTAGTTCTTACCTAATTATGACAGGTATCAGTTTCACTAAATCATTTACTAGCGTTGCTTGGTAACACACAGTCATTGGACACACCAAAGGCATGAGTGATTTCACACAGGCAGAGCCAGCATTGCAGTGAGTGTGCTGACCACAGGTTAGACTGGCCGTCTCAGAATACCCTGAATAGAGCAAAAACACTAAACCACAGATCTAGAACTCTGAGTCAGCTCAAACAGAAGTATTGCATAACTTTGGTACTGTAATACTTGGCAGATTTTTTTTTCCAGATTTGTTCAGTCTTGCTAAGGAGAACTAGTTTAAAACTAGTGTTGTATTTCTAAAGAGTAATGTGAAGTAAATGTAAAAGCATGTACACTCCATTCCACTCAAAAGCTTGGGGTCAGTTTTTTGGAAATACATTTTTATTCAGTCATTAAAGACATTATTTTATTTAGTCCTTTTATTCAGCAACGATGCATTACATTGATCAAAAGTGACTGTAAAGACACTTATAATGTTATATATGTAACTTTCTATTCCTCAAAAAATCCTGAAAATAAATTTATTTAAATGTGTCCTTGTTACAGTTTAGTTATACATTTTAAGTAGTTAATAATATTAACATCAACAACATGCTAAATCTGTTAAAATCATGTTACTTTTACTCATTGCCTCTCTTTCTTCTGCCATGGACTTTTTATTCCTACTGACTTGATATTTTTGTCATGTAGAATTAGAATATGCATTGATATAATGGTACCTACTAACTTTTTCAGAGATGCCAAATGTATTGTAGCATTATTATCAACACAATGTCACTAATGTAATAAAAAATATTGATTCTTTGAATAACTATATTAGTTCGGTTTTGTGATGCAAAATATTGCCATACTGTGCAATGTCTTTTTTTTTTCTCTACAGAATGCAAAAGTAAAAGTAGTTGACCATGTTACAGGATGAAAAATATTGCAAAATGCGACTTGCTGAAGGAGGACTAGTAGCTGCTCAATGCAAGAGAAAATGCCATCATTTCTCATTATGAAGTATTTTTAATTGGGTGGTCATATTTTTTCTAAGTGCACAGTGTTTGCATTTGTGGGTGCATGTGTTTAAAGCATTCATGGTGTGTATGTATTTGTAAGCTGGCAGAATTGCAGCCAGAGCTCCTTCAGGTTCACTGAAACTGACAACAGGAAACACGTCATTTGATGCAGCAGCACTTGGAAAATAGAAGACAAAACTGGAGTGTGTGTGACGTGTGTTCATGTTTAAGTGTCTTTGTGACTGGGCGTATGAACCACACAGAACACTGTGCAGAAAACTTAAGACTTGGAGCAGTCCATTTTTAGCCATGAACACCCTTGATGCGTAGTTTCCATGTCTGTTTACTCTCTCTTTCCATACCTTAATCCCTTCTGACCCATATACTCTCTTTCTGACTCTCTGTCTCCAGTCAACCTTCAGTAAAGTGTATGTGTCTGCAACTGGAATAATGACCAATTCAGAATATGTTTTAAATGTACTTTGCTCCATCTGCATTCTTATTCAAGTAGTGAAATAATTCAGGTGAATAGAACTTGCCTAGAATGCTAATGAGAAGCATAAACTGGTCATTATGTGAATGGAAAGTTATTGAGTTTGCTTAATTTTTCTTCTTTCTACAGAAAAGGCAAAAAGCCCATCTTGATTCTCCGTACGCAGCTCTCAGTGCGGGTTCATTCCATCCTAGGTAAGAGTATGTGCACAATAATACGCCTTGATGAACGTGACAGATTATTTGCGCGCTCATTTCAGCGTTTGTATATGTTTTGCTGAGGTGGCAAGTACGTCATCCCTGGCTTTCCACTCTGGCTGTTGGTTTAGTTTGTCTTGGAGAAGGAAAAAATGGGCTACATTCTCCAGAAATGCTGAAATGATATTATCCCTGTTTGGTTTTCCCCTCAGTTGGGATCATTCCAACTATATCCTCAAATTCTTCAATGACACCTTCAGCGAGCTAGCTACTCATTGTTACATGGATCTATTAAAGTAATGAACATAAGAGTGCCACACTTAAAGGGTTAGTTCTCCCAAAAATTATAATTCTGTCATTTAATCACCCTTATGTTGTTCTAAATCCGTACAACAGTTCATCTTTGAAACAAAAATTAAGGTATTTTAATGAAATCTGAGATTTCTATCCGTTAATTGACAGTCTACGTAACTACCACTTTGACGCTTCAAAAAGTTCATAAAGAGATCCTAAAATCCATATGAAGTGAGTGGTTTGGTCCAAATTTTCTCTAGAGACACAATTGCTCTTAGGCTTTTATTCACATATAAACATTCATCAACACACATCGGTTGTGGTAAACAGAAGCTCAAGCAATGTTCACTTGATGTTCGAGAACCAATGAGGTTCATTCCCGTGTTACGTAGCACGTTTAAGCTTCAGCAAGAGCACACTACATGACTTTTGCCCGAGTCAACACTAGATGCCAAATATCAGAGCCAGTCTGGGAGAAGAAATGACATTTTTGCTTCAGACTAGAATGCATTGTTTTCATTTGTCATGCATCTCCTAGAAACATGCTGTGTGTGTGTGTGTGTGTGGGGGGAATGTCTTGAGTATGGTAATGTGTGATTCTCATTAAGTGTATGACAAAGTTGGCAAGTGTATGATGCCTAGTGTTCAGATTTTAAAAGTCGTGTACTTGTATTCCAGCTAACATTACCTTGGCATATGTTGAACAGCACTTGTGCATCTACTCTGAACATTATATACAATGGACATAAATTGTATTTTGTGTGTTAATTTGTTCATGGGGTACAATGGTTTATGATAACAGCAAAGGCAGTCCTCTTATTCTTCGCACTTTCATGTAGTTTTTGGTTTAGTAAAGAGCTTAGGGACGAAACATGGCATATCTGCTCTCATTAAAGACTAACAGGAGCTTGACTCAATTCTGTTAACATCACAGACTGTATTACAAAAAACACCCTCTGAATTCTATCCCATCTGTTTAGTAATCGTGGTAATTTCAATTTCGGAAATAGACAGTAATACAACCTGAAATGTTTCAGTTTCAGTAGTACAGCCCCAGGTGTGTACTGTTAAGTTGGAATCTAATTTCTGATGTCCAGGGTGTATTTAAAGAATTACCATTGTGAGTGTTCCCTCTCCAGTGACGCTTAGAAATTGCAGAATGAATGACCGTCAATCAATGTGACCAAACCAGAACACTCCAGTTATAATCATAACATAGTTATCTGCACCGCATGCGAGTTGGCAAGTTTCATGTGACAGTGAAAACTTTCCTTTGTTCATTTTTTTCATATTTATGTAAGTGATTGTTTTTTGGGGTTTTTTTAGGCAGAAAATATTTTAGGCTATCAAAAAAGCATTTGAGGCTTTAGGCCAGTAGCCATGGCATATAATCACGCCCCTGCTCTTAATTGTCCACTTTCATTAGTATTGTGTGAACAGATCAGGTCAAACATACAACCTGTCTCCCCTCTTTCTGTCTGAATGCATGTCTGTCTTGTCTTGTATGACATTATCCTGATTTATTTTTCTACTGGAGGGATGTGTGTGTGTGTGTGTGTGTGTGTGTGTGTGTGTGTGTGTGTGTTTGAGTGACACAAAGAGAGTAACATACACCTCAAGACAGGACAGACCGGTCCAGCCCTGGGGTTTTTGGGTCACTGTATGGTACACACTACACAACACTCCCAACTGGCTCTGATGGTGTGCTCACTGTGCTGTGTGTTATACATTAATCTGTGGAATTGCTTTTGTGCTCATGCACAATAGATAGATTTAGCAGTTTTACATGATATATTTCTATTTCTAATCTACAACTGTGTTGTAATAATTGAAGTAATGCTGAGTCCTTGCAGCTTGTAATTGTGTTGTCAGGAATGTCATGTGGAATGTTTAGGAAATAGTCACATTGCCTGATTGTTTTGACAGTGTCTCTGCATGAAGTGTTTTTCTTTCCAGATCTGAGATGTTTTTCCGTTCCATGTTATATTGACTGCTTAAATATAAAAATTCAGAAATTCTTTGAGATGTTAAGTTTTTTTTTTTTAAATGACCTTTTAAACTGGGAAAGTTATAATAACATTTGGATCGTTTTAAATCAAAGAGAACTTCATTCCACTCAGTCCAACCACCACAGAGCAGTTGTAGTGTCTGGCATACTTTCAGTTTGATTAATTGAGTCAAACTGTGCTCGCACTTTCACTCATTTGTTACAAACAAGTGGCCAGGCTTCGTTCCAGTGCTCGCTGTGACTGCATGGTCACATGACTTTGGCTCTTGATTTGCTCTGTTAATGCTTTCATTGCCAGCTGGCCCAGCCAATCAGGTAAGAGTAAAAATAGTGGCTGATTTTACTGAGTTCCAGCATTTTAATGAAGCCATTATTATTAGTCATGGCTGTTTTTTATTTTTTCTGTTGGAACTGGAAATGGCTTGTCACTTTTCTAGAACTAGAGAAATGTTTCTTTGTCTTCAAAGTAATGCTTGATCTTTAACAAAACTATGCATACATGGGTCTTTAGGTTGCATGTGCTGCTCCTCCTCCAGTGATGTTTTTGAATGATGATTAGCTGAATCACGGCTTGCTTTTCCACTTTTACATAATCCATTTTTTTTTAAGTGTGAATTGGGCTTTTTTTATCACAGTATGTTTTTCATACTCCTCCTGATCTCCAAGAAGTTCCCTCTTTTTCTGTGTCAGAACACTGTGTTCCTTTCCATTCAGTATCAGATGTGTCCTCTGTTGCTCTCTGGTGCAGACATAATTTATGGAAACAAAATAATCTGTTGAGTTATTTCCCGGGTATCTGAAGGGGTGTGTTAAATATCCATTCAGATTTATAACTCTACAGAGGCTCATCAATATCTAATACGCTCATTGTGGCACAAATAAGCGCTTCTGCTCCTTTATAAAACAGACATAAAGATTGTGGGGGTGGGGAACTAAGACAGCCTTTATCTCCCTCTGTTTTCCTGTTGGTTTAGAAATGAGCTGATGCTGCATCCTGCATTTAATAGTCATGTTTGAATCATGAAATACTTCCCTCTAAAGAGGAATTCAAATGTTTTAAGTGGAAAGAAAGAAATGAATAAATAGCACTTTGTTTTGTGAGAACCTGTGCAATGTAATTAATCATATCCTGTACTCAATCAAGGTTTTTTTTTTGCTGTCTGCTAGTGTTCAAAGCTTTTCTCAGAACCCTCAGCTTGCAGGTCCTTGCCATATATAAACTTTCTGCGACTGGATAAATTAGAATACAAAACGTGATGTACGGCATACAATAATATGATAATGTTTAAAGATGGAAGGGATTCAGTTTTGAGCTGAAGAGTACTGTAATGGTCACATTTACAGTTTCCGCACTTTTGAACAAAAAAAATGTATCTGCATTAGCTTTGGGGTCAGTGGTTCTCAACTTGTTTAAAAAAAAGTAAAGAAAAAAAAAAAAAAAACGGGACAAACTTTTAAGGTGGCCTAAAGATTAATTACAATGATTTAAAATGGGACAAAATGACCATTAAAATTGAGCCAAAACAACAAAAAAATCAAGATATTTCTCATTTTAATTCATCTCAACAATTTTTTTATTTAATTAATTTATTTATTTATTTGAAAAATCGGATTCCCACTGTATTGAAATATCTGGATATTTAAGTGTGATATCTAGACGTTGGAAAGTCATGTAAATTAAGTCTTATAACTCAATGGGCATGTTATATTGATTATATATTTTTTTCAGTCATGCCATGACTGAAAATATTTTATCGAGTAGAAGTTGAGTAAATAGTATTTAAAAAACAATATTATAAATGTATTCTAATTCTTATCAATCATGAAAAAAAATGGAAAAGTCATAGGTCTTATAAAGTCATATAAGTCAAATATAACCTTATTATGTTGCTGTGGATAATGGGGGTAAAAATGAAATAGTCCTTTTTGGATTTCTGTTTTCAGACTAAATATGCAGATATATGTAATACATGCAGTTTGTTTAGTGCTTGGTAAACTGCATGTGTAATATTGAAGCAACGATACATTGCCAAATAATAGATTGTGATGTCCATCCAAATAAAAACAATAATTAGCTTCATTGCTTTACTTTTCATTTAATTCAAATAATTTAGAATAATCACTTTTGATAAAGCTCCTGTATAGCCGTAAGCTCAGAAATAGACTGTGGTGTTTCCCAAGTAATTGTCTGTAGGAGGAACAGTGTCATTTAAATTGGGCAACAGGAAATGCCATGCTGCAGATAGCTCATCCCTAAGCCCTCAGGCTTCTATTTCTTACTCTGTTTATGTGAGGCTTGTGGTCAGCAGCACATACTGTTCAAATTTTAGCAAAGCCAACCATACGTCCGTCATTAGCATTCATTCTCTAACACCTATACAGGCCCCCCTCCCTTGTACAGACACGTGAACATTACCCACAGGTCATGTTCATATTCAAATAAACATTTTATTTAATCACTTCAAGTGCTGTTTCAAACCTTGACATGTACTACATTGTGCCAAAACAGGACCGCTGTGTTTATTTTTAATTTGATGCCACCCTGCACACTCTTAACCCACTTAAATACCTCTAAAATCTCCTCTTGCATGAGCTGGAGAGAGTTAAATATTTAAGCTGTAAATGGAAGAGGCACAGTGACTTTTGGATCTAACTAAACTGTTGTTGGCTGATCTGCTTCAAATCCCTGTGTCTCCATTCTGCAGGCTTCACAGTCATGGGAAACCTGGAATTATCAGCGACATCCCAGGCCTGGAAAGGTCATGGAAATGAGTTAAATCTTTATGGAATTGACGTTTCTAAAATGAATATATCTTTTTGGTGCACTTAAAAGGAGTAGTGAACCCAAAAAAGTCAGTGGGGGCAATTTTTGTGCAGTGGATATTAAATGGATGAAAAATGGTTGAAATATTCTTTAAAATATCTTTAAAGAATGAGGACAAATAAATGTTTTTTTGTCAAAAGGTGTGGGAACCCGGGAATCAAAGGCAAAATGTAAGCCTGTCTCTGACTTCTGCATGTCAGCTCCTCTTGTTCAGACTTGTTGGCTCTCATATTGTGTGCTCTGAAAGAAAAGGTTATTATCTAAGTTTCATTGACATCTATTCCAAATGTCCTTTCCATTGAACTGACTTCCAACTGAACTGACTCCACTGTAGTAGTTCATAAATGGATATATTTACTTTTTTCAAGACTAATGTATGTAGTTACAATTGGATGAGAAAAATAATGTTTTTTGGGGGGCTTAAATTGAAATGTTATCCACCCCAGACTCTTACACCCCCACCTCCTCCATTGCTCTGAGCTGGTTTTCTAAGCATGGCTGGCAATTTGGTCCACCGGGATATGAGGGTGGTTTAGCCGGATCCGCAGGCATCCTTTTGCAGTCTGTTTATAAAATGTTTCTGTGTAGAGATACAATGCTGTAATGCGTGCAAGTACTCAATATTCCAGATTCAGTTTTTATTTTTATTTTTCCTTTCAGGCTAATCAGAAGCTAATGTGCCAATACATGTACTGTGGGTTACCTAAGTCTGCAAAACCCTGGAACATTTTTCCATGATACTGCAAATCCAATTTTAGCTCCCATCTCTTTTTCCCCCCATCTGTGCCCAAGTCATTTATGACCATTAAAGCTTGATCTCTCTCTCTCTCTCTCTCTCTCTCTCTCTCTCTCTCTCTCTCTCTCTCTCTCTCTCTCTCTCTCTCTCTCTCTCTCTCTCTCTCTCTCTCTCTCTCTCTCTCTCTCTCTTTTTCTCTCTCTCTCTCTCTCTCTCTCACTCTCACATCTTTTCTTGCCTTGTGTTCTTCATCCAACTGATAGACTCTATCTAAAGCATCACACTCACCCCTGAAGCATTTCACATCCCTGTGTTGGCATCTCTCTGGGGACTCCTCATACCCTTGGTGACTCATTTAGATCACAAGCTTTCATACCTAGTGAAATTCTTCCATAATACTGGTGTCATGATATTTTTTGCGAACCGGTGCTGGTGTCAAATCTGGATCAGGATTTGGCAGGAGTCGGGTGGATGTACTATGAGTCATTAGCCCAGGAAATCCTGCATCTGTGTCTGTCAGAGTTTACATGTTTTTGTCCAACTGTACCAGGGATTCCCAAACTTTTTGTCAGCACTCTTTGTCCTAATATATTTACCCCATTAGATTTTAAATTAATAATTAATTTAATATCGCATTCACATGTTCAGTTTTCTAATGTCAGTTTTCTAATGTTGGTAATCATGGTTATATGACATGCACGTAAACAAGTAAAATATTTCATCTTTTTTATTTTTATTTTTGTTTTTATTTAAAAATTATTTATTAATTTAAATATAATTTTTTAATGATGTAATTACTACCTTTTTATCTAGTCACAAACCCAAGTTTTTGGAATCCCTGATCTATGAATATTGAATATTTCACAATATTATTTATTCGTTTCTTTGTTTGATTGTGTGTTGGTTGGTTGATTGATTTGAATAATTGACTTAAGATAATGTGAAACGATGTGAATTTTCAACTGATAATATGCACTTGAGGGGAGATCTCCTAAATTGTGTCATGGAGCTACAATTTTCCTCCTCCGTGTCTTTGATGTGAGGAAACACATGCCCAAATGGTCAAAAAAGTGTTTTTGCAGAAAGAGTCTTTCTATTATATGCAAATTTTGACTTATGTGATACTTCAGAACATCCACCTCAGGCTAGCACATGTTTATGCAGATGTTGAGAGTTTGTGCATATTATGCATTTCCATTTAGACAGTATGGATACTCAGCAAGTATGTATAATTTACAGTTTTGTGGGTATTTCAGTGAATATTTATCTTTGTTTGTGAAAAATGAATTGTAGATGTAGCCTAGCTAGCAAAACACCTAGATAAATGGTTAGATTGCCAGGGAAACTGCCTAAAGCTGAAGCAAGTCGCTTTGGATAAAATGTCTGCCAAATGCATAAATTAATGTAAATGTGAACTATAATGTTTGCATGCTAAGTAAAGCCTGCAAACATGGAACCATTAAGCAAATCATGTCAAATTGAAAAGCATTTTTAAAGGTTCTCTAAACATTTAACAGAGTTTAAGCTTATCTTCAGTCAGTATCAAGATATTTGTGCCTTTTCTTTCCACCCTCTCGCTTTGTGTAAGGTACCAGGCACACTTGGCTGTTGTCACTAGTTCAGTAATGGGGTTAATCCTTATCACGTACAATGTATTGGCAGCAGTGACAGAATTATTTCATGCTTGGGTGCTCTTGGCTCAACATTCACAGCAGCCCTTTGACCAAATAAGTTCTGTAAAATATAGGCTTTTTATTAGTAGAACATGTGCCGTGTTATTTTAAAGAGATGAGAACATTATGGACACAACAAAAAGTTTAGTCCCCAGACTATCCCTCTCTATATATACTAGTTAGTGGTTACACTCATGACCTTTCTTGTGTTTTTATGTCTGCTCACACCTGGCGTCAGTTTTAGGTCATTAGCGTTTCATCCACTGGATGTAGGGCATGCACGTTGTTGCTCTTATAACAGAGGCCAAGATCCCTACTGCAATAAGTGAGGTTTGAAGTCACAGAAGGCAGTGAGTGATAAATATCTGTTCATATGAACTTAAGTGGACACAGATACCCAACAACAGCACAGTTCGTTGGCTGGTGGACAAAGAGGTCAATGCGCAAAATACTTATTTACAGAGCTCTACGCTTAATGCATGGTAAAAATGTTGCAAAAAATGTGACAGTTGAATCAGCTGGGTAAAAGTATATAATTTAGCATGCCAGTCACCTTTTAATAATAGTAAACTTTCCCAGTTTAGGGACCATTGTAATGGTCAGGGATCAGTAACTATTAAGCACTAAAGTTTAATGCATTTAGGTTGTACTGTAGCAGATGTCTCTTGTTGAACTAAGCATAATTTGCTTTTGTGGTCTCATTTACTGGTGGTGATGTCTTGAACATGGTCGTAGATTCTGGGAATAATTTAGATTACTCTTTTTGGCAATGTGCTCTGTGCATGTTTTCTATTGATGCAGATCAGAAAAGAGAAGGAGTGTTTTTCTAGTTTGCCCTTATAAGGCTGTACAGGTTATGTCTTTTAAATGGACTGAAATCAGGTAACCAAAAGCTATTAAGGGTACGTTTACACGACATGAATGTGCTATAAACAGGTTGTACAGATGACAACGTTCTCAAAACAATCCCCTTTCACACGGATCTGTGAAAATGACTAAAAACGCTGCATTATGCATGTCAGACAAGTAGTTGGCGCTGTCACTTTGTAAAGTACTGTAATACTACACGCACATACGCATTCTTTTATTACAGTATTACTTTGTCTTCTGGGTAAATTTCATCTTCACAACGCCAGAACCATCACTGTAATCCCAATTTTAGAATGTTCTCCTCTGATATAAAGTCCCTTTTTAATTCCTTTAAGAAAATGTCAGATCCTTTGAACACAAAGGCTTATATCGCATTGATTTTGTGTCCGTATGCCCCCCCCCCCAAACTAAACACGTAATATGCATTTGCATGATGTCACCGTTTTCACAGATTCGCGTTTTTGTAGTTTACACAGAGATTAGGGTTTTGTTTTCAGAAACTTGCACTTTGAAACCCGTTTTCAAAAGTTAGCGTTTTCAGGCCAACAAAACGCTGTAGAGTAAATGAACGACCCAAACGTATAAAAAGTCTTCCGTTTTTAGTTGAAAACTGTGTTGTGTAAACAGCCCCTAAATGTCTAACCTACGACCTTATGTTGTGGCACTACTAAAAGGGACTCTTACCTGGTCTTCACAGGCTCATTAAACTCTCCATTGGAAACCCTCACCCCTTTAATTTTTTTTAGTCAATGTGTAATTCTTTTGTCCATATGGGCAGGCAGCAGAAGTTTATTTGGTTAACTGCAGTCAGGATGGCATGTGTAAACCGGTCAAACAGAGTTTCTGTACTGCCATTGTTTTGACCTACAGTGTTAACCTTTGACCTGCCCTGGGATGGAAGACTTTTCAGATGTTCAGGTTTAGTTTACACCAGTGTTTCTCAACCTCTCCTGCAGGGACCCCCTGACAGGACATGTTTTTGTTTTAACCCTGAAATGGCACACCTGATTCAATTAATTAAAGGCTTAATGTGCAGCTGACTAATTGAATGAGGTGTGCCATTTCAGGGTTAAAACAAACACATGTCCTGTCAAGGGGTCCCTGCAGGAGAGGTTGAGAAACACTGGTTTACACTTTCACTGATATTAAAAACAGATTCTTCACGGCAACTAAGACTGAATATGTAGCATCTTTGTGTCTGTTGCTTTAAAAACATCCTGTTTGGATGCCTACATCACTTTCTATTCTTACCTTCTTATGGAATAGAGCAGTATAAGGAACCACCACTCACAGCATATCGACTTTCAGAGGAGCAGGCCCTGAGAAAACATATGAATGGGGGTTAACTGAGGTTGAAGATTATTTCCATAGTCTTGCCAGACTGCCACTGAGAATAGCACTGGTGTGTTTGGCAAGAAATGCTGCAGTGGTTTGTCTTCATTTAAATGTCAAGCCTTCAGTAACCTGTTGGGAACATTTTGTTATGCTACATTCAGATTATTGAGGTTGATCTTCGTGTTTAACAAGTGCTTAACCTGATTTGAAAAGATAATTAGTATAGCAAAACTAGAATGCTGAAGAAGGGCCTTCTGTGGAAGCCAACGTGGTCCATATGTCTGATTACTCCCTGTCTGATTGCTTTCCTCTGATTCCCCAATCGAGGGAACCAAAACGTGCATGCTTGTTTAGTAGTGTGTATGTAATATGGTGGTTTTATTTTTTGAAAAATAAGTATCTTATGCTCACCAATGCTGCATTTGTTTTGATCAAAATACAGTAAAAAAAACAGTAATAGGCCTATTTACAAATGACTAATTTCTTTAAAAAAATTAAAAATGTAACCTATTCCTGTGATGGCAAAACCAGTCTCCAGTGTCACATGATTCTTCAGAAATCATTTCAGGGGTGGACTGGCCATCGGGCATACGGGAACTTTCGCAGTGGGCCGACATGCTTTTTGGGCTGATACATCACATAGGCTACTTAATTATTATTATTTTTTTTTTAAATAACTAAACAACTTTTTTAGTCTGAACGGTCCATAAAACTCGTACATCGGCGGCCCATTCGTTTAGTTTTGTTTTGCTTTATTGGCTGTGCCTGGATATTTGTGCCGATGTAATCATAGACAGTAAAAGAAATGAACACAGCGACCCCCTTGATTTCAACAGAGAAACGTGAAGCCCAATTGACCTATGGCTAAGCCACGCCCCCAAACGCGATGAGCCAATCAGTGCGCATAGCTAACCCTCGGACATTCTCTGCTTCCTCGTCCATTGAAATGCATTGCAGTTAGTCAGTTTTCATTCGTTTTTGTTTTTTCTTGTCATTTTAAGTTTAATCTGGTCAAACGGTGTGCATGGGGTACATGCAAGGTATCCCTAGAGGCTGGGCGACGTGTGTATTTTTTACCCTTTCCCAAGGCACATCTCAACCGAGATAAGTGTCTGGATTAAGTTATGCGGTAGACCACAACACCAACTAAACGTGGATAAATTAAACAAGGATGTCTACATCTGTTCTAAGATAAGTCAACAACGTATTTGAACGTTATCTTAGCCTAGCCTAACATTAGAAAACGTTAATGTTAGCTTCTAGCTGCGTTGTACATTGTCACTTAGCTTCATTAACTTATCTGTAAATAACCGAGATAACAAATGTTAGCAATGTTGTGCTAAATGATTAATGTAAATACTGTAGCACCAAACTAACGGAGAGGTACTCTTGGTAAAGATGGTAAAAAGGCTTGTCCTGGAGACGTATGCAACTTGTACATATTTAATTTGATAATGAACCATTAATTAAATATTGAAGCACAACATTTTAGACAACTTTCTACCAAAATATAATCTACAGGTCCTTCTCAAAAAATTTGCATATTGTGATAAAGTTAATTATTTTCCATAATGTAATGATAAAAGTTAAACTTCCATATATTTTAGATTCATTGCACACCAACTGAAATATTTCAGGTCTTTTATTGTTTTAATACTGATGATTTTGGCATACAGCTCATGAAAACCCAAAATTCCTATCTCAAAAAATTAGCATATTTCATCCGACCAATAAAAGAAGTGTTTTAATACAAAAAAAGTCAACCTTCAAATAATTATGTTCAGTTATGCACTCAATACTTGGTCGGGAATCCTTTTGCAGAAATGACTGCTTCAATGCGGCGTGGCATGGAGGCAATCAGCCTGTGGCACTGCTGAGGTGTTATGGAGGCCCAGGATGCTTCGATAGCGGCCTTAAGCTCATCCAGAGTGTTGGGTCTTGCGTCTCTCAACTTTCAACTTTCTCACAATATCCCACAGATTCTCTATGGGGTTCAGGTCAGGAGAGTTGGCAGGCCAATTGAGCACAGTAATACCATGGTCAGTAAGCCATTTACCAGTGGTTTTGGCACTGTGAGCAGGTACAAGGGCGTGCTGAAATATGAAATCAGATGGAAGCATGAAGTGCTCCAAAATCTCCTGATAGCAAGCTGCATTGACCCTGCCCTTGATAAAACACAGTGGACCAACACCAGCAGCTGACATGGCACCCCAGACCATCACTGACTGTGGGTACTTGACACTGGACTTCAGGCATTTTGGCATTTCCTTCTCCCCAGTCTTCCTCCAGACTCTGGCACCTTGATTTCCGAATGACATGCAAAATTTGCTTTCATCTGAAAAAAGTACTTTGGACCACTGAGCAACAGTCTAGTCCTGCTTCTCTGTAGCCCAGGTCAGGCGCTTCTGCCGCTGTTTCTGGTTCAAAAGTGGCTCGACCTGGGGAATGCGGCACCTGTAGCCCATCTCCTGCACACGCCTGTGCACGGTGGCTCTGGATGTTTCTACTCCAGACTCAGTCCACTGCTTCCGCAGGTCCCCCAAGGTCTGGAATCGGTCCTTCTCCACAATCTTCCTCAGGGTCCGGTCACCTCTTCTCGTTGTGCAGCGTTTTTTGCCACACTTTTTCCTTCCCACAGACTTCCCACTGAGGTGCCTTGATACAGCACTCTGGGAACAGCCTATTTGTTCAGAAATTTCTTTCTGTGTCTTACCCTCTTGCTTGAGGGTGTCAATGATGGCCTTCTGGACAGCAGTCAGGTCGGCAGTCTTACCCATGATTGCGGTTTTGAGTAATGAAACAGGCTGGGAGTTTTTAAAAGCCTCAGGAATCTTTTGCAGGCGTTTAGTTAATTAGTTGATTCAGATGATTAGGTTAATAGCTTGTTTAGAGAACCTTTTCATAATATGCTAATTTTTTTAGATAAAACAATAAAAGACCTGAAATATTTCAGTTGGTATGCAATGAATCTAAAATATATGAAAGTTTAATTTTTATCATTACATTATGGAAAATAATGAACTTTATCACAATATGCTAATTTTTTGAGAAGGACCTGTATATAATCTTTCTGTCTCAGTCATCAATTGCCTCCTGTGAAATGTCTCCTACTGTGACAGCTGCCATAGCGCTTGTCACCGAATGTTGACTGTTTGTCCGAGTGAGTGGAGGGGGCGTGGCTTAGCCATAGGTCAATTAGAAGCACTCACTTCCTGATGGCTGAGCGTACTGCGCAGGCTCAAACTGAGCTTGACGACATAGATGTGATGTGAGCAACCTGTCTGACAGTTGTAAATCTTCTAGTAGCTGTGTCACATACCGAATTATTTCCAATTCCTCAAAAACGTTGTTGAAATATTTTGTCCCGTTGCTTTTATGTACTCTCTATCTATGGGCTTCTCCCTTGACTTTATGTCCCCCCCCCGATTGTCTCATAGACAGGAGAAGCTAGCAGGCAATCTTTTACTGTCTACACGGTCATTTCTCTATTGTGCGACAAGAGAGTCACGTGGTTATGATGCAATGTTAGCCTATTTTTACAAAAACGGCTTCCACGGGGCCATAACGTAAGATACAAAGTAATGGAGCCTTTTATACATTGTCGTGTTTCTTTAGAAATAAACAATGGACAGATTAAGTCTTTGGACGCCCCAGATGTAAAGTTATTCACTGTCAAAGTGACGCCAAAATGAATGGGAGTCAATGGAATGCTAACAGCAGGTGATGGTCTGCTACAATGGCGGCCCCCGGGAGGCTTCAGTTTCCGGCTGATGGATTACCCCCTTGGGTGTAATGCATTGGACCAAAAAGGTCAGCGTAGGTTTTTTTCTTCTTCTCACAGACTGGCCCATGAAACGCGTAGATCAGCTTCCCATTTGTTATTTTCTTGATTGACACTGAGTTGGCCCAATCTGAGCGAGCAATCAGTGTGTATCTGTCAAAATAGTCAAAGATATGGAGAAGAAACACAAGGAATGTTCAGAGAAATATCGTGGAAAAAACAAGAAACCGGCCCTTCAAGCCTATAGGGACAGAGGTCCACTTACCACAGAGTGGACCAGAGTGGACTGCATTTTACAATGAATTTTCATTGTAAAATATAGTAGGAAAAAATGAAAAACCCTTAGAAAAGCCTTGTTTGCTTTTGCTTTCATCTAGCCTCGATTTACAGCTGATTGGACCATTATTGAGGATGTAATATTGAGGTGACGTGCAGCATTAGTGCTTTCAGTGGTGACACTGGCCCTGTCCCAAATGACACACTTATGCACTTTCGGTCTTGTGGACTTACAATGGCTGCTGTGTACGCATGTCCGTTAAGTCCATGAGACCATAGGGTTTCCCAGGGTGCAGAGTCTGCCGACAGTCAAAGTGGCGTAATGTCATGAAAGTGCGGACTTGTAGAAAGATCATGAGTGTTTAGGGTGCCATTTGGGACAGGGCCACTGTGAATGCTGATCAGTTTATGTCATTGTCTTTGTAAATGTCTGATCCCACTGGCCTAAATTAGTAGTGCTCTGTGTTTTCAGGCCGTTGTGTTGTCTGTTGTCATCCTATGTGTCACTCTTCCCACGTTTCCGTTTCCTGCCCATAATGGCTTCCTGTGCTGAAACCCTCATACAATAGGAGCACCCTTTGTCACAGTGCTGCAGGACTGCCTAACTAATACAACATGTCTGGAGGAATTCTTCCCATAATGCTGATCTCATATCTTTTACTCAGGGTAAACTGACAGGATGGCCTTTAACAATTATTGTCTTGCTATGTTGGGCTGTATGGGTATCACTGTAATATCTTTATCCCAAAGCCCCTGTCTAAATGGTGTTCTTGAACTGATTCTGCTGTGTGAAGATCAGTTAAACTAAAGTTTAACGTTAGAGACATTGCAAATATCTTGTACTTGTCTTGAGTTGGGGCAGTACTGTAAATGCAGAAACAGAGGGAGAGGCCTTGTGAGAATAATCTCATTCAGTGTGACGTGTAGAATGTGCCAACTCAGTTTCTCTCAAGGATTCTGTGTCCTCTGTCATATTTGGTTTTGTCACTCGCTTATCCTCAGACGAACCTAGAATGATCCATCCTTGAACCAATAGTGTACAAATTATAGATTACTGTTCATCTTGATTAAGAACCAGTTTGTGAACATTTTATATTTTTGCAATCAGGTTTTTTTTGTTGTTGTATTTGTTGTCTAAAATGCAAGAAAGTTACCTCTGAAATGCAAGAAAAATGAGTGAAGTCCTTAAAAAATCTCCATGTGTTTTGGACTTCCCCTCAGGGATGTTTTTTTATGTGATCTAATTGGTTTAACAGTAGCTGTTAGCTTTAGTCTCTGTTGGTTTATCCTGCATGTAAGAGCATCAGAGGAACACACAGATCCTTTGGTGGTTACATGTTTGTGTCATTTTATTTTCAGAATATCCCTGTTTTATATCTTTCATAATTTTTTGCCCATCTACCCTCACTTCTTCTTTTCGTGTGTCATTCTTCATCTCTCTCATGAACACAACTGTGGGTATCTACTGTGATATTCAGCCTCATTGATGTACAGTTTTAGATTGGGAAGTTTATGGTACCACATTTGCTGACAGTGACATTTTTGGCAGATCTATTACCCTGTATAATAAGAGGTTGAAAATTATTTATTGAAAGGATATATGCTTGCATGTGAAGAATGTGCAAAGTATATATTTTTCTTAGTGAGATGTTGAGAGAATATGTGTGCCACAATCTCTCCATAAAACCATGCTTTCTTCTCTTTTTTGTGTGTGTGTGGCATATGACTTCCTGGCTGCTTGTTGTAACATCCATCCAAGCAGCAGCATAACATTTTCACATGTTCTTCATAAATGCTATATGTAAGTTAACAGTTTGTGTTGTGTGAGCTGATGTGTGTTTTGGGGACCATCTGTAATGTCTGTGTTCTTTTGACACTGAAATGTGTGTGTGACGTTATCAGTAGCAAGCAGCTGTCAGCGATGGACTGCATCATTCTCCATGCTGTCATGGACTTTACCACTGAGCTCAGATGCCTGGCTCAACACACACACACACACACACACACACACTGTCTGTCTGTCCCCCTTTATTTGGCAATCTCTATATTTCACTCTCTCTCCTTTGCGTACTTGAGTGCACACACACGTGTGTGTATATATACACATACACAGGGATAGTAACTACAACAAAACACATCATAGTGACAGACTTTTGGTCTTTTCGTTGTCAAAACAGATCCTCAAAACATTATTCGAAACCCATGCTTTTGCTAAAAGGCAGAAGCTCTTCATCTGACGTGCTTCATGACATTACATCAAAGGTTCAAGTTGCCAGTAATATTTGATTCTCGTGGGACATTAACTTGGGCACAAAATGTACAAATATTCACTGTTCATGACCGGTCTGTGAATCAAGATGGTATCAATGTTTTATAGAAACCACTTTTGGCTATACCAGACATCTGCCAAGTTGAGAGTTTTATGCGTTTATATATTAATTTAAAGCTGCTTTACACAAAATAGAGCCTTAAGACACTGTTTGTTTGCTGAGTCTTGGACCCTTTGAACTGGGAATTTCAAAAGTTGCGCTGCTTTAGAAAACATTACAAAAACTTGTTTACAAATGATGCTATTGAGGAATGACTGTTTATTAAGCATGTCTGCAAATTTTCCAAATGATTAATTGGTGTAGATGGCGAATCAGTTGGGCAATTTATGAAAGGCTGTTTGTAGCATGCGTTGTTTGTGCATCAGCTTGCGTTTGCTATTGAGGAACATCATGTGTCTGCTGAGCCAGTTTCTTTCATTTCTCGCATGCTAACCAGCTGGATATAAAAACTCTAAAAATTGACTTCCACCTTTCCGCCTTTTTGATGGACAAGTTAACCCACATAACGAATTGCTTATGAAGCTGGTTGAAAAAATGTAGAAGGCAAAAGATGACAGCTTTTAAAGAATTAATTATAAAATTGTTTTTTTATTTAATTTACATTCCCTTCTATTTATGATATTTCACCCTTTTGATTACTATACTTTTGTGTGGAAAATCTAAATTAAATGTGGAAAATAGTATTAATAAAGAATGAGTTGGCGTATCAGGGAGTGGACAACAATTTTAAATGCTTATCAATAAGGTGAAAGTTCAGAGTGTTTAATTGTTTTAGTTGAATGTCTTTTTTTGTGTCATGACTAACCTGTCAATCCAGTGCTATTTTTGTGAAAGGCATTTATATGACTGGAATGACTGTTTACAGGCAGTCAGGGTAACCACCTCTCATTTCCTCCTAAATTCCTCAAAATGATAAGTTAATGAGAATTCCTCAGATCTGATGCTTAATAATGCCTTGTTTTTATCAATGCAAATGATTTACTTGTATTTACCACCACAGACTAGATGAGTGAGTGCCAGCTGTTGACACTAATGCCTCAGTCATACTGAGAATCTTTATTTCAGTAGGTAAATTACGTACAGTAGGTGGCCATTTTCATTGCTGATCCTCATCTTGATGAGGTGTGTGATAAAGTGCTGTTTGAGAATGTGTCACTGCAATGACAATCTTTGCCTCTTAGGTACAGGTTGTTGCCTTTGTTAATTGATTTATGACTTTTTTCTCTCTCTCTCTCATTCTCTCTCTCTCTCATTCTCTCTCTCTCTCATTCTCTCTCTCTCTCACTCTCTCACTCATATAGAGAAGTTGTATAACTCCCATGGCCCCGAGCTCCGGCGGTCCTTATTTTCTTTAAAGCAACTCTTCCAGGTGAGACCATGAAACTTAAAGTACACACAAGGAGAGAAAAAGTGATATGTTAATGAGTTGGATTAGGCTTGTAAGATGTTGCAGAAAGTGAGAGAAAGAATAAATAAAGAAGTTTACAGACTAAAAGAGTGAACTGAATAACTTGATATCTCATCCACATATATGTATTACAGTGGACTTTATGCGTGATCACTTCCACATTTAGCTGAAGGTGTGAGAAAATTAAGCAGAAAATATAAGTATCCCATAACAGGATGTTATGTATTATATTATATTTAGATCATGCATGTATAATATACTAGGCCTATATTATAATATAGTACAATTAGATGATTGGCAGATAGAAATATGACAGAAAGAGATACTGTTTGCTATGGAAGAATAATTTACCAGAAGCTTGTGTAGCACTGATATTTTAGCAGAAATATGTAGTCGGTAGGCCTGCATCAAGTCCATTTGAAAAGGTTTTGGAAAAATAAGAAGGAAGGTTAAAAATGGCTCATTTCAAATCATTCATGGATGACAGGTCCCTAGAAAATAACACTGATTTCCTTAAAGGGGTCATGAAATGGACTTTTATATATATGTTATAATATGTTCCTTGAGGTTCACTTTTAATGTTAATAAAGCTTTTGCACAAAAAGCAAACCCAAACAAATATATATGCGGAAAAACAATTATTTTCTACCTTCATTCTGCCTCTGTCTGAAATGATCCATGTTTAGGACTTTAAGGTTAAGCAGTAAACGGCCACTGTTATTGATTGGCTAATGTCAATGCATAGGAAACAGTATCAAATCCCACTCGCTCTATTGCATGCGAGTAAGTGTTTTGGAAACATTACCCATATAAAACTGTCAATTACAGACAAAGCATTATGTCAGATCTAATACAGTTGGCTGCTTCATCTGTCAACAAAAGTTTCTTTGCGAACTCTCCATTACACTGTGCCTTGTTTACAAACCAATCTGCGGTCAAATTCTATGAACAAACATATAATCTTCCGACACCATTAAAATAAACCACCCACTTGTTTCTGACGCTGGTATCCTTCTGAAGTCTGTAAAGAGACGGAAATTAACCATTTAAACTGGACGCGTTGACAAGCTCAACTGTGTGGAGAATGTCAGAAAGTGTAGAGAGAAACTGTAGACAGTGTCAGTGATTTATAATTGGTTCTATTTGCTTTTGATGTGATGCTTACATCCAGTGTAGGGCAAGTGTCAGCCGTTAAGCGACTGAACACCAGTGGGCAGGGCCTATGGAGCGATAATGTATTCATCGATGTCTTGCTTTTGAGGCAGTCATATTTAAACGCATTTGCCCGTGTGTCGTCACAAGTCGTCAAAAGATCAAGGCAATTTTGATTTCTCATGTGATGACCCCATTAACAATACCATAATATACTTATAAAGGGCATCTAATGAGTTTATGTAATGGGAGAGCATTCTGTGCCTTTTATTATTAGTTATGCCGTTTATAACCTTTAAATACACGATCAGATAAACATACCATTGTCAAAGCATGTTTATGCAAACATACACTACCGTTTGCATTGGGGTTGGTAAGATTTTTTTTAAATGTTTTGAAATGCATCTCTTTTCATCACTAAGGCTACATTTTTATTTGATTGAAAATACAGTAAAACATTAACATTGTGAAATATTATGTAAATATTATCAAATGAATGCATCCTTGCTAAATAAAATTAATTTCGTTTAAAAAATCTTACTGACCCCACACTTTTTCAATGGTAGTGTATATCATAGTTGTACACAGAAGCAGATTTAATTCTGTTTTATATCGCACAGGATGATAAGGACTTGGTTCCAGAGTTTGTGCTCTCCGAGGGTCTGACATGTTTCATTAAAGTGGGTGCTGAGGCAGATCATAACTACCAGAACTACATCCTCAGAGGTTTGTTCTCATATTACCATTGCTACAAAATACTTCATGCATGTCTGATTAAAAATGTTAGCAGGATTATTGATGGTTCTGTCACTAGATGTGTGTATGTATTACGGTCCAGAGTTTCTAAAAGAAGCAGTCTATTGTAGAATATAATGTGTTGTATTTATTATGCTTGTACACCACGCATCTTGCATGCAGACTTCAAATAGCACAAAGGACTTTTTGGCTAAATAGGCCATCTGTTACAGGAAGTTTATACTGGCTGGAATTAGACCAGCAAACAGGAAAGCTTTAGGACAAATCACTAGATCCTTAAGGGCATGCCGGCCCTGTATGCTAAAATCTGCTGTCCTGTTCCCAGCTCTCAGTCAGATCATGCTGTTTGTGGATGGAATGAACGGTGTTGTAAACCACAACGAGACTGTACAGTGGCTGTACACGTTGAGTGGCAGCCTGGTGAGTGATGGCAACACAAGCATGCACACCACAGCATCTGTAAATAGAAACTGATCACAATACAGAATTAGTTACATTAGGGCTTTATTATGCATATTAAAGAGTCCAGCTGCATTTATACCACAACGTGTCAGTCAATTAATAATCAATAGATTAATGTGCAGAAGTTGATAGTATATGATAATCATTTGATTCCTGACCACTGGATTACTTACTGAGCAGATGCTTATCTGCTAAATGATCCGACACAAATGACACATACATTTCTATAGCTCAAACAGTGCAGCAGTACAACAAGCTCATGGGTTTGTTTCCTAGTTGCTTTCTTTTAAGGTCTTAATGTGTAAACAAAAAAGGAATGCACAACACAGTCAGTTCGTCCTAAGGCAATGCAATATGAGCGAAAACATATAAGGTTGGCCAAAAACGTACAAGTTAGTGCAGAGATGTAGGTGTGAATCTGGACCAAAATCAAGTTATTCAATCTTCACTGTCAACCTTAACCTCTTATTATTAAAGTTATATATTACTATTGTGGGAGAATAGTTTGTCAAATCCTCCACAGAAATGATTATTACAACCTACTTGATATTGAAATGGGGCACAATAAACTGGCTGGTGCTGTTGTGCAACCATTTCATGTTTAGGGATGTTTAGAGTTTCCATCATTAAAGTTTAAAATATTTATGCATATGTGAAAATGAGATAGACTATTATAAAAAAAACAGGCTTTATTTCTGATAGTTACTAGATTACCCTGAAACAGACTAACACAGATAAATATAATAATCGTACAAATTTTCAAATAATTATTATTTTGATTGTTTGATATTTTAGTAATTTTTTTTTTTTTTTTTTACATTTGATACGGATTTTTTATTTTTTTATTTTATTTTTTATTATTGTTTACTTTTATTTATCTACATATATGTTTGTATATGTCTATTGCTTTGGCAATATTGTGCTATTTTACACATTCATGCCAATAAAGCTCATTTGAATTGAATTGAATTAAATAACTCGATTAATGTTGGAGATGCAGATTTATCTCATGCTTACACTATTGTGTGCAGTACATGCACTAAAAATATTGAGGTTTGATACTGCCATCTTCTGTGTGAGGACTGTAAGTGCTGCCTGTTTTATAGCCTCTCTTTCTCATTCTCTCTCTGTCTCTTTAGTCTCGGCTGGTTGTGAAGACGGCTCTGAAGTTGCTGATAGTGTTTGTTGAATACACGGAGTCCAACAGTCCACTCCTCATTCAAGCTGTCAATATTGTGGATGGAAAGAGAGGTTAAACATTTAAATCTTCTCTCAAAATACTGATTCTCTGAATCCATCATGTGCCATTTAAATCTTTATTTTTTTATGTTATCAGAGACTTTTTTTCTTCTTTTTTTCTGTTGCCAAACTGCAAGTAGCATATTTTAACTTGCCCTGCTAACATTTTCACTGGCATTCTATTTCAGTAGGTGACTTAATATCTAATGATATTTTCAGTTTATTTAGAAAAAAACTTTAATAATAACAACAACTAATTAATAATTCACTTCGTAACACCTATGATTTCATATACATACTTTAGTGGGAAAACCATGTCACATGGTACAAAACCATTTTCAGAATTTTTTTTTTTTTTTTTTTTTTTTTTTTTGCCAATTCCAACTTAAACTTCCAAGACTATCTCATGACATTTTTTTGCAAAGTCCTCATCTGTGCTTCCAGCAAGATAATGCAACATATTTTGGTCCATACAATTTTTTCCAATATATCAGAAAAATACACAATACTGGCCTGTTTGATTCTGTCTGCTTGCTGAAATGCTCTCGCATTGTCCCTGGGCCATCCTTATTGCTGAGTCATTATTACTATTTTTATATAAACTACAGTGGGTATGTGTTCATTTTTGAGAGTGCTTTGGGCATAATTTGTCTCTTTCAGATGTGAAGCCTTGGACGTACCTAACGGATATCCTGTCTGCGAAGAATGGATCAGACGCAGAGCTGCTCATCTACACTATGACCCTCATCAACAAGGTACTACAACATTTATTAATCTACAACCATAATCCACATTAGCAGTTACCAATGCTGCACCTCAAAGCTCTTGATTTGAATTTATTCCTCTGTCCTCTCAGACTCTGGCAGCGCTTCCGGATCAGGACTCATTTTATGATGTGACGGACTGTTTGGAGCAGCTAGGAATGGAAGGCATCATCCAGAAACACATGGCTAGCAGTGGCACAGAGGGTGACCTTAAACAGCAGTTCACCATTTATGAAGTAAACTCTCAATGCACCTCATACGCTCCTTATGGCGTGTTTCAGCTTTTCTCAGACATATACACTACTGTTCACATTTTTGTTAAAGAGAAAATATTTTTTATTCAGCAAGGAGACATTAAAATTATCAAAAGTGACAGTAAAGTGTAATGTTACAAAATAATTACATTTCAAATGAATGTTGTTCTTTTGAACTTTCTATTCATCAAATAATCCTAAAAAAAAAACTATTATGGTCGTTTTAATGCAACTGTAATTGCAATTTAATGCAATTCCAAGTATGCAACTGTTTTCAACACTGATATTAATGATAAATGTTTCTTGAGCTGCAAATCATCATATTAAAATGATTTCTGAAGGATCATGTGACACTGAAGACTGAAATCATAATGATTCTGTAAATTCAGCTTTTGGCATCACAGGAATAAATAACATTTTAAGGTATTAAAATAGAAAACAGTTATTTTAAATTGTTTTTACTGTATTTTGATCATCAATGCTGTCTTGGTGAGCATAAGAGACTTCTTTCCAAAACATAAAAACAATCCGACCCAAACTTTTGATCGAGATTGTAACTCTAAAGATACTGAATGTTTTCTGTGTTTTGTATATTTTGTAGAATGCCCTCAGGAATGAAGATGACGAGATGGATGATGCAGCACCTAACATCCGTAGAGACAGAAGGAAACTGACCCCCAGCGAGCAGGAGGGCAGGAGGAGCCGGCGGTCATCTTCTCAGAGTCTTCCAGATAGTTCCTTTCGACCCGCTTCCCCAACTGTATCCGTTTCTTCTAATAGCCCTACACTAGGTATCTTCAATTCAGTATCTCTCCGTCCCTGTTCTTGTACCTTCTTCTGTCCACTGAAGGTGTTTGTCTTGTTTCACACATCCAGTGTCTGTACATCACTGTTTCGGATCCTATATTAACAGATTATAGCATTAACACTTCACTTGCATTATCTGTGTTTCAGAAGTGATGCGCACAGTCTCCCCTCAGCAGTCAGATTCCTCTTCTTCTCCTGTTCCTGGCAGTCCTGTGTTGACCAGCCCCTCTTCTACAACATCTGGCTCCCCAACTCCACCCCTCGCCCAGGTGATTGACGGAGCCACCTCTGAGCAGGAAAATAACTTGTGAGTATGAACAGTGTGATGTGTTTTTTTTATGCATTATTACACATTCATAAACAAATCATAATATGTTTTGTTATACAACGCCTTTCAGTAACCAAAAGAGAAAAACAACAGTAAATATGCCCCCAATGCATTATAATGTTTGTCCACTTTGGGGTAGTATAACCTAAGCAGACTTTTTTTTATTATTTTTTTATCTCTGGCACTTTAGGAAAGAAAAGGTTTAATGAAGGATGATAATTAGGTTTGATTTTCAGTTACACTATTGTCTGAGAAGGATCGTCCAAAGGCAGGAAAGGTGTGTCTCCCATGTTCTCACCCTATAATGCCAATAATTCAAAATCAAACTTTTTTTTTTTTTTGCATGGGTTCATCAAATTGATTCAAATCATGTTCATACTGCAGGAAAAAAGTAGCTTGTGTATCAACTAGTAAATCAGTCAGTAACAGCTTTACTATTTTGTATAATTGACAAATTAATTTCCACACATACCCAGAGCAGTGTTATTTTAGTATTACATACTTAGTATATCATTGTATTTATTCATATTCTGAATTGGCTATTTTTATATTTTCAGTTTTATTTGTAGTAAAACCTGACCCACAGGAAACAATCACTCACATACCTTGTTATTTGACTGACAGTAGGGCATTTTACTGACCAAACCAAACATTCCTTCCATATTTGTTTATTCTTTGGCTGTGTGCGTGTTTGTCCTGTGTGGATGGCTGTGTGATAGAGAGAAACACACATTCCTGCACTTTTCTGCTCTTCTTTATGCAGACAAAAAGCTATTAATCACACTCTAATGGTAATACTTGCACAGTTTTTTTTTATGTAATGGTTGTCACACATGATGGAACACTTCATGAGTAATACCTACCTGCTTCACCTACTGTTTGCAGCTTTACTGCACAGGCATTATCCGAGTCTAAAAAGATTTTACACATGGCCAGATTGGTCAGTGGTTGATACAGAACATGGAACATTAGTGGTAAATCGAGTATTAATTCTCAAGACTGTGCAGGTAAAGTAAGTCCTTATACAGATGACCTAATTACCTGGATTCATAAGTAGATGTTTTTGTGAGTCTTATTTAATTACCATGTGCACCCAAGATGCAGCACAAATTAAGTACAGCCACTCAAACAATCCACCATTCTCATTCTTTATAAGCCATTTATATAAACACAACTATTTTTGCATAGAATATATACTATTTTGCTAAATCCAGATTGGATTAAAAAAAAGAAAGTATTTCCATTTGATTGGTAACACAGACATGCATCATACATGAGTGAACGGCATTACTTTCGCTTAAAAACTTGTACATTTAATTTCACATTTTCATATTGTCAGGTGTTCCATGCAGGGTTTTATAGATGGGGTATGTGAAGTTTTGATTGGCTGCTTTTTTTTTTCGTTTTACCCAAGTCACAAGACATTTCACTTTGGCCAAATGCAACACTTGAAATAGCACATTGAGTCAACAGTCCTTCCTTGCACATATATGTGGAAAGTGAATGTTTTATTTGGGAAGCTTTCTTCTCTGCGTAGGGCTACAGGAATGTTTTGTAAGGTTGGACAGGATGTGTTTGGTCTTTAAGGTTCTGAACTGGGCACAATTGTTGACTGCCTATCAGCTCTCCTCGATCTGAGCTTGTTTTCCTCAAAATGTTTTGCTAGTTTGATGTGATGTCACTAAGGAACATGGCCAGTCACAAGCATAGATATTAAATCCAAAAACACAGCCAATTATGTTTTAGTTTCCTAAATGATTTGATCATTTGAATGACATGTGCATATTTTTAAATGCATTGTGATAGATAACTTAATTGCATAATATATAAATAATTATATACAATACATAAAGTATGCATTATTTCTGAAACATCCATGTGTCATAAATAATCCTTTAGAGTAAGTGTTTGAAATGTTTGTTTAACACTGGTGACCGATCACTTTTGGTATCCTTAATTTTAACAGTTTCTATTCATATGCCGTTTTCCTCCTCTTCTAATTCAGTACTGCGTTATTTCTCTATGACTGGGTGGTGACTGGGACTGTTTTTCTCTAATTCTTGCTGATGTTTTGGTCCTGTCAACATATTAACCCTCTGTTTGTCCATGTAACCACCATCACTGTTCCACCTCTTTCTCTCTATTTCTTTTTCTTCCCTCCCACAAATCCTTGGTCATTCACTAGGGGGCGCTCTTTTATGAGTCAGTACATAGCTCACATGGGGATTTCTAGACGGAGGTTAAAAAAGGAGAGGTCAATTACTGAGGAAACCTCAAGCATCTCCAAAAGGTCTGTATCACATTTTACATGTGCCTTTAACTAATTATTTGGCGTTTGTTGAACTTGTTCTGGCTACTGATCTGATGCCAGTTTAGAGTTCATGTTATACATGAAATAATCTGGATTTTTGATTATAGATCCATGCGTTCGGTCAGCGGGCCATGGTAACTTCAACAAATTCATCTCATTTCAAACTTTTCTTAACTAACAATTGCATTTTACACTTTTTTTTTTTTTAAGTTTTTGTCTCACAAGCATTAATATCTGACATTAGACAAGGTACATCACAAACATAAAAGGTGATCTAGTCTCTACATATAACAATCCTACAGAAACGGAGTATGAATATTACATAATAGTACTCTGAACAAATGGAGACGGGGAGGTTTTTGGCAGTGGCTGAAGTGGATTATTGTAGCACACTAAAGAAGTCCTGAAAGCTGCTCTCTTGAGCAGAACCGCAGAAGAAGCCTCTCACAGTTTTCTGCTCACTGCAGCAATGTTGTCAGCTCGTCTGCGAAATGATAAATAAAAGTGCTTACTCTAATGAAGCAACAGGGTTCAATGTGATCCATCTGAAGATACATCACATGTTAGATTAGCATACTGGTGTTACAGCTGCCCAGTGCTGATAGTCATTTATCAGTGATATAATTAATAAGTATATGAATTAAAAGCATTTGTTAACTTTATTAATAGTAGTTATAGATGAAGAATTGGAGAGTGATTTTTTTTTTAACAGTACAGCAAGGTTGTTGTTACAATATACAATAAAGTTAAAATATTTTTTTAACTAGGTTAATGTTAATTTATAAATATACTGTTACCATACACTACCTTTCAAAAGTTGTTGTTTTTTGGAAGGAAATTTATATTTCTTCAGCAAGTATGCATTAAATTGATCAAAAGGGACCATAAAGACTTTTACATTGTTAAAAAAGTCAAATAAATGCTACTCTTCTGAACTTTCTATACATCAGAGAATCCTGTAAAACAAATTAGCACGTTTTACCAAAAATTATGCAGTTTTCGATAATATTAAGAAATGTTTTTGAGCATCATATCAGCATATTAGAATGATTTCTGAAGGATCATGTGACACTGAAGACTGAAGTAATGATGCTTTGCATCACAGGATTATTTTTTTTTATTCAAATATATTAAAAAAGAAGTTATCTGAAATGATGATAATATTTCACAACGTTACTGTTTTTACTGTATTTTTTTTATCAGATAAATGCAAAATATGAATGTTATCTGTTGTTTTATAGAATAAAACAATCTGCCTTCAAATGTGTATTTAGGAATGAATGGAGAGAGGGACGTTTTCTGGCATGCACATTCTTTTTGTGTATGTGTGGACCTGATCACATGAAACTGCCCATACAGTGCTATAGCCTTGAGCTTGCTCTGACTAACTGTCTCTCCGCAGAGCGCCTTTCACAGAAACGGACTCTCCTCAGGAGATCCCTGCCCAGTCAGCTGCAGAGCAACCCAGCCGGACAGAGGGAAAGAGAGTCTTTAAGTAAGTAAACAACTGATGCTCTTAAAGGAGGAATGAGGGGGAAAGAGATGTGAAAGGAGCTGTAGGTATTAGAGGAGGCAGGGCGTGGGAATTTTTTGGGAACAGCTTGAAGGTCTTGAATGAGTTGAAGGGCATGAGTGAACAATGTGAGCTGTGATAAACATTTCATATGAGGAACCTGCTGCAATAACTGCAGTTACAGGAAAATATGTAAGTTTTCACTTTTTAATATCTCAGAAAATATTGAAATTGGAGTTTCAGTCTTCAGACTTTGTTAAATGCTGTTAACTTGTAAAAATGTCTAAACTGGGGATTAGTCGTCTTGTTTTGAATAAGATCAGGTGCGTTTCTTGCTTTGATCTTTCTTCTTTTACTCAAATATTCTTTGCTTGTATTTTTACTTTTTCAGAACAGATTTGCTTTCTTCAGTATGTTCTTTGCCTGTTTTTGTTCTACTTTTCTTTCTGTTTTTGCCAATTACCTGATTGTTTTCTCTCTGTCTCTCTTTTGTGTTCTCTCTCTCTCTCTCTCTCTCTCTCTCTCTCTCTCTCTCTCTCTCTCTCTCGTAATATTTGGCACATCTCCTATTCTCTCTCTCTCTCTTCTTCTTCTGTGGCGCCCAACATTCCTGCGCTTTGCTTCTCTCTCTCCTTTTACAGACAGCACCAGGCAGACAGTTTTTGGTGAGTAGCAGCAGTGTGGCCAAAGAATGTGGCTTTTGGAGGTGCTAGCACTTTAAATCATTGTGATGCTTAGTCATTTTGGGGAGACAAAGTCATAAGGAGGGAGGGTTGGAAGAAACAACTGCTGGCTGGAAATTTGAGAATAAATTGGATCGATCAGTTAAATCCGCTAACGTGATAAGACTAATCCCAAAAAAAAAAAAACCTTTTAATACAATTATTTTTAAGTTTGTTATTCTCTTCAGATGTTTATTATTTTTGATATTTCAGAAAGAACATTGGTGCAGAATAAAGAAAAATTTTTTTTTTTTATTGTCATGAATGGAGAATAATTCTTTCCTATCTGACTCCCTCCGCCTCATTGTCACTCTTTATTCTCTGTCTTATCATGGGAAAAGTAAAGTGCTTCTTTTATTTAAAGTTGTTACTCAAAGATGACTATCTCTTGTTTTTGTGGGCTGCAATCATATCTCCATATTCATGGAAAAATTTGCTATTGTTGCTATTGCCAGAAAAATCTTTTTTCTTTACAAAGCTTTAAAAGCTCAAATGATTAAAAAGTAGTTAAAAGTTTGTAAAGGGTCAAAAAAAAAAATCTTAAAGGAAAAACACTTACATTTCTAAACCAGATGTGGTGGAATGTGCAGTTTCTTCTTAAGGCATTTTCTATATATTGAATGAGACTGCTGTGAAGCTAACAGGAATTGATATGGACATTGTGTGTAAACTGAAGTGTTTCTCTTCAGTCCAGAGAGTGTGAATAGAGACTTGCCGGTTCTGAGGAATTTAGAGTAAGTATACTGCCGCTCTTTATGTTTACAGGCTCTCTTTCTGCATATATCAGCATGCGGCCAGGTGTTTGGGGACTAATTCAGCTGCTATGCTCAGAAACTGAGGCTGTGTGGGTTTGTGTGCTGTATGTGAATGTTAAACTTGAATTAAACTTAAATTAATTTTGAATTTCATGTGGTGTCATTCTTGTTCATTTAAGTTTGTCACCATAATAGAATCCTTAATATTACAAGTTTCAATGCTGTGGAATTGGGTTTAAAAATTATATTCTTGTATAATTTGCTGCCTTTGTCAGCAAGTTTTAAGACAAACAAAAAGATTTCATGATGAGTGTCATTCATGTGAAGCGTTTCATTATTTTACACATGCCTCGGTGTAACTGAGCTTTTACCACAGCTCTTCTGATGGATCACTGTGGGGCGAGTTAATGCTTGACTCTAAGTTAATCAAACCTGATCGGCTTTGTGGTAATTGAAACAAGAACGAATCATGCAGTGTTTTCTACATCATCTACAGGGAAATATAGTGGTGGCTTGTGGTTTTGGGGTTGTAAGGGCCAAGCGGCTTTAGTGGTGGTGGTCTTTGTCAGACACTGGGCAGTGTTTCTGTGGTGGGATGCTATAGATTTGTAAAATGTATGTATTTATTATACAACATTGCCTTTTCAGTGTCTTTTGTTTTTGTGTAATTGAATATGTCTGATCTAATGTCTCTCTGAAATATAACTGCACATTATCAGGAAAGTGTGTATTAACCTTTGAAATAATCTCTTTTTTTGTTGTGTTTATTGTACTAAATGGAAGAAAAGTGTGGACAAACCAAAAGGGGTTCAGTCCATAAGGCTTAAATTTAGTGTATGCCTTTATAATTTGAACTAGTTTACCATTTCACTGTATTCTGCAACCACTCATTTCATAGCAGGTCTACTATATAACTTATCGTAAGAATCAGAAAATTTATTGCACCCAACCCTCCATTTACAGCTCAGTAAATGAATGCTTCTTCTCCGATGGCTTTATAGAGACACGTTCTTGCGTTCTCTGGCTGTGTCCCAGTGGGAGAAGAAAAAGAAGTCATTTGGCGTACATGAGAAACCTTCTCTAAGGGAGAGTGTGGCGTCTACAGAAGCGGAGACGTCTACTGAAGCCGAGCAGCCGGTCTCCAGCTCAGACACCACAGGTTCTGATTCCTTACATTGTCATATAACAATGTTCTCCTTTTCAAATATGTATCCTGATTTCTTTCTTTTGAACCTGCTGCATTCTATCCCTCCACTTCTCTTTTTGTCCTGTTGTTACGCTCCTCTTCCTCGGCTAGTCTTTATTTAAATCGTCAAGGTTCCAGTCATTATTCAACGTCTTTATCTCTCTGCTTTCCCCCTGATCAGTGAAGCTTTACTAAACCCGAATGCATATGAGTGTGTGTGAGTATTTGTGGTCATTTATTAGTCTGTTTGCTTGTGTGAACTGTTTCTCGAGCTTGTCTACACTCTGTATGTCAACTCCTCGAGGTTTTTGCACATACTGTTAATTGCCAAGTCTGGAATGTGCTCTGATTGGTCTAGAGCAAGTTTGCCATGATTATGTAATGTGTCCTGCTGAGATGCATACCTTTTTAGCAGCATTCCAACTGTGATGGTTTGGCTGCTTATTGAAACTGCACACTTTTAATTACTGCTTTTGTCATCTGGTTTTTGTCAAGCATAGATAGGAAGTTGCTTAACTTGATTGATGCTGTATGGTTGAGATGATTTTTTTATTATTTTTTTTTTTTGTTCTTCCTCTGGAATCATAGGTCTTGCAGGGTTGAAAGTTTCTAATTTAGATGATTTTTTGTTATGGAAGCAGAAATTATAGTTGGACAACACGTATGTAACCACTAGTCCACATCACTGCTTCATTTGTCTTTCATCAACAGTAAAACAAAAAAACAAACAAAAAAAAACTATATATATATATTAATAAATTGTTGTATGCAGGCAAATATCTTGTGAGAGATTTAAAGGGATGGTTCACCCAAAAATGTACTCACCCTCATGTTGTTTCAAACATGTATGACTTCCTTTCTTCCATGGAACACAAAATATGTTCTGAAGAATGTTGTAGTGGTCATTGGCTTCCATTTATATGGACAAAAACACTGAAACATTTCTCAAAATCTGTTCTTTTGTGTTCCACAGAAGAAAGTCAAACAGGTTTGGTTTCTTTGTGACATAGTTTTTTTTTTTTCAATATGTGTATGCATGTGTGTCTTGCAGGATATATTAGTGGTCCGGAGTCTCAGGGGGTAAACCTGACCAGGCACACCCTGGAGGAGCAAGAGGACACAACGACAGCCCACAATGAAGCAGGCAAGAGATTTATTCCCACCACCACCCTCCATCTCTGTCGGCCTAAGACATGATGTTAATCCTCAACATCCCAGGAGTCACTCTTAAACATGAGCTCAGTTGTATTTTCAAGCAACTAACTACAGTAGACATAGCTTTTTGAGACTCATTGTGTACAATTAATTTAACTTTTTTCCTCCACTTGGCATTTATTGACCCGTAGATTTCTTGAACTAGCTTCCTGCTCAATAAAATTCTCACACACAGAGCAATAGTCAGGCTATTACTTCTGTGTGAGGGCTTCTTTGGGAAGTCAAGAGCTTCATTTCAAACAAAAATTTGAGAGCGATTCCATCTCTTCCTCTAGTGGCCGTGATCCAAATGAGACGGCCACTAACGGGCCTTTCGTCCAGGGAGAGTGAATTAGCCGAAGCAGAGGGCAGACATAAACTATTTAGATTTCGAGATGGGAATCTCCCCTGACCAGTTTCCGTATTGCTTACTGAGGATTTAGGCAGTTAGCACTGATGGTTACAGTGCTGTTAGACCTGAGAAGAGTAACTGCTGTTAGTGTGCACTGGGTTACTGAAGCAGAGGATGGTAGCGTGTGGGAACAACATGATCTGTGCTTGCACTGGGCATTTTGAAGGTAGGATGTCTCTTTAGCATGCTGCTATTGTATTTCATACTGTATATGATCAGTATGATCATACTTCATTCCTAAATTCTAATGTGAAGTGTTATTTTTTTAATATATATATATTATCAGGAAACATTCACAATCTTTTTTTCCCCCCCAAAACTATGCATTTAGTTGGCAAAACTCAAGAGACTCTCAACGGATACTGATATATAATAATCATAAATTCATAAATCTTTTTTATATTGGCCGGTAAGCTATATTGTGCATCGCTAATATTTTCCCATGATTTTGTTCGTGTTTCTCTAGAGGGTGGTTTGCAGAGTCAGGGCAGTACAGCGGAACAGCACAGCACCCTCTCTAATGACAGGAAGTTCATGTTGGACATGCTCTACTCCAAAAACAACATCTCCTCTGGAGGCCTAAAAAGTCCAAGTCTGGAAAGTGCACTTGAGGATCATGGGATCACCAGTATGGCCGGACGGCTCTCCAGACTGCAGTCGTGCTCTTCTCAGCCCACAGAGGACATGTCCAGACAGGCAGAGCTGGAGAGCCTCGGAGGTACTGCTCAGGCCGCTCGCGCCAAGCTAGCAAAGGAACAAATGCTCAAGAAGTTGTGTCCACAGTACAGTATCGAAGCAGAGACTCATTCACAGAGTTTGGAGAAGACGATGATGACACCATTGTCCAGGGGTAATCAGGATGCCTGGGAGAAGCTGCAGCCCAGTTCCAGACCTCTGCGGATTAAAGATCTTGACTTCTCTGATCTGATGGAGGAGGAGGATATCGATGTGCTGGATATAGACACTTTTGACACCGCTTTGCCTAATGGAGTACTGCTGCCACCCCCTTCTCCAGTGCCAGGACAGGGTTCTGCCCCACCACCACCACCTCCCCCCCCTCTTCCTCCTGGATGTGCTACTCTGGCTCCACCTCCTCCTCCTCCTCCTCCTCCTCCTCCTCCTCCTCCTGGAGGTTTGAGTGTGCCCCCTCCTCCTCCTGGACTCTTTCCTCCATCCCCGTCTCAGGGGATTGATCCGGCTTTTCTAAAGAAACGGAAAACGGTCAAGCTGTTTTGGAAGGAGCTTAAGCAGCCCGACAGCCCCAGGAAGTGCAAGTTTGGACGGGGCACAGTGTGGGCTTCGCTTGATAAGGTTGCAGTTGATACAGCTAAGCTGGAGCACCTGTTTGAGTCCAAGGGCAAGGAACTTCCAGTAGCAAAGGTGCGATAGGCGAACCCATTTAATTTTTTGAGATTGGTGTTTTATTCATTTATTTCCTTTTTTTTTTTTTTTTTTACTAATTTGTATACAGATTGTAATCTTATACAGCAAAGGTACTATATACAGTCTTATGGCTCTTATACATACAGATCAAGAAATACAAATAGAGCATATGTAACTTGAAAAACAAAAATTATGCCAAACATCCCAAACTGGCAAACCTGTTTATGAATAAACCATTTTCGGGTTTACACAAAAATAACAATTTCTAAATGTATTAAAGCTATTTAAACTCCTTTAAATTAATTATTAAAGCTGTTGTATTACCCAGAGATCAATGGTTACCATTGAATGTATAGATGAGTTAATGTTAAAGCTTTAGTCTTTTTTTTTAGTCAGTGTGAGTGCAATGCTATAAATGATTTAGGGTTGTTTCTGTCAATTGCATTTATTTCTCCATTTCATACAGAAATGTGCTGAGGCCAAGAAAGCAGCAATTTCAGTGCTTGATCCTAAGAGAAGCAATGCCATCAACATCGGCATGACTGTTTTGCCTGCTGTACATGTCATCAAGAGTGCCATCCTCACCTTTGATGAGTTCGCCATCAGTAAAGAGGGCATTGAGGTAATGTAGCACTAGCATCCAACAGGGGGCAGTAGTAGCTCACGCATTAAACATTCATTTTTTTCTGTATTGAGAATAAATATCAGTAAATCTTTTTGTACATTTTCTTTTTCCCTCTGCCTGTAGAAAATCCTGACCATGACTCCGACAGATGAAGAAAAACAGAAGATTCAGGAGGCACAGCTGGCCAACCCTGACGTACCGTTGGGTACAGCAGAGCAGTTCCTGCTCACTCTGTCCTCCATCAGTGGCCTTTCAGCCAGATTACAGCTTTGGGCCTTTAAACTGAACTATGAGACCCTGGAGAAGGTCAGAACTTTTTACTAATTTTATACTCAATTTTTAATTAAGAATGAAAATCCTGTTTGCTCCAATAGCTTGATCATAATAAAATGATTATTCAGCTAAGCAGTTACTACTGTATCCTAGACTAGTATTAATCTAGGTTATATCACACCATGCATAGGTGATCGTGGTAAAACTTTTGAGTCTGTAAGATATATATATATATATATATATATATATATATATATATATATATATATTTTTTTTTTTTTTTTTTTTAAGTCTCATACTCACCAAGACAAGACTATATTTATTTGAACAAAAATAAGTACAAACACTAATGTTGTGAAATATGATTACAATTTAAAATAACCATTTTAAAATGTAATTCATTCATGTGATGCAAAGCTGAATTTTCAGCATCATTACTCCAGTCTTCAGTGTCACATGATCCTTCAGAAATCATTCTAATATGCTGATTTGCTCCAGAAACATTATTATTATTATTATCATCAGTGTTAAAAACAGCTTAATATTTTTGTGGAAATCTGCAGGATTCTTTGTTGAATATAAATTTCAAAAGAACAGCATTTATTTGACATGGAAATCTTTTGTAACGTTATAAAACGACTCGGTTACTAACGTAACCTCGGTTCCCTGAGAGGAGGGAACGAGTATTGCGTAAGTAGCTTACGCTATGGGAAAACTCCTTTTCTCGAGAATATTGAAGTCTTTATGTAAAACGCATTGCAGCTGCACAGCTGACAGCAATGAACGAAGGAACTCGGTCATTGGCTGTGCTGCGGCAACTTGCTTGAACCAATGACGGGGCGACTCTGAATGCGCGACCAATGAGCGCGCTTCGCGCCTGCGCGCGTCAGAGCCCGCCAAGATGGGCGTGGCCAAGCTATATATTGGGCGCCCCGTCATGAGAGTTCTTTAGGTTAAAACGACTGAAGCGAACTAACCAAGCACAAGCACGGCAGCTTACGCAATACTCGTTCCCTCCTCTCAGGGAACCGAGGTTACGTTAGTAACCGAGTCGTTCCCTTTCGAGAGGTCTCTCCTATTGCGTAAGTAGCTTACGCTATGGGAACACCATGCAAAACGCCGTGCGTGCTGAACTTCGCCTTATGATAGCCAGAGGCAGGTGCCTGAGCTAAAAAGCAAAGTTATCATCCAACTAGCCGGCAGAGGCGAGCTTTATATGTGGGAAAAAATACAGAGCGGCTAGAAGGCGCTCAGTGTGACACAAGCACATACATAATCTAGATACGAACTCGCAGTTCAACTAGCATTATGCTGATAGCACATTGGAATGCAATGTCGGGACCTGTAGGTTGTAGAATCTGATAAATGTGGACGGTGAGGCCCAGCCTGCCGCCGCACAAATATCCTCGATCGGTATCCCGCTCGACCATGCCCAGGAAGAAGCCACACTCCTGGTGGAGTGTGCTTTGACTCCCCAGGGGCATTGAAGTCCCTTAGCTTCATAAGCCAGAGCTATAGCTTCGACTATCCAGTGAGAGATTCTCTGCTTTGAAACGGCGGAACCTTTCGTACGGCCGCCAAAGCATACAAACAGTTGTTCTGTCTGTCTGAATAGGGCAGAACGCTCCAAATACACTCTGAGAGCCCTAACGGGGCAGAGTAGATTAGCGTCGTGTTCGTCTGCTGAAGACGAAAGCGCAGTTAGGGAGATAACCTGTGCTCTGAAGGGAGTGGTGAGCACTTTAGGAATATACCCATGTTTCGGTCTAAGGACGACCCTGCAGTCGTTAGGTCCGAATTCTAGGCAGGCAGCGCTTGTTGAAAGCGCGTGCAGGTCGCCCACTCTCTTGACCGAGGCGAGTGCCAGCAAGAGCGCCGTCTTGAGCGAGAGCTGTTTAAGGTGCACGGTTCGGAGTGGTTCGAACGGGGGCCCTTTAAGAGCGTCTAGGACCGTAGCTAGGTCCCAGATCGGCACTGAGGGGGGGCGTGAAGGGTTCATCCTCCTGGCGCCCCTTAGGAAACGAATAATTAGGTCGTTTCTTCCCAATGGACGTTCCATTACAAGGTCGTGTGACGCTGTGATGGCAGCCACATATACTTTGAGCGTGGAGGGGGTGCGGCCCGCCTCCAGAAGCCCTTGTAGGAAAACGAGTACACTCGTAATCTCGCATGTTACAGGGTTCAGGCCCTTGGTATTACACCAGTCACCGAACACTTTCCATTTCTGGGCATATAAGCGTCTCGTGGAGGGCGCCCGCGCCTCAGCGATGGTTTTTAGTGCTCCGCTCGCGAGGTTCCTGGGAACCCGTTGAGGGGCCATAGATGAAGGGCCCACAGATCGGGGCGGGGATGAAATATCATCCCGCTGGCCTGACTGAGGAGGTCTGGCCTCAGTGGAATCGGCCGTGGTGCAGATTGCATTTGCATCAGATCTGGAAACCATGTTTGGTTCTTCCAGAGTGGGGCTATCAGCAGCACTGCGTTTCCCTCCTCTCTGACCCGACTGATGACCTGTGGCAGCATCGCGATCGGGGGAAAGGCATATAAGGGGCGGCTCGGCCAGCTCTGGGCGAGCGCGTCCGTGCTTTTCGTGAAGAAAAGAGAGCAGTGCGCGTTCTCCTTGGAGGCGAAGAGGTCGATCTCCGCTTTGCCAAAGGTTTTCCATAACCACTGAATCGTCAGAGGGTTGAGAGCCCATTCTCCTGGGAGAATCTTGTCTCTGGATAACATGTCTGCCCCCTGGTTCAGGGCGCCTGGCACATGCGCTGCTCTCAGCGAGCGCAAGTTGTGCTGGGACCATAAGATGAGTCTCCTGGCCATTGAATGCATGGAGCTCGACCTGAGTCCACCCTGGCGATTTATGTACGACACTACCGTCATGTTGTCCGTTCGGACCAGGACGTGTTCGTTTTTTTAGATGTGGGAGCAGGGCTCTGAGAGCCAAAGCAACCGCTTTCATTTCCAGACAGTTTATGTGTAGGCGCTTCTCCGGGTTTGACCAAAAGCCGGAGACAGGCCTGCCCTCGTAAAGGGCCCCCCAACCTATTTTGGAGGCATCTGTCGTTATCATCTTTCTCCTTGTGTTCACACCCAGACTCACGCCTGACTGGTACCAGTCGGCGGCTTTCCAGTGCGTCAGGGCTTTTATACAGCCGTGGTTCGCTCTGATTAAAAAGTGGCCCGAACGCCACGCGTGAGTAGGGACGCGGCTCTTGAGCCAGCGTTGGAGAGGGCGCATATGCAACAATCCTAGCTGGAGTACGGCCGATGCTGAGGCCATGAGACCGAGCATCCTCTGAAACCGTTTGACGGGGGCGCGCGCGCCCGCTCTGAATGATGTTGCAAGGCGCCGGATGGTGAGCGTGCGCTCCGATGAGAGACGCGCTGTCATTTGCATCGAGTCTAGAACTATTCCCAGGAAAGAAATTCTCTGGCTGGGAGATAGTATGCTTTTTGCAAAATTGATTCTTAGACCCAGGCATTCTAAATGGCTGATAATCCAAGATCTGTGTGTTATTAGCTGACTCTCTGATTGTGCTAGAACCAGCCAATCGTCGAGATAATTCAGTATTCGCACTCCCCTTTGTCTTAGGGGGGAAAGTGCTGCATCCATACATTTCGTGAATGTACGGGGAGCCAGGGACAGGCCGAACGGGAGTACTGTGTACTGGTATGACTGTCCCTCGAAAGCGAATCTCAGAAACGGCCTGTGATGAGGCGCTATTGGAATGTTAAAGTAAGCATCTTTCAGATCCACTGAGAGAAACCAATCTCCTGGGCGCACTTGCGCGAGGATATGCTTGGTTGTTAACATTCTGAACGAGCGAATCATTAGTGCTTTGTTCAGGTGTCTGAGATCTAGGATGGGGCGGAGACCGCCATCCTTTTTCGGGACGAGAAAATAGCGGCTGTAAAAACCTGTCCCGCTCAGAGAGGGGGAAACAGTTTCCACAGCGCCCTTTTCTATTAGTTTGCGCACCTCGGTGCGTAGAACATGTGAACACTCTTTTCTCACTTTCGTCTCGACCACAGTCGTAAAACGTGGTGGCCTGCGAGCGAACTGGAGCGAGTATCCGTGCTTTACTATATTTAATACCCATTTCGGCATATCTGGAATGTTTTCCCATGCCGCTGCGTGTACAGATATGGGCTGAATACAGGCTAGGGGCGGGCCGCTGTGACGTAGGGACCCGGCTAGCGAATCGCCTGAGCTCATAGCTCTCAGGGGCGCGGGCGCGCGCTGAGCAGCTGAGTGAATGGGCGCGTGTGTGATTACAACAGTGCGCGCTGTGTTTGTAAAACTCGCAGCCTGAGCTGAGGTTTTGTTTGACACTGTAAGGGCAGTGTTTATAAGTGGGGGTGCATAAACAGTGGTAGGCACACGCGTCACTTTTATAATGTTTCCCGCTTTTACTGGGGATGAATTTATAACTGTGTGAACAGTGCTTGTGTGTAGTGGTGCGTACATGACCGTAGGCACGTGATCTACATTCATGGGAAGCGCAGCCTGAGCTGGGAATGAATTTGGCACTGTTTTGACAGTATCTGGGAATGCACACTTTGTGGACATGTGAACCCTTAGTGATGCAGGCAGAAAAAGACTCTTTTTGTGTTTTCTGTGCGTCGCCGTAAAAACGGCGTTTGTTTGCAGGTGAGCGAGCTCTGTGACTGGCCCATTGACTGCTGTATGGACATATCCAGCCGCCTGTAAGGGGACTGGGTAATGTTTGAGCTTTTGCGGAGAGAGTGGTCCGGCTTTTGCGAGACACGTACTCTCTCTTCTCATTTCTGTGGCTAGGACGGCTTTCGAGGCTCAGGGTTCAGCACAATCTTGGGCCGAGGACCCCGTCGCTCAGGAGGCGGCTTGCGGTTGTGAGAGCGCGAGCGGCGTCGAGCGTCAGCCTGAAGCGCAGGCTGAGAGGCGGTGGGGGCTGTTCTAGCCCGCTGCGGCTGCGGCGGTCTCTGTCTGCTCTGCGATGAGCTGGAGCGCTTTGGCAGGAAATGACGCATAGCTTGTGAAGCGTTCTGGGCCTCAGTGAAGCGTTCGGCGAAACCTTTAACCGCCGGTCCAAACAGCCCGCTGGTGGAGATAGGCGCATCGAGAAATGGCGCCTTATCCGCGTCCTTCATTTCAGTCAGAGTCAGCCACAGATGGCGCTCGAGAACAGTCAAATTAGCCATAGCACGGCCGATGGACTGGGCGGTGGCCTTCGTGGCTCGCAGAGCTATATCAGTCGCGCTGCGTAAGTCCCTGAAGGCTTCGGGTTCGGGGCCAGACTCGTCCATAGAGCGGAGAAGCTTGGCTTGGAACACTTGAAGTACCGCCATTGAGTGAAGCGCTGATGCAGCTTGGCCGGCGGCGGCGTAGGCGCGACCGGCGAGAGCAGAGGTAGTGCGGCAGGGTTTCGAGGGGTGGGAAGCTTTGGCTTTCCATCCGGAGGTGGAGGGCGGGCAGAGATGATTGGCCACGGCCTCCTCGAGGGGCGGCTTTTCCCTCGTAGCCTCTTTCCTTCGCGCCGTCCACTGAGGAGAGCGAAGAAGAAAAAGAAGGCTTTAGGCGCGCAGAGTGGGGGGCTTTCCACGACTTGGTTGAGTTCGTCGTGAACTTCCGGGAAGAAGGGAGAAGGCCTTTGCCGAGGGGCCTGCTGGCGCCCCTGCAGAAACCACTCATCCAGTCGGCTCCGGGTTGGCTCTTCGGGAGAAGACCAATCGAGCCCGAGGTCTTCCACGGCCTTAGAGAGGACACGGATCATCTCAGTATCCATAGTGGAGCCCCCGCTCGTGCTAGCTAGCGTCGACGGGGCGGGGTCGAGAGTGGAGCCCGGCCAGTCGTCCGATGCAGCGTCGATGGACAAGCTGTCGTCCATTCCCCCGTCGTCCTCGGACGCGCCGAAAGTCACAAGGCCCACCGCTCTGCCAGAGGGGTGTGGGTCCGGCTGGGTGAACTGAACCGGCGGTGGGGAAGGCAAGAGCGGCGGTGAAGCACGCGGAGACTGGCTCGGCGTGACGTCACTGAGCTCAGGTTCAGGAAGCCTCTGTGAGCGGCGCTTTTTCTTAGTGCGCGGCTCAAACAGAGGGGTGGCGATGGGCTCGCTCACGGCGAAAGCGGCGAGGCGAGCCCGTAGTGCGGAGAGACCCAGGTCATCACATTCCGGGCATCCGCCCTTGGTCAATGCAGCTTCTGCGTGGTCACGGCCCAGGCAGCGAGCGCAGATGATGTGACGATCTCCGTCCGGGAGAAGGTCTCTGCACGACGCGCAGGAAGGCATTTGAAACAACGCCTTAATGGAAATTTGCTCTTTCACAAATGTCGCGGGGCGGACAGATGTAAAATACTTGCGTATATGGCGCGCCGGATGGCTCAGTAGGAGGTGCTTGAAGGCGGCTGAAGGTGCCGACGTCCTCGTAGCAATCCCGCTGGTATGCTTTTCCACGGCGGCGAAGGCTTCCAATAATCCGGAGGATCCAGCGAAGAAGGTGTTCGCTGAAGGAGATTAAATCTAAAGAACTCTCATGACGGGGCGCCCAATATATAGCTTGGCCACGCCCATCTTGGCGGGCTCTGACGCGCGCAGGCGCGAAGCGCGCTCATTGGTCGCGCATTCAGAGTCGCCCCGTCATTGGTTCAAGCAAGTTGCCGCAGCACAGCCAATGACCGAGTTCCTTCGTTCATTGCTGTCAGCTGTGCAGCTGCAATGCGTTTTACATAAAGACTTCAATATTCTCGAGAAAAGGAGTTTTCCCATAGCGTAAGCTACTTACGCAATAGGAGAGACCTCTCGAAAGGGAACTATCACTTTTTTTAATCAAATTAATGCATTTTTGCTGAATAAAAGTATGTCTTAAAAAAAAAAAATCTTACTGACCCCAAACTTTCAAAGGTAGTATATATTTGTGAGCATATATATATATATATATATATATATATGATAGTTCCTACTTTAAAGATTGGACGAGCTGCATTTGAAGCAGTTGTAAAATGCTGTTAAAAACATTTGATGCTGCGTTGCTTGGTAAACTTAAAGATCTACAGTTAATTGGTTAAATTATTAGTTGAAGTATTGTTTATACCTATTATTATGATTAATAATTATAACTATCTATAGAACACTCTTTTGTCATATTGCTGGTATGACCATGTTGAGATTCCATTTATAGTTTTGACTTTCTTTATCCAATTTCAGACTTATTCAGTCCTGTTTCAGTATTGCATTCTGACTGGTTGTTGAAAGAGACATTAATGGAATTAAGTAATTTAGGCTTTTTAAATTCAGTTATGTTGACCTTGATTGGTAATGAATGTAGTGTGTTACCAATTAGACATTCATTTCCAAACATTCTTTCTCAGTTTGTCTCTTATTTATCCCTCACACATGAATGTTGCAGGAGATTGCAGAGCCTCTTTTTGACCTCAAACTGGGTATGGAACAACTTGCCAAGAACAAAACCTTTAAGCATATCCTCGCAACACTACTGGCCATTGGCAACTTCCTCAATAGCTCCCATGTAAGTGTTCCATCTCCTCCTAGTGTTCCAGTCCTAGGAGCAGAGTTACATTTAAAGCACCTGTACTAAGGGCAGGTGAACCGGTCTGAAGCTTGATGGTCACATGTGATTAGTCAGAGCAGCCCAGTGATGATGCCTTAATCCTTTGCTGTTGCCTGTGGGAGATAAGATATGATTATGACCCTGCATGACACATTTTCTTTGCTGTAGTATGTGACGACCTCTTGAACTCTACAAACATACTGTATGTGTATAGTATTTAAGCTATACTACCATGCGTAGAACCAGGGCAATCAAAATATATTTTCGATTTTACAGAATAGTTTACCCTCAAATTTGAAACTTCTTTCATCAATTCAGACTCCTTTAAAGGTACCATGAAATCAAAATGGACAATCTTTTTTTTTAATAGAATATTGCAGTATATATTTTAAATGATGTATCGGTGCACATTTTTTTAAATTCATGTACCCTCATAATCTTTAATAAAAAGTAACTTCCCCTCCCATTTCCAGCAACATTTGTTCTCTGATGAAGTTTACTGGTGTGAGAGCGGGACAACCTGTCACTCACATGAGATCATAGCAAACCACAATGATCCAATCAATTCCCGATGGACAAAATCAAGTCCAGCCTTGCATTTTTTTCTCGTTTAATGAGCTGTTTCACTTGGATATACATCGAAGTATAGAAGAAAATAAAAAAATTGTATACTACACTAAGAATAAAAGGCTTTCTGAACATCTCACATGAAAATGTGGGAACACTTTTCTTTCGTGAATCATTCATAAAATATGTCATAGGTTTTAATGAGGTCTTTACAGCACTACCACTTCTTTATCTTGATGTCTGTTACAGTGCCATGTTCAAAACAAATCTTGATGGTTAGAAGTTAATAACTGTTCAGAACATGATGTCCTTTAATTTGTGCCACTCTATTTAATGAGTAGCCATCTTAATATGCTTTTCCTCACAGATTGACAACAAAGCCAATGTAGTAGTTCACTGAACATAACATGACTTTACTAGCACTTCTCATCTCTCTTGCAGGCTAAAGGCTTTGAGCTCAGTTATTTGGAGAAGGTAACTGAGGTAAAGGACACAGTACACAGGCAGTCTCTGCTTCATCATACTTGCAATTTTGTGGTGGAAAATTACCCAGATACGACAGACCTTTACTCAGAGATCCCGGCTATTACACGCTCTGCTAAAGTATGTGCCTCAGACAATTCTTTATATGCATTTTTTGTTTGTTTTCCATCTTCATTACATTATCATGCATTATGTTATTAATGTGTACAACCCCTTTTAAGCTTTTATAGTAGTTGTTTTTTTCTTGTAAAGGTTTTATTTCTGTGCACGTGAGTTTCTTTTCTTTTTCTCCCATTAAAGGTGGCTATCCAAAGAACCCTTTAGCTTTCATTGTCATCATTTATCACTCCCTCCTTTCCTTTCCCACAGGTAGAGTTTGAGCAGTTGTCTGAAAACCTGATTCAGTTGGAGAGAAAATGCAAAGCCTCCTGGGACAACCTGAAAGTAGTGGCCAAACATGAAACAAAACCTAACTTGAAAAACAAAATGACAGAATTCCTGAAAGACTGTACCGAAAGGATCATCATCCTAAAAGTGGTGCACAGACGCATTATTAACAGGTAACACACACACACACAAAAACTACTGTAATCCATTTTAACCGCGTCCCTGTAAGTTGACGAGCTTGAATGATGACTGAGCCTCACTTTCTAATTAGGATGAACTTGAGCATAAAATATATTAAGTTCTACTTCCTCCACTTTGCAGGTTTCATTCCTTTCTGCTATACTTGGGCCAGCCCTCACACTCAGTGCGGGACACTAAAGTAACTCAGTTCTGTAAGATCATCAGTGAGTTTGCCCTGGAGTACCGCACCACTCAAGAGAGAGTCCTCACCCAGAAACGCAAACGTGCTGTCCACCGGGAGCGCACCAAAACCCGGGGCAAGATGATCACAGAGGTGTGGAATGAAATTCTTGAGAAGAATCATACATTTAAAGCATACTTTGCCTACAGATATCCTTTTGATTCTGTTCTACTATTATTCCATCATGTATAAAGTTTAAACTGTGCGGTCATATGTTTAAACATACCTTGCAGAATCTGTAAAATTTTAGCTATGATCATAAAAATGACATTGTTTTTTTATTTTATTTAGTACTGCCCTGACTTAGCTATTTTATATAGCTTAGCTTATTCTGCGTGTCGTGTTTAATGGGATAGTTGTTCATGATTCCCCATTGATCTTCAGAAAAATATTCCCCATCCTGCACATTCTTTGGTTTTCCAGCATCTTCTGCATAGTTGAATCCTTTCCAGTAGTGACTGTGATTTCAAGATCCATCTTTTTATATTGAGGACAGTTGAGGGACTGTACATAACTATTACAAAAGATGCAAACATTCACCAATGCTTAAAGAGGAAACACGATGCATTGAGAGCAGAGAGGTTCAAACCTTTTTTAAATACAATGATCAGGGTAAATTGTACTTACATGTTTCCCAGAAGACAAAATGAGTACCTTATATAGCTTTTAAATGGCAGTATTAAATGAAAATATATGATATAAAAAAAAAAGAATCATCCTTTCAGTGGATGGAAAAACTTTTTTTTTTCATTGCTAGAATTCCCAAGACCCAGACAAAATGCTGGTTCACCTCCAAACACTCAGCAGTATTACGTATAAAGCATTTAGCCAACCCATCTCGACACAGGGCCATGGACAATTTTCTCAGTTGTCCTCTCTCTTACGAGGCCCTTATCGACATTATGCCACAAATGTTGTCAATAGAGCTTAACTGTTATTGAACCCAGATCATGGCTATTTCATGGCCCTGTCCACAACCCCACTGTATCAACCTCAGTCGTCAAGTAAATTGAGAATTAACCATTACCAGTAACCAGAGGTGGAAAGTAACGAATTACATTTACTCGCGTTACGTAATTGAGTCGTTTTTTGTGTACTTCTACTTTTTTAAGTAGTTTTTAAAATCTGTAATTTTACTTTTACTTAAGTACGTTTTGTTTGAAGTATTGTACTTCACTACATTTGAAATCATACCCGTTACTGAGTAAAAAATAATAATACAAGGGAGAAAAAAAATCACACTCCGGAAACTACTGAATTGATTGAAGGGCGGGAGAACAAACGCGCAAAAAAGGTGACGCAGACCCAGCTGAAGCTGAAAGCGAAGCGCCCTCGAATTTTTATGAAGCGAATTATGGCCAGTATGGAAATACTTTGAATGTATAAAAGTGTGGTTGTCCTCGAGGATAGATATCCAATTTGCAAAAAATGTGGACACAAAGTGGCTGCAAAAGGAGGATACATAGGACACCATCCCTCCTGCAGATAAAGGTATGTCCCGATTATAACGTAAGGCCGAATGATTTACGTGATGCAGAGGGAATCCCGGAATCCAGTCAGAAAATGGAATTTACATAACGCAGAAGATGTCACGTAAAACACGCAAAATGATGGATGGATGAATACATGGAAAGTAGAACTGTGCAATAAATCAAATCGCGACATGGTTTGTGAATATTTAAGCGCAAAAATACTGCTATTTAAATATATAATCTGCTTGTTCTGTGAATCGGTGTGAATGAGCTGCTCCGCTTTGTCTACTACATACTCAAGTAGGCGTGGTGTTTTCAGCGTCTCACAAACAATTTGAGTACATGATGAATACGTGAACATTTCCAGAGCTGCTCTGAGAGAACGCCTAATGAGCATTTTCATCATTTTATTTGAGAAAAAAACATTGTCAAATAGGCTTACACTTTGAAACAGGTCTTCACTACAACCCGTCAAAATAAAAGTTTGGTTTAACTAGGAGAAATTATGACAGAAATACATTACTGTTGTAGGCATACAATAGAACGTACTTCTCAAAATAATAATAATAACAACAACAATAATAATAATACAATTTATTTAAACATTAATTAAGGCATATCTTTTTTGTCCATGGTTTAATTTAGTAATCTGTTTTTTGCAGCTCTTCCCCAAAAAATAAAAGGACACAAGTTTAAATTTTCATTTGATTGCCAACGTTTTTGATTTGGATTAAATCATAAAAAGAAACATTAATTTTCTGAATAAAATACATTTCATAAGACTATATTATTCTTAAAAAATGTAATAAATTATTATGTTAAAAATGAGTTGTTAATCTAATTCATTATCAATTATTGAATTTAATTGATTAGACATGTTCTATTGAAATTTTAATGAACAAAACAAACAAATGGTTTCAAGTTTGTTATAATAAAAGCATTTGTTCAACCCCAAAAAAACCTGTTTTCTTTAATTTAACTGTCATTTTAACTGATGATAATAATAATAATAACCATAATTTAATAATACCGTTTATTTAATAATTGATTACTGTAAACCGTGATATTTTCTGAGACGTTATCATACAGTAAAAATCTCATACCATTACAACCCTACACGGGAGTGTCCCCCCACCCCACCCCCCGCTGTTAAAAAAGTAACTCAGTAACTTTTACTTGAGTAAATTTTAAATTAGCTACTTTTTACTTGAGTAGATTTTTAGACCGGTAATTTTACTTGTACTCAAGTAAAATTTCATTGAAGTAGTAGTACTTTTACTTGAGTAGAATATTTTATTACTCTTTCCACCTCTGCCAGTAACTAATTATACTGTCTGAATCTTTTCACAGACAGAGAAGTTTTCTGGAGCAGTTCCACAGCTGTCTCTGGAGGACAGCCTATCCCCAGTTTCTTCAACAATAGAATCAGAGCCAGCCCAAGAGGAGCATGAGAACATGAAAAACCTGCTAATCACCAACGACGACAACAGCAAGATGCGCAGGAGCCGTGCTGTACGAAGTAAGAGACCACAACGTAGCATATCCAGGAAATAGGTTAGAGTTAGCTGTTTAGACCAGTGACAGTCCTGCTGTTGCCCAACCTTACTGTGAAATTTAGTTCCATCCCTCCTCTAACACACCTGCTTTAGAAATGTTTATTAGCTGATCTCCAGAAGCACAACTGAGGACTGAGTTTCAATCACAATAAGTTTAGTTGCACAACACAGATGATGCTCGGTGTCTTAACATTTTTGTTTAGTTTATAATTGAAATAAAAAAACATTTTTACCACTACAATGATTTAAGTCCAGCCCAGACTAAAGGACAATTTGGTTTAATTAATTAATTTGATGTTATAATTATTATTTATTTATTTATTTGGGGGTCCTTTTATAGAGATTCTTACCACTGGTGGTGACACTCCTCCAATTTCACCAACCCTTCAGTGGAGTGATGAAGGTATAGAGTTTGGTGCATGGATGTGTGCACTAAGATAAAGCACTTGTGCAGCTTTCAATATATGATCAAGCTTTTGTAATTAATGAAACCATTAAGGTTGGGTCATTTTGATCTCACAGAGGGGCCTTATGACTCTGACTGCTCTCCTACTTCACCAGTAGAGAGCCAATCAGCACAGGATGACGATGATGATAATGAAGGTAGAGCTACCGCACAGGCTGCATGGAGTGGGATAGCTCAACTAACAGATTTATTATGGACTAAATAGTCAATAATGATGTATTTTTGAAGTGATTGTAGAGGGCTAACTGTCAAGACAGACACAAGAAACCTGGATGAGTAAGTCATGGATTCCAACTTCACACCCAACTCTGTATTTGCCTGAATATCTTTGAACTTTTTACAAATGATTGATTTTCATCAGCTTGCCAAGAAGTAGTACCACTGCCTCACTAATTTTAACGCTTTCCTTGAAGGATCTTGGACCTGTTTCTATTGTAATTAAGCAAAGATTTGATTGATCTGTTGTACTATTTCTACGCCGGTTTAGGCAGGGTTAGTGCACCCATGTCTGTAGCCAAAGAGGACAGCGCCAGCTCACAGGATGATGCCACAGATGAGATCATGGATCGTCTGTTTAAGTCTGTCACCCAGAATCCCACAGAGAGGGCGTCTAGTCCAAAAACACGGAAACGTTCGCGGCTTAACCGAAAGTCATGTGAGTACATTTTGACTGTCTACGCATTTTTTATTTGTTTTTTGTTTTTACCACTGAACTTCATAACCAGTTCTGAAGGTTGTTTTAGCCCTAAACCTGGGGGGATGAGATTAAGGATTTAGTCACTGTTTGCATTCAACACTATCTGTATCCAAAACATAATGTAATCTGGCTTCTACCATTGCTTGGCTTTCAAAAGCCCCTAAATCTCCCTGTCAGATCCATATCGTGCCACCTCTTTACTTCTGCTTGTACCGGATTGAACTGCTAGACATCTCAGAATTCGAACACCACAAAGAGCCTTTTGTAGGGCACATTCTTGCAACTATGCTTTTAAAAAAGGAGAGCGAAAGCTCACAAACCTCCAAACCTGAAAAGCCTTTTAGGTTTATTTATATTATTCTGAAGTGCTTTACGGTATGTCTTAATGTGCAGTCACATTTATAGCTGTTCAGCAAATTTTCACATGCAAAATCCAGTAAATCCATGTGATCATTTTGCATAAAGGGCAAAAGATTTTTGCACGCCTAACTTCCCAACAGTTTCAAGTGAATTTGCTATGTTGACCAAAAGTAAGTCGCTTGGTTTGAAAGTGACTTCTGTGTGAGCGGTGCTTCATACATAGCTACATTATTGACAATAGACAATGGACCATTTTTTGCGTGTTCACACCTTCACAGTTCCAGATCATTATTTCCAGTCTTTATACATGTGCAAGTGGCATTATATGGGTTGTCTGACATTGAGTTCCATGTTTTATTTTACAGTATAACGTAATGTGCATTGTGTGTTGCAGTGCGAAGGACTCTAAAGAGTGGGCTAAGTGTGGATGTGGTGCAGGCCCTTGGCCTCGGCAGTCCTAACGGGAAGGTCTGAAGCTCTAGGCTTTTGGCCGTGGAAAACTCTTGCAAGGCAGACGTGAGGCCATGAGGAGAGCTGTATTCGTGATCGGAAGAACTGCAATAACAAAGGGATCTTCACTGAAGACAGTTTGTGGGATGCCTGCATCTAATTCTGTCTGCCAATCTGAACAATTCAGTGGATGAATCATGTGCTTCCAGTTGAAACAAACAGCTGCGTTACTGTACAAATACCTGAAGTGTGTGCATGATATCCATTAGACATATTATGATTTGATTGGTACAAACTTTATTTGCATAGTGTTAAATACCAGCCTACGTTTACTGATGAAATGTAAATGTAAAGCGCTAAATATTTTTAGCAGATGGACATATATTTTGTATAGAGACTTTTGCATAGATTGGAGAACAATTTATCAGTCAAAGACATGTATTTAAGGGTTTGAAAGGTTTTAAGTTAAAACTGCATTTTTAAAGACAATTTTTATACTTTTGCCATATCTGTTGTGATGGCTCAAGGTTAGGATTGTGGAAGCCAGTAACTGAGAACAGTGCAATAGGGTAACTCAAACACACTGGTTTCCTGGGCCTATTAATGAAGCCGGACCCTGGATTAAACTGCACTGTTAGTAATGATTGGCCATTAAAAACTCCTCAGTCTTGGACAAGGTTTAATTTGTGTCTGGAAAGCTGACCCATGTGCACATGGATAGTGTTCAACTGAATATCCTGACTACCAAGGAGATCTGATTAGAGGGGACATAAACTAGGTCACATGTTTGTTTATCTTTTATTTATCACAGCGCTTTCTTGATGGGTTTGTGGATTCTACAACACAGTCGTGTATTCTGCTGTATCACATTTCTGTCCTGATATTTATTAATGTGCTCATAGTCGAGAGAAAGGTGGGAGATTGTTTTCAACCATTCTTTCACACTTTCAGTTTTTGACATGTTAGTTTCACCCTTTTAGTTATTCCATTGTTATGGTGTTGTAAAATATGTGCATGGACCACTCTCTCTTGTTAAAGAGAAATGTTGCGTTAAAAAGCAAAACATTTTATCTAGCCCTTTATTACGGTTACAAGCACATATTTTAAGGGTTTTCTTGGTATTGCTGTTTTTGCACAGGGGTTTATGCTGTAAGAATGTCACTATGAGTCACTCTGTTGTTTTATGTATGACCTTATTACCTGTCTGCATGAGTGCATGTGTTCTTCACTCTGAATGTATCACTATTAGCGTGTTCCCGTCACTACTTTCGACACCTGCACAAATAAAGTTTGTTTGCAAAGAAATTGCAAGTACAGTACTTCTAATATTAGACATTGTAAAACAATTCTGAATCAGAATACAAAGACATGTTGGCCTTGAAACCCAAGACAGTGCTCTGTTTAAAATGAAAATAAATGTTTTATTAGACTTTTTCTGTTTTTATTTTTTATTTGCTAAGTGCCACAGTCAAACCTGATCTAGGACAGATGTTTTGACCTCCTGGGGGCGCATCTGTCAAATCAATTGACGATGATATATTAATTTGAATATACTGCTTGAATAACTAAATCGACTTAAATCTGACATAACTAGCGATTTATTTCATTTATGTCATTTTTCATTGCATTGCACATAAAAATAGGCTGATAACGCGAGGTTTCGGTGCGCACTCTCTGTTTTGATGAGGATGATGAGTTACGGCTCTTTAATAAGAACCTCCTTGTGTACGGACGAATCACGTGTCCCTATACGCCAAGCTGCACCTTCGCGAGTTACCGGCGAGTGGAGTGTGTGTTGATGTTGTAAACCGGTAACGGGGCGTCCCGTGGAGGGCTTACCATCGCAACAGGAGTGTATAAAAGAAATGAAGATGACACGCCGTTGAACACGCTGAAAAGATGCGGTGCTTGAGTTTGCTTCTGTTCATAAAGGTGGCTAGTGATGCAGCGACTGACCTTTACGTGACAGGAGCGTCGCTCTCGCCAGAGCCGGGGGTTAGCGCCGCACCAGCCGTCACATCCCCAGTCGCCTCCAGCTATACTCCAGCCCAGGAAGAGTACGGGCATCCCGGGATTGCGCTTGCCCGGTCTGCGGAGGAGCCGTCGGCGCCGAGCACGGAGGACGGAGAGTCGTCTCACCACCACGGAGGAGGGTACAAGATAGTGCAGTGGGAATGGAGCTACGTGCAGACACCTTACATTATAGCCAGCTGGCTTTTGGTGGCCAGTGTGGCAAAAATACGTAAGTTCTGTAATACAAGATCTACGTTTTCGCTTACTCAACGAGCTTTGTTTTGGATGTAATATATAGTAGTGTTGAAAAGAAGCTTGCGAGGTCACTCTGGCTCTTGGACTGTTACGCGTAGTGTAAGTGTAGGAAGTTAATTATGTTAAGGACGTGAATGTGTAGTGCGTTTTATTAAAGTGGGCCTTCGGTGCGGTGTGTGTTGGTCAGATGGCTGTAAAAACGGTGCGTAAAAAGCGCGAGCCACCTGCGCGTCCCTTCCACATCCACTGTCATTAAGTGACAGACGCTGGTGGTTGCCATGGCAATAAAGCCCATACATTTCCTCTGGGACATTTTCATACAATAATAAAATGGGCTTTTAGCTTCACTGGAGATAAGCAAACAGCATTAAAAAAACAGTAGTGTATGTTAAGGTTATTTTTTGTACCTTTAATTTTGTGACTTTTTGCAATCCGCGAGATATTTCTGTGGACTGTGAGCGTGAACTCACCGTGTTCCCGCGGAGTAGCGGCGAGCTCTGATTGGCTATGATGACTCATCATCTTACCATCATCATTCACACGCTTTGGCTGTGGTGGTGGGAAGTTCGATTCATGTCCGCGAATCGGTTCTTTCGAATAGTTTACTACAAAGAACAGGTTCAGAAAAAAGAGCAGCCCTGCTCAAGAGAGGAAAGGTGAAACGATTACAGATTCGGTTATTCTTGTACGTCACCTTCTATCACGTGGTTTGATTAATAATGCTGTTTATATCCACCTTTAGCGAATTTAACCATGATTCATAGCGGGTTTGAACCGGAAGCCGGTTGTCCTTTTCCGGTTCGAAGCTTTATGAAGATTAAGCGCCGCTTGCTGAGAACGCCGCAGTGATGTGCTGGTTATAAAATATGTTAAATAAGTAGGGCTGCCCTGCCCTTGCACGACTGAAGTTGGGTTGGAAGTTATTTATACTATATGGGAGAGAATGCTAAACCATAATGAGCGTTTTCGTAATATATTGCCTATTCTGCATCAACGCACGCATAAGCTTGTCACAAAAAAAACGGCAAAAGTAATGATTATGCATTAAACATTTGAATTGTTTATTAATAACTAGTGTTTTCTGTAAGTGTCGACTGCAAAGATAAATTTGATGATGCTGACTCGCCATCTTCGCAGTGAACGCGCCTATAGAGAGAAATGCACACTTCATACGAATTAACCTATACATAAGCAGAGAGCAGCCCATTTCTGCTCGTTTTTAATTATTTTGTTTAAAAGTACACATTTCAAGCTTTATATAGATATACTTCTCATGTATGTGAGGCAAGTAATTATACGCAGAGTTTCGTTGGTTAATAAGACGCGCTCCAGTTCACGCGCCCGCGCCTCCTTGTCCTGTATATCTACTATTTGCTTCTTATTTATTATTCCAGGCAATTTGTTGATAAAACATTGATAAAAAATTAAGATACAATTTATACTAAACGAAATTCACTTTAAAGAAAGGCTTTCTACAAAACAAAACTTAACAAGTGGTCAAAATCATGTCTGAGCCATTCCAAATGTTTTCCGATATTGGGCATCTTAAGATCATATCTGACTCATCTCATGCGGTTCCCTTTTCATATAATCAACATAGATTAAATTAAAAAAAAATAAAAAACATTATATTGTGAAACTTAAATATGAAACGAATACGCAGTATTCATATAAATATAAAAGTTTTTTTTTTAACTTCTATTTAAGCGTCACACTGCTCCGCTTTGCTCACGTGCTCTGGTGCGTAGTCTATAGCCTATACATGCATGTGTGCCTGATGTGATGGAGGGGTGCGATTTTCGAATAATAATTGAATAATACCCAGCGATCTTCGACTATTATTTTTGCTTGAAATGCCCATCCCTACTGGTAACGTATTACACCTTTTTCGTTGGATGCTTCAGTTTTAGCGCAGCTAACCAAAAACGTCTACTCTCTGGCATTGAATGTAGCTGATACGAACCGGACATAGGCATTCTCTCCTTTTTATCTTATGCTCAAAGTTTTTTTATCTTCTTTGAATTGTTAAAACAACCAACAACAGCACATGTAGAGCCTGAACTCATTCTCTAATACAGTACGAACCGGAAGTAGGCAACCGGAGTCGTCATCATGGCGGCGCGCATTGTTTAGAGCAGAATAAGGTGGATAGCTACATATTTTCCCAATTTCAGCTTTTTGCAGGCTTTGTTTTTTATAAACCTAATCATGGCTGCGAAGTCATTTTGAGCCTAAATATAATTTGCATTTACAATGCTAAAATTAATTTATAGTTATTGGCCTAAACATTTTGTGTACATTTTAATAAAATGTGCATGAATAAAACTCTCATAACATCAAGTTGTAATAGTTTCTAGTAGGCTCCCAGACAGCAACAGTGTCGCCCAGATCCGGCCCACATCTGGTACATGTGGAATCCACACGTACTTTTGCTGCGCGTTACTGTATTTGCTGTGTTGTGAGTGTTTGGAGCACACATGTGTTGTGAAACTGATAAAGATGTTTTCTTAATTTGAATGTGAATATCTATTTGTATGTGTTTTCTTCAGCTGCAGCGCGTTGAGCTCTCTCGGCTACCGTACTAGTTTATTATTTTGCGCTGTAGCAAAGCAAAAGCTCACAGTGATATTAGTGCCATACGTACAATCGTGCTCAAAAGTTTACATACCCCCTGTAGAATCTGCAAATTGTTAATTATTTTAACAAAATAATAGGGATTATACAAAATGCATGTTATTTTTTAGTTAGTAGGCTACTGTCCTGAAAAATCAGGGCTCTCAAGTCTCACGCATTGGGCGTGAGACACGCATTTCAACCCGTTCACACGCTCACACGCCACACCTTGTATTTCTCACGCTGAGGAGTAAGGGAACTTGTCCCGCTATACAATTAATGGACGAGGCGCAGGCAAACGGAGGGAAGTTCTCTGCCTTGTTCATAGCCATCTGTCTCGGGTTATACAGAGTTAAATGCCAGCTACCAGCCAATCAGAAATTAGAATAAGTTGTTTCCGGGTAAATTATGTGTTCCCGCTGCAAGCACGTTCGTCACAACACGCGCACACACGGAGTAGAAGTTGAAAGAGCACGATCTGATGAATGCGGTTTGCGGACCTGTTGATTTATTTATTTATTTTTTTAGCATTTTGATTTTACGATTCCTGGACGATATCTCTTGCCTGTGATCAAAGACAGTGAGAGCTGATGTTGAGGAGTATAGCCAAATTTGTGCTAAATTATTTTTGATGCATTCAAAAACTCTCCAACTGCTTTTAAAGGGGTCATCGGATGCAAAATACACTTTTATATGGTGTTTGCAAATAAATGTGTCTTTGCAGTGTGTGGACACAATCACCATGCAATGAAAAAAAATCCATTCACTTTTTTTTTATACTCAAAAAGCCAAAATGTTGTTGCTCATTTTCATTTAAAGAGACATGCACCGAAACGGGTCACTGTGAACAGAGCTGTTTTTGAGGAGGTAAAAAGGTGATGTTTTACACAACCATTGAGAAATTTTAACCAAAGTATGTTACAAACTTTACATGAAGACCTAAAGAATCATACCAACTTGTAACCCCTGTATACCCCTGTAAAGGTGACCGGTTTGGGTCTTGACATTCATGCTCAGGGCAAGTTGTTATGACACAATGTTGTACATTGAGCACTGATGTTCAGTTGGCTTGTTTGGGGTCAAATTTATTTGTATTTTTCAATAAATTTGTATTTTTTAAATATAACTATTTATTTTATTTGGATGAATTTGTCTTTTTTATCAGATTTACCAATTGTTATAATTTCCATTTGTGCTGGTCAATTATAAACAATAGGCAAAATTGAACTGCTAGCAAAAATTGAAGCGAATTTGGTTGGGTTGAGGGACCGCTGCTGCAAATATTTGGGTGGCCCTAACAGATCTCACTCTAAACTTTTGATAAAACTTGAGAACCCTGAATATATTTTAAATAAAAGATGTTTACATAAATCCACAAGACAAAAAAATAGCTGAATTTATAAAAAATCACCATGTTCAAAGGTTTATCTTAATACTTATACTTAATACTTAAACTGTGTCGTTACCTGGATGATCCATGACTGTTCTTGACTTGTCCTGAGCAGTTAAACTGCCCAATTTTCTTCAGAAAAATCCTTCAGATCCTGCAAATTTTTCGGTTTCCCAGCATCTTTTACATAATTGAAGCCTTTCCAGCAGTGACTGTATGTATGATTTTGAGTTTGAAGATCAAGGTAAATTGTACTTAATTTGTCTTCAGGGAAACATGTAAGTATTTTCTGTTGCTTCCGAAGGGCAGTACTAAATAATAATAAAAAAAGATATTTAAAATAAAACAAATTTGGACATCCTCATCCTGTTTAAAATTGCACGCTTAATGCATAATATTTCCTTCTGGAGTATCAGTGAATGTTCAAACCTTTTTTAATAGTTGTGTTTGAGTCCCTCAATTGTCCTCACTGTGAAAACAGTCACTGCTGGAAAACTTTTGAATAGGGTCATTTTTATAAATTAAGCTATTTTTTTGTCTTGTGGACTATATGTGACCCTGGACCACAAAACCTCCATCAATTTAAATTGAGATATTTCAATATTTGGCCGTGATACAACTATTTGAAAATCTGGAATCTGAGGGTGCAAAAAAAACGAAACATTGAGAAAATCCATTTATGTTCGTGATTGTGCTGCATTCACTCACAAAAATCAATGTTTTATAAATGTACGGTAGGAAATTTACAAAATATATTCATGGAACATGATCTTTACTTAATATCCTAATGATTTTTGACATAAAAGAAAAATCAATAATTTTGACCCATAAAATGTATTGTTGGCTATTGCCACAAATACCCGTGCATCTTGTCACTGGTTTTGTGATCACATATATAAAACATTTTTTGTAAAATATCTTCAGGACAATACTAAATAAAAAATAACATGCATTTTGTATGATTCCACTTATTTGGTTAAAATAATTAACATTTTGCAGGTTCTGCAAGGGGTATGTAAACTTTTGAGCACGACTGTACATTATAAAGATATCTTCAGGAGGACACAAGTGCATTATCAGTTGGGAATGAGAAACATGATGTTGTAAAATAATCAACTCAGATTGATTATTGAAGAATTAGGATTTAAGAGCAAAATGTTTAACAGAGAAGCTGGTTGTATGTTTTGTGGTGTAGTTCACGAAAATACATATATAATACAGTACAAACACAAAATGCCTCCTATATTTGCATGTGTGGGTGTCTCTCAGGCGTCCCTCCAGCTTGTATTTTTGGCCCAAGACATGCAGTTACATCAGATCATTTAGCTCAATCATCTGTTTCTCTATGATTCAATTGCCACGGTAACGCCATACAAATTAATTTTGAATATTTGTCTTGCATCCGGAGAAAGTAGCATTATCTGAAGCACCTGCGCACGGTTTTCAGCTGACTTAAAGTGCTGAGTACACACAGCCTGAACAGGTGGAGGCAATACAACATTTCGTTTTGTTCAGGTAAAGTGTTTTAATATTATCCTTAACCTATAGCATCATAGTACTGCCATAACATTGCATCTGTACAATAGATAGATAGATAGACAGACAGACAGATAGATACACTATGTTGCAAATAGTATTGGGATGCTCCTCCAAATCATTGAATTCAGCTGTTCCAATCACTTCCATGGCCACAGTTGTATAAAATCAAGCACCTTGGCATGCGGACTGCTTCTACAAACATTTGCGAAAGAGTGGGTCACTCTCAGGAGCTCAGTGAATTCAAGCGTGGTACCGTGATAGGTTGCCACCTGTGCAATAAGTCCAATTGTGAAATTTACTAAATATTCCACAGTCAACTTCAGAGCGGGGTCAGCGTATGTGCGCAGAAGTCGCCAACTTTCTGAAGATTCAGTAGCTACAGACCTCCAAACAATCCTTCAGATTAGCTCAAGAACAGTGCGTAGAGACATTCATGGAATGGGTTTCCATGGCCGAGCAGCTGCATCCAAGCCTTACATCACCAAGTGCGACGCAAAGCATCGGGTGCAGTGGTGTAAAGCACGCCGCCACTGGACTAGAGCAGTGGAGACGTGTGCTCTGGAGTGACGAATCACGCTTCTCTGTCTGGCAATCCGATGATAGAGTCTGGGTTTGGCGGTTGTCAGGAGAACGGTACTTGCCTGACTGCATTGTGCCAAGTGTAAAGTTTGGTGGAGGGGGGATTGAGGTGTGGGGATGTTTTTCAGGGGTTGAGCTTGGTCCCTTAGTTCCAGTGAAAGGAACTCTTAATGCTTTAATGCTTCAGCATACCAAGACATTTTGGACAATTTCATGTTCCCAACTTCCGGTTCCAACATGACTGCGCACCAGTGCATAAAGCAGGGTGCATAAAGATATGGATGAGTGAGTTTGGTGTGGAGGAACTTGACTGGTCTGCACAGAGTCCTGACCTCAACCCGATAGAACACCTTTGAGATGAATTAGAGCGGAGACTGTGAGCCTGGCCGTCACATCCAACATCAGTGCCTGACCTCACAAATGTGCTTCTAAGAATTGTCAAAAATTCCCATAAACACACTCCTAAACCTTGTGGAAAGCCTTCCCAGAAGAATTGAAGCCTAAACCCTATGGATCAGGAATGGGATGTCATTAAACTTAATGTGCATGTTAACACATGGACGTCCCAAAACTTTTGGCAATATACTGTAGATAGAGATAGGAGTACTAACTGACAGTTGTGTTAATATGAAAAAATTGACACTGCCCATTAGTTCAGCTACTGACAAAATAAAGAAAAAAAGAAATTCATATGCTTATGTAGCGATGATTATGACCTGCCCTGTCACTTTGACACTCTCATTTACCAGAGGATTGCATTCAGAGTACACTCTTCTCAAACATCTAAACTCGCTGAGTTTGAGTCATTGGAGTGATACAAAGCAACATCCCATTCTATACTACACACACTTAACTCAATGATCAACCTGTTTTGATAAAGATAATCATAATGGGATGGCAATCCACCCTATGTTCGTAATTAACTGTCCCAAGTTCTGTCTCTGAAAATGAAGGGTGTTGGAATAATTGGATTTAATAATCTTTCATTATGGCTGTAATTATATGTGGACTGTTGTTGTAAAGCTTAGGGCAAGTAATAATTTAAAAGCAGGAGATCTTGTTATAGAAATGATTCACACATAAGGTCTTCTCTATTATGAGGTTGGAGTGGCACAAAGGTATCGGTATGCATGAATGGAATTAATCTCTAGCACTCATTAAAACATATTTTTATGTGTTTATTTTTATGTGTGCGTATCTAGGCATATGCATCAGAATATATATATTTTTATTTTTTTGTTATTTAGTGTTTGTGTGTGTGTGTGTGTGTGTGTACACATGCATGTGTTTGTGCAGATGTCTAGTATATGCTTTTTTTTGGGTGTATGTCAGTGTTTTTCTGTCCTTGTGTGAATGACTCATGGTGAGCGGTGATTGTTATGCTTCTTGGTTTTCCTTCCTCCACAAAATTAATCTGATCATGGAAACTAGATCATGCCATTAGAATCTCTCATTATGCCATAAGGTTTTGTGATTTCACACATTTCATGAGGAATGCTTTTATAAATGGAGGCCAGTCTGTGCCTTGATTAACTTTTTTTAATTAGCCTTATTAATCAACATAATTTTCACTAATATATCCCCATTGAAACATCTTATGATCTATCAAGTCCCCCCTTTTCCATATAAACACTACTTTAATAATGTGGTTTCTGGACCTGATGCTTCAGTGTCTGATCCAGTGCAGGAACCTGAGCATGGGGTTATTGCGGTGTGATTTTTCCTCGTCTTATAATGCTTTGTACAGTCATTTGATATGTCTGACTTGTGAATGGACATTGGTCATACTGTATTTCCCAGTGAAAATATTGTGATGAATTCTAGCAGATGCTCCATTAAACCACAGTAAAGTCCTGCATTGCATTGGTGAATTTAGTATGCAGTCACCTTGTTCAGTTATTGGCCATTTGTGTATTTAATACTCCTTTCTTAAAGCTGCCGTATGAGATGATGTTTTACTGTGACTCAGTATTTGTCACTGGGAGTCATTGTACGTTAGAATGGTGTTGTGTAACATTTCATCTGAAACCATGGTATGGAATTACAGCACCTGCAACTTCTAAACTACTCTTTAAATGAGGTTAGTTGGCTACCATGGGCCATGAAGCTACATATGCTCCCTATGCATTGTTTAGTTTGTTTTATTCTATGCATTTGGTTGTCTCTGGCACGTGCATCTTACTGCAATTAACTCAATAAAGAGGTTCAAGTTAAATTTCATAAAGCTATAGTGAAATTACAATGAAGAACATTTACTATGTTTGCATTCACACTTTTTTATGATAGTGCATGACAAGATAATATCTCTCATCTAATGCTCAATCCATGTTAACCTTTTTTCTCTCTGTTGTCTCTTTTCTCTATTCTGCAATCTTCAGTATTCCACTTCTCTCAGCGTTTTACCACAGCGGTCCCAGAGAGCTGTATGCTGATTCTGCTGGGTCTGGTTCTGGGTGGAGTGGTTCTTATCGCCAGCAAAAAGCAGCCGTACCAACTGGACCCAGGGCTATTTTTCCTCTTCCTTTTACCAACTATAGTGGGGGATGCTGGGTATTTCATGCCAGCACGGCTCTTCTTCGACAACCTGGGTGCCATTTTGATGTACGCTGTAGTAGGCACATTGTGGAATGCCTTCTGCACTGGATTCTGTCTATACGGAGTCAAGATGGCAGGGGCCATAGGTGAGTAAACATAGGAGTGTGTCAGTCTATTAAAACAATAAACCGTGATGATCCTTCAATAAAACAAGCACTGTTGAGGAGACAAATTAAAATATGAAATATTATGTGAGTTATGCATTTTTAAAATGCTTTTAGCTTCTTAATGTTGAGAACCACTGCTTTTAGTATTGCTTTTTCATTCCTTAATGCTTTCATATATTGACAACTGCAATATTATAAAAGACAGAAATATTTAATAAACAATTACATGTATATTTATCACTAAAAACTTTTTTGCCAAGTTATTTAGTACATTCTGTAAGCCTTAATACAGGTTATGCTGTATAAATACTGCATTGACTCATTAATTATTAATTTGTATATTGTTTATGCATAGTGTTTATATATATTATAATTTATATATATTTATATCTATTATAATATATGTATATTATAGGGCTGGGCAAGTTAACGCGTTATTATCGCGTTAACGCATTTATTAATTAATGCCGACAATTTTTTTATCGCACGTTAACGCAGTTTTTTTTATTATTATTATTTTGAAAGTCCGTTGCTCACTGGCTCTGAATACACATAGGCCTACAGTCAAACCATGATCACAGGAGGGGTGGGATGTTGGTCATCCAGCAAATAACCCACCCAAACAAGCAGTGGAGAGAGGCAGGTTCTCTCTGGTGAACATTTAAAGGGTTGCGCTCCGCGAGTGAATGACAGGCGCTCTATGGATAGTAGTATAAAACCTATAGATAATAACTATTTAGATTCTGGAAACTCACTAACAGCGAGCCGAGGATCAGTCTCTCTTCTAATGATTTGTGCTGCGCGTCCTTTATAAAAAGTTATAGACAATTCAACTTCGGCAACGAGCGGGCGCGGGCGCGTGCGTGAGGCGAGCATGACCGCAACAGTTTCACAGGAACGCACCCGCTTGTCGCTGCACCTTGTGCTCGACCACTTCACCTCACTCTTGGCTGATTTATACTTCTGCGTCGGACTTACGCCGAAGACAATACGCTATAGACTACGCGTTGGTTAGACTATGCAGAGGGAGCATGTGAAACCCGGGGAGCGGTTGTAGCAATCACAGCGCTTGCGGTACGCGTAGAATTGACGTTACATTTTTGGAGAGGTGCACGTCAGGGTACGCTGAAGTGTACGCGCGCTACACAGCAACAGCGTGAGTATAAAGTATAAATTGTTTTTTTTTACTCTGTTTAATGTAATCTTACGTGGGAAACCATGGCATGACCAAACCTAAGCTACTATAAGTAACGTTGGTCGACTTATATAGTAGTGATCATGACCTCTGACTAGCCTACTACATAGACTGTTTCTGCTACTCCCTGATAAAAGATACCGGTTGACACCTGTTCAGAAAAAAAACATGAAAACTGGACTCGTTTTAACAAACTAGATAAAAGGTAATGCCCTGGCAGTGGCAAATAGCTTTGTTTAAATATTTGATTTGATTACATTAATGTTTAAGTTGAGATTTGAGATTACTGTGTAAAGGGAATACTGCTGGTATAAAAGCACCTTATTTGTTTAAAGTTATTGCACTTTTGTGTATATAGCAGTACATTTAAATCAAAAGTGCGCAATACACTACTTTAGAAGTCATTATTCAATTTTGCGCATAACAATGCGATTAATCGCAAGAAAACCATGCGATTAATCGCGATTAAAAATTTTAATCGTTGCCCAGCACTTATATTATAATTAACATACAAGTTTTTGTTTATATGATATACTTGTATGCATATATACACACTTTTTATAGATCCGATTAATCGATTTGACAGCACTTATAAATAAAATCAGCTTTTTTACGACTGCTACTAACATGACTTGTCTAATCACATTCAATATTCTTAACTATTTATTTTATTTTTATTTTGGGGGAGTCATCGCTGCCTAAAAATTGTTAGTATTGCATAGGACTTAGATGTGGTGTAAAGTTTGTTTTAGACCCAAGAAAGGGTAGGGCACTTTCATCCAAGGCAACATGCAGTACACTTATCACAGGAAAAATCCCACTGGAGCATCCTGGGTTAAAGAGCCTGGCTCAAGTGCACAAGGCAGCTTATGAATCGACCATTGCAAGATTTGAATTACAATTCCAGATATTTAACCACTGTCTGTACCTCACCACTAGGGCTGCATGTGATATGATCAATTTGGTTGTAATTATTGACTGCAGCTGGTTTGTGTGTCTGTTTGCAGATGAAAAAGTAGATGCAGGTTTGATGGAGTTCTTGTTGTTTGGAGCTCTGATCTCGGCTGTGGATCCGGTAGCAGTGATCGCTGTTTTTGAAGAAGTCCATGTGAATGAGACACTCTTCATCATTGTCTTTGGCGAGTCACTGCTCAATGATGCTGTCACTGTGGTGAGTCCGGACTTTGTTAATCATCAAAATTAATTGTTTTTACTATTTAAAGGGATAGTTCACCCAAAAATGAAAATTCTGTCAGTATTTACTCACCCTCATGTTGTTCCAACCCCGTAAGACTTTCGTTTCTCTTCGGAACACAAATTAAGATATTTTTGATGAAATCTGAGAGCTGGCTCACTCCTTCATAGGCTGCAAGGTAATTACATCTGCCGGCATCATGTAGTGCTGACATGATTATGTTATAAGACATACCCAAAAGTAATTTACCTGCTCTGGAGAAGCAAATCGATAGTAAATGACTTAGGCTAAGGCATTGCCACTGAATTATCCAAACCATTTCCCTTTTTCCCCTCGTATTTTTATATAACTATACTCTAGGGTCAAACAGTAGCTTCTGGTTAGAGATAGGCTGATTTAGTGTTAATTGTTTATACTACATAATGTTGTTGGGATTAGATCTAATCCTCAGAAATATCAATTTCATGCTTGAGCAAAGTTTGGTTTGTGTTGACTTGACTGTATGTTCACTGGTATAGCAGGTCAGTCCGATTAATTTGTAAATGTGTCACTTGTTGACCCATGTGTAGAAGATTACGCCCAATGCCCAACCATCACTAACACATTCCCTACCTACTTCTACACATTCTCTCACCCTACAGCATTTCAACATTTCCAACATTATTCAACATACATCTGTGAAAGCATGGACATGGCCATCTCTGCCATAATGTCATTCATCAGATTATTCCTCAGGTTTAGGCTCAAATTCACTTTTTATTTTGAGGCTTTAGCAGTGTCAATGCAGGAATAGTGTTCAGGTGCAGTTTTCATATGCTGATTATGTTACAGTTTTTTTTCACACAGAAAGTTATTGTAATACATTACACACAAAAAAAAGTAGTATTTTTTTTAAAGGGATAGGCCACTTTCTATGTTCTCTCTGTATTTTTCCAAGACAATATTCAAAGATCCTCCTATCGTAGCTGATTTGTGTGTAAATCTGTTGTAATATAAATAAACAAACATTACAAAAAAATTTTTTTTTGCATTTTAATTACGATTGTTAATATACCTACTTAAAAAAAAAGACATATTGGTGCCCCCTGGAAGTTTGCTGAGGTTCCCTAGTGGGCCACGGTCCCCTGGTCTAAAAATGTTTACATTCTGCATGTGTACATTTTATTTTTAATTCAATTTGCCCTAGGCATGTTTCAATAAATAACTTTTTATTAAGCTCAATCATTCGTCTTTTGTTCTCTTTATGTTACAAGCTTTTTGAGCCAGATTGTTACAAGAGTTTTAGCTTAAATCTCCTTTCTATGCATCAGATTAGGTGTAAAGTTACCACAGTCACATTCTAGGGATTCTGAACTCTTGAGAAGGTTCCCACCAGGCTTCAGTGTAGAAGTGGCTGCAGATTATAGTGTGATTGTGTGTGTGTGTGTTTACTGGAAGGTCAGCTAGCACTTGAGGTCGGGTTATTCAGAGTAAGACTGTGATCACGCTCTGAATACATACCGATAAATGTGGTCATGACACTGATCGAGTTGAGAGCCACTATCTCAATCTGTCTGAAATGCAGTGGAAACCGCTCAAACCAGCATGCACTCAACGTCTAGAGCTTGATACTGAAGATCCTCCTTTGACTAATCTATTGTTATTTAGACGCTTGTTGTTATTGATATGCACTGAATAGCAGACTGAACAAAAGTCTTATCAACAAATAAGTAGAATTGCGCATGGTGAACTGGGGGAAGCCTCTTCTTTTTGCATTTATTATCAAAGCTACTGGATAACATCGTTCATTTAGTTATGTTCATAGATTAGTGAAATGTAAGACTCAGTCTCTTGTGCTATTGGTCTAATGGCCATATCGTAAGACAGGTTCATTATTCAAGCCATAATGTAGCCATTATTCAAGTTGATGTACACAATAGGAAATCTACTATTGATATTATGGGGAACAATTGGAGATGCATTTTCAGTCTGTCCAAGCTCTTTCGCCATAGCTTTAAATGTAATTTGAACTCACTTTGAATACATTAACACTTTTTAGGATGCATTAAATTGATCAAAAGTACTTTGAACTTTCTATTTATCAAAGAATCCTGAAGAAAAATGTATCACAGTTTCCACAAAATTATTAAGCAGCACAACTGTTTTCATCAGTGATAATAACAAGAAATAAGAAATGTTTAAAATGTTAAAATGTTAAAAATTCAGCTTTGCCATCACAGGAATGAATTGAATTTAAAATGTATTAAAATACAAACAGTTATTTTTAATCGCAATATTTCACAATGCTACTGTGTTTACTGAATTTTGATCTAATAAATGCAGCCATGGTGATCATTTTTGAAAGAGACTTCTTTCAAAAACTTTTAAAAAATCTTGCCGACCCCAAAATTTTGAACAGTCGTGTACCATTCAAAAGTATAGTGTTTTTTTATGTTTTAATTTTTATTGTATTTTTATCTTTCAGATTTTTAGTATTGGAGAGATGCATTTATAATTGTCTCAACAGGTCTTATATAAAGTGTACATATCCTTTGTGGAAGTGGGACCAGGGAATGTTTACACCGCAGACTATTTTAAAGGAATTGGTAAGTACAAAAAGTGTCAGTTGTTTCTTTCACACCATATAGTCGAGTATAATATTTAAATGAGTTAATATTTACATGAAGCATCTTCTTTTTTTCATTCCTGCAATCATTCCAGTCTCCTTCCTCATTGTCAGCATTGGAGGGACTTTGGTTGGTCTCATCTTTGCTGTTATTCTGGCCTTTGTCACTCGTTTTACAAAGAAGGTGCGCATCATAGAGCCGCTGTTCATCTTCCTGTTGGTTTACCTGGCCTACCTTACGGCAGAACTCTTCTCTCTGTCCGCCATTCTTTCGTGAGTTTTGCCACTGCCAGCATACTCATCTTAATAATTTGAACTTATTTAAAATTGAGTCTCTGCATATTTGTACACAAACTCGAAATGAATTCAAAAGACAAATAATGTACCAAATTAAATATTAGTGAAATTGTGAAATGAAGAAAGATTTGTGTGAGTATAAGGAATAGAAATATCATTACCATAGTATATAAAATCAGAAATCAATGGAATGTCCTCATCGTGATAGAAAAAGAATTGTGTGTCTGTGCAGCTCTGTGACAAACACTGTGGTGGCTGACATTTAAAACGATGAGAAGTTAAATGAAAGGATTAATGCTGAGAGGGGAAATGATTCATGCCTTAAGAGCACTACAGTGAAAAACAGAGAGAAACATATGAGCATAATAGAGAAAGAAGAATGGACACATCAGGGTCAGGGATAAATGATACACAGAATGAGAACTGGTGAGTGAGTGTGTTTGTTTGTGTGAGCTGTGTATCTGTGCACATGACGCTGAAAACATGTCGTTTATGAATATTTCAATTGCCAATTTGAAATATTTTTCAGATTGTTTTCAAACCATGTGTGCAGAGCCGTAAATCTCAGTAGTTTTTGTGGCGGTCATAAATCACATAATGAGATTATGAGCAGAGGAATTAGATTATTAACCCATTTTAGTATTGCTTAGCACAGGAATAGAACACATTTCAAGATGCAGAGTCATGCTTGGATACTAGATGATTTAAGGACAGGAATCAGTACTACTAGATATAAAGGAATAAACTCACATATGAATTAAAGTAAAAATGCCTGTTTGTCTGCTGATTTTGTAAGCATATACTAATGCAGTACTTGGAGCGCCCCCTCATGGCTCTTCATCACACTTACTGCACAAGGTGGTATGGAGTTAGAAATGTAATAAGCCACAATAGTATTTAAAGATAAGGAGAAAAGGTCACTAAAGATAAAAATGATTCATATAAAAATTATATGAATACAATCTCATCAATATAATTCTGCACTTTTATTTTTTTCTGGTCTGTTCAATGAGTACTGCAAAGTGACTCATGTATAACACAATGAGCAAAGCGTAATTCCTGTCTAAAGATAACTTATGTATATGGAATGTAAATATAGGGATATCTCATATCTCTGTCTAAATATAGACATCAATCCAAAGGTACAAATGTCAGAAAAAAATCATAAGGACAATAACAACCTATCTATTAAACTCTAAACTATTATATTTATGATTTTGAATTTTTTATGTATTAAATACATCTATTGCATTCTATCATCATTCTATATGTTATTGTTGATTCATGACAGGATGACTTTCTGTGGCATTGGCTGCAACAAGTATGTGGAAGCCAATATATCCCAGAAGTCCCGGACCACCGTGAAGTACACCATGAAAACCCTGGCCAGCATTGCAGAGACGATCATCTTCATCTTTTTGGGTATCTCAGCTGTGGACAAGTCTAAATGGGCCTGGGACACTGGCCTTGTTGTTAGCACACTCATATTTATCTTAGTCTTCAGGGCCATAGGTAAGAGAGAGTTCTGTTCTATTCTATTAAAAAAACATGTTTTTTTTTTGGTACTTTTTGGTTAACTTCCACTTTTGCTACATCAAATAGTTTCCTTAGCCATGTGAGCTGAAAATGTACCACGTATATTCATCTGATATTCATTTGTTTACTTTTGTCATTTATAATGGGTTGAGATGGCAAATTAGTCTTGCACTATACATTCACAATGTTTAACAGCCTCGGCTCTAACACTTAGCATATGTATTTGCTCAACATGTTATTTGCAGGTGTAGTAGGGCAGACTTGGTTCCTGAACTGGTTTAGACTGGTTCCGCTTGACAAGATTGATCAAGTGGTGATGTCATATGGCGGTCTCAGAGGAGCTGTGGCTTTTGCTCTGGTGGTTCTTTTAGACAAAAAACATGTGAAGGCTAAAGACTACTTTGTGGCAACAACCATAGTTGTGGTTTTCTTCACAGTCATGTTTCAGGTAACTCTTTTAGAAATTTCTGTATTCCTTCCTATTTGTGTTTTCCCTCCCCTTCACGTTTACATAATCATTTTGTGTTGATAGAAGTGTTCTTTCTTTTCTTTCTTTCATCTTTCCTCAGGCTGTGATTATTATCATTACTTGTATGTGTGTGGGTAGCATACAGGTAATAGCCTTGCAGGGATGACATTTCCCCTCCGCTGTGTTAAATTGCTGTTATTTCCAAAGCTATTCTGAAACAGAGATGCTAATTATGATGAATGGAGTGATTTTGATGGTAATGCGTGTGTGTGTGTGTGTGTGTGTGTGTGTGTGTCTGTGTCTGTGTCTGTGTGTGTGTGTGTGTGTCTGTCCGTGTGTGTGTCCGTCCATGCCCATCTGGCCAGTGCCAGCCTTTTTACCCATTCCAATTTCATCTATTATTCAATTTCTATATAGAGTGTCTAAGCGTGTGTTGTCAATGTCATATTAGTGTATCCAACATGTCACAGAATATCTGACTGCTGAAATCATCAGTATATACTGATATCATGATTTACATAATATACTTTTTGACACTGTCAGTCTGTGTTAGTGGTGGGGATTTTTCAGAGAATCTTTCTACAGCTTACATCCATACGCCAGTAGGTGGCAACAAGTGACTATCTTTACGAGTGAGTCACTGAATCATTCCTTTAGCTGATTCATTTAAAAACACTGATTCATTAAGCGACTGGCTGAATTCTGAATTGCATATTAGCATACTGCTCATACTATTTCTACCATATACATTTTTGCTATTCAGAATTTAGCCACTGTCTTTATGAGTGACTCATTTTAATCATTTTAATGAGTGACTCAACCAATTTGTTTGAAAACAGTTGCTGAATTTGGAATCACGTACTACTAATACTTTTTCTACCATAAAACGATATGGTAAAAAAAGGTAAGAGTAGTACTTAAGTACATTTAAATGTGGATGCTTTTTTTTTTAAACATTCGCTAGTATTTTTTTAAGCTAGGGTACTTAAGATTTTTTATTTACATTTAATTGAGTAATTTTTTTGACATATTTTTTGTATTTTACAGTACAGTACGTTTCTCAGTATGTTTTACACACTTGAATGAGTGAGTCTTTTGAATCATTCACTAAAACGATTTGTTCAAAAACAGTGATTTATTCGGGTACGAATCACCCCATTGTGTCGCTCCGATGCGTTACAATTTGATTATGCTTGTGCTTCATTTAAAACTTCTTTCACTGGTGGAGCAAAAATACACAAAATATATGGCAACATTGTGTCTTAAATGTAAGTTTCTCAGGATTAACTTCTCGTTTAGCTTGTTTTGTTGCAAATATCACACTCAATATTAATACTCAATATCACAAATATACAATATTAATTCTCAGTATCACACTGACGATCCCGCTGTTGGTCTAAATGCTGGTGTAAACAATTACAGCTGTGCTGATATTTGTAAAACAGCATTTTTTTTCTAGTGTGATATTGCTTAATTAGGTAAAAGTTTATTTAAAAGACCGATTTTATTGCTGCTACTAGAAAAGTGAGCTATGATATTTAGTTGAAAGATTTGGATGGTGCCCTCTCTCTGTTTTGTTGACATTTCTCAAATCTTCCCTCCCAGGGTTTAACCATCAAGCCTTTAGTGAAATGGTTGAAAGTGCCACGCAGCACAAACAGAAAACCTACCATCAATGAAGAGATCCATGAGCGTGTGAGTCAATATCGCTTCCAAAACTCTCACTTCTCTTCTGTCTCTGTTTCTCATTACCTGTCTCCCTCTATCCCTGCCTGACTGCCTGTGGTGAAATGTGTGAGTGATGATGTTGACCTTGCTATCTGTGCAGTGCTTGTGATCTGATGACTGAAACAGCAGCATTGCCACAGACAGACTGACTTTAGACTCTTCCCTCCAATGAATTAATCATCTGAGCTCTTTTTTTTTTTTTTTTTTGCCTTTCCACAAATAGATGTGCACACATAGGCAGAGGTCACACGGCGCCTTGCCATTTACCTCATCCTCTTTCTGAAGGCCTTACACACCCTGCTGCTCTATGCACACTTGGGGACTCAGGGCTACCTGCTGAGCTCTCTAAAACCTGGGCTAAAGATAGGCTGTAGATTAGCTGAGCTGACAGAAGAGATTTGAAATAATATAGGAGAGATTCTGAGAAAAATAAAGGAGGATAGAAGAGATATTCTCTTGGAAAGCAGCAGTTTCCCAAAGTTGTGTAGACCAAACCGATTTTAACACCACACAATTTAAGATAGAATAGTGTTGCATACTTTAGACTGAACTGCTCACCAATTGCCGATGTCTAGTTTATTTACAAAGAAATATTTTTAAAAACACCCATGGATTTCTTTTTAAATGTCTGCAAAAGATGTAGGATTTGATCTCAAGAGCACTTAAAAATAGCCATGGATGCTAATAAACTGAATACAAATAAATAATTCAAACAAAATAGCCATAAATAATTTACAGAAGCACTGAACTTGTCTGTCTTTCTGTTTTCAGGCATTTGACCACATTCTGACAGCTGTGGAGGACATTGCTGGTCTGAATGGCTACCATCACTGGAGGGACAAGTGAGTGGCACTTAGCAAAGATCGCTAGATAACTGTGTCTATTCTCATGATGAGAGATGTACGCGTCAATATACAAGAGCTAAACGAATGCAATATTGTGTTAAATCTCATTGTTTTTTAGGTGGGAGCAATTTGACAAGAACTATTTGAGTAAGTTGCTGTTGAGAAAGTCTGTGTACCATAAGAGTGAACTGTGGGAGGCCTATCAGAAAATCAACATCAGAGATGCCATCAGTGTCATTGATCAGGTAAAAGGCTAATGCTGTCGTTTATCAGGTACACAGTTTGTTAGCATTATTTTATTAAGGAAGGTTATACTAAGATTTTCCTAGGATTTCCTTTTGCTGTCATTAACAATGGTAATACACATTTCTTAGACATTGTGCCATGGTAGTACCATGTTATTTTTTGGAATGGTAGTACCATACTTGGTGTACCATGGTGTATACCATACTGGGGTGATGCCATCTACCTTTTTTGCAAGGGGTTCCATCAGTATTATTGTTGTATTAAAATTGTTGACCACTAGATGGTGTCCACACTTAAAAAAAATCAGTACTAGGTAAAATCAGCACTGCTGTGTAATAAAACAATCAATCTGCTTTAAAACCACTATTAAAACTACTTTTATTTTCAGCTGCTTCTACTTTCTAAAGTGTTTACTCATTTAGACTCACACCTATGGATTTTAGCCAAGGTTTTTTTGAATGAATTTTCATTTCTAAACTTTTTAATGAACATTAAAGGTGCATTGTGTAATATCTATTGACAGAAATGCAATATAAGATCCATAACTATGTTTTCAGTGGTGTATAAAGACCTTGCATAATTAACCGTTATGTTTTTTTTACCTTAGAATGAGACATTTATATCACCATAACCGCGGGCACCCCCTTCTATGGAGGTCGACATATTGTGTCGTCATGTTTCTACCGTAGCCGACAGCGAACAAACAGCGCTACAGAGCGCGTTTCGTCACTACCTTGAAAAAGAAGTTTTCAGTGGTGTATAAAGACCTTATTTAACGAACCGTTTGTATTACCTTAGAATGAGCAGTTTCTATCTACATACACCGCGGGTTCCCTTACATTGAAATGCGCCGACATGTTTCTACAGTAGCCCTAAACGGACAAACGCGTTTCGTTACTATGTTGCTCTTCGTGCAAGGAAGCAAGCTTAGTTCAGCAAATAAAACACTGACACAATGATGAACAAGTAACAATAATATTCGCAATAACGTATAGTTTTACTGAATAATTAAATATACATAATTTCTTAATTTATCCTTGTAAAGAAACCTCATTGCTGAACTGGCTACTCTCTGCGGTCTCAGACGATGACATATTTTCCTGTCGGCCACCGTAACTTTTGTTGGTTGCAATTCGTAACCTCACCACTAAAAATCACACACTGCACCTTTAATCATTGTAGTAATGTTAGTTAATTTTCTAAATAAAAGTTATACTATTTTTTTTTTTAACACTGGGGATCTGTGGGTTGACTGAGATTCTGGTTAAAGAGTGAAAGCCCCTGGATTATAGCATTGAGCAGAGGAAGCATTGAGGCTCAAGAGAGTCGTTTGAGAAGAGCAGAGTATAATTCCTCCCTTTGTTAGTTACCCTGACGCCACGGTGTCTCTGCCAATACTGGTCCTTTGTAGGTATCTGATACCTGTCAGCTGCAACATCAAACATATCTACAAAAATACTGACTGGAGATGGCATCATACAGAGAGAGTTAAAGAGGAAAGAGAAAGAAGGGCCTCCAGTAGATATTTTAATATGAATGTATAGACATGCACATCACAATTGTTACACACCTCCCAGTTGATTATTTTTTTTAGTTAGTTTGTTTGTTAGTAATAATTAGTTTTTTCTCATGTTAGATTCGTCTTTCAAATAATTTCTCCTCTTCACATCTCCAAAGAAACAATGTGCTTGATCAGAAAATTTTTATAACACCTGGAATTTTAGTCATGCATGACTTTTGTCTTCCAGCAAGTTCATTTCCTGTACCCTTGAGTTTCATAGAGCTCGGCTTCCTGAGAGTAGTTATCAAGCTAATATTAGCACAAGATTGAGAGATAGAGAAACCTCTGTGCTCTTTCAGACCACCCAGTGAAAGAGGCACTGGATTATTCATTTCATTTGAGAAGGGAAAAAACCTAATTTAAACTAACAGCTATAATAATTAAAAAATAGTTTTTTTCTCTATATTAGTCACATTTCTGCATGTCTTTCCCATGGTTTTGTTCTTTGTATATACTTTCAATGCCATGAGAAATAGGGCAAAACAAATTGTTTAAACAATTATGCTTAATTGCTTATGTATATCAAGAAAGATTAGTCATTAGCCATATGCCAGAGATATTTGTAGTAAGAGAAACCTATATGGAGAATGAAGAGCGGAGAGCTGGGTTACATCCACACTGAGACTGCTGAATTATTGAATATAAATGTGCACTTTGCATTGTGTCTGTAATACCTCCTGAGCATTAATTTGCAGTAATGGAAAGGTTTGGAGATGATAGGTGATACTAAACTGTAGCTACTTGCATAGCTAGGCATTTAAGGAACATCAATCAATAGCTTGATACTTTATCAATTATATGCCAGCAGCCATATCACCCTGTAGCTCAAGACTGGTTGCCCACTGAAGCTAAGCAGGGTTGAGCCTGGTCAGTACCTGGATGGGAGACCTCCTGGGAAAACCAGGTTGCTGCTGGAAGAGGTGTAAGTGAGGCCAGCAGGGGGCGCTCACCCTGTGGTCTGTGTGGGTCCTAACGCCCCAGTGTAGTGATGGGGACACTATACTGTCAAAGAGCACCGTCCTTCGGATGAGATGTTAAACCGAGGACCTGACACTCTGTGGTCATTAAAAATCCCAGGATGTCCTTCTGAAAAAGAGTAGGGGTTTAACCCCGGCATCCTGGCCAAATTTGCCCATCATGGCCTCCTAATCATCCCCATACATTCTGATTGGCTTCATCACTGTCTCCTCTCCACCAATAAGCTGGTGTGTGGTGGGCGTTTTGGCACAAAATGGCTGCCGTCGCATCATCCAGTTGGATGCTGCACATTGGTGGTGGTTGAGGAGATTTCCCCCTTCCATATGTGGAAGTGCTTTGAGTACCCAGAAAAGCCCTATATAAATGTAACGAATTATTATTATGTATTAGCCAATCAGAATCAAGTTTAATATTGGATGCTATTTCTGTCTCTCTCTCAGGGTGGGAATGTGTTGACTTCTGCTAGACTCTCTCTGCCTTCCATGGCCAGCAGAACCTCTTTCCCAGAGGTCACAAATGTTACCAACTACCTGTGAGTATTTTGTGTTTGAATATCACATAAAAAAATATTTCAGCGATTTTATCTTGTTGCCCAGTAAAAACTCCTTAAAAATGTCATTTAAAAAAGATAAATATAAAACACCAAATATAGACTACCATTCAAAGGTAGTGTCTAAGATTTTTTAAATGTTTTTGAAAAAAGTTTCTTATGCTCACCAAGGCTAAATTTGTTTAATCAAAAATACAGTAAAAACAGTCATTTTGTGTGTACAATTTAAAATAACTTTTTAAATCACTTTACACGTGATGCTAAAGCTACATTATGATGAATAGAAAGCTCAAAAGAACAGCATTTATTTGAAATAGAAATCTTTTTTAACATTATAAATGTATTTAGTTTTTTGATCAATTTAATGCGTCCTCGCTCAACAGAAGTATTAATTTCTTTAAAAAATACTGACCCCAACATTTTGAATGGTATCATGACTTGAGAAGATTTTTCTTACCCCTTTGGCAAATCGTTTTTTAATCTTGTTTTAAGTGCTAAATAAATTAATAGAGATTTGTGCTCAAAACAATATAAAACTATTTGAAACATATATACACTTATGTTATATAAACTTAATATAGAATTTTCTTTTTTTAAGAATGTTTAGACAAAGCAATATAAAATACTGATTATATTTTAATTAATACATGTAATAAAAGATAAACTATGTTTAGCATTTTTTTATTTTCATAGGACGTTTTTTGAATGTGTGTGCAGACTGCAGACATGTTTTTGTGCATATCTGTGGTGTAAATGTACATGTGTTTCCATGCATGTTGGTTCCTGTAACTGTGTGTGTGTGATCTCTCAGGAGAGAGAACGGCAGTGGGGTGTGTCTAGACCTCCAGGTGATTGACACAGTGCCTGGAGCCAAGATAGAGGAAGAGCTAGAAACGCATCATGTGCTTGCTGGAAACCTCTACAAACCCAGGAGACGGGTATAGAACGTGCCACACGCGCACCCTCTCACTATGAAGTGCTCTGAAGCATGATATTGCATCAGTAAAATGGGTGATACTTTGTATGATGTGTTTGCTTCAGTTAACATCTCTTTCTCTGTACCTGCAGTACCAGTCCCACTACAGTCGCCACTTCATGACAGTGGGTGAAAAAGAGAGACAGGATAGGGAGGTGTTCCAGAGGAATATGCGCAACCGTCTGGAGTCCTTTAAATCCACTCGCTACAAACGTCACAAGAAAGACCGCAGTCAGAAAAAGGCAAGGGCTCAAAACTGCAGAAAACCACACTTTAATTGAGTTAACTGGACCTGAGGGAGGCCATGGTAGTCTATGATCGACAAGTATCCATGTATGTAAGGTCAATGTAGAGACAAGGTTAATGTTTGTAGTTACTGATATGTATCATGACTCATGAGTGATGGTTTGCTACTGTGTGTGTGTGACAGCAGATTCTTGAGCAGCTAATAATGTTTCTTGAGCAGAAAATCAGCATATTAGAATGATTTCTGAAGGATCATGTGACACTGAAAACTGGAGTAATGATGCTGAAAGTTCAACTTTGCCATCACAAAAATACATTACATTTTATAGTATTAAAATATATTAAAATAGAATTGTAATATATTTTATTTGATATTGTAATAATATTTCACAATATTACTGTTTTTTTCAAATAAATGCAGCCTTGGTGAGCAAAAGAGACATCATAAAAAAAAAATCGTACTCGTTCCTCTGATACATTCACTTTGTTTTCCCAAAATTTTAAAATATTGATAATATCGTATTACAGCGGAAAGGGTCAGATGCAAAAGAGCAAGACGCCAATGAAAAACCCAGACGAAATGTCAGCTGGCAGGACAAAGGTTGGTCATTGGATCTGCTTGGTGATGATTATCTTTTAATGAAACTATTTTCTGATACTTAAAGTTCCCAGTGGATTGTGTAACATGTTTTTGCACATATGTCTGTAGACCCAGTTGTGGTTCCAATGGCACCTGAGGAGGATATACATGATCCTTCTGAACCAGATAAAGATGATGATGTGGGCATTACTTTTGTGGCTCGCAAAGCCCCAGAAACACCAAAGGAGAGACCAAAATCAGGTGAGATATGAAGACGATTGTGGTAAGAAAAAGTGAGAACTGATTGCTACCCATCTCCAACATTTCTATATCTTCTTGTGTTTCTTTTTGTTTTCTCAGTACCAGCTGCCCTGGATGTTTGTCAGAGCCCGGTTGCTGCCCCTCCCTCACTGACATGTGGAGAGAAAACCCTGCCATGGAAAAACGGTGTGGGTACTCTTCCTCCCTGTGTCTCTGTGGAGGCCACTAAAATTATCCCAATAGACCTGCAGCAAGCTTGGAACCAGAGCATCTCCTCTCTGGAGAGCCTGGCTTCTCCTCCAGAGCCTCTGCATCCACGTATTAGCGCCCTCTCGAGGCTGGGAGGACCCCTGCGGACCCCTGCGAAGGGAAAAAGTGGTGGTGGTGCAGGATCAGGAAGTAATACAAGTTCCCCAAGTTCAGGGCCATTGAAGTTCCCTGCAGGGAAGGAGGAAGAGGAGGACGGCGTTCTCTCTCAGCAACAGCAAGAAATGCAGCCGCTAATGTCGTCTTTGAGGCCACCGCCACCACCTCCTCAGCCACCTGCTGCGCAATCCGCCGGAAAGAGAAGGAATCCTTGTGTATATCTTAGGAGTCTGGTGACAGTGCCATCTTCTGGTGGGGAGCCACAAAGCAGGAAGCCAACCCAACTGTAGAATCGCTTCCTTTAATCATCTTACTGCTGGCATTGACTTCCTCGGGCCAGAGTTTATTTTTAAGTCAGTAAATTAATTTCTAAGAGACTATTAATTTGATTTTCTTTTTTTAGTGCTAATAGGCTACATGGGTTTAGAAAAGGTTGGCAGTTTGCTGAGGATCCAGTTCTTTTTGTGTACAGAGCCAGGGGCGTCACTAGGATTTTCATTATAGGGGGGCTAAGCCTTTTTTTTTTAATTATAAAAAAAGGTAACACTTTAGTTAAGGATCTAATGCTCACTATTAACCAGTTTAATTACCATGCAAAGGGAGGGTTTTATAATCACTGTGGTCCCAAATGTGAGGTATGGCAGATAGGGGGGTTCTGGGTTTCCCAGAGAAAAATTTGATATTTTGATTTCTCTGATCTACATATTTTAAGATGTTTTGAAGACCAAAAAATTTGGATAACAGCTTTAAAACCATGTCAGTGGGCAGCTGATTATTTTTCTCTCCTCATCAGCATCACACTCTTTTTCTCTTTGTTTTTATCTTGCCCTATATCTTCCCCTCCTAAAGCTGAGCTTTGACTGATATAGGCTTTTCATTTTTGTCAGTGAAGATAGGGTCAACTGATAGGTTGATTTTGCCTATGAATCATTTTCTCAGATGCGTTTATTTACTGAAAGCTACTAAAGCTAAGTAAAGTTTATTAAATGCATTCACAATATGTAGGCTACACATTCATTATTAATCTTATGCCTCATACAGGGCCGTAGACAGGGCTTTATAATCAAAGAGGTCCTAAATTTGAGGTTGGTAGGGGGTTCAAATTTTTTATTTCTCTGATGTGCATTTCAAGACGTTTTTAAGGCCAAAAAGAGGATAAGAAATAACTTTAAAACCATGTCAGTGGGCAGTATATTATTTGTCAATACCTGCTCTCTCCTCATCTCCATCACTCTTTCTTTTTTTTCTCAGTCTCTTCATTCATTTCTCTTCCCTTCCTTAAGCTTTTTTAATTTACTAAAGGCTACAATTTGTATTATATTCTCAATATGTACACATTTATTATTAATCTTGTGCCTAACATGATGAAAACGGCTTTGTTAATGTTTCTTGTCCCCTAACAATGACAGTAAACTAATTATTACATTACATAAGTCACGTTACATAGGCCTATTTTCAGTTCAAAATGGCGAAATTAGACTAAACTATATTAGTTTGCCTGATTATTTTTTGTCATTCGTTTAACATTTATGACCTAAAAAAAATGTCAAATTTAAAATGTTAAGTTTAGCTACTTACATTATCTCTTGACCGTACGCGTCGAGTCGCACTGTTAAAATTCGCGCTCAGCAGCGTCTGTGAACATAAAGCCCGCCTACTTTGATTTGATTGGTCATCTCAAATATTCTGACATTGACGAGCAGTGACAGACCAATGAGGCTCAGATGAACACACACACACACACACACACACAGTCCTCTGTTTCTGACGTGCTCTCTGCTCGGCGCCGCTGCGGATTGAAGATTAAGAACGCGCTGAATCTGATTATAACAAGACTGAAGCGAACACGAATTTGTGTAGCCTACATTAATCACACATTTTTAGGGGGGCTATGCAGAAGTTTAGGGGGGCTGAAGCTCCCTATAAAGGGCCTAACGACGCCCCTGTACAGAGCAGTTCCTTTCACACAGGAAAACCATTCCACTTTGCATGTTTTTTTTTTTTTTTAGTTTGAAGTGATCTGCCCTGTATTATGTACCCATGTATATGTGATTGTCAAAATGTACAACTACTGAACATATATAAGGCTAAACTACATTCCAAGGAGCCACTGGGTATGTCTGTTAAACAGTGTTTTAACTTTCCTCCCTCACTCACACATAAAAGAACAGCAAATCATTTCATTGTTACTCTCACAGTTTTAATCTTTAAATGACTCAATCCATCTTAAAACAAGAATGAATACTGTAGTACTGAGGTCTTCCCTTGATGACAAAGTAACACTTACAGCACATCACAGAAAGAGCATGAGGTTAGGGCCACACATCTGCAATCACAGCCATTATCTCTCAATGTGCTTGAAATATGCATAACAAATCCACACACACTACATTGGATGACAAATAATCCATGATGATTGTCAGGGGCATTTATAATGTGTACAGGATACATAAGCTTCTATGCTGCACATTACCAGTTCTCTGTTGTGTTTGGCAAAAAAAGCAAGGTCTGTTAATTTATTTTCTATTTATGTATCAACTTCATGCCTTTTATTCTTTTGCTTTCTGAATAACAGGGTTTAGCGAATCTGTATTTTAATCTACAAAGCTACAGCTGTTTTAATAACCAAAGTGTTTAATGTTAATGTTTAATATTTAATTTTTTGTCCGTCTTTTTATTTTATGACACTATATTTATAAACATGAATAATTCATTATGGATCATTAGAATTTGATGTGCTTTATCAGTAGTAGGGGGCTGGAACTGTCACAGTGTAAATCTTATTTGTAATAATACTGTAGGCCACAGAATCATTAATGTAATCTAATGCACTTTCTAATGCAGTTTCTAAAATTGCTTTCAATTTGTCTGACAATGACAAACATATAGCATTCTGTACATCTCATGTCTACTCCCAAGTCTTCAGATGTCTTTTAAGGTCTTTTAAGATCCTTTTAAGGTTCTTACTATACCAAAAAAGGGTATTGTATACATAATTTGTGTTTTTCACTTAAAATTAAAAGCCATTTAGGCCACTGTACCTGTGGTGTTCTTGAAGCTGCTGGCCCATTCTTTTGTATTGCTGTGTAATTCTGTGTATGTCCTGAGGATTGTTGTGCCTTGAGAGGGACGGTGTTCAATGTTGAGAAAGAGGCCTTGTTGATCTCTATTGTGCCTGTGAACAGTATGGAGTAGGTCAGCATTGTCTTACTTGAGCTTGTCGTGTTAGCAAAAATGTTGCCCCATTCATTTGACCCCATTGAATTGGAATTGGATTTAAATGATCCACCTATTAAATTAAAATGGAATTTTCAGATCTTTTCTCTCATGTGTTTTTTTATACTGTAGGTATCTTTATGGGGTGTTTATGTGCCAAAAAGTGAATTTGAACAGCTGCAGGAATGAAGTTAACAAAAGAGAGGACAGCGCTTTTGAATGCCAGTGTTAGTCTCGTCATTGCATGTTAAATTTAGATGAAAGCAAATTATTTATATGTTTTATTCTGTTATATTTAGCTGGTCTCAGCTGGTACTGTAGGCTATTTCATCCGTAGGTAGATCCTCAGGGGGCCCGGTGAAGGAAACCTTTGGTTAATAATGAAGTTATATTCCCCCTTCAACCCAGGAGTCCCTGTGGTTTAGGCAGGGCTTCCCTAGACTGCCCTCAAAAGACTACAGCGCATTTATGTGCTAATGTGCCATTTTCCCTTCCTCAATCCCTGAAACGGATCCCAACCAGCAATGAAGTCATTGGCGAGAGAACAAAAGTTGGATTTGAATGTAGAGACTTTAAACTGATTCCACCAAGTGATTTTCCCACCTGACTAAATATCAGGGTTTGTTGTTGTTGTTGCCCCTCTTTAGTAACCTTGAGATTTCACAGGCCATGTTCATAAATATCTGTTTTTATAGGCACTTTTGGCATGAGTTTCAGAAATTAAACTTGTAATTTACTACAAATGTAATTTAGCGTCCAACAGTATATATAATTTTTGTTAAATCTTTTCCCCCGACAAATGTCATTTCCATCACATATCAGATTATGAAGGCTATTGAGCATCTTTACAACGTTCTTCAATGGTGGTGGTGGATATGACATTTTAAAAATGTCCAACTTTGTTTTGTACTTTGTTATGTTAAAGCTATTCATAGCTAGCATTTTATATATCCTACACACAATTAAATAATATTTTCATACTTTTTTGCAGTAATTTGGCAAACCGGGTTTATTTTGAAAATAACACAATAAATATATCTTGTTCAACTATTTACCATGATGTTTCATTATTTTCTTCACATATAATATGTCATTTTTCATCTCAATATGCTCCTTGCTAACAATTAGGCCTATGTATGTAATGTTAACAAATTATTGGAGAGGGAATGGCAAATTTCTCCATTTAGCTTGTTTTTTTACAATTGTTTTTATTTTTTTATTTTGTTTGTAGCCTATTTATTACATTTTAAAACAACATTTTATTTTTTACAATCCTATAGGACTTGTAAAAAACTCTGCATTTACTGTTAATGATCTGCATATAAATTCTTCCGCCAAGTAATATAGGTCGTTGTTTAGTGTTTCAAAGCTTCATCGCGCATTAATATTGCGACAACGGTTCTGGAGTTTCGACGAGGATCATCGGAATGTATCGTCCGAATTTTCCGATTGAAGATAAACATGTAACGTATTAGACAACAACCTACAATATTTTAGGCATTAACTAGCAATGTAGCTAGTTAGGAATACAGAAGGTGCACTTGTTTTGGATTTCTGTCAACTTGTAAACTTCTGTTTACCGCAGATCGCCTCAGGTAACAGCAATTATCGCATTGTCACGCTGTCAAATCCATGGTAGTTCATGATAGTGCAAGTGAATAAGCAGGCATATCCAACCTGCAAAGTCTGTAAGCTAAACTCAACTCACAATTTAAATGGTGAAAGTATGTTTTACAACTGGTCGCTGGTCTGAAAGGGAAGTTGTTTAAGTTAACGTTACCCGTAAAAATTGTGAAATCTGAAAATCAGGTTGCATTAGCTCTGGTAAGTTAACTGGAAATGTGGTTGAAGCCACAACCTCCTTGGGACTTAACTCTTGTAAGGGTGTGGAAAAGGCCCACAGAAAATTTTGGAACTAGGGATGTAACGTTAACTGTGCCAGGAGAACCAGACAAAAGAGCCCCATTAAGGTCATTAACGTTATATGAAACCGCTTGAAATATGCCTGATAGATGATTTAGAAGAATGTAAATGGAGGACATTTAGGATAAAAGACACAGGCTCAATCAGGAGCCTTATTTCTTAGACCACATAACTTAGCTGAATTAATTTATACATTTGTACAAATTTTTTTTTCCATTTGCTGGCAGTGGATTGTCCTCCACTCCTGTGTAATGACAGTTGCTTGCTTGCTTGCTGCACACCAGGTTTTTCTTGTTATAAGATATGCAACAATAGCTATATCTACTGTTTTTTGCCTCAGTGGACATGTTCTTTTATAGAGTGTTTGCACCTACGTCACGATTTGGTCAGTTACCCGGATGCGCGGCCATATTGGAGATACTCGGATGTAAACAACAGCATGGATTGTACTGTTTATGTACTACTGAACACATTGTTACACGAATTTATGATGTCTAAACTACGGAAAAAACACATGGAAGCTGCGAAATCATACAGAAGGACTTAGTAGGCAGGAAGGAGCGCGGCATTTTGACGAACTAAAGTTAATATGTGGTAAAGATCCGAACGAGCTAGCTTCTCTCTAGCCCCGCTTAGTTACTGCTATTCTTCCTTCTATTTCTTATCCCGACATAGGCTACGTTCAGATTGTCAGTCCAAAAAAGCACATGAAATCCGTTTCAAGCTACATCCATATGTGGTTTGAAATCCTATTCAAATCACATATCAGGAAATCCGCTTCAGTCTGAACGCTCTGATCGGATTTCGCGTGGTATGTGACTTTCTCACGCCACGAAAATGTAAACGTCAGACGTTGTTATAGGGAACATGCTGAAAGTCGCTGCCGAAACAAAGCTGTGTTGTTGCAAAGTGCCGGACAAGCAGAAATTTATTATTTTTGAAACCGGCGCAGATAAAAGCGCGGAAAAAAGCTGTGCATACTAGCCTCATAAGTTACAGTTCTGCAGCTCAAGACGCAGTAGTCCAAAATAATCATATTAAAAAAAATAAAGCCATGCAAATATTACCATATTTGACATTAAAAAGTGTATAAATCACTCGTTTTTCTAAAGAAACACTGTAGAAACACTTGCAGCGTTGAGAGTTGAGAATGAATGGGGGTAAGTCATGTGAGGCAATGTGTCCATAGCCTTATGATTGGATAGAATGTTATTAGTGTGATAAATCCCGCCTCTTGTTTTCGAATTTATGAATTGAGTTGAAAAAAGAAATTGCAAGGACATTGCCTCCTCGTTTCAGAATACCACTGTGATATATCAACTTACAATGTCCCTGAATTCCATTCCAAAAAAATTCAATTTTTCCCAATGACTGTGGGAAATCTTACTGGTAAATGTCAGCAGGCATCAAGTAATATTGTGGTCTAAAAAAGTCTGGAGGGATGTAACCTGAAAAAAGTTTTTTTTTAATTTTTTTTTATTCAAATATTAGGCTTAACAAATATTGAGTTGTGCTGTACTGACTCTTAAATTTCCAAAAATATGTGGTCTTTTAGATTTTGGATTTGTTCACCAATTTGTTGCATTTGTGCCTAAAATTGTCATATGGTGTGACAAAAGTTATTCTATATAAAATGAAAATGGGATATACTCTCCCTAAGTAACTAACTTAACCATAAATCTTTATCATTACTATCTTAAGATTTAAAAACATTTTTGTTAGATTTTGTATTATTTTTCTAAATCTTCATGCAAAGTAAGACATCTCTCCTCAGCCTTTACAGATATTTTAGATTCATTCGATTAATTAATTAATTAAACCCCGTTATAAATCTATCAAAATGCTTGTGACTCTTGCTGATACGGTTTCTCTTGTGTTCCATTGACTTTTTTCATGATTTATAACAAAAAATTATTTTTATTGTCACAATTCTGAATGCCACACCAAATGATATTGTCACACTATATGATGAACTGCAGCGCACCACAATTTGTCAATGCAAAAAAAGTGTATTTTATATGCATTCAACATTTGATTACTTCAATTCAGTTAACATTAATAAGAATAAAAATCATTAATCATACTAACATAATTTAAAAACTTTTTAGTGTGTATCCGTTTAAATGCAAATGAGCAGCTGCTGCCGGCCCAGAGGGCGGAGCCTCACGAGCTCGCAGAACGTGTGTCAGGACAATCTCTCATCTCACGGAATGATAATATCAAAACATAAACTCTCAGTAGCCGTGTTCATTTCGACCCGGAGTCAGACAATAATGCCCACAGAGCCAGATAATATATGCTGTATGGAGACTGAACAGGTATATTCTAGTTTAATTACGGTTATAACTTGTTTTTCCATCTTTCTTTAATCCACTATTAGTACAAGCCTGTTGTAGCGGACCGTGTCCGAATGTTGTAAAAATATACTGATGAGTTCAATGAAGTTTATTGTACATCACACAAAAGATGAAGCGTCAATTTCACTCTAGAAAATCACTGTAAGAGCTGAATAAACACTGTAACGTTATAAGAAGTCCGCATTAAAGTATTATCCATAAACTCTCTCCCTCTCCCTTTCATTATTATCAACATACACAGCGAAGTACAAAAAACACTCAACAAATATTATACACACCTTTTCAGGGGGTGCTTAATAAACTGGTAAACTGTATATCCGTAAAACAACTCCTATGAACTGTAATAAAGTGCGCGCTCTCACTTTCGTTACTGCCATGATCAATAATGTTAGGCCTATTGCTCCAGTAAATAAATAGAGCTATGTGGATTAATACATCCAGCAACACAACATCGACAACGCTTGGGAGACATTCTCATCAGTGCAGCAATGGCGGATGTGTACAACTCTCAACTTCTTTTACTGTCTATGCTCTCAACTCGCTGTGAACTCGATCAGCAATCAGGGCGGTTCTGTGTTAGAACGGCAGTGTCTGTCAACACACGTGGGCGGGGCCTGTGGCTTTAGTGACGTCACTAAAGCCACATTCTGAAAACAGGTCGTTGGGAGACACTGCTTATGATTTATGGGGATTTAAAAAAAAGGAGTGGGTGGATTTTTATCACTGCAGGGTGGTTGTGTACACACACTGCCATCACACATTTATGTCCAAACACCATGCAAAAGTGAATTTAGCATAGTAGGTCCCCTTTAAACAGTAAAAATATTATCAATCTACAATTAGTCAAATGTTGGAGACATTTCAAATGATATCAAATATTGTTCACATTAGTGATGCACCAAAATGAAAATTCTGCGCCGAAACCGAAAATTTAGGATGCACTTGGCCGAAAACCGAAACTGAAGCCGAAAATGGCTTCTTTTAAAAACGTATACTATATAGTACAAAACCTAAAATATTTTTAACAATAAATATAAATAATAATACCAAATAATATTAATCTTCAAGTTTTATGTTCCATCAAATAAAATAGTTTTTTAACAGTTGTGCAAAAAGATCCACAATTATCTGAATAACTGCACACAAAATCACAGAATGGCAGTGGGTCTCTATTCTGCTGCTGCATGTAAACAATTTTTTACTTACATTTTAAATTGCTGTGCAAAACAACAGTGCAAAAACAGCACTAGAACTTAATCCAAACTCAAACTTTAAACAACATGTAAGCCTATTTAGCCTTAGGAAACACAGTTGTGCAGTGCTACGCAAATTTTAATGTAACTGCTATACACACAGAAAATTGGACTGGGGGTCTTAGGGCCCTTTCACACCTACCTTGTTTGGTCCGGACTTTCGGACTTTTCAGTTTGGTCCGAATCAAAATTACAGGTGTGAAACCTACCCCGGACCACGGTCCGGGCCAAACAGATGAAATTTGGTCCGACGAAAAGAGGTAGTCTCGGTCCGGATCAAACTGAACAAAGGTTTGGTTCGTTTCTAGTGTGAAAGCATTACTGTATGGTTCGGACTTTCAGACCTTTTACAGCACAGGTGTCAAACTTAGTTCCTGGAGGGCCACAGCCCTACACAGTTTTGTTCTAACCCTGCTTCAACACACACTCCTGCCGTTTTAAAATAAGCCTGAAGGACTTGATTAACTGATCAGGTGTGTTTAATTAGGGTTGAAGCTAAACTCTGCAGGGCTGTGGCCCTCCAGGAACTGAGTTTGACACCCCTGTTTTACAGGAAGTTCCGGTGGTTCCCGCATAGCTGAAAAAACAGAAGGTGGTAGCACATGGGGAGAGGAGGAGACAAGGTTTTTAATTGAAGTATGGTCTGATGACATAATAAGAAGTCAACTGGAAAAAACGCACAAAAATGCAGACACTTTCCAAATATAGTTGGAACGATATGCGTCTGTTCATTCATGTTGTCAAAGTTACCCGCCGAATTGACAACACGTTGATGTCAGACGCACGTCCATTTACAAACCAATCAATGTCAAGATGCAGCCCACATAGATGATGACGACAGGACGCAAGTATGTCACGTAAAGTTCTTTAGTGCGCTCGCATAATTGCAGTGTGAAACCAAACCAAAACTTTCTGAAAATATAAAATGTATCAAAACGTGAACTTTAGTTCGGACCTTGGTGCGGACTTTCAGGTGTGAAAACGCCCTTACATGCGCTTCATGTGGCACACTAGCACACACACGCAAGGTCTCTCGCTCTCTCCCTCTCTGCCGTGCGCACGCTACACGGTTTGCTCGCACAAGCTCTTGCTTGCTCTCGCTCTTCCGGGAGATTTGAACTAATTTGCGGGCATCAGGGAGCCGCTATCAATATGCGGGAGACATGCCTATCTTTGATAGGCAGACGCGTGATAACAGCTTGACAGTGAGTGAAACCTAAGCGCTTGCGCACGGATGGGAGGGGCGGGTGACATTCATTTTCGGTTCACGTTTTCGGCTGTTTTTTTTTATTTCGGCCCGAAACCGATAATGTCATTTTCGGCCGAACGTTTTCGGTGGCTGAAATTTCGGTGCACCCCTAGTTCACATTGATTGTTCACATCAAACCATATATATTTTTGGGTGAATTTCAGGTCGTTTCAACGTGTAGAGAAGAGATTGGGAAAGAGGGGGTGAAGGGAATGTAAATTAAAACAATACTGAGGTGATCGGATTTGGACGGACAGTGTGAACAAGTGTTTTTGACCTTCTGAAATTTATGAGGCTATGAATATAGTTATTTTTGCAATAGGAGTTTTTGCAAAATTGACGTTTTTCCATTGGGCGTATTTTCAATTCTCAATTTGAAGGGTAATGGAAACACAGCTACTTTCAAGTTGTATATAAGACAAAAAACATCTCTATTGCAAACCCCTCATTGCTGTTGTTGTTTTTGGCGTATACCCATAGAAACCAATGCAGGTATTACAGAAGACAACACGGGTCACACATTCTATTGTATTTATGTATTTATTTATAGAACTCTTTATAGGCTACACAGTAACTCTGTACAGTAACTCTGCTGCACATCCAAAGTACATAAAGCAATAATAAAAAATAAAAACACAAAAACAACCTACAAAAAAAACAGAAACCTACGGAGTGTTGCACAAGAAACTTTACAATTAGATCGTAAAGGCAAATAGATGGTAAGAAGAAATACCATATTTAAAAAAAAAAAATCATTCCCAAGGGAAGCATATATAATGAAAACAAGACAGGGCCAAACATGGACCCTTGTGGAACCCCACTGGTGATAGGTGCTGGATAAGAAAAACAATTATCAACCTTCACTGTAAAAGATCTTTGCTCCAATCGGATATCAAATCTGACACAAATCTGGATATGAACTGTTGCGATGCGATAGTATGGACAGTTAATAATTTAGATCAAATTCCAATCCCTATAGAAGGTGTCTATTCTGTGTGAACTGGCATGATCTCTTTACTTTTTCCTCAGGACCTCCTCTCTCCTTTCGTCCTCTCTTTACTCGACATTTCTGCCTGACAGACACAAAATTGCATCTTTTAATATGCAAAGCATGGCAAACATGATTAAATTAAGTATAAAATCGAAAAGGAATACATTAGTTGTGTGGGTAATTTAATGTTCACCATTAAATTCATTCAGTATGTTTTATTTATCATTAAAAAATATGTATGTAATATTGTGTAACAAATATATCATATAGCGTGACTGTCACACCATATGTAAAAATTAGGGGTGTAACGGTTCACAAAATTCACGGTTCGGTTCGATACGATACACTTGTGTCACGGTTCGGTTCGGTACGGTTCGGTACGTTTCCGATACAGCAAAAAGAAAGAAATGCCAGAGAAATTTCCTTGATTTAATTTTTTTTATTATATTTTTATTAAAACTAACATCATAAAGTATGATATTTTTTTAACTTTGAGCAATGATGGAGCTATACTTGACTTTTCTTAGGAGCATATAAAACAAAACAGCTCCTTGGACAAAATTAAATGTAATATTATAGTAGTGTGGCGAACAGGACGGCCGAGGGACGTGAGAGAACGGCGCGAGGCCGGTGGTGCGATATTGCTAATGAGCAGCACCTGTGAAGCACACCGGTCTCGCATCTCTCACGGAGGAGCGGAAGCATAAAGGGGGAGCGACGACGTTGATAATCGAGAGAGGAACAGGCCTGTATTTTAGTTGTGTTTGGTTTTTGTATTTGTATTTTATTTTAGCCAGCAGTCGTCCGCGAGGGGCTGCAGACAGTTATGTTTATTTTCGGTAGCCAGCAGTCGTCCGCGAGGGGCTGCTGGCGGTATTTTGGTTTGTTTGTTTTATTTTAATAAAGTTTATTTGAATGTTCGCCGGTTCCCGCCTCCTTCTTCCCTGAACATTGTTACAAGTAGGTTTATTTTAGTTCAGATTAACATTTGAGGGCAGCAATTGTATTCATAATGTCAAAATAAAACCGACGTGATGTTACTTGAAAGCATTATAGCCTACTATTCCTGCCAAACTTCCATGGTTACAGTTAGTAGTGTTACTAAAGTAAATCCATGGTGAATATTGCTGATCTGTGGACACTGGATAGTTCATTCATGGCACAATGTTTCTTCCTGGTTTCCACGTCAGCGCTGTTTGATCCGTTAATAACGGAGAAATGCGAATGTTTCTCACTAGATCTCGCAGCGATGTTATTACTTCAGTGGCGAAGTCAAATGCTTTCTTTACTGGATGTCTCAGCGCTGTATAGTAACAGTGCTGCTTGAATAAGATCGGCTCGCGCTGCATTGGCCCAGACTGATAAACGGTCCGTCAACCACACAATAAACGAGTAGCTCAGTTTCGTTCCGCTTACATTACATTTGCCATTTGATGTTGGGCAATGTTGTGGTCACGCCAGCGTCTCTCACATTATAAGCGCGCTTGCCACGCGCGACGCGCCTACATTTGAAATAACGAAATTTTGGTCGGCAGGAAAAATGGTCCAACGAACCGTTCGGTTCAAAAATGCGTACCGAAAACCGAACCGAAAGCCTCGTACCGAACGGTTCAATACGAATACGTGTATCGTTACACCCCTAGTAAAAATATGTATGTAATATTGTGTAACAAATATATCATATAGCGTGACTGTCACACCATATGATACAGTGTCACACCATATGACGTTTTGTTCAGTTAAGCTAATCTCTTGGTTAACTAAAAATATCTAGCTTGTACTTAGCATGTAAACTGCTACATGGCAGCAATGATTTCTAAGAATTAATAAGTAAAATTTGTAAAAAAAAAAAAAATGTATGTAAATAATGTCACACCATAAGACACAAAACATTGACCACTAGTGAGCATATCAGATACAGAGCTTTTTAATAAAAATTTGTAAGTTGCAAAAAATAAAAACTTTTTAATAAAGAACTCACCTCTTGACCTTCCAAACCACTCCAGAGATGACACTGGAACTTTCTGGTTGAGTGTGGACCTCTTCATCATAATGATGTCCGAATTATTCCCAGTAAATATCCGTAAACCAAAATATAGATTGCAATGTCACACCATATGATGCCCATTTTACAGACAAAATGTATTTGGCCAGAACTTGCTTTAAAATCATGCACAGACATCAACACTTTCTGTGTCCATTAAAAATGCTCAATTCTGTTACTTAAACTATAAATCTATTCAATTATTTTACTTAAACTGTATATTTTCTGAGATATATTGTCATACACATAGTCACACCATATGACAATTTTGATGTTTATATAAAAAATTGAAGTAGAGATCTTTATACACCAACCACAGCTATGGTATGCTGTAATAATATCTTGTCAGTGGAATACCTGTATAAATCACTCACTAATTAGCTAAAGGGTGTGAGCATATGCACTTTTTATATGTGTGTAAAGTACAGAAAGAAACAGAAATGTGTAAATGACATTTCCAGAGTTATTTTTATGCCACGTTTATGCAGATTATATATCAAATATTTAATAAAACAATATAATACATCATTTACATTTTTTTTCCAGAATGGCGGTTTGTGGGCTGTTTCTACGATATTCTAGGTCATTATATTTTTGTGTGATTGATAAATTAACTGCATTACAGACTCAGTACTAGGAATTAAAAAAAAAAATCGGTGCTAAATCAAGCAATGAATGCAAATACTTTCAGAGCACTTCCAGTGGTAGTTGCTGTGTTCCTGTAGCACGTTAAAGTGATCAAAGCTGCAGTAGTGTGTGGAGATCACAGTAGCTGCCATCCCTTGTGGAGAAGTCCAAGAACGACGCTATTCTTTCAGGGCTTAATTGTGGGGCTGTCCGGGGTAGATTAGAAGGCAGTGTTCATACTGCTCTCTCCTTATTGGCTGGGTGAAAATTGTTCCCCCGGGTGGAAAACCTGCTCACATTCTTAAAAGACACTTTGCATTGTCACTGTGCAGCAGATCATCCGATATCTGGCTGATCTGTCAGTGGGACCTCCAAACTGAGAACAGGAATTTTCCATGTCAGGCTGGAGCACTAGCTGATCAGAGCTCCACGAGTTCTGTGAATGGGCCCCTTCTGGGTAATCACTATTATAAATCATGTGTGTTTTTCCTGAATAGTGTCTCATATCACGTACATACTTTTTATTAATGGCTAGTATACCAAAGCAAATGACGTCAGATGAGGTTTTGCCACCCTTTCTTTTCCATTGATGAAACATTCATGGTTGTCTGTGCCAAAACATTCACAATTAATCGATATGTCAGTCTTGTACAAATGTGTGAAAAGAAAATGTTTCTCAAAACAAAGTAGAGCTATTATAAAATATGTTCCGTGATTTTAAAAAGTACAGCCTCTGGCCATTTTTGACATGACATAATCACTCTTTTTTTCTTTCTTTTTTTAGATTATTTTCCAGCATGTGTGTACATGCTGGATAGGAGCATTTTGTAGATTGCACAACTGTCTGCTCATCCCCCAACCCTTTCAAAGAAGAGGTGGAGATGGAGCACTTTTGATTCAGAAGAGACATACTATAACATTTGAAAGTGCCCTGGTCAAAGAGAGTCGAGTTAAAGGACAACTCTGGCGCAAAATGAACCTTTGGTCTAATTACACATTGGTACATAGTCAACCGTTCTCTGAGATTTGTTTTCATGATTATCGAATGTAAAGAGTTTTATCTCTAAAAACTGTTTAGCTTATAACTAGGGTTGGGTACCGAAACGCAGTGCCAATAGGGAACCGGTTCCGACGTAAACGGTAGTAACCAGACCGAATTAGAACGAAAATTTCGGTGCCTGACTCTCTGTCTTACATGCGCTTCATGAGGCACACGCGCGCAAGGTCTCTCGCTCTCTCCCTCTCCGCCGTGCGGGCGCTATACGGCTTGGAGCACAGTCTCTTCTGTCTCGCATGCGCGCTCTTGCTCGCTCGCTCTTGATTCCGGGAGATTTGAACTAATTTGCGGGCATCAGTGTAAAATTACGCGTCAGAACGCCCTCTCTGTGCCGATTGTCTGAAGCCTATATAGAATCGCGCCAGTTCGTTGGTTGATGGCGCGGGCGCCGCCTCGACACTCGAGCGCGCCATAATCTGCTCCTCAGATTTCTCTGCCGAAAAAGGAAGCTTGTCGGCAGCGCAAGGATCTTGGCAGCGAACGCAGCGTCTCGTTCCCTATTCAGAGAACATAGGTTACAGCAGTAACCAGAGACGTTCTCTTTCATAGGTTTACTCAAAGCTGCATAGCTGAGACGCAGTGGGAACGGAATACCAAACTCGCCAAGCTAAGCACTGCGTAACTAGTACAACGACCAGATAACTTACATGACTGGATCAAGCAGACAAAACATGGGAACCTGGAGCCATGTCGACATTAGATTACCCTGGTAGTAATCCAGTCCCGGCGCCATGGGCGGGCATTGGGGGGCCTGGCCCGCCCTGTGAGTCACTAGTGCCCGCCCTGAGCGAGTCTCTCCCTTCACCAACTCCACTTCAAGTCCCACCAGTCCTTGCTTGTTTGCACAATATCTTTTTTTATCAATAGGCTACTGTTATCGAAAGTTATCCTTTTGAATATACATAACTCCTGAATAAAAATAAAAGTGTGTTTGGTCTGATTTTTTTTAAAATTGTAAACGGATTGATTGGTTTGTCGATAGTGAGCGCGGAAATGCATGTGATAGCGGTCTTATTAAGCGAGTCTTTGAGTCATTAATTCAAACGTTTTGTTCAAACGCCATAGAGAAATGCACATTTCATACAGATTACATGAGCAGGGAGCAGTCTATAGTCTGTTTTCTTTCGTTTTGAATTGATCTGTTTAAAACTAGACATGTCTGTGAGGCGAGTAGGCTACCTTATAGGCCTACACTGAGTTTCGGTTCAATTGCGACGAGCTCCAGTTCACGCGCTGGCGCCTCCGGTTCGTCATTATCGTCTGCTATATTTACTTCTTATTTATTAAATCCAGGCAATTGGTTGATGAAACATTGATTAAAATTAACATACAATTAATACAAAACGAAATTCACTTTAAAGAAAGGTTTTGCTTTCTGTTTGATGTCTCTGTGAAAGTTTTAAAGCATCTTTTAGTGCCGCTTTCAGAGCGCTCACGTCCGTAACATTGTTTTTTCCTCATAAATGCGAACACGAAAAATAAAATGAAATGAATATTTTATGCTCTGTGGAGACTACTGTTAGCCTACTCATAATTTGTATTCTGAATACGTAATAGGGCCTACGTTGTATTACTTTGAATGAGTGTTTATGCTTTCGAGGTTTTTAAATAAGCTTGATAAAAATTATGACACATGTAAGTTTTGATGACTTTGTTTGCAATATTGATAAAATGTTAGAATATTAATAATGCAAAATGAGCCAAAATGTGTAACATGTATGTAGCCTACAAATGAATACCAAAGCCCCGACATAGAGTTTTGACGCAGCTTTAATCTCCCTTGTGGTTATTTTTTGAATACTTAACTGACGACAGAACACGACGGTACATGCTCGTAGTTTCTTTTGCGTGATACATGGCCCGCCGCATTTGCGCGTATTATTGAAGAGTGCGCGCCGCGAGCACACGGCTGACACGAGAGGAAAGTTCGTTTTTCTGAGTCTTACTGACATATAGCCTGACAACACAGAGGACTGTGCGGCGGTGCTGACAGCGTTATTTTTTGTTTTATTTTTATTGCTTGTTTGCTGTTGCGCGCAGATCCTGGAGATATTCTAGGATAGGCTGAAATCACTCACGTGGTGCGTCTCTGTGTGAGAGACAGATTTCAACAATCATCAGTCAGAGACAGCAGCAAAGCCAAAGCACAATGAAATAAGGCAACTTATGATTTCGGGGGTTTACATAGGCTATTGTCCGGTTTCATATTGTCAGTCGACTTTTCAAAATATATTCGGGGCTTCACTCAAAACATTCGGGGCTGAAGCCCCGGCAAAATCGGCTGACGCCGCCCCTGATGTAGGCTACACAAATCCGTGTTCACTTCAGTCTTGTTATAATCAGATTCAGCGCGTTCTTCATCTTCAATCCGCAGCGGCGCCGAGCAGAGAGCACGTCAGAAACAGAGGACAGTGTGTGTGTGTGTGTGTGTGTGTTCATCTGAGCCTCATTGGCCTGTCACTGCTCGTCAATGTCAGAATATTTGAGATGACCAATCAAATCAAAGTAGGCGGGCTTTGTTCACAGACGCTGCTGAGCGCGAATTTTAACAGTGCGACTCGACGCGTACGGTCAAGAGATAATGTAAGTAGCTAAACTTAACATTTCACAGGTGACATTTTTTTTAGGTCATAAATATTAAACGAATGACAAAAAATAATAAGGCAAACTAATATAGGTTTGTCAAATTTCGCCATTTTGAACTGAAAATAGGCCTATGTAACGTGACTTATGTAATGTAATAATTAGTTTACTGTCATTGTGAGGGAACAAGAAACATTAACAAAGCCGTTTTCATCATGTTAGGCACAAGATTAATAATGAATGTGTACATATTGAGAATATAATACAAATTGTAGCCTTTAGTAGATTAAACAAGCTCAGGTTTAGGAGGGGAAGAGAAAGGGATGAAGAGACTGAGAAAAAAAGAAAGAGTGATGGAGATGAGGAGAGAGCAGGTATTGAGGTATATTAGGCATAAGATCAATAATGAATGTGTAGCCTACATATTGTGAATGCATTTAATAAACTTAATTACCTAGCTTTAGCTTTCAGTAAATAAACGCGTCTGAGAAAATGATTCATAGGCAAAATCAACCTATCAGTTGACCCTATCTTCACTGACAAAAATGAAAAGCCTATATCAGTCAAAGCTCAGCTTTAGGAGGGGAAGATATAGGGCAAGATAAAAACAAAGAGAAAAAGAGTGTGATGCTGATGAGGAGAGAAAAATAATCAGCTGCCCACTGACATGGTTTTAAAGCGGTTATCCAAATTTTTTGCCCTTCAAAACATCTTAAAATATGTAGATCAGAGAAATCTAAATTTTCTCGGGGAAACCCAGAACCTCCCTATCTGCCCTACCTCACATTTGGGACCACAGTGATTATAAAACCCTGACTTTGCATGGTTATGAAACTGGTTAATAGTGAGCATTAGATCCTTAACTAAAGTGTTACCTTTTTTTATAATTTTTTTAAAAATCATACCCTCATTGGGGGCTTAGCCCCCCTAAAATGAAAATCCTAGTGACGCCCCTGCTTACAAGTGAAGAAATTAGGACAAAAGTAGCGTAATTTTCCTATTCTATAGCTTAATATAAAATACAATGTAATGTAGACTGAGACTATAATTAACAAGATGTTTGAGCCCTCTTTAGGTACAAGTCAATGCTTTTTCTTTGTTCAATGTGCACAGTTCATGGGTCGAAGCCGGTTGAAGCTCTTAATTTTGAGCTCTCAATGTGCACCAGATTGATGCATTTAAACTTAAAATATACAAAATTTTCTTGCGGGGGAGAATGCCCCCGAACCCACCTAGGGACAGAGGTCCATACAGAATGCCCTTTTTTTTTTTTTTAAATAATAATTCACAGCACCCACTGATCACAATGACTTCCAGCGGCCCTGAAAACACCTCTCAAACCTACTTAAAAAAATTGTTTATGACGGACGAAATTTGCGGAGGCAGTGTGTAAACATGATTGACACAACTTGAGGTCGTAGCCTATTTTATATGTGAGAATTTCGGACTGCAAGATCGAACCTTTAGCGTCAGTAGCCTATTATATAATTATTATGCTCTATCGATCATTGCATAGTATCATAATCGATTCTATTATGATGCAATGAGGTTGTTTTCATTTGTGCCCCCCTGAAAAAAAATGAATGCCCGTCCGTGAATTTGTGTCTGGCGCCGGGTCTGTAGTAATCTCTATTAATCTCCAGTATTATTACATTGTTTGACACAATATTGTTTTATTTGATATTATGTAAATGTGAATTTTTATTTTTTATTGGTTTATTTATTATTATCATATGTTCTATTTTAGGGATGCACGATATATCGACCACATATCGATATCGGCCGATAAATGGTCTTTTTTGATGTTATCGTTATCGGTCCGATAAGAAAATTTGGCCGATATATCAAAGCCGATTGATAATAGATTATTTACTTCAGTTGAGAGACGCGCGCTGTTCGCCATGATGGTTCTGAATGATTGGATTCACTTCGAAAAGGAAGATACAGTTCAGTGCAAGATGTGCAGCACAAATCTGTCACATATGCTTCATAACATTATAATAAAAACACGCCTGCAAAAGAATGTTGTGAATTCTTGTTCGCCCACGTGTTTCAGTGCGTCGAGCGCGTTGAGGCGGAAAGAGCGCATCTATGAAGTTAAGCCTTCATGACAAGCACAGTCAAGTTCTCTTGAGCATTCGCAGCATTCTGTGCCATTGTAAGTTATAATATGTTTAATTTGTGTATATATATCTGATTAATCTAATATAGGATGCGTTTGGTTGAGTTAATGAACGATGCAGTAGCGCTTCATTGTACCGGTGATCATCTTTATCTTTAGCGTGCGCAGCTCAAACAGCAATGCACATTTATAACTATAATTGGGACTGTCATAGATGCCATTATAATGAGAACACTATTGTAATAAAACGTTGTGAATTCTCTGTTTAGTTGCCGTTTCAGCGCGTTGTTGTGGGAATAGTGTGTCCAGAACAGGGATATTACACATTATGACCAGCACAAGTTCGATTGTGCATTCACGTCATTTTGCGCAGATAAGTCGTAATATAAAGTTGATGTAATATAAATATCTGATTAATCTCACATATGATGCGTTTCGTGGATTTAACCAACATGCTAGAAAAGTTCTTCAGTTTCCCGGTGCTCGTTCTCTTCAGCTCCAGTGCGCGCAGATTAAACAACAATGCAAAACATTAAAAGCTATGATTGGGACTGTCATACAATTATAATTGTATTCACTATTGTTATACATTTGTAAATTCTTTGGGTTTGCATTCTTCAGCAACCGTCGAGTTGATTAACCTTCTAGCAAAGCGATTCAGTTTTAACGTTCGTTCTCTTCAGCTTCAGCGCGCGCGCTCACACAGCAATGTCATTTGAAACAGTAACTAAGCTATTAAAGATGTTTACTATCAATGTAATATTAAAAATGTTTATTTTTTCAAAAACATTGCGTTATAATTAATAACTAACATTATTTTGTTCTCGTATAATTAATAACTAACATTATTTTGTTCTCGTATTATTTTCATCAACAAAATGGTTTGATTAAAATATATTTTTCTTATTGTCCGTGCGGAGGCGATTCCATTTTATTGATCAATGCCACATGCATTTTGTTTCTTTATGTGCAGCCCAATGTTATCCAATGACTTGTTTGCATTATTTATGTATTTTATTTTTTGTTAGGCAATAGATTTTTTGATAACACTTTACAATAAGGTCTAATTTGTTAATGCATTAACTAACAGAGAGCAATAGCCTGTGTTATTGTTAGTTAATAAAATATGTGTGTTCATGTTAGTTCACAGTGCATTGACTAATGTTAACAGATACAACTTTCTTAAAATTTTTTATAAAATTGTTGGTTCATGCTAACTAATGCTAACAAAATTCAACCTTATTATAAAGTGTTACCATTTTTTAATAAAGAAAGTTGTCCATATGAGTGTAAAATTAATTTTAAAAGTTAAGGAATCTTACACTGGTTCAAACTAGGCTATACTGTATTGTATATGTTTGATTTATGTTAAAAGTGTTTGAGACAAGGCTTTTAATGGTGAGCATTTTGTTATACAGGCTATCAAAGTATATAATTTTTTTTATTTAGATTTATCGGCCAATATATCGGTTATCGGCTTTCAAATGTAAAGAATTATCGGTTATCGGTATCGGCCAAAATGTTCATATCGGTGCATCCCTATTCTATTTATATTGTTTAAAGTTTTAAGTTAATATTGTGTCCAGTTTGGCCCTGTAAATAAAATGGTATTATTTTTTGACAAAGTGTGTGCGGTTTCGTTTTCTTAAGTAACCGGTTCAAGAACCGTTTAAGCACCGGAACCGTTTAAAAAATACCGAGTAGGTACTGGTATCGGATAAAACCCAACCGATACCCAACCCTACTTATAACGCTATTATATAGGGCATAGAGTAATGAAAATAAAAATCGCTAGTTAATACCACTAACAAGGCTCAAAATAGCCCAACACTAACACGGTAGCATAATGAGGGTCCCTACCTGCAAACTGAAGCATTGAGAACGTTGTAAGTGTACAGACAGTTTAATAAGAAGATATTTTATAAAGACAGTCCACTTCGCTTATACAGGCAGGAGCCATCTTTGGAAAACAGTCTCAACCAGTCGAATCATGAACGCCGAGCCAAGTGCGCTGAACTAGGGCTGCACGATGTGTCATTTTAACATCGATATCGCGATGTGCACATCCACGATAGTCACATCGCAGGATGTTGCGATGTAAGTAGCCTTAGGGATCGTAGTTGATCCGTGATTCATGATCAGTACGGGCCAGCAGCTCCCCGGCCCGTACGCTTGCGATTCGCGGATTAATTGCAAAGTTTAACCATCATATAGTGAAAGTTTGTCATTTGCATGTGTTTTTAAGTCCTGTTTAAACATCAAGCGTAAAAAGACTGGAACTTGCCCGTTGTTTTCTGTGAGCCGGGCAGACACAAAGATCGGTGGTCTTTCTCTTATTTCTGAGCTTGAACGAACATGAGAATTCAAAATAAAGTCAGATTGCCCTTCCTGCATTGAACATTTTTTGACGGCCGCCAAAGCGTATTTTTGTCCCGCCAAAGCCTTATTTGACCAGTGAGTGATAGATGACTGACTGCAGCGCTTGTTAAACTGAGAGAACGAGCAGAGAGAGAAAGCCCCGGTCGCGCGCGCACTCTCTCACCGTCTTCAAACTGTCTTGCTCTCTCTCCCTCCCTCACGCATATTAATGAATTGAGTTGACTGAATATCTTTGAGAATACACAATGGTAAAAGGTCGGAAGAACGAAGTTTCACGTGCAGCATTCGGATATATTTTTTTCCTGAACTACTGGTTGTGAATTGTGCTAAAAAAAAAATTCTCTGAAAAGCGTTCCACACATTCAGATAAACCACACTTTCAATAAACAAAACAAAAAAAAAATCTATCCAGTGATGAAATGTTTTCTGTGTTGAGACCAATCTTGTGCGATGTCCTAAACTGCCGGGATAATCACACAACGTGTGTCGTGGTCCGTTAATTACACCTCCAATTCGCGAACTAATGACTCCTTTGAACCGATTCACTTTAATGAATGGTTAAATCAACTGATCTGTCCAACACTGAACTCACGAGACATAACAAATCGGAAACACTTTACAATAAGGTTCCATTTATTAAACTCCAGTTAACTACATTAGTTAACTATAATAGTTGCTATGCAGATTTACTCCATTACAAAATCACCAGTCATTCAGATGATTCATTCTTTCCAAAGAGAGCTAATAAAGTCATCTGGTGAAATTGTTTTCATATCGCGATATATATCGCAGAAAAATAAAATATCGCAATGTGATTTTTTCCCAATATCGTGCAGCCCTACGCTGAACTGTCTTGGAACCTCATATGGTCCGTTGTTTCCGGAAGAAAGCACTGAGCGCATAAGAGAGCACTTGGCTCGGCGTTTATGATTCGACTGGTCGAGACCAAAGATGGCTCCTGCCTGTATAAGCGAAGTGGACTGTCTTTAAAAAAATATCTTCTTATTAAACTGTCTGTACACTTACAACGTTCTCAATGCTTCAGTTTGCAGGTAGGGACCCTCATTATGCTACCGTGTTAGTGTTGGGCTATTTTGAGCCTTGTTAGTGGTATTAACTAGCGATTTTTATTTTCATTACTCTATGCCCTATATACTAGCGTTATAAGCTAAACAGTTTTTAGAGATAAAACTCTTTACATTCGATAATCATGAAAACAAATCTCAGAGAACGGTTGACTATGTACCAATGTGTAATTAGACCAAAGGTTCATTTTGCGCTGGAGTTGTCCTTTAAGCTAAAACTTAAGCTAATGCAGAGGCCTTGATGGGATATCTCCGCTCACAAATGTCAAGTAGAAATTACTCTCAACAGGATCTATCTATCTATCTATCTATCTATCTATCTATCTATCTATCTATCTATCTATCTATCTATCTATCTATCTATCTATCTATCTACCTATCTACCTATCTACCTATCTATCTATCTATCTATCTATCTATCTGTCTGTCTGTCTATTTACTTAGGAACAGATTCTCAGTAGATATTATTAGGGATGCTCCGATTGATCGGAAGCCGATCATGATCGGCCGATATTGGCTAAAAATAGATTGATCGGCGAACCCCAAAAGCGCCGATCAAAAAAGCCGATCACGTGACGTAAATTACTCGCGCGACTTTTTCCTGCATGCGTGGCGCACGGGCACACAACAGCAGAGTGGAGCTTGGCAGTGGCAACATGAGTTCTCCTTCACCGGAACGAATAGGGAGTCTCCCAACGGATTGAAACGCGCGTCCGAGTGAAGACCGTGCACCGCGCGAGCCACAACAGAACGCGGTATCTGCGCCACTGATCGCTGCGGCAACGAGCACTTTGATCACTTGATAAAAAAAAAAAAATTTCAGCGCTAGATCGCCTCTTATTTAACAAATGAACAAAATGAATGCTCTGAGTTAACTGGAGATGTTTTTATTTATTTGTATTGGTACATTCGTGCCGTGAGATGTTTCTAAAGTGGTGGTGGTATTTTTTTTTTTTGATCTGACGTAGTTGGTTCCTCAACTACATCAGATTCAGATTATTTTATTTAATGCCATGTCAGCATTCAAAGCTATTTTCATGGCAAAAATTCAACTATAAAAATACAAATATCATATAAATACAATAAAACAAAACAAATATAAACAAGAAGTCATTTTATACAATATATATTTTTCAATGAACATATGATAAAAAAATCCAAAACCTTTTCAGGCATAATCTCATTAAATATGTCCTTTAATGAAGTAACTTCATAAAAGAGCATTCTGCTCAACTACATCAGACGTTCATAATAATAACAGAAAAAAACTTGCCATAGTTTTGTCCTTTTATCAGTAGCCAGTTTTGGTGTAACAAGTTGTACATTTTGTTGCCAATTAGTAAATGTAGTGGGTGTATTAAGAGGCTACAATTTCCAAATATGCCTAAGTGTAACTTGATCCCCTCCCATTAGGCTGATCTGATGTGTGTTGGTCTGCCTGACCCCTCTTTGTTTGGAATAATTTAATGTTACTCTGCCTTATTTGGGAAAGCTGGCCTACAGTAGCCTTAAGACATCTCATTTTCTAAATACAATTAAATAAACACATTTCTACAAATGGTGCAAACTCTGCTAGATTATAGATAAAAGATTCCCATTCCCCTGCCATTCTGTGATCGGCAGTGATCGGCAATCGGCAGATCATGATTTTGGTGATCGGTAATCGGCCCCAAAAATGCTGATCGGAGCGTCTCTAGATATTATAGCAGTTATGTGTGTGTGCGGTTAAATGGGTTCTGTGGAAAATGTTGTTTTTTTATTTTCAATTGAATTAAAAGAAAAACAGAATCTAGCATTTCCACAAGAACATTGGATTAGATCAAAAGTAAATTGTCAGTCGAGAAGGAGAAGAAACTGTGTGTTACATTTCATACATTTTGGCTGATGATGTGGTGAATTAAGATTTGTTGTTTAGGCAATTGGCATATAAATACACATTTTGATCTGAAAGCGATTGTCGGATGGTTTGAAACAGGTTGGTTGTCACTTTAAAATAGAGTTAATGTTAATTGTTGTTGGGGTTTTTATGCTCTTTTGAAAGCTCAGGCACATAATGTGTGATTGTAGAATATGGCTGCAAATAAAGGTTCTGTCCACTGGTGTGTGTCTGTCATAAGCCTTCATAAGTCCTTCAGAATGTTTCAAGCTGAACTTGTTGAACACTGTTAGTAACATCTGAAGTCTAACACAACAGACCAGAAATGCTTGTTATTCATGGGTTTCAGTCACTTGACTTTTTTGTTGTGGCCGACTTTAGGACCTTTGCGTTAAATTGCGTAACCTCTCCCTGGTGATCGGAAAGATGTCGCACACTAAAATAGCACATCTCACTACAGACGAAAAGCAACGGTTTTTAAATAAAATAGATACATTAGGTATAGATCTGTATTTACTGTTAAACAAACTGCTGACTCCACTAAAGTCTAGTAAAAATTTGCCAAATTTGACTTTTGCTGACATTTACATCTACCTCATTCACAATCCCTCTCCATACACCGGCGAAGCTCTCAAGGCAGGGGCGTAATTTACGGGTGGGACATGTCCCCATCACTTTTTGCTTGGGTCGATATTGTCCCCACCACTTTTGAACATATCGCGGCACGGATGTACCAATACAAATAAATAAAACATCTCCAGTTAACTTGCAGTGCATTCATTTCGTTCGTTTGTTAAATAAGAGGTGATCTAGCACGCTGAAATGTGTTGTTTTTGATTGATATACAACCACTGATAGACATAATCGGTTTTAATAAGGGAAAAAAAAACTATACGAGTGCGGATTAGAACCCAGAACCTCTGACACGCTTCGCAAAAGTTCTGCCACTGGACCATCAAAGTACATATGTAGACAGTCAGAGCTATGTATTTATTCTCAGTACTAACAACATATATTAGATCTCATTAAATGACAAATTAAACCCAATGTACTATTTAAATCGATTGCTGGACATCATAATGTTATTGTACGGTACTGATTTATGATTTAGCATTGTATTAAATGCCCCCATGAAGAAAATGTTCTTGATAACAGGAAGGGTAAGTGGCACTCGGTGTTAATCAAGCGATAATGTTACACAAGTAATTGCTGAATTGCTGAACATAAAAGCATCGCTGAACTGAATTGCTAATAATGTCGGTAAAGCAGCTTTACAGAAAATGCATGCGTCTACATTACAGTTTAGAGTGTCCATGTTATGCATTTCAGAAATGTATACAAATCATGCAGTTAGCTAATAATCTATTCATTTAAACCATGTATTAAGGCAGAAACAGTGAGCAGTAGTTTAGCATACTGAAGCAGGAAACAATAACATAATTCAGTCAAACGTATAACTAAGGTTACTAATGTAAATATAGATAGCGGTCTAGAATAAGGTTATATGTGTTCCAGTTGTAAACTACATGTTTTAATTTAGCTAGCTAACCTGTAATTTGCTAATTTTACTTTTATTTAAATTTCCAGGTTAACGTTAATTTCTCAACATTTCTTTGTGATTTGCTGTTATCACAGTTTACAGCACAGCAGATAGACGGCATGTTGCAATTCGGTCCTACAAATGGCGCCGCACCACTCACTGTGTAACATCACATGAAATCTATGAATACACATTTAGTTTGATGTTGGTTAAGTATTTTATGGTGGTCAGGTTGTAATCAGCCAGATCTCATGCACCAAAACTATGTTGAGAATGTGTTTGTTTTCTTCTTTCGAAAGTGTCTGATTTCAGTGTTGAAGGCTATTGGTGCATTTCTAGAGATTTAAATATAGGTGTAGGAGTCACAAAAACATTAAAGCATTTTTGTTGTGTTAGTGTACAATGTTTGATGTTTCTTAATCTGCTGTGTACCGGACAAAATTTGTGCAGTCACAGTAGCGAAACTTCAGCTAATATTTTGGGCAAAGTAGGTCCATTGTAAATATTCGTAAACCAACAAATTTGCGTGTTAAAAGATTAACAAACTTAAATCCGATGAATCCATGTGATGATTTTTTTTTTTCTCATGAAATTCCCGATCACTTGGATTCCTATTGTTCTGACTTCTCTGTCCTTGTTGGTTATTATTCTTTTGTTTTAATTCTTTTTTTTAATGTGTGAAACTTTAAAATTGTGGTGAGAATAAATGAATAACATGGAGAAAACTGGAGCCATCAGCATGTCTATAGATACCCCAGACAGGAAGCACACTTGACACTAGATCATGACAGTGAATCTCTCATAAGGTAAAGATGTCATTCTGATGTGTGCTCTGAGTGTTGTAGCGGATCCGAAGTAAAGGGGAAAAGCAGGACACACTTTGTGCCACAGGAGACCCTTTGTCTTAAGTTCAGACAGCCCAGTTGTCAGCACCATCCGCCATGATGAGCGTCCTGAGTATTCTAGTGTTTTACAGAGTGAGAAACTGAGTAGATTTAATATGTGTTATGTGTTTTCCAGACCAGCTTGTGCCATCACTCTAGTTTCCCTTCAGGAGCTTAACTCCAGTTGAAAGAATAAGCATATTCGTGTTCAAAATAGGGATGTCAGTTTATATAAATTCCCATAATCGATCGTTGTTTAAATTAACAATCGATTAGTCATTAACCTTAACCTCTTAAATCTGAAGCGGAGGCACCACTATATTATTACATTACTTAACCACTTGCTTGACCAACACTACATAGGTGTTGTTTTAAGGCTTAGAAGCTTGGCTTTACGGTGATTTTAGGGAATACGACCATCACTTATCAAGTACTTTTTAATTTGCTGACATATTAGAAGTGCTCTATTTTCATAATGTGAAAAAATAACTGGATTACATGAAAATGTGATCTGTAAAATCATCGTACATAAAAGACTTGTCATATATTGTTAAAAAGGTCTCCACTAGCAGAATACATCAAGCATATTTGTTTGTTGGAAACCAAACTATACCAAGTATTTGTATAAAAAGAACTGCCGATGTATGTGTATAAGTACACATTATGTATTTGCGCCACGGTTTTGTTTGTAACTTTGTAAAACAATAGTGAACCATAGTAGATTGCATATCTTTAAGAGCACATGATCTTGAACGAGGCCAAACACAACATAAGATAATGCGTAGATCATGGAGTGACATGACATGATGCTTGGCTAAAGCTATAGGACTTGACGCAGTATTTTCCAATGAAAATTCAACCAATGGAAACTGGATCTAGGGTATGGTGGATGGGTATAGTGGGTTGGGATGATGTGTAGAGACCAATCGGATACTCTCTTACAGCTGGAGTGCGCTTGGATTGGTTCTATCGGTAAAAGACGTCTGGACTCGAGCTGATATTTCCTGCCTGTATTCTGTTCTGATGACCTTTAGCAGAAGGATTTATGTGACATGTCTGGTTTAAGTCAGTGTTTAAGCAAGCTTCAACAGATCTGAGAAAAAGCCTTTGTTACTTATTCTTTGTGTCTGTGTCACATCCACACCTTTCATTGGCAATTTCTGTTGACATAAAGAGGTGGGTCAACCTGTTCTGTCAGAGTTCGAAACCGTTCCATCCGTTTCGTGATCCATCAAGTGCACGTCTTAGTGTTGTTTACATCATAAGCTAAAGGGAGATCTATTTTGAACAACATCAGAGACAACTGTCTCTTTTTGTAATGGCTAGGGTTGTTTCTCTGACATGATGAAGCTTCAGCATGATAAATGCATTGCAAAATGAGTCTGTAGAAATACAGGAAGTGGCTATGGAAAATTTGATGCTGAAGTCATTTCCACCAAAAGTCATTTTTAAACAACTTTCAAAGATACAAAGTTCAATGTTAAATAACATTCCCTGTTCTTTTTTATTTTCCTTCATTACCATTTATTTTCATTTGGCACAGTGTCCATCCTGCAGCCTAGTAGATTTCTTGTGTGAAGGCAAGTGTACTTTAGGGCTGTTTTGTTAAGGGTTGTATATCAAGATGTCTTGTGCCTGTGAACTTTCCAAAGACTACAAATTGAATGGCGTAATTTGAATGTGAGTATGTTCCCCTGGTTTCAGTGCACGTTTTTTGGCTTGGCTGTATGCGTGTGGGTGGTGTGCACACAAGGCAGTGCCATGTGTGTTTGTGTCTATGAACATTAGGGGTGTAACGATATTCGAACCGAACCGAAAAACCGCGATACAGAACTCACGATTCGAATCGCGATACTCTCATTGCGTACCGAACACGCCCCGCCCCCTGCTACCCCGGCCCCGCCCAGCCCGGCTCAATGGACCTCATGTCTTATGTGTACAGTACACAACGAATTCAGCTTTGTAGCCTAACCACCATTAACACCAAATAACAAGCTCCGTGTTTTGTTACTTTCGATAATAAGCAAGGTGTAATCTTTCAAATTCTGTCTATTTGCTCACGAAATTCAAACAATAAATGCCGTTTTGGCGCTCTTTGATGTGGCGTGACAGATCGCTGTAGGCCTACTAGGCTCCTCATTTCAAGCGGCAGCGCGGCGCGCGAGTAAACGGGATCATCTCTTCCTCAGTTACAGAATGGACACCTGAAGGTATGTTGAAAGATACAGTATACTTACTGAAACGCATCATAACTCGTGTAATCGCTCAATCAGTGTTTCAGCAGCGGAAAGACGTCAATAAAACAGCATAGCTTGTCACTAGCATTATATTTACCTCAACAGGCAAGTGATTCAGTGTCCACAACTTTGGTTCCTATAAATTAACTCTTGCACTAAATAAATGCACTATGTTAGCCTATATATTATATTTTACTTAACCTGTTAATGATATCTTGATTATTTAATGTATGTTTAAAATATCTTTCATGAAAATGACAACTGTGTAAATTATTATTTTTCAATAACAAATTAGAGTAAAAACACAAGTTAATGCAAAAACTGCCTTATGTTCAGTTTACATGTTTTCATACAATGTGTTGTGTGTTGATTATTATATCTAAAAAATAAATAGCATCTGAATTTAGGTTAAAAGTCTAGGCTACAACCTTTAATGTTATAGTAATGTGCGGCTCCCTATATAGTTTACAGCATTAGCAGATTTTTTTTTAATCCTTGTGAAACGTTTAATTGTAATTGAATTAATTTAAAGACAAAGACAATTTTTTCATTAAACCACTGTTTAAAAAAAAACTAAAAAAAGCAATTTTAGCTTTCTAAACCGAACCGAGACATCAAAACCGTGGGAAAACCGAACCGTCAGTTTTGTGTATCGTTACACCCAGGGGCGTGTCTAGGGGGAGGCTGGGGGAGGCAGTGGCTCCCCTAGGATAAGCCCTGTCTCCCCTGAGAAATTATCTGTCCATCTGATGATAAATTAAGATAAAAGTGGATTGTTTTGTGCATATTTTCCCATCGCTAGCGGAAGGGTCTGACCCAACAAAAATCCAGTTTGGCGCTGTTTGACAGTGTGCGCGTGCTTCGGACGTATACGCATTACGCACTCAGAAAAAGTGCATAATAATGTGAGAACAGAACGCCAATGAAATGTTTACCTGTCAAAGCTTTAAAGCACGAGCAAATAATTAACTTTTGTGATTGCGAATAAGTGCAGTGTCCTGTGAGCAGGGCCGTGCACAGACCTTTTGAGGGGCATGTGCTGAAACTGAAAAAGGGCACCCCCCTCCCTTTTTTTCCCCCACCAAGTAATCAAAATTCATATAAGTACAAAAAATAGTTATATCAGTTATAATTTTTTAAAATAAATGTTATAGTTATAAAAAAACGTGTATATATATATATATATATATATATGTATACAATTTTTTTCTCTGCTTTGCACACACAAAGTTCAATAAAATATATTTGTTTAGCTATTCTGTTTGGTTTCATAAGCTAATTTGTATTATTTGGTTAACATTGCTCTACCTTCCCCTCTTCTCAATGTCACACATAAACATGAGTCAAGTATTTTTGAGAAACTATTTTGAAATATAATTTAAATAATTATGTCTAACTCAATTCCAGATTATAAGAAACTATAGCCATTCAATGGTAGCCATACAACTATAGCATATCCAACATGTATCCGCCTACCTGGCAAAAACTTGATACCGTGGAGGACCAGGAATGTTGGTCTCTTGAAGGTCCCTTGTTCACTACACTTTCCCTAAAATAAGCCAGCAATGAAAATAAATAAATAAAATAGTGTGAAAAATACAGTTGCAGTGAAAAGCATTTCCGAAGGACCACATGACACTGAAGAGTAATGATGCTGAAAATTAAGCTTTGATCACAGATATAAATTACTTTTTAAAATATTTAAATAGAAAACAGTTATTTTAGATTGTAAAATATTTCACAATATTACTGTTTTTGCTGTATTTTGGATCAAATAAATTAAGCATTGGAATGAATTAAATCATGAATTACATTCTGCATGATAAAATATAAAGATTTCACAGTGATCTTCTGTAATGTTTTTGTTTTTTTTAGTTACTACTACAACATTACTACATTTATACATGTGAGGACGAGCGGAGAGTATAGAATACTATAGATTAAAAAAACTATATAGCGAATACGTGCATATCAACAGCCTTGAATTAACCATAATTTGATATTATTACAATAACAAGATAAAATGTTAATAAATTAAGTGTATCAGCAATCATAAATCAAAGAAGAAAATTTCTTAGAAATATATGTTACCTAGGTGACGACGAGGATCACTCAGTCGCTTTGTGTAGTTTCAGTATGAAACAGCATGGGGGCGCGCCTGTGCATATGATTTTCTGATGGTAAAAACAAATGATATGTTGTTGTATTACTTATGAATATATTGTTAACATTTTACAAAAGTCAAACTCAAATACAGTTACGGGGTTTTTGACCAGCGAATGTGTGCAAATGTGCATTTTGTCCGTCATTAAAACGGCGCCGGCGGCATCACATTAAGTTACATTTTCATCAACGGGTTAAGTTTGTTGTAGCTATATAGGCGCTCAGTTTTTCCTGTTGTAAAATAGATTTGGCCAAAATCGCATTTTATAAAAGATGAAATGCTACTGTATGCACAGGCTATTTAAGTGTAGACTATGTATTGGCTATATGACTAGATGGCAACTTCTAGCCTAGACCTCTCTCTCAGGTCCCACATGTCTCAGTCAGACATCAAGTAAATAAAATATGAGCTTTTATAGACAAAGTGTTTAGTACTTATTCAAACAACAAGATCTTTATTTACCCCTGCAAAACTTCGTTCAGCTGCTGTCTGCTGTGCGGCTGCTGCGGAGCTTCAGTTCATTCAGTCACGATAGAGGGGGCGGAGTTATCAGGTTTACTGACAGTTTGAGGATCGAACAAGATTTACACAAGCTCTTTTAAGAACTTTTATTGGCTAAATATTTTTAAAACAGACAGACAGACGTAAAGGGTGACCAATAGCAATAGCATTGATTTATTGAAGAAGAAAAAAAACACCACCACCACCACCAAAAAAAAAAGGGCACTTCGAGTGTAAGAGCAAAAAGGGCATGTGCTCTGCACAGGTTGAGCCCTACCTGTGCACGTGCCTGCCTGTGAGTTTAACTCTACCGCTGCATTAACATGTGATGTGAATGTACGTTGAGTATTGGGACTGCAGCTGATAGAATGTGCGCTGTAGCACGATACTATCATATTATACTATATCATATTTTAGTTTCCATGCGCTTAATGTGTTTCCACAACAATGTTAGTGAGTAAATCTACTGAAATGGCCAAATGATGAATGAGAGAAAGCCGTGTGCAGTGCGTATGCTATATATAGAATATATTTAGTTGCTCAAGCAAGTGGTAAAATATTTAACCATGTATTTATTAAAATCTGATTCGCAAACATTTTAAATTAAAACTTAAAATTGACAAAAACAGCAGACTCATACCTTTTCTTTTGCATTTAAATTTTAATACAATAAATCCTGCATTTCACAAAGAACTTGTTTTTCCACCTCCACGAATGAGACTAGTATTGTTCATTATGTTGCCTTGTTGAGGTAAATTGTAGTCTTCCTTGCTTTACCCCGGTCTTAAGGTAAAAAGATGACTGTGAAAAATATAAGTATGCAATTAAATACATTTATCTAAGTCTATTTTGACTATAGATCTCAGAACTCCTCCAGTAGCCCCTTAAATAAAAAACGAACAGTCCTAACCAGAACGTTCATTAATTTTTTTTTTAACCTATTGCTTTTCTATTGTCCGTTATTGGGGGTGTGTCAGTCTGCTGCCGGATCACTTTAACAACCAGAGAGCGCAGCAGTCACAGTCACTCTGCACACAGACGATATAGATTTTGAATCTGTTGGCAGCTCGTGTTAAAAGTCTCACTGATCACAACTTTGTTCTTTTTTCATTTAATGCTAGTGTGTACTTATAAGCTTTTCCTGAAATTCTTGTGGTTGAACAGTTAAGTTTTGTGTGCACTTTTTTGTCATTTTAGCAGGCTATTAATTTGTTGGGTAGCTCAGGCTGCTTAGCTAGCTGCTAGTCACTCACTTAAGTTGCTAGTCTCTAGTCACTGAAGTTGGCACTGACTGACTGAAGTCAATGAAGTAGGCTTTTGGATTTAATAATTAGACCAGTTTTTATTAAACATAAAAAATGCATAAGTGGCTGCTCATAATCAGACTTTTAAAAGGGCTATGTTCAACATCCTTGATAGGGCTATTGTGGAGATGGAGACGAGATTCTCTCAAAGAAATGTTGATTTAATGAGGGCAACATCATTTCTCCTACCAAAATCAGCGTCTTTCCTTGACCCTTCTCTCCTGAAGCCACTTCAAGTGCTTGCAGGCACAGAGCAAAATAGTATGACCTTGCAAAATGAAATTGCTGTGGCAAAAGCAATGTTGCTCAATAAACTGTCCACTGATGCTAACCTCTCTGAAGTATGCAAGTGCATTCAGCAGTACAAAGAGGCCTTCCCCATTTTGCATAAGCTGTATGTCACAGCACTCATCATAGGTGTGTCCTCAGCTGCATGTGAAAGTTCTTTTTCTACCTTGAGCCGCATTCTCACCCCTCTCCAAAGATCAATGCTGCATTCAAGGAAGAGAGATTTGGTCATTTTGGCACACGAAAAGAAAATCACAAAAGGTCTGGACATGAATCGATTTGTTTCTGAATTTGCCAAGACTAGCCGCAGACTGGTCCTGTAGATAGGATACACTGGATGTATCAGGGACCTGATTAAATCCATGAATAAGTACCACTAATAAAATAAATAAATAAATAAATATATATATATATATATATATATATATATATATATATATATATATATATATATATGTATATATATATGTGTACAAAAAAAGTTATGTTGCCTCTGCTAATCATATCATAATTTCAATTCTTATAGTTTCACAAAAAATAGCTTTTATTTCAACTCTCTAGGTCTCCTGACCCCCTGCATGTAGCCTAATATGTTTCCTTTTATCTAGGCCTACATTTTTACATTTATTCATTTAGCAGACACTTTTATCCAAAGCCACCAGAGAATAACATTCAAATACTGTTCTCATACTGTTCAAATGAGCATATCAAAATTGTTTACCTGGGGCCGCATTCACAAAGAATCTTATAAGAGGCTACAAGTAGCTCCTAACTGGCGAAACTCCTAAAAATAATGGGCGTGTGACTCATAACTTTAGACTCCTAATTAGGGCTGTGCGATTAATCGAAATCGTAATAAAATCGCGATTTGAGCATGCGCGATTTCTAAATAGCTTCATAGCACGATTTTTTCCGCGCTCCCGGCTCCAACCTCCCAGTATGCTATCCGAACCAATCAGAATGCAGCGCGCCTAAATTGAGCGCGAGAACAGAACAGACCGGTCGGGTAGAGATTCAGTGAACTGCGAACAGGTGTGCGTGCCAGAAGGGAGCGCGAGTGCATGGAAATATTAGCGCAAAGGGGCTTGCCTCACCAGTTTCTTTCTCTGGGAAGGTAAGGGAATACCATTACCTGATTGGTTTACAAGTAGTTCCCTCCGCTGCGGCTGTCAGTCATTCTCCATTCAGCGTTCAAACAGCGCGTTGCGTTAGGTTATGACAGTCAACGATGAAACTCTCTCCAAGATGATTCAATGTTAATATTATACTTGATCTGTAGATAAAGCTCTATGGTTTTTGCATTAAATGACTATCTTGCTGGACTGTACCTTAATCATGTTCGTTTCTACCGTGTGTCTGTTAGATCACAACACTGGAGAGCACTGTCTATAATTGTTCTTCACGTGCACAGTAACTGAAATTTAAAATTGTTAAAAGAAAAGGCTCAATAAGCGATTGCATAGATAGATACTGTATAATACACTATGCATCGATATGTCTTTCCTCCTGTGTGCTTTGAACTTTTCAATGCGGACTCGAAGAGCTGCGCGCTGTGACTCTGTGTTGCTTCAAGCGCATCATTCTGCGCTCGGGATGCGCATAAGCGCTGTGTGCTGCACTGTATTGGAGTCTTTCATAATCATATCATAATACTTTTGCACATTGAAAGATTATTAATAGCCTTTTTTGTTCAGTCCTATCTATCATATGTTGTTGCCTCATTAAACAGCTGTGCTATACTTAATATATGTCTTAATTTTATAGTAGACTATATATAAAATAACTGATCTTTTTGATTTTTGTTATCTTGTTTTTCATGAATGTATTTTACAACAATACAAAGAGCAATGTGTAACGTTTTACCAGATGTAGTGCTACACGATAAAGCTCTAATTGGTTTCCTTTGGAAATATGTTTCAAATTCACACAGAATGCATTAAAACTGTAAAGCATGTCTGTTTGTGTCAAAATCGTGATTAAAATCGAAATCGAAAAAAAAAATCAAGAAATCATGATAGTTTTTTTTTGTCCATATCGCACAGCCCTTCTCCTAATGTGTTTTACTAAGAGTACTTCACGAAACATTTAAGCCCTAAAAGTAGCACCTACGTCTGGGACAGTTTAGAAGAAGAAACAAATTAATTTACCTCTTGTCTACAAACGTGACTTCAGATTCATTTAAAAAACTCTCATCCTTCTCAGTAGCCTACTCGTGTAGCACGTCTTCTCACAAGCAAACACAGGCAATCACCGTGATCTGATATATATGAATCTGTCAATAATAATAATATCATCATCATATTATTAATGTTGACCTGGTTTGATTAACTTTTATGTGATAGCCCTATAGTCTAATAGGGGCCCTGTGCCTATCTCTGGGTTCCTGGCTTAGAAAAAGATCTGCACTAAAACAGATTGTGTGTAGTATAGCTTAATTTTGCGCCGATTTTTTCAATTGTTTATGTTGCCCCCCCAAACAAGCCAAATGCCCCCCCAAACATGACATCCTGGTACCCCCTCTGGTTACAACCCTAATGAACATGATTAACTCTTATTGTAATGTCGAAGTCTTCCCTACTCACTGTTTTAGATAGGAAAGTCTCACATGCTCCAACTGTCAGATTTGGGAACAGTGTAGGGAAAGAGACAAATAAAGGAGTTTGCTCTCCTTGAGAGAGAGAGAGGGTGAGAGAGAGGGAGGTTTTACAGAAGGGAAAGGGGAGGAGTTTTCTCCTGCTGAGTTACCACAGTGTGACAGACAATCTCAGTGTGTGTATGAGTTTCTCACTGGGTGTTTTGTTTTTTTCTCTCACATGCTGTCAGCATTACCTTGGAGGGTCTTCAGAGACTGGCTGTTTTCTGATTAGCGCGATCTTGTAGGACTGAAGACTTTGGATTAGTGGAGAGCTGCTGTATTCGTAGTAGTGCAGAATCTACTTGGGGGTAAGTGACTCTCAGATTAAACATTTTGTCTGTCTGTTTCTCTGTCTCTCTCTCCACCTGTCTCTGGAATTCTGCCTGTCCACTTACTCAGCCTGCAGTCACAGCTCTCCATGCCCAAGCAAGTCATCCTGATAGTTTCTTTCCCCCACTTCTGCGTGCCTTCTCTGTGTCCTCCCCTCCTTTCATCTCTGACCTAATATTTGTCTTGCTCTCTGAATTTGGAATGTTGAGACTGTAAATAACATGCTCTTTTTTTCTATTTAGATTTTTGATCAGAATGTGCAGTATATGGATATATAATGAAAAATGTGTATAGTGGTTAACTGGCCAAGGTACCTTTTTAGTTTTTTTTTTTTTTTTTACTGGATAAGGATTAAATATATATATTTGTTGTAATCACAATTTCTATCTGATAAAATATTTTAGAATTTGGCATAACTAGAAATGTATATCCATTATAAAATAGCCCAATGAGTTTTAGTAATTTACATGACTTTTACAGGTCTAGAAATCACACTTTTAAAATGAGACCATATCCAGGGTTTTCAAGAATGTGGGAACCCTGGTTCCTCAAAAGAAAAAATGGTGGATGGAGGGCTAAAATTATTTATTTATTTAATTTTTATTTTAGCTTAATTTAATGCCTGTTTTGTCTTATTTTATAACATTGAGTGTCCCCTTGGAAGTTTGCTGAAGCTCCTAGTGGGCCCTCTGGTAGAGAACCACTTCTCTAGATCATGTCGATACCTCATACATTTGTTATTCTATTTATATTTTTAATGTTGGGTCATTCTAATACTTTAAAAGTGTTTGTTCGGTACTAATATAAACCTTTTTTTACTTTTTTATATACAGAGAGTGATAGGTGGTGTCAGTGTTGTGTATGTGTGTGTGCGCACTGACAGATGCCTGCACGGCTCAGTATTTTTTTTAAATAGCCCTGTTAAGACTTTGTGTGCCGTGACTGCATTGAGTTCACACACCATTAACCTCACACATAAAGAAGACCGTTCTTACATCAGCTAGGTCAATGAGGAGTCCAGATGAATGGCTGTTGAACTTTTGGGCTGGCAGGATGAATGTGACTGTTGATTTAATAGTGCTGCAGCCCGTTTGACACCCCAGTCCAAGCGCACTTTAAATTTACACTGGCCTTGCACTCATAACAAAGTGCAGGAGGACTGAACTGAAAAACATAGTGCCCCCAACAGATCCCTGTTACCCTGGACTGAACTCCTTTGAGTTGCTGCATGTTTGATTTATTCTTGAAGATGATCCTTTGGATCAAATCATTAAGATGGCCAATTGGTGAAGGTTTATTACTCTGAATTATGTTGAGACCCCTTTGTGAACCCTGTTTTAGTGTGTGTACAGTGCGGTGCCGTCACGGCTGGGTGCTTCTACGCACTACAGCTGGACCTGAAGGTACAATGTCTGACCCAGAGGGCACTGATAGTGTGGGAAACATCCCCACACTATTGCTCTGTCCTGCAGACTTCTTATCATCACTCCAAAATGAGGAATTGATCTTATGTGTTGCAGTGAAAATATTTAGGAAAGACATGCTTCATGAATAAGTCTTTCCAAGTGAAAAGTATGTTTTATGATATGAACTTTGTTGCCGAGAGATTGTGGAGGCACATGAATGTATTTATGTCATTTGAATGCATGTGTTGGACTGCCATCACCAATTAAAGTAATCACAAATTGGCCTCAAAGTAGATGTGTAAGACCCCTTGACATTTTTATCAATGTCATGTGGGTAAAATAAGCACTGCCTGGTAGAGCTGTCACTAAAATTCACAGGCCCAGGACAAAATGTTTATGGGTGGGCCCCCTCTCTACCATAGAGGACCCACCTCACAGGGCCCCAGACAACTGCTGCATGGTATTATGGGTGATTATGAGTCTGTTTTTTGCTTGAACAGAAAAGAACAGTGAGGGGAAGAACCAGGGACAGGATATTGCAGAATGTTTCTAGCAGAAAATAGTGAACATTGCCTTAAATTTCAATTTCCTCTGTTGAAGCTCCAACCATCTGCCTTCTCCCATCTGTATCCCTAATACTTATGTGCTCATGCATTGCTTACACGTAGATTTGAGAAAGAAACTGAAAAACAGTTGGCGGTTAGCTATGTGATGTGATGAAATGAAGCACTAGGTTAGGGAAGGTTTTCTCTGACACTTGGATTCTGGCCCTGGCTCTGGATTCTCTGATTTTCATAACATCAGGATATATTCTTCACTTTTCTATTCAAATCAAAAGCATATCCCATCTCTCTCTCTCACACACGCATTCTTTATCTCTGAATATCACGTGTTTCATGTTAAATTAGACAAACACTCTGGTGATTTCTCAACAGGGAAGATAGAGTGGGACCAGAACAGAGTTAGCATTAGCACTCCACTCAATATGGATTTAATGTTGATATCAGGAAATGATTATCTCACAATGTCTATTACATTTATTTCAGTAGTAGGGATGGCTCGATACCACAATTTTGGCTTCGGTACGATACCAGAACCTAATACCTCGGTATCGATACTAAATCGATACCACAGGTAAAAAAAAAAAAAAAAACAGTCTCAAAATTTAAGTGACACTTACAAAACACTGCTTGAAACTCTCCACTACCAAATGTGCTAAGAAAAGGTATCAAAATGTAAAATAAAATAATAATAATTCAGTCAGGGAACATACAGTAGGTTAAATTTTGATTTCGAAAAAACCCCCCTGAAATTATACAATTAAAATAGGTTAATATCTATAATAATAGATTAACATATAATAATAATAGAATAATGAAATGACATGTAAACCATTAGCTGTCATGCATCAACAGAGAATTATCAACATTTATTGCATTTATTCATCTTGGTTTGGTTACTGTTTGGGTTCATATTAGTTTAATGCATTGCTAAACATGTATTAGTATATTTAATTTTCTAGGTCATTTAATTACTGATTGATATAGATTAATAAATGCTATAATACTGTTAGGTCTGGTTACCTAATGAATGTTGACAAATGTAGCTTAATTGTAATATTAGAAATATTCATATTACTACTATTACTCTCTCTCTCTCGGCTTATTCCTCTAGGGGTCGCCACAGCGGCACTAATATGCCATTCATTTTACTATCACTAATACTAAAATTAATATTATTCAATTTTTTATTCTTTATTCATTCAAATTCAATTAATATATGTTTGTTTGAAAATGCAAAAATGATGAGACCTAAACTTAATTGGTTCTAGCGTGTCATGCAAGCAGATTTGAGCTTTCGTGTTTATCGTATTATATATAATTGATAAGCTCTTACGTATGTGCGCTGTTCAGTGTTCAATAAAAGTCTAAATTAAATCAGTTGAATGATGGACTAACCTGTCGATCTCTGAACTCTTTGAACAAGTCAGGATGAGCAACTGACGAGTCAAGTGCTTAGCCAGATTTGATGTGTTGCCTCCCCGTTTGCAGAGTGGTGCATTGAGATCTGTTTCTTTACTTGTCTCATTACTTTTGTAGGCAAAGTAATGCCTTATTTCACTCATACTGCTCTCTCTATTTATTAATTTCGGGCGTGTAGAAATTCGAATGTGCTTCGTTTGATCCATCGTGTTCCTCTGTTGTCACTGTTTGCTGGTTTCGCATGACCCGCGTCAGTTTAGGTAGCGCACTGCCGCCTAGCGGTAAACTTCGAAACAGCAGCGCATCAAATACCGAATTGAACAAAATTATGATATTGTACCGTTTGAAATATAATATATACCGGTATTTTTGCAGTACCGGTATACCGCGCATCCCTATTCAGTAGTGTTTCATTTAGTTTTATTAATTTAGCCTGACACCTTGAACATCTGTTTAGTTGTGATTGAAGTTCCTTGAGCATGATTACAAGAGGTTTTGACATGCAGTCCTTGGCCTTTTTAAACAAATTCAGAATGGTAATGCATGGATGAAAAAAATAAGATCTTAAGCGATCTTTACACATTTATTTATTTATTTGTCTTTGTGGGATGGCAGTTGGAAAGGAGGAATATTTTGACCTTTTTTCTGGGTGGTCAGACTGTAATATTTTGCAGAAAACCTTATCTCTTGTTTACGTCCACATGTTGTTCAGTTTCTCCACATCGTTTATGAATGGGATATCTGATAAGAACTAGCAGAGTGTTAAAACAAAAACAGATGCTCATAATACCCAGATCTGGTTCGAATCTCTTCTGCATCGCAATGAAGGCCTGTTGTTTCTTGTTGTCTCCTGTTCATTTAGTGAACCACCTAAGGATCTGTCTGTCTCAATCTTTCTGCCTAAATAATGTTTTAGATAACAAAATAAAGATAGCGGTATCTGAACAATGAAAGAGGGTAGAGGTGAAGAGAGAGCAGTCTAGAGAATAACACTGAACTTAGTGACTAAAGCCACATATATTTAATGCTCAGTTGGGCTTGGGTGGACCTGCTCAATCCTGCAGTAATGTAACACTGAGTCTCTCTCTGCTGACTCTCAACATCCCTTCATCCCTGTCACCCAGTGGTTAAGAGGTTAGAGGAGTCATACTCCTGTTTTGCCAATTTGGTTTCTTTTAGTAGTCAGAAAGTTTTCACTGTGAATCATTTGGAGATTGGTGTACATGCTTTTTTCACAAAGTCCCATATTCTAAATGTATTCTCTTTTTTCATTCACTAAAGAATAATGTTTTGAAATCATTGTTAAAGGTGTTAGAGGCCCGGCTGGGATAATAACATGAACGCTTGCTGTCTAGGGAAGTTGTTCTTAACCAGAGGGGGGCATCAGAAAATTAAGAAAACTTAAAATATTTTAAGTAATACAGTTTTGTCAAGCTTTAAAATATTTTATCAGGTAGAAATTGTGAGTGAGAAATATTTTTTTTAATTAAACAAAATGTTGAAGACAATGAGTCAAAAAGGTTGAGGGGAAAATAGTCTATTAGCTATTAAAAATAACATTGGAGTCAGTTCTAAGTACAAAGTGTATGCATGTGTCTGTGTTTGTCAGATTGGAGATGCCCATTTTAGGTGAACTTGTGTTCACACTGTGAGGCCTAGGGTGTGTCTCAATCAATCAGCGCACTACCGAGTAATCATGATGCGGAAAACCTGAGTCATCGGTGATCCAGTTACTTGGATCAAGGTCCTTGCATTGCCCAAATTTGGGGTATAAAAAGGAATGGGGAAACAGTCTAGGACATGGCGAAGCCACATGCAAAAGCACCCTTCTGATTAGTCACAGGTGAGTGAAGTCATCAGGGCTCCACCTGTTAGTGAATTTCTATCCCTAAATCACATTACTAATACACTTCCTAACAATAGTGTTCAGCCCTTTAATGATACATAATTTGTCTTTGGCTGCATCCAAAATTGCATACTCTCTGAGTAGGTGCTTCTTTTTAATACAATGTACTTTGCGACAGATCAAAATATGTTCTATACAGTATGAATGTGTGTAGTAGGGGTGTCGCGATATATCGGTATTGATGATAGTCGTGATAATTAAAAAATTAAACATCGTTATGATGTTAATTAGGGGTGTCTCAATGTACCAGTAGGCGATAACTGTAATATTTCAAATGAGTAGTACACATATGAATGAATGAATGAGGCATTTATATATAGGCTATATTTACATGACTTTTACAGGTCTAGAAAAGACTGAACTGCTATACACCCAAAGCGCTTTAAAATCATATTAGGCGGGTCTCTCCTCCACCACCACCAGTGTGGAGCATCCACTTGCAATATGACGCAAGTCAGTTCTTTGTGTTCTTGAAATTGAGAAACCGTGATATTGTGTGAAATATTGGGGTGCAGTTCTTGACTATGAGTGTTTGTGAAATAAGTGAAATGTATGTTGTATGTATGTTGGTCACTATCACGGTGACGTTTCCTCCCACAGTGACTTTTGTCCCATCCAGGCCCATCATTCAAATAGACATCATAATAAATGTACATGGTGCAGGTATATCATTGATATTTATGAAGGAAACTCATTTTCTTTGAAGACTGGATCATTTATTCTGTGAAGCTGAGGTTAGGGGTTAATAATGTTGGTGAGTCTTAATGGCTTTTCGGCTGAACTGACTGAACACTGATGTGTACAAATAGTCCTTTTTCAGTATTTGACACGCTTTGGTGACATAAGCATGTGTCATGGGAAGGTCCTTGCCCATGGATTTGCATGCACAAACAGTAACCCAGTAATATATTTACTAGTAAATTCATCAATAAATCATTATTATTTGTATTGTCATTATTATTATTGTACGTAATAATTTTTACTTGGCCAAAGCCAACTATTTTTGTTATATTGCCTAAAGCAGTGTGATTATTTATTTATTAATTTATTAATTTATTTATAAAGTATTATAATAGGAAAGCTATTTAGTGACATTGTTATAAAGAATTCAGAAACATTTAGAAATATTTTACATTTACTTCTGACTATTTTTCTTATGTTTTAAACGATTTTTCTGATTTCTGATTTTTTGTTTGTTTCTAAAGTAAAAACTCCACATCATGCTGTATAATGAATACTTCAGTTCACTGCCTTCACAAAAGATTTCATTTAAACCGCAAACCGCTCATGTGTTTCCCAGAATGATTTGAAAATGTGTTCAGGGTGTGTTTACTCATGTCAAACATAAAACACTGATGTTGACTCAATAGGTGATCGGCAGAGCACCTAAAGACATCTCGCATCATTTTTTACCTTACCTTAGCTTGGTGTAAAAGAAGCATTCTTAAGTGTTTTATTAGACTTGTATGCTCTGGTTTTATTGAACTATTCAGACTACAGGTGCACTTATGAGCATGTGGTGACTTATTATTTACAGTGAGGATTTCTCATGCTTATGTCCACAAAAGGATGTCTAGCTGTGGTTAACCGTCCATTCATTAAACACTTAGTGGCACAAACAGATCAAAAAGATGGAGCTGAAGCTGAACTACTCTTATGTAAGGAGATTTGGTAGTAAGTCGTTATTTAGCAGATGCTACTGCACTTATTAAAGGCACAGTTGCCTCTAGAGCAATCTGGTAGACCCACAAAAAATATCAAGGATTTGTATTCCATTTTAATTGACTGAATTCGACTAGTAAACAATTCTAGAAGCATTAGATTGCTGTTGATTTGATTTCAGGATGCAGTGTAACCGTTAAAAAAAAGTCTGTCTTATGTGATCCTGGTAGAATGATTATGATAGCACATTTTTAATCTAGTCTTTGTTGAGGCTGTAGCCGACAGGCGCACAGAGCGGCAGTGATTTACAAACCTAAAGTCAATATCAAAGACCGGTGTAATGCCATCAGCACACAGTCACAGTTTTATCTGGGGGAAATCTATGGGGTTAGAATTGTTGCATTATTCCAAATAAATAGATTGAGATTCACAAACAAATGTTAAGAGATTCACAAAACTGTATCAAATTCACAAATAAATAGATTAAGATCCACAAATAAATGCAAAGAGTTTCACAAAAATTTATAAAACTCACAAATAAATAAAATGAGATTTGCACACAAAAAAAACTATTTACAAATGTGTTTTATGTCACAAACACAACTCTGCCTGGCATTTATTTGTGAACCGCTTTCTGTGCATTTGTAAATCACTGCACGCATTTGTGAATTGCTTCTTGTGCATTTGTAAATCCCCTCACGCATCTGTTGATTTTGAAACACTTTTAGCGTCGAAGTGCAGATAATTCCACAAATAAGTGGACTCTACCCACCGTTTACTCAAGCCAATCAGATAACGGCCACATTAAGCTGACCAATCGTAGCACGTTCTTGCTACAACCAATCATGTTAGGATTTACACTCTGGGCGGTAACTGAATCTGATTCATTTTGCAGATATTTCCACCCTTGAAATGGAGCTATAATCTATGGGCGCTTCATTCAAATTGAGCTGTTTGTGTGGTTAAAACACCCTGTTTCCAAAAGATTGTTGGAGTTTAAGGCTTCTTTATATTTCCAACAGGATAAACTCAGGATTACACACAAATTATGATCATCACAGATCCCAAACATCGTATAACACCCTCTCAACACCGGACTCAAGTGGCGCGACAAAGCTCGTCAAAACCCATTATTTTCCCTGTTGCCGTAGCAGCTTCAAATAATGTAAAACTAACATGTTTGCAATGTTGACACATTTTGCCCATGACGTCTGTTTTCTTACCTGCAGATATTTGACGTGTCTATAATCTTCCTTCTTGACTAGTGCTGGCTACATGAAAATTCATAATTTGTGATAATGTAAAGGCTACACTGGATGCGTGCGTGCGTGCTCATTCTCCAGTCATAATTTTTCTCCTTCTCTTTCTGTCTGTCCATTTGTCCCAGTGGAAGTGTTGCAGCATGAGGTATTTTGATGCGAGAAATTCCCTCTTTCAGAAAAAAACACTTCTCTTTCTCTGTCAGAATTGCTGAACGCATCCCCAGCAAGCAATTTTGCGTTTAAAAGACGTCTAATAGCCGTCCAAACGCAGCCCAGACGTCTAGGCTTAAACGAGGCAAAATTTGGGCTGTCAGTGAAAATGTAATAGATGTCTAAACCATAGCCCAAGAACAGACTTGTCATCAATTATATAACAAAGAAATGAAATGAGTGAAGAAATGAAACCAAACACCTTGTAATCACTGTTTACTTGGTGGAATATCATACATCTCGCAAGTTATTTGGCAAAAACGACATGTAACCAAATTCAAGGTTATTTTGGCTAGAAGTGTGTTTCTCATAGCCGGACTATATCGGGTCTATAGTTAAGCTAGACGGTGAAATGACGGCTATTGCTTGCTGGGTTTCTACATTCTTGGCAGATAAATTTGATTATAGCAATTCACAACAAAGTGCATATTTTAGCACACCTGGATCTATGACGGTTCTCTCTTTGTTTTCCACTTGAGAAGGAAAACAGACGACTCTCTTTCTTCATTGACGCTCATTCTCTCTCAGATTTTTTCAGCACAAGAAAACACATGGCATATTCATTCAGAGAACGTCACATGTGTTTGTCATTCATCTGTTTAATCTTTGTTGTCGTTGCTGATATGGGTGTAGCTCAGATTGTCTATTCTGTCTCTCTATATCGCTGTTAAGTTTACCTGATAATGTTCTCCTCCTGCGACAGAAATTGGCACAAACTGATGTAATTGTTATGAGAACACATGAGTGTTTATTCCAGCAGTCTCTGCGCCAGTTTGTCTTGTTTTCTTCTAATTTAAGGTTCTATCAGTGTTACTGCTTTTTGTTCATACCATACCATACCAACTTTATTTGTAAAGCACATTTAAAAACAACCGAGGTTGACCAAAGTGCTGGACATTAACATAATTTCAGGCACAGTTGTAAAACATGGAAAACAACAACGAGCAAGCAATTAAAACAAACAAACTAGAAAACTATAATTTGCAAGATACAACTCTCAAGCAGGTTTAAATGCCAATGAATAAAAGTGCGTCTTAAGTTGTGATTTAAAAATGTGCAGGCTAGGGGCTAATCTGACGTGCAAAGGCAGATCATTCCACAGCCTTGGGGCCACAACTGAAAATGCTCGATCACCCCTATTTTTGAGCCGTGTTCTAGGGACAGAAAAGAGTAGCTGGTCAGCAGACCTTAATGACCTCAGAGGAGCGTGCATCTTCAGTAGTTCAGAGATATAAACTGGGGCTTGACCATAGAGAGATTTAAAAACAAACAACAGAATCTTAAAATGTATTCTAAAACACTGTCCATACATATCATATAATGAAACAAGCATGTCCTGTTTTGATCAGTCATGTGTTATATTCTCTCTCTCTCTCTCTCTCTCTCTCTCTCTCTCTCTCTCTCTCTCACTCTCTCTCTCACACTCATTCGCTTGTTCTCTTTATATAAACTGTGTAATCTAATAAATCTAAAAATAAATCAGTTTCTCTGTCCCTTGAGCCTCTCAGAAGGCTCTACAGAGGGCTTCAGGTTAACTGGTATCAGCAGTACATTAGTCAATCCTGCCAGACCAACTGGATGTCTTTTCATGTTTAATCACTTAATCAGATTGAGTTTTGGAGAAACAGAGCAGGACAGACAGTCTTGTTTTTCCATCATCTATGTTTGTAAATCTTGAGAGTCTGTGTGTGGAAGCAAAAAGTAAATGCCAGTAATAAGTCATTGTAAAGGTGCACTAAGTAATGTCATGTTTTCAGCAATCACTTTGTTTCACTGACTCTGGATGCAAGCTGTTTTTTTATGTTTAGTGGAATTGCAAAGATAATGGCTATATTCAGAAGAAGGGCACACTATCATATTCATTTTGCTGTTTCTGTCATATAAAGATATGGCAGAAATAGTAAGAGTATTATGGATAGGATGATTTAGCAAATTTAGGTAATGAATGTTTTCTTGATGTGTACTTTTTTATGTATAGCTTAAAGAAGGATCTGTATTTGGTCCTTACTGGTAGGTAGTATTAGTGTATTTGGTGAGTAAAAAACATTTGTGAGACTATTTGGGTTCATAAAACACAATGTTGGAGATTTGCAGCTTAAGCACTATTCACACTGGATTAGTATTATCTGGGGACCTCCTGTGATTTAGAAATTACCCCCCCACATCTGAATTTCGTGTGGCGCATTCGCACCATATAAGCGAATAAGCGAAGCTTGTGATTTTACTCGAATTTACTGACTTATCTCCCGGTTATGATGTCAATAGGCTATTGCTTGGAAATGTCTTGTCGTTATAGGTCTAGCTGTATGATATATCATAAACAGAAAAATTATCCTTACCGCATGCTGCTATAGCCTACGTGTTATCATCTCCATCTAATCATTCTTTTTGTTTTTGCTCTTCTGATGGTTTTCAGCTTTCTCTTTCTGCAAATTGTATAGTTGTATGGTGTATAGCGATATGACCCAGCACCCAAAATACTATCAAAACACTCCAACGCAGCCTCCATTCTTCGCAAAAGCTGCATAAAAAAAGTACACAGGAAACAAAAACCTTGAAAAAATTATATACGACCCCGCCAAATCACAGAGATGCCGATTCGCACGGGAATAAATTTATCACAGGACCTCGGTGTTCGGCGAAATATGGTAGGTCATTTGCGGGGGAATTTTTACTTTACAAATTACAGACATGGCCGATTCGCACAGGATTAAGATTACAATTAAGACCTCCACAATTATTACAAATGACTAGAGGCAGGGTTTCCCACAGCACTTTGGAACTAAGGCGGCCGCCTAAGCAACACACGCCTGCCGCCTTAACTACGTCGTCCAAAAAAATTATATGAGCGATATCCGCCATGCTACTCTGTCCTGTTTTCTCCCTTTCTCCCTTTGCAACAAGTAGCTTTGCAACAGAGCGGTCATTTGAAGTCTTTTCTTCCCCACCTTCACCTGATTTTTCTGCCATTTAAGAGGACCAAATCTGAGGTGTGGTCATATTTTGGCTTTTACAAAAGTCCTGAGGGAAACTTAATCGATGATGGTCACCCTGTCTGCAGAACATGCACAAAAAAAGTCGCTGCAATACACTTCAAAATTATGTTTTGAGTTGAAATATTTTATCTCACTCACTTGACATAAACGTGAAGCTTCCACGAAGAAAAGTTCGCAATAATGTTTTAAATCTTACCTGTTTATAAATCCATTTTGTACAGCGTACAAAACAATTGTCCAGACCAGATGATCACAACAATATTATCAAACTCTGTAAACAATAAATGAACTCTGATTTCATTTTCAATACAATCAAAAACGGAGACGCAAGACGGCAAGTTGTATTTGAATGAAACGAGAGAGCGCGTCCGTTGTGATGCATGGATTTGCGCTGTGTTATAATGCGTTGCTATTGACGACGGTCAGAAGGAAATGCCACAGAATAGAATCTTGCCTTAAAAAGTGCATAGAGCTGCTTGTTTTATTTGTTGTTTGTTGATTTTCAAATATAAAACTATCCTGATCGTTTTCAATACTCGTAATTCCAACTCCTGACTCGCTACAGTAGTTCTCTTACGAGAGTATCTCTCGTACTGCGTAATATCTTACGCTATGGAGAAAACCTCTTTTCCACGAGATATTGAAGCCAAAAATTAACTAACTATTTTGAGTCTCTAGCTCAGGCTCGGTAGGCTCTACCTCTTGAGTCGGATGCCATCTCCGACGAAGAACCAGGGCTTGGCATCTTACAGGGACTGGGGAGACTGGTGGCTGAAATAGCTCCATGTCTGGGCTGTTGTTGGAGCATTGACCGGGGAGTAGGGATGGGTATCCATAAGGTTTTAACGGTATTACTACTCTTACCGATACTGCTTATCGATCCGATACTTTAACAGTATTCTTATCGGTTCTTTTTGTTTTATAAACAAAGATAAACAATTAAACAAAGATGCACATTATATAGGCCTACACAGTGCTTTAATTTCAGGAAGGTCTACTAACATTAGCTACTGTTCAAGTATGGTCTAAAAAGAAATCTAATAAAGTAACCAAATGTAAAATAACACTGCATATTTTATCATAGATAGATAATGCTTATTAAAGCTGAAGTTATTAATTCAAGAGCTGTGAATACAAGCCGGTCATTTTGACATATTTTTGTGTACATTTGATAGTTTAGACACGCACATGAAACCCAAAGTATAATTTGCTTGTCTCGTTACGGTCTGTTTCGGAGCGCGCGTCGCCTTGGGAACAGCATCTCTTAGGCAGACTTTTGTGCTTTTAATAGCTCGTTTTATTATTAAACGCGTCCCGCAATTTAGCAACAGTAGCTGGACTGCATTTTACAACAATCACGAGCTGATTCTGTCGTTAAGTTTGAGTTTTAGGGAGAAATGACAGCGCACTGCTGCGAAGGGAAGGAAGCTGCGCAAGACCGAATGTGGCTGTAGTTTTTAATGGTTTTACCTCAATATTTTTTTTAATAATCTTTGGAAGCCGAAATCTAAAATAAAATCAGACTAATATCACAGACCTAAAGTGTAACCAGGCTACGTTTGAATGTTTAGTTCTGCTGTCGTCACTCATTAAGCAGAGCTGTCGTGTTGTGCGCGCTGTGGCTCCGCGTGAGAGATCTCTCTCTCTTTCTCTCTTGGACTGCGAATAGCAAAAATGATGTAATATTATTATACACAGAAAAGGCTCGCAAGATAAATTCTTTTTTTAAATAACGTCTTTATAGTAATAATAAATAGTATGTGTATTTTCGTAATTTCTCCAGTAAGTTACCGACATCAGAACCGATCACGTCCGAGCTGATCGATACAGCGGTATTTCAGAAGTTGAATACCGGGTTTCGGTACCCATCCCTACCGGGGAGAGTGTTGGGGGAAACAGGCCTACTTTTCTTAAAGAAAAAACTCTATGGGTCTATTTCTTTTCATTGTTCGTCGTCTGTTTTCTTGCGTTTCTTTTGCTGATGCTGATTGCCGTAACTGATTCGCCGGAGTGCGGACTGGACATTCAGTCCATGCTTCGCATGCGCCCACTGCAGTTATGGCTGAAAGCGCGAGTTCCACCCCGGGCATAGACCTCTGGTCTGTTTCGCCTCAAGGTCGACATGGAATGCGTTTCGGCTCTGGAACCTTGGAAAATAGCCGACTGGTATCAGTCAGGCTATCCGTCTGGGGACTCCCTCGAGTGTGAAGTTGGTGTTCACGGACGCCTCCACCTCGGGATGGGGAGCGCTGCTCGAGGGCAGACCGTTCTTTGGCCAGTGATCAGAACGGGAGAAGCTTCTACACATAAACTGTCTAGAACTGTTGGCAGTTGACAACGCGCTTTTGTCCCCAGTTAAAAGGCCACCACGTCTTGGTCCGGTCGGACAACATGTCAGTGGTGGCATACATAAATCGCCAGGGCGGCGTCAGGTCCCGAAACCTTTACAGGCTGACGGAACGCCTCCTGGTCTGGGCTCAGCACAACCTGCTTTCACTGAAAGCAGCGCATGTGCCTGGTCGCCTGAATCTGGGACCAGACAGTCTGTCCAGAAACAATGTCCCAGCAGGGGAATGGTCGCTGCACCCGCAGACGATCCAACTGCTGTGGGTGACATTCGGCAGAGCGCAAGTGGACCTGTTCGCGTCCCAAGAGAACGCTCACTGTCCGAGCTTTTTCTCCAAGAGCAGGGATGCGCTGGCCTACGTATGGCCCCGCTCCCCCCTCTATGCTTTCCCCCCCGCCTCGCTCCTGCCTCAAGTGCTGGAACGAATCAAGGAAAACGGATGCCCAGTGCTGCTCGTGGCTCCGCTCTGGACGAACCAGATTTGGTTCCCAGTCCTAATGCGGCTGACCAGCACTCCCCCATGGCCTATACCGGCGAGGAGAGACCTCCTCTCTCAGGCAAAGGGCTTGATTTGGCATCCTCGCCCGGAATTATGGTCCCTACATGCATGGGCCATCAACGGGTACCCGCTAACCTTCCGGAGGGAGTGTTAAACACGATCACGCAGGCTAGAGCCCCGTCTACTAGATGGCTCTATTCCTCGAAATGGTCAGTGTTCTCTGCCTGGTGTCAAGCTCAGGGCTTTTCACCCGTAGACTGCGGAGTCACGGAAGTGCTCTCCTTCCTTCAGGAGCTGTTGGATAAGGGCAGAACCCCATCCACGCTCAAAGTATACGTGGCGGCCATAGCGGCGTTTTTAAAACCGACGTCTGGCCAGTCACTGGGGAAAAAACGACCTGGTCGTGCGATTCCCCAGGGGATCTCGGAAGCTGAATCCTCCCAGACCCCCCCTCAGTCCCTGTGTGGGACCTTTCTACGGTTTTGGAAGCCATGAAAGCTGCCCCTTTCGAGCCAATCCATTTGTCAGACATGAAACATCTGTCTTTCAAAATGGTGTTTCTTATGGCTCTCGCTTCAGTGAAGCGCATAGGGGACTTACAAACGCTCTCAGTAAGCGCATCATGTATGGAGTTTGGGCCTAATGACTCAAAAGTCATACTCAAACCAAGGCACGGGTACGTGCCCAAATCCCTCAACACACCGTTCAGGGCCCAGGTTATTTCCCTGTGCGCCCTCCCGGTTCATGATGAGGAGGAGGATGCGAGTCTCCTTTGCCCTGTCAGGGCACTGAGAGCTTATGTATCCCGCTCGTCTGTCTTCAGACAGACCGAGCAGCTCTTTGTTTTGTTTGGCGGACGCTCCAAGGGACTGGCCGCATCAAAACAGAGCCTATCTAGATGGATAGTCAATGCCATAGCGCTGGCTTACACAGGGCCTGCAGTGTCCTTTGGGTGTCAGAGCGCACTCCACGAGAGGCGTGGCCTCGTCGTGGGCGTGGTCTAGCGGGATTTCCTTGCAAGATATCTGTATGGCGGCAGGCTGGGCCTCGCCGTCTACACTTATAAGGTTTTATAACCTAGAGGTTCTGCTGTAGGTCTAGAATTCAGTACTATCTGCCCCGCTGCGCCGGCGCAGAATGCTGAGTTTTGCTTGTGCATCGCTCACTGATCGATAGAACAGCTCCATGGGTGTTGAATAACCCGTACTTATACCCAGTTCAGGCTGAACACGTTCACCCTGTCTGCGTGAAACACTGTTAACATAACTAGCTCCTGTGGGATTTTATTTCATGGGGAATGATGCTTGTAGCCTCTCTTCTCCGACTCTCTGTGAGTCTACGGTGATTATGCACTATATGAGCCCCGGCCTACTGCCCTTGGGACTTTGGTGTCGGATCCCAGTACGCACGGCGTGTTGCATTGTGTTCCCCATAGCGTAAGATATTACGCAGTACGAGAGATACTATCGTAAGAGAACGTACTCGGTTACTAACGTAACCTCGGTTCTCTCTAGAGAGGGAACGAGTACTGCGTATCTTGCCGTGCATACAACAGCGCTGGTTCGCTTCAGTGATGAAAACCAGTTTGTATCAGCCTGTCGAGCGTATTTATAGGCCAAGGCCATGCCTATTCTGGCGGGACGTGACGAAATGGGCGCGAAGCGCCCCCTTTGGGTATCACGTCACGCAGGGCCTCTCTCGATAGGCTGCTGCTGTTGCCGCAGGGCAGCCAATAGGCGCGCGAGCCGTCTTGCCTATGTCTGCATGCTGCCGCACAGCGTTTTACATTAATTCAAAATTAAGGATAATTTTTTGGCTTCAATATCTCGTGGAAAAGAGATTTTCCCCATAGCGTAAGATATTACGCAGTACTCGTTCCCTCTCTAGAGAGAACCGAGGTTACGTTAGTAACCGAGTACGTTTTAACGGAACCAGATGCTTTTATACCAGGGGCTGCCAAGGGCGTGGTGAGCTCGCACCAAGGGCGTGACAGAGTTCCGTCACAGAGTACCCTACGTCAGAGAGTACCCTACGTCAGAGAGTACCCCTACTTCAGGAGCTTTCCGTTTAACCTGAAGAGGGCAGCACTCAGACGTTTTTACACCATATATTTGAAAATTAAAACACTTTATACCCAAATGTCAAAAAATTTACTCGAATCAATGAACAGCATTTATGAAGCTCCATTCTTACAGATCATTAACTAAAAAAAGTTGTTTTAGTGTTTAGTTACCCTTTAAACGAATCACAAAAATAATCAGGCAAACATCATTAAAAAGATACAAGACTCAAGTTTCAGTATTTGTCTTAATTTGTGTGAGGAGTTATGCAATTCCAACCCCCGCCCCCAATATACTTATCCCGTGCGAATAGGGCTTTAAATTAAAAAGCACACAGAGAGAGAGAGAGAGAGAGAGAGAGAGAAATATTTAGTCTATAAGTACAGTACTTCAGGAATCTTTGTTTTTTTGTGAATTTATGTGTTGCACCATTAAGGCCCGGGTGTACTTAATTTTCCGTGTTCCTCTCCGTCTCGCCTCATTCAGCGCATGCGCACTATCTAGTGGACGACCGAGGTGTACTTTAGTATCTAGCCTCCAGCTCCACGGTTTATTTCTCATTTGCTGACTGCCTGAGGCCTGGCCCTGTTGTGCTGCTATTTTCAACACATACACTGATTCTTATCTTCGGTATGTCTGGAGAGGTTTGTAGTCTTCCTTATTTATGGCCTCTTTTACCATTAAAGGTAAGAAAACAGCTGCAGGGAACATTTGTCCCCATTCCCTTCTTTCTTTTACTATTTCTTCCTTCTTTCTGTTGTTTGAAAGCTGTTATGCTGATCAGTCGTTATGTTATCAGACCTCTACATCACAAGACATCAAGCACACACACACTCACTCTGGCCTGTAGAGGTAGTCCTTCCCCTTGCAAGATACTCTGGATGTTGTGTGTGTAAACCTGCTGTAAATATGTATGAGCTGGGATTTCCTCTGGACATAAATCATCCTGCCTCAGACTGATCCAATTGCATGTGAATCAAATAAAAATGTCCCGTTGTTCTCGGTTTAATTAATTCTGAAATAATGGGTAGCTGAATAAATTCATTATAAGAGCTCCTTCTCACTTTACATGGACTGATTTCTACAGACTTGAAGCCAGAGCATCTCTGTAGATGTTCTCTCTGTTCTTTTACCTCAAACTCTACTCTGTTTGTATAGCCTGTGATAAAGTGTGCCATACACACACACACACACACACACATAGAGAGAGACACAGGAACTGAGCATTACTCCTGATGACAGCCTTGGGTGAAGGACCATGTCATATAATGAGCCATTAACAAAGGGTGCAACACAAGAACTGCTTTTTGCCCCATGGCTGAATATCCACTCTGATACTGTGTCTTCCTCTTCCTGTCATACATTAACAGTGTGGACTTTATGAGATCATTTTTGTGTCTGTTTACAATGTAACATATCAGTGTCAAAAATAGTTAAAGTCTTACAGGGGTAGACGGAACCCACAAAATACACACACACATCCAGGAATTGTATATTATTATATTGTGTTAAGTTAAACATACAACAAACATTTTAAACTTTCACGAACAATGAAATACTACCTTTCTTATTAGGAAAACACAATGGCTGTCATTAGTTGCCATTTTCTGACTATTTCATTTGTATGCAACTAAGTTGTAAATGCTTTTGGAAATATGAATAGACAAATATATAGATACAATGTACATATATTTGTCATGCCAATAAAGTTTTTGAATTAAACTATTTGAAACTGAGAACAGGGGAAGGGGTTTTATTTATTTTTTTTAAATTCAATATTTAGTTTGAATGTTTCTGGCATGGCAGTAAGTTGTTTTTTGAGGAATCTTTCCTACATGCCTTCCTGCTGTTACAGTGTGCAGCTGGAATGCGAGTATTCATGTTCCAGTCACTGCAGAGTGCTTTGGCTCCCCCTGGTCCGCCTGCATTTAACTCTTTCCCTCAAGCCCAGCTCTCCACAAACTTTTAGTGAGAGAGATTCAGGCTGCAGAATTCTGTATTTTCACCACGAGGTACCTGTAAGAGGTTTATTATTGCACCTCATCTCCTCAAATAATCTGAAAGTGAAGTGTGTAAGTTCTGTGCCATTACACCGTGTCCTAACTACACGCGACGCGCGATAAAAGGTTAATCAGGTGCGCTTTTCCATGTTAATCAGAGTTTTTGTCCTAACCAGCCGCGACGGTGACACGTGATTCTATTTTAGAAACAGTTTCTATTTTTCTGCGACAGCGCGGCTGGAACAACAAACACAAAGTGTTGCAATGATAATCTCAGGTACTGTTTATGTGTTTACTGTTTATGCTAAAGTGATTTTTTCAAATGTTTTTTTTTCAAATGTTTTAAGAGTATGAGGCAAAATGTACAACTATATGACTTTTTAAAAAATGTTTTTGCAATGTAAGCATCGTAACAAAGTATATAAACACATTCTTGCCAACGTCGGCTGTCCGTGAGAGTCTGTCAGGATAGTTTTTGCGGTGCACGTCGGCTCTAGTCGGACTCACGCCGGCAGCAGTTGCCCAATTCTGCATGTAGAATCGCCATCGGGCTGTTGGAGAGAGAGAGATCACTTTGGTTGGCGGTTCAGTTTTGCGAACGAGGCAGTGCACAAGAATAAAAGCGAAAGGGATAAAAGGAAGCAAAGAAATTAAGATTGCACAGACAGAAGGCTGTTCAAACTTTACATCATCTTACCTGAGCATTCCAATACTTGAATATTTTAAGAAAGTGATCAACATGATAGATTTTAAAAATGGTAAGCAAATGCTGCTTTCTTTATGGTTTGTATATCTGCAATCCTAGTTTCGGTTTCCGTTTTTTGAAAGACGAATAGAGATGACTTGCTGATATAGACCGTTATTTCCTACACGCAGGTGCTGGTTGGCAGTCGGCTGTAGCTTTGCGGTGTTTTCAAGAGCAGCTTTTTGTCCCAGAACGCAGCCGACGCAAGGCTAGTTCTTTGATGTCGGCTTGGTGTGTTACGGCCTTAAAATGCAGCACTACTGGGGTCCCTGGTCCTTTTCTCTATACATCAATTTAGCTTTGGCCTTTAACCCTCTGAGGTCTAAGGGCTTTTTGGGGTCCTTGAGGTGTTCTGACATGCTCTGACATTTGTGCTTTTTTCAGTTAATTATAAACATGTTAATGGCAAAGGTGTAAATTCACTCTATATAGCACAAACGGGGCTACCGTAATATGTGAGCAACATTTATGTACATGTTTGTATTTTTGAGAGAATATTGCTTATGTGTGGTTATTGAAAAAACTAAAACTTAAAGTGTCTGAAATAAGGCCACAAAACACATACTAAATATGTGTCCACAAGACTTTTGACTAATGAGTGTTGTTGCCTAGAATTTTTGCTTCAAAATGATCTGAAAATCATCCTGCCTAATCATTTACACAAAACAGTACATTGATTTAAATTTTATAAGACACCTTTTGTTTGGAAAGGCAATATGCGTGGAGGCGTGTTCACACCTGAGAAGACAAAGGCCGGATAATGAGTCCTATAATGACCTGCATATTAATTAGCCCTTTCACACAGGTGTGTCACAGGATCCCAAAGAATGCAAGGACCAAAGAAATTATCTATATATACATATTTTACAATTAGAAATTGTAACAAATTACAAATAGGTTACAATTACAACAACAATTACAATTTTAACAATATTTCAAGTGTATTTCTTTGTAAAAAGTATACATTTTATCATACGTATTAAAAAAGGTAAGGATTCATTAGTTTGAATATTGGAACAAACACTATAATAACATCTTAGTTGATAATTCTATATACCTACTTTATTTTTGAAAAAACATCATACTATAGTATATTTAACTATGAGCAGAAATTGGTGAACAAAAGCTTAACTATTTAATGTGACAGTAGTCTTTTTTTTACAGTCAAAACTTTATAATCTATCCAAAACTAATCACAAAATCTTGTCTAAACATTCATATTTAGTCTGTAACATATTGTGTATGATATATTAGTATATACATGTGAATTTGCAGCTTGTTGCTTATACAGACATTTTATTTCAACATATTTCAGTCTGTTTTTACTCATCGTAGATGCGAGAGTGAATGAACGGCACAGACACGCGCTGTATAACTGTAGTAAACAAAGCGTGCGCGCCTGCATGCCGTTCATTCATCATTTAGCCTACACACAGACACGCAATTCATATTTAAACAGTCTTTTTGCGGTTTACAGTCAGACACTATACAATATCGCGATTAGAACAAAGCACTTAAGAATAAATGACTTACTACATCAGCTGGATCCGTTGCTCCTCGAAATGAAACTACCAGAACTTCTTGTAGCCTACATTTTCCAGGGTTATTAGATTGTATTATTCCTCACAGCGAAAGGATACGCTGTGTACACAGCTGTACAAGATACTTACTAAACACGATGTGTTTTATAATCCAGCTTGTGGGCGTTGGCATGTTTGAATGGCTTGCCTTAGATCATTTGCGTTTTAATACCGCGCGCTCTCCGTGGGCGTGGCACATTAACGCGTAATAAGGTATAATGAGCTGGAAAGAAAAATACTGACATCTCTCTCTTTTCATACAGATTACATAAACTGAGAATATTTGTTTTTTATATAAATTAATTCATTTAAAAGAAGAGAGTTCAAGCTTCATTATGGAAAAACACTCGTGCCTGTATGACAAGTATTCGCAGAATTACAGTTAATTTTCGGACGCGTTTCAGAATGGACTTAACTGACAGAGAGAAGGCAGAACGCGCATCATGTTTGTTTTTCTTCATTTGGCGAAAAGCACAACACTTTGTTTTTATTGTGGGTATCCACAAAAAAAATAGACACTTATCAGGATCTAATGATGTACAACACTTAATATGTAAGATCAAAATCAACAGAGTATTTTGAGTTTCTTTTGCACTGATAAGAAAAAAAGCGAGACGCGATAGCCGACCTCAGGGTTAAATGGTTGAAGACCCCTGGTCTAGAGCCAAAGGAACATGTGTTTTACAATGCCTGGTTAAAAGTAAATATATATTTTAATTTAGGAATGGTCACATGCTTGACATTGAGAGTTTTAGTGAGGCAAGGTCGTACACTGCACAGACTCTATTTATACTGAACCCCTATATAAATAGACAGACCTAACCTAGTGATGAAAAACTTAAACACAGAGACCCACATATGTGGATTCAAATTAGTATGACCTTAATTCAGTGTTCAGGTTTATGTGCAGCTTGGTACTAAGCTGAGAAATCTCCTTTGTGCTCTTTTGGGCGCACATAAAAGCTAGATGTTTGAGTTTGAGGGCTTCTCATGCTGTTTCCAGCAGGGGAAATATATACCAGCGGATGTATTTGTTGACTTTTCCAAAGTGATTTATATACTTGAATGTGGTTTAATTATTGATTTAAAGGAACACGACAACTTTTTGGGACTTTAGCTTATTCACAGTATCCCCCAGAGTTAGATAAGTCCATACATACCCTTTTCATCTCCGTGCGTCCTGTAACTCTGTCTGACGCACACACCGCTAGCCTAGCTTAGCACAAAGACTGGAAGTAAATGGCTTCAGCTAGCTGCTAGCATACTGCTCCCAATAAGTGACAAAATAACGCCAACATTTTCCTATTTTTATGTTGTGATTTGTATAGTCACAGTGTGTACAAATAACAAGGTCATATGAGACACAGACATCTTTTAACCGTATACATACTGGGAACTATATTCTCAGAAGGCGAAGCACTACTTGGGCGGAGTGATTTGCTCGCAGCACCTGAGAAGCCCGTTGGTGAGGAGCAGAGAGTTTGCTCGGAGTGTTGCGCTAATCACTCCGCCCAAGTAGCAGTGCTTCGCCTTTTGAGAATATAGTTCCCAGTATGTATACGGTTAAAAGTAGGGATGGCGAAAACTAAACATTTTCTTGACCGACCACCGAGCCTCATTAGCCGGTTGAAACCGGTTAACCGCTTAGTTTAAAATATGCCACGCTATTTGAAATAAAAGCCATTTCGAGCCGCGCCTGCAATTTCGCAACTCTGTCGCATCTCTCTCTGCCTCCCGCTCACACACACACACACACACACTGCCCCGGTGCCGCGCTTCCACTCACGTCACTTTTTTTAAATCCCCTACAGCGCGAAACATGAGTCCCGCAAACGCTGCGCCGAGTAGCTTGTATGTAATCGGAGGACAAATGGCTCCTTAGTTTCGAAATGGTTTGGGTACAAGGTGATCGCGTTGAAAATAAATGCATTAGTCTAGCGTTAGAAGCTCATTTGAAACATTGCCGCGGCTCATTTAAGAAAATGACAGCTCCGAAGAGACGCCACTTTAGTTTGAGGTAGCTAGTGCTAACAATAATAAAGAAAGAGGATGATAATCATCACCTTATCTGTTACCACTGAAATGTAGATGTAATGTATTTCTACAGTATTACTACTGTATTTAAGCACTGTATCACACAAGTTGCAACTTACTGTGTCATTCTTTTTGGTGAAATGGTCCCACACACTACTTTTCTTTGCACGCTTCATCCTGTCGTCTGCCCTGGCTCTAACCTCCAGTGTTTTAGCCTGTAGCCTTTACTTTTCGCAAACCTTGAGCGTGCGAACCCAAACGCTGTGACCTCGCGCCAAATGTTTTTATTGGTTTATTAAGTACAAACAGGCGAGTTATGAAAAATTGAGTGTGAGGGATTTGTTCACTTCACACAAAAATATCTCGGAATGAGATGGCTAACTGTAGTAGCGTTTAGTCCACTGTCTATAATAGCCTAATTTAGAGATCACTTTTTTTTTTTTTTAACCGACTACCGACAACTTCGATGGTTGACCGTCTCAACGTTAACCGATCAGTCAAACGGTCATTGGTTAGCATCCCTAGTTAAAAGATGTCTGTGTCTCATATGACCTTGTTATTTGTACACACTGTGACTATACAAATCACAACATATAAATAGGAAAATGTTGGCATTGTTTTGTCACTTATTGGGAGCAGTATGCTAGCTGAAGCCATTTACTTCCAGTCTTTGTGCTAAGCTAGGCTAGCGGTGGGTGCGTCAGACAGAGTTACGGGACGCACAGAGATGAAAAGGGTATGTATGGACTTATCTAACTCTGGGGGATACGGTGAATAAGCTAAAGTCCCAAAAAGTCGGCGTGTTTCTTTAAGGGTCCTGTCAATGTTATTTAAGAAAATCAATATCCAAGATGATATTAAAAGGAACTGGTTAAAAATTTACTTAAACACTGAGTTGCATTTGTTTGCCCAGTACGAGAGCTTCTTGAGCAGCAAATCAGCATATTATAATATATCTATAGAATGATTTATGAAGGATCATGTGACACAGAAGACTGGATTAATGGCAGCTGAATATTCAGCTTTTTTTACTGTGTTTTTGTCAAAATAATGTAGCCTCAGTGAGAATAAGAAACTTTCACAAAAAAAAAAAAAAAAACTTGTAAACAGTAGTATATGTAAATTCACCCACTGCACTTCTTCAAATCTGCTTGCACATGGCTGCAGTCTTATTATGGAAGTGTATGTTGTTTAAAAGCTTAGCTGATTCTGATCTTCTAAAGAGAAAAAAAAAGGATTCTGAGGTACAAATAATTAATTATTTAATTATAACTGTGATTCAAATTAAGTTAGGGGTGCTTTAATGCAGCTTAGACCAGCTGTGCATTTGACTGAGGCACTGACCCCCTCTGCCCCATGTTCACTTTACCCCTCACGGTCTGTCTTTCTCCTTGTTGATCCCTTCTCAACTTTTAGACAGTGACAAGCAGATCAAGTGTCAATCACTCATCTTGGACAGCATTTCTCCTCCCACTAGAGCTCTGTGTCCATTCACTATGCCAGCATGGAGTCAGTCTCTGGGTGTATGTAGTTGTCTCAGTGAAAATTCTGGTTACCACTGTTTCTTTTAAAAACCCTTTGCTGTAAATTTCCCTGACTCATTTCTGTTCTTACAAGTAAAATACATTTGACTGAATTATGTATTTTGGTAAATGTATTTTTAAAAAAAAAATACGTATATTTTTCCACTAATAACATCATGTACTAGTCAGTTAAGGCCACATAAAGTGAGTTAGTTCAGTTCATTTGGATGCAATTTTCTATTTTTTTATTATATATTTTCATTTTACATTTTAATTGTAGTTTATGTTTTAGTAATTTTATGTGCTTTTGTCATTTCTACCATTTCTATTTACCTTTATTTTTTTTATTTAATTTTTAATCATTTTAGTACTGAAACTTTCCATTAGTTGCCAAGGCAGCATTCATTTTTAATCAAGTTTTTTACTTTTACGTTTTTTGTATAATTTTTACATTTTATTTCAGCTTTATTTAAATTGCAGATTTAAGAAAAAAATAATTAAATATTATAGTAATTATATTATTATATTATATTATATAATTATGTAATTATATAATAAATTGTATATATATTTTATGATAGCAACACTGGCTGGATGATTTGAGTTTTTTTTTTTTTTAAAGTACATAATACATTACGGAGAGGATAGTTTACCCAAAAATATAAATTCATAATTTACTCACCCTCATGAATTTCTTTCTTCTGTGGAACATTAAAGTAGAGATTTTAAAAAATGTAGTACCCATTGACAAAAAACCAACAGATTTTGAAAAATATCTTCTTATTTGTTCCACAGAGGAAAGACAGTCATACAGGTTTAGAACTACACAAAGCTGAGTAAGTGATGATAGAATTTTCATTATTTGGGTAAACTTATCCCTTTAATACTTTATTTTAATGTAAGACACTGCATATTTAATATGTAGTTTGCATGTTTGTGTTGACACTTTTTTCCCCTTGTGTATGTTTTGCTCCAGCAGCTTGTGTAGAGTGTGACGGGGAGGGGCTTTTGAGCTGTGGGTGTGTCCATAACTTTCTGAGTGACAGGCAGCCAGGCAGTGTGAGAGGGGAGGGGCAGAGTGTGTGAGGGCGGTCTCTACCTCGTGAGCTGCTGCAGTGTGTGGAGAGTGTGTCAGTGTGTCGGAGACCTGCAGTTTGGAAGGGTTAGTGAGCAACACACACAAACTTGCCCACTCAGCACACATGCACGCACACCAACACGCAACCGCGGCACAGGACGCCGCCGGACTCACTGGAAAATGAATCTAATGAGGGGAAGGACAATCAGCCTGCAGCATGGTGAGTACAGACAGCGGTGGAGTTTAGAGGTGCTAATGGCTTTACCTTACGGGGGTTGAGACGGGGGAGGGGTGGGAAAGAGGGGGATACTGTTACTGTTTTCACTGAGTTTTACTGTACTGCTGCTGATTACATGTATATCAACAGTGTGAGATTGAGTATACTAGAAGAGAAAAGGTTTGTGTTTTTAATGAATATGTGGTCTGGTCAGAGTGTGTGTTGGTGGTCTTGTAATGTCCTTGACACAGGTAAAGCAGCCGAGGGGAGCGAAACTGTGGATTCAGCACTTCACTGAGAGCTGACTGCATTCTGCTGTTTTTCTGTTGGTTTCATAGAGCCGGCTTGAATGTGTCTGTGTGTGACATATCTTCATGACTATCGGGGTGTAGCCTATGTGTGTGTGTGTGTGCTTAGGCCTGTCATGCCAGCTGTTCTCTGCATTACACTCGTCTCCTTTACATCTCAGCAAGCTTATAAAGAAGTCAGCCATGCAGAGAGGAAGGGAAGTGTGTGTGCAACACTCTTGGCCTTTCGCTCACTTAAAGGTGACTGCTGCCCTGAAGGTGAGGAATGAAGGCAATATGTTTCATCTAAAACCATTTTTTTTCCAAAACACTGTGACGTGTGGATTCAATTTAGCCCTGTCTTCTGCGTTAGGGGTTGATATTGAAAATGGACCCAGATGGAAAGAATGTAAGATGGAAAGAGGGGCAAAATGAAGCGTTTAGAGTAGAAGTACGTTGCTATTAGTACACTCATATGTTCATTCATCAGTCCAAACCACAATTACGCTCCGAGCAGGTTGCGCTGTGCTACATCTGCTCGTTGAACCACAAACATTCATAGTTCTAACTCTTTATGAGGCACTTCCTCTGACCTGAAGTGTATCTTCTCTAAGAGCGCTGCTGGGCTTGTCCTGTGAACAATCGCTCTGTCCTTGTAATTGTGAGCCGGGTACAATTTACAAAGTCAATCTAAACATCCAATCCCCCACACTGCATATGGTTCAGTTTTTCAGGAAACACTGCAGCTCTGGCTCAGTGATCTGTAGCTTACAATAGCTGTTGAGGTAACTGGAAACAAATGCGTTTAAAAGCTAAATAGCCTCCCGCTCATTCATTCAAGTCCACCTCTGCTTGTCTAGATGCCAGAGCCTTAAATTAGGCCCATTTATTGTCCTTCGTTGTTTTTTTTGTGTGTGTCTCTGGGCAATTTGGCAGTGAGGCGATCTTTAATTCAGCCCACCTCACTGTAGAGACATTTGTCCAAGGGTCACTGGGTTATCTAGTAACTGTGTTTGAAGAGCAGGTTTACTCAGATGCTTTAGAGAAGTCTGAGCTTTGTCTGTAGCTGTGTTCAGGTAAAAGGTTTTTCCTGAGCCTGCCCTGATGTGTTAAACTTTAACTCTTCAGAGAAAAGCTGCATGCTTAGAAGATTTCATGACTCTTGACTGAATAATTTTGGCAGTCCGTTCTTCAGGGGCTTCGTGAGGAAGGCAGCTGCAGGGTTTTTGATAAATAGGGGGTTTCAACAGTAATAACAAACACCCTGTCTACAGTATTTAATGTATAGGCATGTGTTTGTAAATGTGAGGCTTCATTTTGCTAGTGGGCATATGTCTGATATTGAGCCCAAATGATTTTCATTGTTTGGGTAAAAACAGCTGAAACATTTTTGAGTTTTCATTTTTTAGGGTAACTATCGCTTTAAAAATGACATCATCAATAAATCGGGATTTCAAAAGAGTTTGACATCTTTGGGTTTGACGGAGTTGTGCTGAGAGGTTATATTCTAAATAACATGAATAGAACTGCATTATGAATCAGTGTATTGCTATGGAACTTGTTTTGGTGGCTCTTGTTGCTTCAAGAATGCTGTCACACCCTTTGGGTGTCTTTCCTTTAACGTGGTAATCCCAACGCACTAGGCAGGAAAGAAAACCGTTCTGTGTGGAGCATTTGAGGAGGAAATTAATGGTCCACTTGTAGAGGAAAAGATGAATAGGATAAATAAATAGGAAACATAAATGTGCACACATTTTAGTGAGATGTAAACACTCATATTTAGGAGGTGAATTCTCACTGCCCTTTTACACTCCGTGACATATTTCAGTAGATGCCAAAAGAGTTGCGTCCAAATTCGCTCTGATAACAAAGGCTACTTCTGAAAGACTTGTCAGACATCAAGTTGGGAAAGTCACCATTAGACAGAAACTTGCACATGATATTCACACTGACCTGTTAGCTTACTCAGAATGTTGTTAAACACAATTGCCCTCAGAAGCACAAATCCAGGTTCAGTTGAAATCTACATTTAAAGGTTTGGTAAAGGGTAACTGTCCTTGAATGGCTATACTTTGTTATCATGTGATCTTCTAAATTGTTTATCTTCACAGTTGGTGCCCATTTCTTGTGCCAAATGAAAACATAGGGACCCCCCCCCCCCAAATTTATGTAACCCCTTCCACATGACCTTACTTCGTCACATCCTGCTGAGTTCAGCCCCAGACAGTGTCTCCACACAATCCAGCTCTCAGCCAATGGAGTCTCGCTTCACAATAGAAGAGACGAGGACTCAATCCATCAGTGGCAGAGGGCCAAAAGTCAACGTTTTTTTGTGTGTTTGGCTCATGAATAGGCTTTGATCTCAATGCAGCCACTCTGAAGTTGTACACCGTTCTGGAGATTAACCCCAAAGACCCAAGGACTCAAGATTTTAAGTTGTATATTTGACTGATTATGTGCCAGTGGTATTAGATGGAGTCCCATCTACAGGTTTGAATTTCAGGGAAAGACTGATTCAAATTAGTTGGGATTTATTTTGAGGAGACACTTGAAGCTAAAAGCTGCCGGCCCCTTAATGAATGTGTATCGGTTAGCAACTGCCACTCAATCGTTTTAATCCACATTCACTCATTCAGGATTCATTGAAGTAGTAAAGACATAGAGTTGACATAGTAGTAGAGACTTATAGAGATAAACTATGATAGAAACTCTGTTGAGCTGGAATAGATGTGTTAGAAATGACTTTAAGGTAAAATATTAATTTTGCATCTTGTCACCCTATATATTTGTTACTTAAAGTGGCATGAAATTAAAATTCACCCTGTCTGTTTTGTAAATGCATGCTGTAGATCTTGTTGTGAACAATTCATCCATATATGTTTCTTTTTTGTTTTATTTGACCTCTTAATACTTAATCCAAATATCATAACAAATCATAGCATTCTTTCTGTGAAAACAAAAGGCTTCTCTCAGGTAACCTATGCTGGACTTCTCCAGTCATTTAGTTCACTTAATCCCGCCCATGCACAATCGACTTCAAGCTCGCATACATTTTTAAGTTAAACGCCACATCTCAAAATCCAATCAGCAGCCGGTGCAGAGAACTAAGTCCCCTCCCTACATTTTTTCTTGTTCGGTTATCTGTTTCACTCCGATGTGTCATAATACGGAAGAAAATAACCATTGCACTTGTGTTTCATTGCAACTTAAATGATTGCTATGTTCTCATACCATATCCTGGGCCATGTGACCGGAGGGACCCACTGAAGAACTCTTGAGTATTTCCTACTCATTGGATTTAAGCAATAGCCCCTGTACCGTGAAATTAATTTGATATACCAAGGTCCTTCAAAGAACTCTGTAGTATTACCACCATGCTAAATGTCCATAAAACATAGTATTGTTCGCGCAGCGATTTCATCACAAATCTCAGACTAGAATACCATCCGTCCTAAACTGCTGGTGTATGTTCTGTGTAAGTTGGGCAAGAGATTCAGATGATCAGTTCTCTGTTTTTATTTCAAGGTGAAAGAAAACACGCACGCATCCATTGGTCACACTCTACAAAGCCTTCAAGAATGACTGTAGGGCCCAAATAGTGTTAATGATGGACATTTGATTGTTTTGAGTAGACAGCTGTAGATGGAAACAGCCTCTTATGAGTCTTGGCTTCTCCAGGCACACTGTTTACAGCTTGACACCAGCCCAGTGGCAGTATGAATCAGAGCGCTAGCCTGACGCCTCTGGGTCAGCATGTGGGCCCTTCAAGCATTCAGAGAACTCGGATGGGATACTCTATATTGCTGTCACCATCTTAGGGTTGTTTTCCAATACTCCTATATCTGTACATCAGCACAACACACAGTTTTATGTAAAATAATACAGGGATTCAGAATTGAAGATAATTCATTTGAATTTTTTCAGAATGGACAGTGTATATAGTTCTTCCCCACAGCTGAATTGACCATGTCCTAACCAGATTTAACATTTTGTCAATCATTTGGTTTCTATTTCTGCAGCATTGTGTTGAGTAGCTCCACCCACAATAAAATATAATTGGTCCTATGTCTATATAACCGTATATAATAAACATCAGATGTATTCTGATAGGCGCAGCATTTAATTTTTCCGTTTTGACCAACAAATCAGTTATCGCTGGAAACTTAACGTATTGTGTCTGGTTAGGACACTATGAATATATTTTAAAAAAATGCACATGGGGAGGGTTTGTTGATGTCTTTGAGGGCTGTTTGAACAGTTATGACTTGTGTGAGCATCAGTTTGTTCCCCTGTGGAATGTCAGACAGTTCTCATTTTTTGCCTTGCTCACTCTAGGAATGTAAAGAACTCTGTTTTAGCGCTTGGCATATTACTTCTGACTTTTGTAACTCAATCTTAGTGACAATTCACTCAAAAGTTAACACCTTTTTCATCATTTACTCACCCTCATGGCGCTCCAAACCTATATGACTTTTTCTTCTCTGGAACACAAAAGACATTTTGAAAACTATCTCTATGCTTTTGTTTGTTTGTTTGTTTGTACACTGACAACCAGTTGTTTGGACCATAAACTTTTGTGTTCCACTGAAGACAGGAAATCACACAGGTTTGGAACAACATGAGGGTGAGTAAATGATGACCACATTTTAATTTATCTTTAATGCAAATGTTTTATAAATAAGTGATTATGATTCATGCCAAAATATCAACCCTGTCAACAGTTATAAATGAAATGTTGCTGACAGCCACAGTTGAACATAGTTCCATATTTAGGCTCTACTAATTTCAGTCATTTCCTGTTCTCTTAAGCAAAATTGTTTCTCTGGGGATCCATTTTGTTGGGAAAATGTCTATCCAGGTACCATTTATTTAGTGAGCTAGTGGATACATATTTCCTGAATGTTTTTTTCTTCTAGTGAGCTATATATGAGCATTGGAAGGTGTTTCAGGTTGATGTGACCTCATCAGTGATCTGTGAATGAGGTCAGCAGCATTGGACAGTTGTTTGATGTGATGATTGGGAGGTGTCATGGTGCAACAGCTGCTTCACCTCTTCAGGAAGTCGATAGATGCTAGATGTTCACATGTATAGAACCTTATTCTTATCAGCCTGCTGACAATGAAGCAGGGAAATGTATATATTGTGGTTTGGGGGAGAGAAAAAGAGAGAGGTTTATATGCCTCTTTTGTGTTCACAATTCTCCATTGATGTACCGCCATCACATTGTGCCCTACCAGAGTTTCCGCCCTCTAAACCTCTGTGCCACCCTCATGCACAATTGCCTGGTCACCTGATCAGCTAGACAGGACAAACACTGGAAATGGAATTATTTGTCCACTCTTTTGTGTAGCTCACGCCTCTCTCTTTCTCTGTCACTCTTTTCTCTTTCACGGTGTCACTCTAATGGACAGCTGGTTCATTCTGTCACTTGTGCTGGGGTGAAAGGTCAGGCCCCCAGTGCTCTGCCCTGCCATACACTGTCTCTGAGTCTCTGTGTGCTTGTGCACATATTTGATGCGTGTCTTATTACCTTACACATCTGTTAGAGCTCAGCTGCAGTTTTACGCAACAACACTTCAAAGAACAAGGTCTCTCTTATTATTCTCATTTAAATTGACCCACCTTTTTCATGGATTATTTTATCTCTCTAGCAGGGTTTCCGTTGTCCGGTAATTACCGGACATTGGCCGGGACAAAAATGAAATGTCCGACAAAATTAAATCTCTCCGGTCAAATTGTCCAATTAAAATTGCCTAATAATCCCGCCCCCCTAACACAATCTGAATTTGAGAATAAGCCTAAAATGTATAAAGCAAAAATACACCGACCTTTGGCTATGTTATAAATATAAAGGAACAGGCTCTACCGTTTGAAAGATATGAAACATCGCATGCTGCATTTCAAATAAAGCGCACGCCTAAAACGGCTGTAATAGGCTATAGACCTAAACTACGAACGATTGAGTGAGACGTTTCAAATATGGCCAGGCCCAGGCAGACTAGCCTTAAAAGCTTTTTTCAGAGGCCAGACGATGGTGAATCAGGAACATCTCATTATAGCCTATAGATCAATGGTTCTAATCCGCGTTTTTTTCTCTCATCAAAACTGAATAGCCTATGTTAATCAGTGCATGGTTACAGTCAATATCAAGCAGGGACACATTTGTGTGCATTTTATTTTGTGATTTCACCGGAATGAATAGAGAGTTTCTCTGCAACGGCGATAGATTGAAACGCGCGTCCAAGTGAAGATTGTGCAACTCGCGCAGCGCGTCGTCCATGCAACTGATAGCAGCGGACACGAGCGCTCAGCTTGATTTCAAAAACAACAGATTTTAGCGCTAGATCTCTTATTTAATAGCGAACTAAATGAATGATCTGCTAGTTAACTAGTTTGTTTTATTTATTTGTATTAGGTACATCCGTGCCTCAATGTTTCAAAAAGTGAATGTGTGTGAAACCATAGTAAAAAACAATTGGCGTTGATTGACGCCAATCGGACGTTCGTGTTTTTTATCCGTCTATTTTAAAGTTAAGCTAATAATAACATGTTGCGTTCTATACGGCCTGATTATGTCATTTTTTAAGTTACATAGACTGCCTCCAGTTTTCCTCAACTTGACTAATTAAGAGGCGATATTTGACCGGCATATCATCAAACTGTCCTTTAAACGAAACCTCTGCCGGTCACTTTGACCAGCAACATTTTTTTCTAGCGGAAACTCTGCTCACTAGTTATGTTATTCCATTTTGGGCTTCTAGTGTTCTTTGTCAGATGGCAGTTTTTAAGAACAAGTCTGAACATCTCGCATTCCTATCGTCTATCCAGCCACTAACCTGTGCAGTACCTCCTTAGTGTACATAAGCACAGTATGTATGTTAAATGCACTTAAAGTTAGATTGCAGTCAGAAAGCAATAATTCATCTTTTAAAAACGTTTTAGTCTGACCAGTCAAATTTTGCGAAGTCGGACAAACAGATATAGATAATGCTGTCCTAAGTGTTGTGCATTGCGTCATCTGTACTTGGACATACAGATGTAGACTGTAGCTTAACTACACAAAAATAATATGTAAAAAGTATAACTGCACATGTAAACATAGTTTATGTTCCACTACACTTTTCAAACATATTTGTTCTGTCTTTTCCTTAAAATGATGTCCTGTAAGGGTTAAACAGTCAACAGAGGGATTCCTTGTTCCCTGGAGACAGATGCAATTGATTTGATTATACACCAGTAAGAGTGTGACCCATAGAGATGCTTTATTTAAGTAATCTAATATTGTCCAGCCAAAGGCCAAGCTGCCATCTTAAAAGGGGACAGGCTTGATTTAACAATGCCGGATGCCATGCACTCTTGGGTCATGGTTATCATTAGTGAAAAGAGCCCATGCCATAAATAATACTTCTCCTACCGACATCTCTAGACACAGTCAACCGCCATTAGACGGTTTGTCTGGGAAATGGTTAAATTCAACATGTTTGCCAAGATTTAATATTGACCTTTATATTAACAACATAAAGGAACTTTTAATTATTTATTTTTTTTGTGCAGTCAAGCCACAGTCTTCATCTGTCTGTGCGATTGCAAATGACAACAACAATGTATAATTTAATATTTGAAGGATTAAATACCCATCCCGTGGCTTTTGGAGCAAGCGCACAATGCCAAGACAAGATGTAGTCTGATTAACATGTTGGCATGCTGGATGAAGCCGAGCTACAATCACATTTATCTAGATCTGTTGGTTCAACTTCAAGACAACAGAATGGTACAGTTTCAGTCAGACTAAAGCGTTTATGTGACATTTAAAAAAATGGAAAAAAAAAAGTTCAACAGAATTCTAACTTTTAAAAGTGCATAAATGTTCACTTAGCCTGTTAAATATTTTAGTAAACAACTTTTAGCTGTCAGTAATAGGGTCTTGACCAGGCATGATGTAACAATTCCAACTACAAGCAATTAATTTGTGCACCAAGTGAAAATTGGGCGACACAATCAAGTCATCAGAACAGTTTCTTTTCCTTTTGCACTCTCTCGCAATTTATTCCTGTGATGCAAAGCTTAATTTTCAGCATCATTACTCCAGTCTTTAGTGTCACATGATCCTTCAGAAATCATTCTATGCTGATATGGTGTTCAGGAAACATTTCTTCTTGTAATCAATATTGAAAACACTAAGCTGCTTAATATTTTTGAGGAAACAATGACACGTTTTTTTCAAGATGCTTTTATGAATAGAAAGCTCAAAATAACAGCATTGAAATAGTAACTGTTTGTAACATAAATTTAATGCATCCTTACTGGATTTTTTTTTTTTTTATCATACTGACCCCAAAACTTTTGAGTGGCAGTGTATTTTGAAACCCATTCTACTGAATTCAGCCAGTTCTGTTCTAAAATCACTGCAGAAGATGATAAGTAACTTTCCTTCAGATTCTGCTCGGGCCTGTCTATGAGGACTCCGTATAATGAAGAACAAGTCCAACCACAAACACTCAGAAAACCACAGACTGTCCCTCTGATAAAGTGTGGTACAGTGCACTCACACAAATTCATGAAGCACAGTCTTTATCCTATTGGCATGACTTTGGAGCTTTGCAGAATGATACCATTGTAGACCCAAATCTCTCCAACTTGTCTCACTAATGCCTTAGAGAAAAGACCAAGATGAGTGATAAAAAGAGGGAGAGGGATGAGCAGCTTGTGTGGCCATTTAGATCTGGAGGAAATTAAACCGTCTGCTGTAGACTAACAGTAAATCCCTCTCCTCTCTCAAACTGAGCCCTTCTAGGGTCTCCCATTCAGCTCACTGACAGAAGAAAAGCTTAAGCTGCGGTTTCTTACCTTTAAAAGGTAAAAATGGAGAAGGAATGTGGAATGTTTGACTTTCTCTGGGAAATGTTTGCTTTTACACTATTTGAGACAGGAAGTCTGCATTGATTTCTCTTCCTTCCTGGGTCAACAACACACTACAGGCAGTCAGACTCATGACTGAGCATTAGTCATGATAAGTAGATGAAACCACAGCCTGCTCTAATCAACATCTTTTTTGCATGCTGTGTCACTCTTTGACTCGGTTTAGCTGGAGTGGCGGCTCTTGGGAAAATTATATTGCTTTTGCTTATGGTGATGGGTTGTGGTGTGTTACTACGCGGGTTTAAATGAGGGTCCTAATTATGTTATGCATTATTCAGCGGAGAGTCTGCAGGATTTCTGTGGGTCTCAAGAGAGCTTTTCCCCAAGCTCCAGAGCCTGCTCTTTGATTGATGCCTTCTTGGCACCTCGGTCGGAACTGTTTGAGAGGAAAACCCCTCTCTCTCCTGCTTTTGAAGGCCGTCCTGCAGATTAAAAAATGGCCTTCAATCATCTAAAGATTTTGATGGAAATAATTGGTTGAGAACTCCTCGGTTCTTGAGGCTAGACACTTCTCTCTTTTATTTATTATTAGCTGAATCTAAAGACGCATCACAAACCCATTTTCAGTGGAGGAGAAACCTGGAGAGAGACTAGATGGATGGATGTGTGTTCTCAAAGGTCCATATGGATCAATGTATGAGACCAGTATACGATAATCACACTGATCTGAGCTTCAAGATAAGAGACAAAGAATGATCACACTTTGTGTGTTATTTCAGATGGTCAAGATATACGTGGGGGAATCTCAGTTCCCAGGCTGACTGAGTTACAGCACTGATAACAGTATGGCACAGCACATTCGACCTAAGTGAAGAGACAGAGACACACACACACACACACACACACACACACACACACACACACACACACACACACACACACACACACACACACACACACACACACACACACACACACACACACACACACACTGCAGCAGTTAGGTTGAAAAGCATGATGCTCTTACTTAACCTGCTTCTTCCCTTTAGTCTTCCCTTTATAATGAGAAAATGATTGTTTGTCTTTGCTGGACTCTATCAGTCATTAACTTTTGTGAATTCTTCAAACTTCAGACATTAGTAATCTTCACCTGCCAAAAAATACCTGCATGTGAGCATCACACTATGAGGGCTGTGTGTTTGTACTGTTAGTTTACCGTTTTGGTAAGTGTTTTGGGTGCAAGAAGGTCTTTCTTAGTCCTCCTACATCATATCTTTAATCTCTCATACCCTCTTTAATGCTGGACCCACAGTGCATTTGCTTGAGATAGACTTGTGCGTCTCCTTTGCTCGCAGCTGTGCCTGGTTGTTTTCCAGTTTGTTCGTTCCCATGTTCTTTATCTTTCTTTTTCTCATAACAACCCACTACAATGTGAGTAAATCACTCGCATATGGGACTAAATCTTCACTCTGGGCGACTAAATAGTGTCTATCATTAGCCATTGGCTATTACATTCTTAGATTTTACTCGCCAGTGTGTGTGTTAAAGGGTAAGTATAAGTTTAGCATAGATAGGCCTATGTTTCACGCGCTGAACACTGACTTAAGCGCTTGAGAGTTTCGCTCTCCGTCATGCAGTCTGTAGATTCTGTAATATTTCAATGGAGCTCAATGGATGTGCAGGGTACCTGTATTTACGTACCATAAACTCTAGTGTAAAAGTGCACGACTCGCTGTGGCTTTGCTGAGAGAGCGAGAGTCTTACGTTACACGCAGAATCGACACGCTACATGTAATCAATATTCTTTGTTGTATTTTCCTGTCAAAATTTCATTTTTGAAAAGTTAATATTGAATTATTCAGCTTTTAAGAACAAGCTTGAGATATACCATTTTTTTAAGTAGCGAGTGGAACGAATGCGCAAACAGCAATCTCATTGCCTGGCATTAATCTATTTCTGTCCCTGTTTTGATTTTCAGCAAATCAGTTCGATTGAACGCTGGTAACATGTTACATTGATAATAATCATAAATGTTTCTTGAGCATCAAATCAGCATATTAGAATGATTTCTGAAGGATCATGTGACACTGAAGACTGGAGTAATGATGCTGAAAATTCAGCTTTGATCACAGGAATAAATTACACTTTACTATATATTCACATAGAAAACAGCTGTTATGCATTGAAATAATATTTCACAATATTGCTGGGTTTGTTTTGTATTTTTAATCAAATAAATGCAGCCTTGGTGAGCAGAAGAGACTTCTTTTAAAAACATTAAAAATCTTACCAACCCCAAACTTTTGAACGGCAGTGTATATAGTGTATCAGGCGAGTGGACTAAAAAAATGTACTAGCCAATGCCGATTCTATTGCCAAGGCGTGCATAGAGGGTTGCGTTAACATCTTCACTTTAACTCTCGGTCTGCTATTGTTCCCATATTTTATATTGGTACAATCTTACCCTAAATGACAATCTACACATGTGCATACGCATATATACAGTTTATGCAACTGCTTGCTATATATGAATGATTTTAATAGGCTACTTAAAAAGGTTGGGGAAAGTCAAAGTTTTAGGTTGACGCATATTGCACAGAATAGATTGGGCAGGCAACTGTTACTTACAATTGATGTTAAATAGAGTAAAAAGTGCAATAAGCTGCTGAAAACAACTCATTGCGGTTCTAAAGCTGTCTGACACACACACACACACACACACACACACACACACGAAGCTTCGTGCACAGAAAGCCAACTCTCAAAATGAATTCGATCCCGAATACATTACCAAGTTAAGCAAAGAAAAAGTAGTTGTTTACATTAAAATTAAACTGACATTGTCAGATTTGTGATATTACTTTTTATGTAATGCTAAAATGTTGCTGTTCACTTTCAGAAGTTGTAGTGATGCTTTATTTTCCCAGAAAGAATGTGAAACTTTTTATATTTTTTATATCATTTTCCATTTTTAAATATATTTAAATATAATTTCAATTGATTTTACATTATCGTATTACATACGATAGATAGACAGATGCACAGATGCAGATGCACTAGGGACGCCAAGTCCACACTGGTCACAGTAAGATTTCAGGTGAACTTTACCTGCATGTTAGCCCAGCGAGCACTGACATGATTGTTGGTTGAGATTGATGGTAGACTACTATAGTATTTGCAGTGAACGTAATCTTTATTTACAAAGAAATGCTTCAACACTGATTACATTGAGCCTGCTTCATTTTTTCAAGAAAGTTAGTTTTGCACGTTTCTGTTGCAGATGTGATGTGACATGCAGTGAACAAGATGGATGGACTCTACAAACATTTTCACCATTTCTTTGCAGGATTAATTAATGCATTTATCACCTAAACTCAACCTCAAATGTGTGAATGGCAAAGGAAGAGATCATGCTTATGAAGAGCAAATAGACAGTAAAGTTAGACTAGAGGTCTTTTTCCTAAAGTGTGGCTGGAGCAGCTGATATTTTTAGCAGCATTTTGGTCGCTCCCTCCACTGGCTGTAAGAGTCAGGTTTCACCGTCGGCCGCTGTTCTTCTCTGAACTTCTCAGAGTGAAAGACTCTTGATGGAGACCACCAGAGATTGTGATCAGCTGCTTTCAGGACACGTGTGGACGCTGCAGAAAGAAAGCTGGGTCTGTCTATTGACAGACTACACCAGGCTTGGGTGATTCACTTCCTTAGAGTTTGTCAATCAATGTGTCTGTGTAGGACTTAATACCATCTTGCTGTTTGATGGGCAGCATATTGTGTTTCATGCCATTAGGATGTTCTGTAGCCCAATTGAGGTCATCTAGCATTCTCATCGTTTGTATTAGTAACGAAAAATTAGTAACATATAGTTGAGATAGGCTAGTTGAAATGTAAAGAAGGTTTTTAGTGCTTCCTCTGAGTGTTTGTTTCTCTGCAGGACTCTGAATCTCTGGACAGCTGTATCCAGAGCACGCTCTCTGCTCTCTACCCTCCATTTGAAGCCACTGCGCCCACCGTGCTATGCCAGGTGTTGGACGTGGTCGAGACAACATACCGTGGGGACGGACTGCGCTATATCATTGACTTCCTGGTGCCTGCTAAACACATCCTTCAGAGCATTCAACAAGATGCATGCGTGAGTCTTAAAGTTCCCTTTCATTAATTCATTCATTCATTCATTCATTCATTCATTAGCTCTAACCCTGATAAAACTCACCTGAACACTCTGATCAAGGTGTTAGGATTACTAGAAAGTTTCAGGCAGGGGTGTTTTATCAGGTTTGGAGCTAAAGTCTCCATGACCCTCCAGGAAGTTGCCTATCCCTGATCTAATCTAATGAAAACCCTAAATCTAGACTAATACAATTTAGAGATTGACAGATATAGAATTTTACCGGTAGCGATAACTAAGTTGCGCAGTACCTGCCAATAACCGATTAATTAGCCTATAGTTTATAAATTGTTTTTTAAATTAAATCAAATGCATTCCTGTTTTTTTTTTATAAGTTCCTCTCAGCTGCATGAACATATTAATTGGCATTCTCACATTACTAGCTTTAAATATGCAACAGCTTGCTAGGGAATAACATGGCGAGTGAAGGGGTGACAGAACTTGGTGACTCCGAGCAGGACCAGCCAGAACAAACCGAGGAGCTTGTTCCTAAACGAGGGTCTACCTCTGTAGCATGAACATGGTTTGGTTAACTTTCTATATGTTTGGTTGACTATTTTATTTTGATAATGAACATGCTGCGATGTCAAGGTAGCAATGCTAGAACGTGTGCGCGTGAGGCATCGGTGTGATCACTGGAATTTTTAGGAACCTGTATACGGATAGAAGCAAGAAATTATTAACCCTCTGGGGTCGAGGAACACGCCGGCGCGTTTTGCTAGTTTTTTTTCACATAGCACCAAAATAGACTTAAAATACTCTGTCATTTTTGGTAGGGCTGTGCGATTAATCGAAATTGTAATAAAATCGCGATTTGAGCATGCGCGATTTCTAAATCGCTTCATAGCACGATTTTTTTCCGCGCTCCCGGCTCCAACCTCCCAGTATGCTATCCGAACCAATCAGAATGCAGCGCGCCTAAATTGAGCGCGAGAACAGAACAGACCGGTCGGGTAGAGATTCAGTGAACTGCGAACAGGTGTGCGTGCCAGAAGGGAGCGCGAGTGCATGGAAATATTAGTGCAAAGGGGCTTGCCTCACCAGTTTCTTTCTCTGGGAAGGTAAGGGAATACCATTACCTGATTGGTTTACAAGTAGTTCCCTCCGCTGCTGCTGTCAGTCATTCTCCATTCAGCGTTCAAACAGCGCGTTGCGTTAGGTTATGACAGTCAACGATGAAACTCTCTCCAAGATGATTCAATGTTAATATTATACTTGATCTGTAGATAAAGCTCTATGGTTTTTGCATTAAATGACTATCTTGCTGGACTGTACCTTAATCATGTTCGTTTCTACCGTGTGTCTGTTAGATCACAAAACTGGAGAGCACTGTCTATAATTGTTCTTCACGCGCACAGTAACTGAAATTTAAAATTGTTAAAAGAAAAGGCTCAATAAGCGATTGCATAGATAGATACTGTATAATACACTATGCATCGATATGTCTTTCCTCCTTTGTGCTTTGAACTTTTCAATGCGGACTCGAAGAGCTGCGCGCTGTGACTCTGTGTTGCTTCAAGCGCATCATTCTGCGCTCGGGATGCGCATAAGCGCTGTGTGCTGCACTGTATTGGAGTCTTTCATAATCATATCATAATACTTTTGCACATTGAAAGATTATTAATAGCCTTTTTTGTTCAGTCCTATCTATCATATGTTGTTGCCTCATTAAACAACTGTGCTATACTTAATATATGTCTTAATTTTGTAGTATACTATATATAAAATAACTGATCTTTTTGATTTTTGTTATCTTGTTTTTCATGAATGTATTTTACAACAATACAAAGAGCAATGTGTAATGTTTTACCAGATGTAGTGCTACACGATAAAGCTCTAATTGGTTTCCTTTGGAAATATGTTTCAAATTCACACAGAATGCATTAAAACTGTAAAGCATGTCTGTTTGTGTCAAAATCGTGATTAAAATCGAAATCGAAAAAAAAATCAAGAAATCGTGATAGGTTTTTTTTGTCCATATCGCACAGCCCTAATTTTTGGTCATACAGACTTAAGAAATATAAAAAATTAAACTGTTGAATATGTACTTTTTTATGTGTCCACTTACAATCGAAATAAAACATTGTGCTTTTGTAAAATAAAGAAAATAAACAGGGTGTGCTTTCTGCCTCTCTGTCTCCGTTAACTTTTTTTCTGGACCACGTCTCTAAACTTAAACAAAGCTCAGCGAATACTATTCACCCAAGCATGAGTAATATATCTTTATAATCATTTAAGTTTGTACTTTTAAAATATCCAATTGAAAACTAAAATAAATATTCTCTGTTTATGTAATCTATAAAAAAAGAGAGAGGTGTCAGCCGATCTCATTATCGTTCTCTCAGCTCATTATTCTGCTAATGTGACACGCCCACGGACAGCGCGCGGTATTCAAACGCAAATGATCTGAAGCAACACATGCAAACGTGTCAACGGCCCTCATAAACGCGATAACACAACAAATGTAATCATCAGATTAATGTACTATTTCGTCTTGCGAGGCTGTGTGAGGAATAATCCTGGGACATTTACCTCAGAACATGTGCTGGTTTATTTTCATTTCGAGGAGCAACGGATCCATCTGTAAGTTTTTTTATTTTATTTTTTTTATTGTTCTAATCGCGATATCCTAGTGTATGTAAACCGCAATAAGACTGTTTAAATATGAATCGCGAATGAATGAACTGAACAGTTTTTACCAAACCCTATTGTTATACTGAGATGAGTGAAAATCGACTGAAATATGTTGAAATAACGTTAAAATGTCTTTGTATTAGCAACGTATTAAACTGCAAATTAATATTTATATGCCCTAATATAGGCTATCATAAAAACAACAAACGATATGCCTATGTTACAGACGAAATATGAAAGACAACATTTCGTTGACTAGTTTTGGATAGATTATTAACGGTTTACTGTAAACTAGACTACTGCCACATTGAATAAGCTTTTGTTCACCAATTTCTGCTCAAATGTTAAATATATTAGGCTATGTTTGTTTTGTCAAAAATAAAGTCATCAACTAGGATGCTATTATAGTGTTTGTTCCAATGTAGGCTTTATTCAAACTAATGAATCCTTAACTTTGAAATACGTATGATAAAATGTATACTTTAGTTTTTACAAAGAAATATTACACTTGAAATATTATTTTAATTGTTGCTGTAATTGTAACCTTTTTAATAAAATAGCAAATAATATATTTACAAGGTAGATGTAAAAAAAATCTTAAAAGGTCAATATAAGCCTTCTCTTCAAATTATTTGTATTGTGTTTTATTAGTGACAAATTTGGGGAGAGGATACATATCCAAAACTTTCTGAAAATACAGTATGCAGTATACAGTAACTACACAATTACTAGAAATGTTCACCTTGGATATTATACAATTTGCAAGCAAAAATACAAGTGGAAAAATACTATTTTTTTCTAGATGTTTCCAACTGTGAACCAATTTTGTAATATATATATATATTTATATATATATATATATATATATATATAGTATATATATATATTTCTTTTCTTGTGTCCTTGTATTCTTTCTTATGGCTCAGCGACACACCTGTGAAAAGCTCATTATGCAGGCACATTAAGCAGGTCTTTTGTCTTCTCAGGTGTGAATCAGACTAGGGCTGAACGATTAATTGCATTTGCGATAATATCGCGATATGATGAAATGCGATTTTGTAATCGCAAAAGCTGCGATTACACTAGTCACGTGACACGAGAGAGAAAAGCAGTCTGCAGATCAAGCATCAACTTGGCACGCTACGCATAGGTCTGGCATACAGGAAAGAACAGTTTATTTTTTATGTATGTGATATTTATTCTCTCTCCAACAATTCTGGATCGATTCAGAGAATTTCAGAATCGAGTCTGAGCTTAGTTTTTAAACACAGATGCGTGATGACGCTGCGCATGCTTTAGAAACAACCGTATTCTGCTTGCTTCTAATTTCGCTCTCTCTCACACACACACACACGACACCGCTCGAACCTTCCGAAAAATAAGCTTTCATAAAGTTCGGGTTTTAAGCGAATTACCGGGACAGTCGCTGGCTTCATTGCACAGGTTTTGCCGCTTTGATGTTACTCTTGCAGTGCGCGGTCTTGCCCGCCGGAATTTTCCTTACAAATGCTCCACAAAGGCATTATTTATGTCGTTTGGAATGCAGTTGGCTTATATATTAAAAATATGAAAATCACTGAGAAAGCTGGTTTCATTTTAAAATACTTGCGCGCTTTGTGAAGAGCGCTCGTGCATGCGGCTGTGAGCGACTCATTGGTTAAATGTACTTGCATCTCAAAATGCTTTTGACGCGAAATTAATGTAAACACGGTCAGTTATATCTTAAACCAACAGGACAAACCACATTTACAATTTCAAAAGAGATATGTGCATTAGTGTGAATGCAGCTTATCGTATAGGGGGAAAATCACTCCAGCTCTTGAATGGAAAACGTTCAGACAGCCTACTTTTAAATACTGAAAGCACTCTATGTTTATTGCTTGTAAGGTTTTTTTTTTTTTGTTCCTCTTTATTTACTAGCTTTTATATTTTGAAGCTATATTAGTTTATAGCCCATTTAAAATTCTTAACATGTAATTGGTTTAATTAAATGTTTATATATATATATATATATATATATATATATATTTAAAGTATGTATATTTACACATGTAATTAAATACATATTTTAAGTGTTATTAAGATTAATTAATAAGAAAAAAATTAGATCGGATCATGAGCTGCCTAAAGTTTCCCATCCCTACTGTACAATGATTTATTGCTTTTTTTTTTTGTCGACTAATACAGAAGGTAAAGAACTTAAAGTAATCGCATATTAAATCGCAATATTGGTTAAAAAAATCGCAATTAGATTATTTTCCATAATCGTTCAGCCCTAAATCAGACCATTATACATGAGTCACGCCCATTTTACATATTGCCTTTCCAAACAAAAAGTGTTTTACTAAATTTAAATCAATGTATTGTTTTATGTAAATGATTAGGCAGGATGATTTTCAGATCATTTTGAAGCAAAAATCCTAGGCGAGAACATCCATTAGTCAAAAGTCTTGTGGACACATATTTAGTATGTGTTTTGTGGCCTTATTTCAGATACTTTAAGTTTTAGTTTTTTCAATAACCATGCATAAACAATATTCTCTCAAAAATACAAACATGTACATACATCTTGCTCACATATTATGGTAGCCCTGTTTGTGCTAAATAGAGTGTAATTACACCTTTGCCATTAATATGTTTATAAGCAACTGAAAAAAAGCACAAATGTCAGAGCATGTCAGAACACCTCCAGGTCCCAGAAAACACCTTAGACCCCAGAGGGTTAAAAACTGTAAATCTTTTGTAAAATACAGAAAACAAGCATGATGCCGTTTTCTGTCGTCTCAGTTTACTTTTTGTGAACTTTGGACCCCGTCGCATGAACCTAAGCTCAGCAAAATTATACTTTTCCTTTTGTTAATCTGTAATTATTTAAGGGAAATAGCCTTTATTTCACGTATAGGCCTATTTATTAGTTTCATAGCCTATATTTAGTTTTATTCTGTTTTCTCCGTTCACAGAAGCGCTTTAAGTGCGTGATTTGACATTGTGTGAATCCATGTTCTACACTATCCTGCAATTTTCACTGGTTTCAAAAAACAAAAAGCTGCATATTACCTGCTATTAATTTTCACTGAAATGTAGGCCTAATTGTTTGACAGTTGGTGACATATACAGTATCATATACAGTATATCCTTGGGAAAACGAACGCCAGTGCATTGCCATTGCAACTTACCTATGATGACTTGACAGCTGAGCGCAGGCATTTCACTCACGTTGGATAGGCTATGCGTCACTATCACATTTGCACAGTCTGTACTATTTGAATTCGTGATTGGTTGACTGGCAAATTAAAATATTTAACAGAACGATAAAATAACGTTGTTAGGCGGTTAATGGCTATTTCAAATAAGCATGTCTTTTCAGAATGATTAAATTTGATTTTGTTTCCGTTTCTGGTTATGTTCCTGTCAAAATTTTGTTCGTTTGTTTTCGTTCATTGAACAGGTTCGGAGCCCTGATTGCTGCTACATTTTAAACTTGAAAGTACAATGTTTACATTTGGTATTTATATAGCAATATTTTATGTTGGGGCCTGTAATCATTTGTTTTTGAAAAGTGTTTTATATTTCATTCATGTTTTATATTTCTACATTCTTAATCAAACATTTGCCCAGGAGTTCTAAATAAAAGGAGAAAAAATAATCACATATGAATGAGTACATTTTTGAGTATACTCAATATATACAGTGGTGTGAATAAGTTATTACCCCCATGCTAAAGTTGCCTAAAAAGAGGAATAAAAAATCATCTTTTGGAAACTGATCTTAATGCCTTAATTAGAAAAATGAGGAAAAATTCAACCTTTAAGGACACCAATTTTCTTTGTGTATGAATAATGTATCATAAATAAATGTTCTTCCTTAAAATACAGGGTGCATAAGTCAGGCCCCCCCTATGTTAAATTCCCATAGAGTCAGGCAGATTTTTATTTTTAAAGGCCAGTTATTTCATGGATCCAGGATAATATGCATCCTGATAAAGTTCCCTTGGCCTTTGGAATTAAAATATCCCACATCATCACATTCCCTTCACCATACCTAGAGGTTGGATTTTTCCTCATTTTTCTAATTAAGGCATTAAGATCAATTTCCAAAAGATGATTTTTTATTCCTCTTTTTAGGCAACTTTAGCATGGGGGTAATAACTTATTCACACCACTGTATATCAACTATTCTTTTAGTTGATATATACTAAAGAAAGTATTTTCCATGTGGTAAATATATATATAAACTATTAATTGATTGAATTTACAGAAAAGGTACTATATCGTGATATATATCGTTATCGGGACATGAGATGACTTATATCTTGATATGAGATTTTGGTCATTTCGCCCAGCCCTAACGAGAATTAAAGCAAAAGTGATGAAAGAGAGCAAGTCAAGACGGCACAGACAGAAGGCTGATCTAATGTTATGTTATGTTATCCTACCCGAGCATTCCAAAATATGAATAATTTAATAAGCCGCTTAAACATTAACATGAGCCGCTTAAAATTAAGAAAGTTATGAACATAACTGATATTCAAAATGGCAAGCAAGCGCTGCTTTATTCATGTTTCGTATATTTCGTATATCCTTGTTTCGGTTTCTCCTTTTAAATGACGAATATTAACTATTGATACCTGCTGTTGTCTGTGCTGTGTGTTCAAGTGCAGCTTTTTGGTCCAGACGCAGCCAACGCGAGGCAACAACACCGTAGTTTTTTTGTCGCCGCTAGTTCTTTGACGGCTTGGTGTGTCCCGGGCTTAATGCAATTAGACCATAACAATCATGACATTTAAACATTTGTTTCAGATTTGCATGTATTTTTGTCACATTTGTTCTAATCGTTTGAGGCAATATGACTCTGTGTTCTGTAGACAGAGTACTGTGTACTTTACTTTTCATTGTCGAGGCTTTAAATACGCATCTGATGTATTCTGCTCAGTGCTGTGTTGCGTCACATGTCAAAACAAACACCACGAGGCGTCAGTGATGGTTTTTATTTCCCCTTTAGAGGCTGCTCTCGTACTGTGTAATGACAGCAGACCCTTTTCAGCTGCTCCCACCACAAACAGGAAATTGGGAACCGGGAAATTGGTGTGGATTATTACCGATAACCGATATAACTAGATAACCAGAAATCGGTTATCGGTGCCAATGAGTCTTTATAAATTATATTTAGTCAACCTCTAACAAATTTTATGGACATGCTTTCACATGCATTCAACTGATAATGTATGTGTGAGTGACACATTTCCCCTTCATTCTTTTCTTGTCTCTTACTCACTGCTTTAATTATTCTGCTCTTTTATCTCAGCCTAACATTTGCAGCCATATTTTGTTAGTTTCTTGTTGTGTTTTGTCATGTCCTCTTCCGTGTCATGTTTTGTTAGCTGAGCCCCCACTCATCATTAGTCATTATGAGGGTGTACCCAGAACACACATACACGTGCATGTTAAAACAAAAGGCTCGGCAAGCCTGTTGGCCTGAATGTTTGTGTTATTGGTTTTGAGAAGAAGGCCTCAGAAGTTCTTATCCTTCGCAGCCAGATCAGCAAAGATAGGCACACTCCCATGCTCTACACAGCTGTCTACACACATGTTCTTTACACTTGACTTCAGCTTCTTGTTCCTTAGTTACAGTTTTCTTTGTGACACCCCCATATGCTACACGCACAGCATTCTTGACTTTGAGTGACAAGGAGAGACAGGAAATAATGGGGAGATGGCTATCGGGAAATAACAAAAGCCGGACTCATCTCATGTTGCTGAAAAGATCTGCTTAGACTAGATGAATTTCCAGACTAATTTATGTACACATGCTGTAATAATCAAGCTGCAGAGTTTTGCAGAGTCAAAGCTGTGTGTGTGTGTAGTCAAGCTACAGTCGTAGATCATTTAAGCCTGTTAGTCCGCTTCACAAAAAGGAGACTTTTATGATTTTGGTTGATGATATTTATATGACACATTAACAAGGTGAACTGTGGTCTTAGTATGACTGGAATCAAAAGTTTAAAGTGCATGTAAACGCGCTTTATGACTTGCCTGTTGTTTCTGACAACAGAGTCCTCACAATTATAACCACAATTATCAGGCCTCCTCTGCACACTTACACAAAGGAATATTGGTGGAATTTCATGACTGAAAGCCAGCCCCAATGGAGAACGGGTCTTTTTTTCAGGTGCACAACTGCAAAAAAGACCCTTTAACAGGACCCCCTTTTAGTGTCTTGTTTTTTGTAGTTTGTGTGCGTGTGTGTGTCAATATGTGCATTTATGCTCTTGTGAACCCTGTGGGAACAGTGGCTGCTCGTTGCACCTGGGGTCAGTGAAGTATCTCCAGGTCTGTCTATTTCTTCGTGTAGGTGGGGGCTGCAGCTTGAAGGTGAATGAGAATATAATAATGGGAAACAGAAGCTTAAACTGAGAGGTCTGTGAATAAAAAGCCCTTTCACCCCCCCACCCCTACCCTCGGCGCAAGGACATTCAACCCTCCTTCCTCCCTTGCCCTGCTCTTCCTTTCAAAGGAAGCGAGTCATTTTCAGCAGACCGTAGTAAACTTGAGCAGAATATTCATTTCATCACTGGTATATCCAAAAGCACATTTGCATCAAGTTACACAGAGCCAGTCAGTATTACAGTCTGTGTGACATGACTGTCAAAGCATATAGGAAGAAACACTGAACCGTGGAGTTGTTTCGGGACTCCAAGACTATTTTCTCCTTCAGTGTCCCTGTACACTCCCTTTGTAAAATTTATTCAAATGAATGAAACGGGGTACAGAGAGACTGCTGGGCCTTCTCTCTAAAATTGAATTACAATAAAGGGGCTTATTGTCCAAACTGTTTTAGTAAATCATCTAGAAGCATCCGTATTCAACAAGAATCTCTTATAATCCCTGTCCACTTTAAATACCTGTGATCTTATTATCTGTATTACTCACTGTTGTGTTAATTAAATGGCATTTTAAAAACATAGTGAAAGTGACAGATTGTTGAAATGTTTTTTTATGAAGCTTTAATTGTATTAGTTTATCATTAGTTAATAAAAATGTATTGTATGCATTTTATTTTTTGCAATACATGTTTTCCCTTAAAATCCCCAATGAGCAAGCCATTGATACATGCATTCAAACATAGATGTTCAGACGTTCTGAGACTATATTCATTATCTTATTGTCTTCAGGAAAAATGGAAGACAAACCAGTTATCTCATGTCACTTTGTGTACTTAGAATGGGGAAAAATGGAAAACATTAATTGCAACTTTGTCTTTTCTTCATGTTTTAAAGTCCTGAAAATTATATGTGGCAAATATAATAATTTAGCTGGATGACCCATTGACAGAATCCTGCCTCTAGCTCTCTGTTTTGTTAGATTTTTATTGCAGTATATTGAAATTTGGAATGCATTTCTTTCTAAGAAAACTGAAATGTGTCCTGCAAGTCTTTTTATATAACTGACAACAGTTCAATTAACATTGATTGATTGCCTGACTGGTTGTTCCCTCTCTCCTCTCTACAGTTTCCATACTGTGGTTACCTTTTTCGTCATGAAGGCTGGCCACTGTGTGTTCACGAGAAGGTCATAATCCAGCTCTCCTCTTTGGACTGGCGTGTGTTACGGCCCAGCGACTTCTACTTGCAGGTGACGCCAACACCCAAAAGCTCCCCGCGCATCACAGTGAAGTGTCTGGCAGTTAGTGGGCAGTATGTGGAGGAGCTTACCGTACCGGAGCTAGCATACACCTCTCTATTCACCATGGACTGGCTGGAGTCCATCAACCGGGAGAGGACTGTGGTCAGAAGAACCGCCCTGGAACACTGTCTTTTATCAGCGGATAATGACATTTTTAGGGTACCGTGGGAGGATATTGTTCACCCAGAGTTTATCAGCAGACCTTCCAAAGTTACAGAACAAGGCGGAAGTAGAGGAATGGCCAAGGAAGTTTCAGACACAGAGAGGAGGGACTCTGACGTAGATCAAGAAAACAACCCTGAGGACTTACAATGTAGGATTTTTATTGACACTTCCACAGACCAATCAGGGGAGATGGACTGTCAGAGCAAGGGGGTTAAGCTCCTCCCTGCTCTCAGTGAGATCAATAAAGATAGCAGTGGGCGGAGCTCTAGCAGCACAGCGGAGGATTCAGAGGGGGAGTATGTGGAGCTAGCCGATATCTCCTTACCACGCTTTTCCCCACAGAAGGGCTCTCTCACTCAAGCCATTAGTATGAACTACAGAAATCTACATAAACCACAGACTGCTGGTTCTACTCAGCCTAAAGCCAAACCAGAGGAGAGTCTTTTGAGGAATGGTGCATGCTCACAGAGCATGGTGTGTGCCATGCTGATTGAGGAAAACCTGAGTGATGCCTACCAATCTGTGATCTTAACCCCCACTGCTCTTGCAGAGGCAGAGCGTCCGCTTCAGCAGGTGGACGAGTCTAAGCCCACATCTGCTGCAGGTACAGCCTCCTGTGACCGTGTGTCTGAGCATGAGTCTGAGAGAGAGATGTCCGATTGTGATACTGCTCCACTATCTGATATGTCAACACAAACAGACAGTAAACCAGTCGTCATATCACTAGACAACAGTGTCATCAGCACATCACTACCTGACAGCAAACTAGACAGCACATCACAACTAGTCAGTGAACCAATCAAGACATCACAACCTGACAGCAAACTAGACAGCACATCACAACTAGTCAGTGAGCCAATCAAGACATCACAACCTGACAGCAAACTAGACAGCACATCACAACTAGTCAGTGAGCCAATCAAGACATCTCAACCAGACATTGAACCAGTAAGCATATCTCAACCAGACCTTAAACCACTATGCATATCACAACTTGAGAGCAAACTAGTCAGCACATCACAACCAGACAACAGACTAGTCAGCATGTTACAGCTAGTCAATGAGCCAGTCAAGACATCACAATCAGAAGTTGAACCAGTAAGCATATGTCAGCTAGAAAGTAATTTAGCCAGCACATCACAACCAGACGGCAAACCAGTCAGCATGTCACAAGTCATTGAGCCAGTCAAGACATCACAACCAGATGGTAAACCAGTAAGCACAACTCAGCTAGACAAACTAGTCAGCATGTCAAAACCAGTCAGCATGTCACTAATAGTCAATGAGCCAGTCAAGACATTACAACCAGACCTTAAACTATTAAGCATATCTCAACTAGACAGCAAACTAGTTAGCACATCACAACCAGATAACCAACGATTTGACACATCACAACTAGAATGTGAACTAGCTAGCATATCTCCACCAGACAGCAAACCACTCAACACATCACATCTATACAAAATGCCACTAAGAACATCACAACCAAACAGCAAAACAGTCGACATAGCGCAACCACACAGTGAAGTAACTAGTACATCACAGCCAGAGAATGAAATGTTATCTGGTAATTTAGAGAGTAAAAACTCAGAACAAGTTTCTCTGGATAATATTGAACTCTTTGTGTCTGATCCTGCTGCAGAAGCAGAAGTCAGATCTAAATCTGAGCAGATGAGAGGTGATTGTGGCCTGGAAGACAGTTGTGATCTGCAGAAGAGTGAAGTGTCGGTCTCTGAGCCTCAAGCTATCAGTGTGTCTTTACAGAATCAGACTGAGCAAACAGATCACAGCCCATGTCAGATACACACACACATTCATACACCACCTGAGAAAGTGAATGATCTTATTGCCGTAAAAGAGGACCATAACACATTAAGTAACAGTAGCCATGACAAGAATGAATCTGATGGTGATTATAGTCCCAGTGCAGAGGAAGAAGGTGGGCTTGTTTCGGCTGCTCCGCAAAGCGACCAAGTAGCCTTGGCCTCTGTCACCACAGCGCCTGGGGAGCATCCGGTTACGCTCATTTCACAAGGTCAGGTGAGGACAGAATCCTGTGAGGACAGAAACAACGAGACAGAGGTGGAACTCCAGACAAAGGAAGAACGTGCAGAAAGAGATGTAGCGGGAAATTCGCCTTGTAAGGAGGCAAAAACAGTAGAAAAGAAAAGCATTAGAGTGTTGGAAAGCAAGATGGAGAATGAATTAGAAGCAATTTGTAGGGCAGAGGAAGTTGAAACTGCTCAAACAGGTCTGGTAGATACCACGCCCAAGTCTGACTCTGACATTCGAGTTCAGGAGGAGGGCAGCTTCTCTGTAGGAACAGATGAGATTGAGAAGAAACAAACCAATGTTAAAGAGCAAGGGGTGGAGGAAGAGGAGACCAAGGCCAAAACTGTGAGTGAGCAGGAGGCCATAGTGACCAACTATTCTGAAAATAGAGTCCAGTCAGCATGCACTCAAGTCCTTGATCTAACCTCAGATATGCCAATCACAAATGGACATATGCACACGCATGATACACCTACCACCGAACGAGAAGGGCAAAAAACAAAGGAGGAGGAAATAAAGGGGGGAAAGGAGGAGAGGCAAGAGGATGAGGTTACTTCCTCTGTGAATGGCTCTCCAGCAGAGCATCAGCAGCAAGCAGACATGGAGTCCCATTACCATCAGCAGGAAGAGCAAGGTAGAGTCATCTTTGAAAAGTCCATCCCGCTCACCTTTACTTTATCCACATGCCTTCTTTCCCTTTAAACTCCTCTTACTTTCCCCTTCCATTCGTTTTCCATCCCCATTTCTTCATCGTTACAGATGCATCTAAGCTCTGAACTGTTTCAGATGTGTCTAAAGACTTCTTCCACTGCCTCAGCTGATGAAGAACCTACTTCTCTCCCTTCTCCTCTTCTTTATTCACTCCATTCATTCACTTTCACAGTTTCATCCTCTTCCTCATATTTTATCACTTTTGTAACTATATTTTAATTGTTCACTTATAATCCTCTCTATTATTCACTTTTTTGCTTCTTTTAATGGTGTTTCATGTTTGAATTGTGTTCTACTTCACAAACAGTCTCCATGGTTTGTAGCAGTTGTTCACTATAGTGACTTGTGAGTCGTTTTTTCATCATTCATTCATTACCGTGTCCACCTAGCAGGGTTGTGGACTCGAGTCGCATGACTTGGACTTGACTTGGACTCGAGTCCCAAATTTGATGACTTGCGACTCGACTTGACATAATCAAAGATGACTTGCGACTCAACTTAGACTTAGACAACAATGACTCGCGACTTGACTCGGACTTGAGCCCTGTGACTTGGAAAGACTTGACCTACCTTCTAAAACCACAGATCAGAGTTGTAATAATCACTGTAGTATAGCACTGTATCATTGACGCATGATCACAGCGCTGATTAGCGCTGCTTTCGCACGTTTGGCACTGAGCCAGAGAGCGCGCGTTCAGCAGCGCTTGTCAGTTGTCATTTATCACACGTTCAGACAGTTTTCAACCAAATAATGTTTTTTTCTTTTCTTTTTCCGGCATCTAAATACACAAGTACAAGCGAATCATTTATAATTTGAGAAAAAGCAAACAAACTGATGTCTAAGTTAGCGGAAATAAATAGGCTACTAAATCTTTCAAATATAATTTTGAGACATGTTTTTTTTTTTTTTTTCACAACAAACGCACATTTTAGCCTATAGGTAACTATAAAGTCTTCTCCTTGTTCACCAGCCACTCACTTTCATGTCTTTCGGGAGAAATGGATGGATTTATGTTTTGTAGGCTAAATGACAGGCACGTAGCCCCAAAAAGTGTCACGTGACGCTTGATACGTCGCCGTGGAAATAGGAATGTTCTACTGTCGCGTTAACAAAATAATTTAACCAGGGACTCAATATTTTAAACTTAATGTGTAGCAAATCACGATTAATTTTCCCAATGAACAGTTACTTTTATTTTTAAATCTGCATTGCCACATTCTCTCTCACACACATACAAAATGTGTAGCAGTTATTTCTATTAAATGATTTTGCCTTTGTTACTGGGTTACCAATAAAATATATTTTTTCACTGCCTTTTCCTTTTTTTGTCACACGCAAGAAAAATACCTAAATTGAACTGAGATAGATTGGTGCCCTTGGTGAAAATTTTATCGCAATAAATATGAAATTAAACAAGTCATGAACATATTTTAAAAGCCTTCCTGATATAAATTATATACATTTAATTTTTCTATAGTAATTAACACTGAGAAACTAATTTGGGCAAAAAGCACTAATGACTTGTTTAAGACTTGAAGCTTAAACTCGAGGACTTGCAACTTGACTTGGACTTGCCTGTCTTGACTTGGGACTTGACTTGGGACTTGTCTGTCTTGACTTGGGACTTGACTTGGGACTTGAATGCAAAGACTCGAGACTTACTTGTGACTTGCAAAACAATGACTTGGTCCCACCTCTGACACCTAGTATATTTACTCTAGATTAGCAGACTAGCTCCGGCGTTTCGACATTCAGGCCTCTGACAAGTTACAAATGGCTCTCAAATGGCCCATGTTACGACCTGATAGAGCTACTTTTCTCTTCAGGCTGAAAGAAAAGCGTACAAGGCTCTGGTTTTACTTAGACTGGGCACTTTACAAGGATTTGCTTTGGAGCAGGTCATATTCCGGCCTCTAGACAGTTTGTTTTCAAATTTAGACACACATTAATTCCACTGAACACTGTCCAAGATAGACAGCATTTCACATCTGAACTGCTAAAGGAAACACCTGAAGAGAAGCCTGGGTTATGTGCAGGATTTCTGCTTTGTGTACTTTAGTAACTCAATCCTGCATTCGGTTGGATTAAACTATTTTAGGACATCTGTTGCAGTGAGTAAAGCTGATATCGGATGACGTCTGTTTTGTATGTGATCAGGAGCTGCTTGTCTGCACATTAATATACATTTTATTTTTCCCAAAAAGTTGTTTTGAACAATCATCTGCCATTTTGTTTATTAGTCCTTCAAATCAACAGGTTGCTGTCAGTGTCCCACCTCCTCTTCTTCTTCATCCAGAGGATTTGATTGCTTTGAATGTGCTCACCTGGCCCAGGTGTGGTACAGGTGTGAAGAAAGATATATGAGATGAGGTGATGTGGGTGGGCCTGAACACAATCCCTGCTGTGGGACCTCTGAAATTGCAGGGGGTAAGCAGTGGGGGATGTTTTAGTGTGTGAGTGTGTTCGGGGGTAATAGATGGAGTGTTTAAGTAATGGAGAACGGGTGGGGGGTGTGGTGGGGGGCACTGCTTTGAAGATAGGAACAGCAGAAAAAAGAAATGATGGTGTGTTTGTTGTGGTAGTTTGACTATGATAGATCTGATTCTTTCTCTCTTAGTGGGTGGTGGTTCACAAACCCTAAACATTTTTTGAGTTTCAGTTCTACAACAAGGCTACTATGCACTATGCAAGGCCATTACCTCTATACACGCTACAAATAAGCTTATCTGCTTATCTTTGTTTTCATTTTTCTTTTTGTAATTTTTCCATTTTTCAGATGTTTATACTACTCTTAATCCACTGTTTCAAGTGAATAAGATTCAGTCTGCTCTTCGGTTTTGTAATGACTCGAATTTAAAAAGTAAAACCTCAAATCTTCTGTGTCAGCAGTTTGCTGTGTGTATTTTTAGTTTTGAAAGGAAAATTACCTTTGGACAATGATTCTCTAAGACCTATAAAACCTCTTGAAAAGCAGTAGAGACTTTGATGAGAATTCAGTCTGTGAAAGAGAGAGCTGATGAGCTGGGCAGATGGAAGACTAAAGACTAGATGATAGTATGGATAAGCTCTACAAGAGTTTCTCATAAGTTTCTACAAGTGAGACAACATTTAATTTGTGACTGATTGGCCAGACCATTGCGTTTACCGATGTATGATCTTTACAGCAGACACACATACAGTATATACACACACATATAGATGACGGCACAAAATCACAGACATTCTATTACAATAAAAATAATAAATGTGTCTGCTGTATGGAAATATATTGTTTAAATAGCATGTTTTAGAGGTGTCCCTAATGGTCTGACTATTCAGGGTCCAGTGTTACATCAGAAAGAAAAGATAATCAGATAGAAAGGAGAATAAATGCATGAAGAATAATCACTGAAGGGTATGGCCCATGGCCAGACTGAACTCCAGACTGTGGTGAGAGAATGTGAAGCCAAGACCCTTTGCTCTGCCCTGTCTGGGGTAGCACTCAGCTCAGCTCGAGGGGGGCTCATATAGTCTACTTCCTCAATGTGAGCATTTTCTGGCGAGGAGGATGTTGGGTAGACAAGGAGACAGAGAGAAAGCAAAGAAAAAGTAGGGGTAAAAAAACAAATTTTCTCTTATTTGTCAAATTTATCGTAGCTTATCTATCGTACCTAACTGAAGAAGAACATTCCATTGTGTTTATATTTCTTTCCTCAGAAGCTAACCTCTGCTGTTCCAGCTCCAAATCCCTTCTGAAATATAGCAATCTCAGCCAGATTATGCTTCAGAGCAATTTATACATGTTTTTCTTGTCCTTGTGCAAGCTGTTTTACGAGTGCTGGAATTCCCAGGACTCCATCTCATCTGTTTCTGATCTTAGTACCTATTTTCTGCACAGCAGTGCGTGGCAGTGCAGCGAAGCAAAACTTTAGTTTTATGACTGTTGGAAGCTGATCTCTGGTTATCTCTGAGCCCTATCATGCTGTCTGGTATATGGGGCACAGATCCAAGCTGCCCTATGGAATGACGTACAAGATGATACCTGGAATGCTTTAAATTAGCTAAGAGTGTGCCTGTTTGAGCTGCATAATGGTACAGATTGGGCAAATGCTTACGCTCAGTTCAACCATTTTTACATTGCTGTTTGTTAGTGGGGGATTCAGAGAATGTGGGTCTGCTGGCTTTGTTCAGAGTCTGAATAGATTTGTGTTTCATGACCCAGAGTTTTTAGCTTTTTTTCCCCTTTTTTTTTTTTTTTTTTAGGTCTAGAGCCAAATTTAGTTATCAAGTCAGCCATCTGTAAGCTGTGCTGGATATCTTCAGTGAGTTAGAATCTCAGCGAAATCAGTTTTGATACTGAGTGATCAAACATTGCAGTATACACTCACTTCAACTGATCATATTAACGTTATCTGTGAATTTTCTAAAGACTGAAGTGATGCATTATTGTCTTTAATGATAAGACAGATTGTAGATGGACTTGTCAGTGTTGTAAACTGAACTGTTTCTTTGTTTACATTTAGGTGTTTGTGTGTGTGTGCCAGTGTTGTTTGTTTTGAAATGACTCCAACCGATTTTCATATTCCAGCATCCAGTCAGGAAGTAGACCACATTGTTTGCCACCTATCTGCTAAAACCCAGAGTGAAGACACCTCAGCAGTTCATCCACCACTGCCGCCCATCTCCCAGAGGACCCAGCCTGTCCAGAGTGAGGCGCATGACATCAATCCTGATGTTCTGAACTCAGGAGTGCTCTGCCTACCTGGTGAGGGACTGCTTTTAATGCCATTAATATGGTCCTGCCATCAATATGATCCAAAAGCTCAACTTTTAAAATGAATTTTAGGAACAAGAGATAAATCAGGCCATGCCCTTGTGACCGTGACAATGAGAAACACTATCTGGTTGAATCCAAACTGCAACAGTGGAGAGCTGGTGCGGATCATGGTCTACTTCTTCAGTACACTCAGGTACACACACTGCTGTTTAAAAGTTTTGTTAAAATTTTTAAAAGAAGTCTCTTATGCTTACCAAGGCTGTATATATTTGATATAAAATACGGAAAAAAAATGTAATATTGTTATTATAATCTAAGATTCATTCATTTAAAACAATGAATCATTGATTTGTTATTTTATTTACCTTTTCTTCATCAAACACATGACCTTGATTTGACTCTCAGGAAGGAAGTTAGTGCTTTGGGACTGACTGTCCTGGTGGATGCCCGCAAGTGTTCTCCTGTCCCCGCCCTCTTTAAAGCCTTCAACATCCTCCAGGTACGAACACTATGACCGTATAATTTGTAGTAACACACATATAAAGTCTACCATTTGTTCATATCCTACACAGATAGAACTGTCACATACAGTTCACATCCTCTAGGCGTTTCCTTTTTCATACTTTCTTCAAAACTGAATGGTAATGCAAACTTGCCATAAATCTTGATATTTAAATCTAACTTCCAACCAGACATCTGCTACCGAGGAATTCAGAAGAGCTGACTAAACTAAAGTAAACCCTTGAGAAGAATTTTCATCGACATAATCAGTCATTATTGGCTAAACATGGCAAAAAGCAGCACATAAATATGATCTGATTTCCCAGCTGTGGAAATAAATAGTTGCATTCCCACACAATTACACAATAGGACATGCTCACACACGAGATTAGTAGAGAGAGGGCGATGTCTTTGGATTTCTTTTCCTCATTTGGGATTGGTTATTTTGCAGAATGCATCAACTTCTGACATGATTGTTGCTTGTTAGTAGTTATTTACTATTATTGAGATCTTATCTCAATTGTTAAAGGTTACTCTTTTACAAGAGTGGCCTGACCAAGGTGGCAGTTGAGAACACAGGCGTCATATCCAGTCAGATTTCATTATATGCATTTTTTCTTTTAGTTTATGGAGAGTAGATGGCTTATCTCATCTTTAGAAGAATCACCTCACCAGTCATTTACATGAGTGATGTGAGGAAACCAGTAAGTAATGCTCAGAGTAACTGCAGGAACATGATCCCTGAGCACATTTAATGGAAGTTACTCCAGACTGAGTTTGTGTTCTAGACCTTAATGCAGATTAATGCTGCTTTTTTCTTCTGCCAAAAACCTGGCCTACTTTGACAGACTGAGGATGTGCCAATGCTGACTTCACCATTTAAACATCCTGAGTGAGATAGAGAGAGATAGATATGAGCAATATAAAAGTAAAATTGATGAATGCTTTTATAGACAATGATGTTTTGAGTAGTACAGGGCCTCTGTGAGAGCTTTTCATTGTCTTTATGAACTCATTTGAGGTTTAAAACATCTGCAGAAATTCTCCATATGACCTTTGCGTGGTTTCTTTTTTCTAATTTCTGTAATCCGTGATAGACAGCATACAAGTGCTGTCTTGTGAAAAAGGTGTTTTTACTGAAAGTATAAGAGATTCTTGATGATGTACTGCTAAACTATGTGAATGTCACGTGTTTGAATGCCCTTCAGTGTATTCAGGGTCAGTGCTAGCACTGACAGATGAGGTCTTTCTGAATGAGTGCGGTAGCTTAGTAACTGGTCCTCAGGGAACAGACACTGGCTCTCCTCCCTCCACTGATACTATCATTCCAGTATAGATGTCCTTTTGAGCTGACAATTACACTTTTCCATCAGGCCACTGTATTCAAATACATAAGTTTGAACCATGGCCAACCAAGGAACTGATTTTTTTCATAAACTAATTCACACAACAATATAGTAACACCTTGGTTAAGACACACTTTTAATTCACAACAACATAAAACCAGACACAGGCTGACCATATATTCATGATTTTAATACACTCAAAATGCAAAAATAAAAATAAAACTGCAGTGTTTCAGTAAGTAGGCAATAAATATCAGCAGTAAATAGTCTCAGCCCTGAAGCGGTTGTTGATGTTTCTGGAACATTCCTCAGTAAATATGCTATTGTTTCATTCCAGCAGAGATTTTCTTTTCCTTCTGTTCTGATGTGGCTATGATGGCACGATAATGTGTGCATGATCAGTATGCATGATGACGTACAAGGAAACAGACTAAAACAGCTCTCAAAAGGCATAATAGACTTCTCTGGTCTGTTTTTACAGTGTTGTTTTTCTGCTCTTTTGTTATGGTACATTCACTGACAGAAGGCTTTTGTTGTGGTTTTTGAGGCACATGACAGAAAAGTGTCTGCTAGGTTATGTAACCTTTAAAAACTTTTGTTCAATGACATAAATACATAGTTGAACCGTTAAATGAAAATTCACCCTGTCTATAATTGATCCAGACACATCTTACTTTTTTTTTCACCTCGTAAAAAACTCGTCATAAAATGACAGGCTTCTCTCTTGTGTACAAGCTTTCATTCAGTAATTATAATTACTCTTTCAGTATTCATAAATGACTATAAAATAACTGTAATAGTCAATAGGACTAGGAATACTGGGTTAGTCTGTGAAATGTGTATAATTCATGGTGCTGTTTGTGATTTATAGTCTATTCAACCTCTGCAGGAAGCTATGCCGGGATGCATCCATACAGTACTGCTGCTGGCCGAGAGAGATTTGGCTCTGCGATTGGAGAAAACCTCTTCTATACAGGTAATGCACAAAAATGACCCATCACCTGTAACTTGGAATAATTACCGATGACAATATCTGCATGATGTGCCACATGTGATATTGTAGCGTGTGACTTGCATTTAATGAGGGCAGGAAGGATAAAAAAACAAATGTAAATCCATATTGTACTCTATATAGGAGGAAATGGAGGTCATTTGTTCATCTTTAGGTCCTGGAGAACAATGTGAGTTTACTGAATGTTTCTAGTTAATGTTAAAGGAAATCCTCTAACATCCTCTAATAAAATATAGACCCCTTTATAGAAATAAACAGCATCTACCAGCAATGACAAGATTCTGGCTTTCACCTAGTTACTCTGCACTCTTTGAGAAATAGATGGCTATTTTAAAACACAAGTGTCTGTACTGAGACGCCGCTTGTGCCTGACACAAATCAGACTGCCAGAGATAGACTCTTGTAGCTACGTAGGAAAGTGCTTCAGCTGAGAATTTCACAACAGCTGGACTGATAGTGTAGCCTAGACATCTATCTAAGCTATTAGAATAGCTGAAGTGTTTATGATTGCATTACAATACATATTTATCCCCTTTAATGCAGAAGCTAAGACCTGACAACTGTTGTGTTCTTTTTGCATCTGTCAGGTGGAGTTGTTGACATCTTTGAAGTCTCTCTATAAGCATGTTGACATCGCTCAACTCCCCACTGAGTTTGAAGGCACTTTCCCTTATTCCCACAGCAGCTGGGTCTGTTTCAGAATGGTGAGAAAATCATCATCATTCCTAGGACTAAGGCTGGAATAAACTACATGAGTTTTTAAACCGATTTGTAGTCAGAAAGTCTTGAGTCTTCACAGATTTTGCCAAAAATCGCATGGTGTATTATAGGCACGGGTATAAAGCAATAAGCCACAAGATTAATAAAGCAATAAGCCACTGCTGTGTGTATTAATATTGATCACAATAATAAAAAAAAAACTCTACCAATTAGCATATACACTACCGGTCAAAAGTTTTGGATCGGTAAGATTTTTAATGTTTTTAAAAGAAGTCTCTTCTGTCACAATCTTCGTCTGCACCACTCTGTCTTTGTCTGCACTACACTTCCCAGAATCCCTCGTTTCCTCACACCTGAACTCACTCCCTATATTTGTAATTAGTAAAAGTTTAAATTGGAACTTTTGACTCAGCTTCTGCTTCAGCCCGCACCACACCCTTGACATCTTCTGCTTACCTAGGCTGCATTTATTTGATTAAAAAAACAGTTATATTGTGAAATATTGTTTTCTATTGTGAATATAGTAAAGGGTAATTTATTCCTGTGATCAAAGCTGAATTTTCAGCATCATTACTGATTCTTCAGAAATCATTCTATGATGATTTGATGCTCAAGAAACATTTCTCATTGTTATCAATGTTGAAAACAGTTATTTACATTTTTATTTCAGGATTCTTTGATGAATAGAAAGTTTAAAAGAACAGCATTTATCTGAAATAGAAAGCTTTTGTAACATTAAACACTACCATTCAAAAGTTTGGGGTCAGTAAGAATCTTTATTTTATTTTTTGGGGGAAAGAAATAAGAGAAATCAATACTTTTATTCATCAAGGATTAATTAAATTGATCAAAAGTTACAGTAAAGCCATTTATAATGTTACAAAAGATTCTATTTCAAATAAATTATTTTCTTTTGAACTTTCTATTCATCAAATAATAAAAAAATGTACACAACTGCTTTCAATATTGATAATAATAATTAAGTTTTTTTGAGCATCAAATCTGCATATTAGGATGATTTCTGAAGGATCATGTGACTGAAGACTGGAGTAATGATGCTGAAAATTCAGCTTTGATCACAGGAATAAATTACATTTTAAAATGTATTAAAATAGAAAACAGTTATTTTAAATTGTCATAATATTTAACAATATTTGGTTGTTTTTTGTATTTTAATCAAATAAATTCAGCCTTGGTGAGCAAAAGAGACTTTAAAAAACATTAAAACATGTGCAGTGAGATATATGCGTACATTACATGCTTTGCAACATCTGACAACTGTTTGTTTTTTCTAATGGGTTCCTAACCTAAACATTTATTTTTGTTATATCTCAGAGGTTGGAGCAGCTGACCAGCCATTGTGAAGATGCTGTGAACCTGCTTAAGAACTCCATCAGCATACTGGAGTCTGCAGTGCTGCCACCTACAGCAGAGGTACTGCAACAGTCAATAAAATACTTTTCTAAAAGCAGCTCTATCGAAAGCAGTCCCACAAAAAATGCTTTGGCCCAGCCCTGTCAGGAATGAGAGAGCTGTATATATTTAATGGTTTTGGCAGACACTTTTATCCAAAGTGACTTACTTTTTATCAGTTCTTGCATTCCCTAGGAATTAGTGATGCACCGAAATGAAAATTCTGGGCCGAAACCGAAAATTTAGGATGCACTTGGCCGAAAACCGAAACTGAAGCCGATAATGGCTTCTTTTAAAAACTTATACTAACATATTGTACTAACATACAGTACAAAACCTAAAATATTTTTAACAATAAATATAAATAATAATACCAAATAATAATAAGTTTTATGTTCCATCAAATAAAATAGTTTTTTAACAGTTGTGCAAAAAGATCCACAATTATCTGAATAACTGCACACAAAATCACAGAATGGCAGTGGGTCTCTATTCTGCTGCTGCATGTAAACAATTTTTTACTTACATTTTAAATTGCTGTGCAAAACAATGCAAAACAACAGTGCAAAAACAGCACTAGAACTTAATCCAAACTCAAACTGTAAACAACATGTAAGCCTATGTAGCCTTAGGAAACACAGTTGTGCAGTGCTACGCAAATTTTAATGTAACTGCTATACACACAGAAAATTGGACTGGGGGTCTTACATGCGCTTCATGTGGCACACTAGCACACACACGCAAGGTCTCTCGCTCTCTCCCTCTCTGGCGTGCGCGCGCTACACGGTTTGGAGCACGAGCTCTTGCTCGCTCGCTCTTCCGGGAGATTTGAACTAATTTGCAGGCATCAGGGAGCCGCTATCAATATGCGGGAGACATCCCTATGACATCCCAGACGCGTGATAACAGCTTGACAGTGAGTGAAACCTAAGCGCTTGCGCACGGATGGGAGGGGCGGGTGACATTCATTTTCTGTTTACGTTTTCGGCTTTTTTTTTTATTTCGGCCCGAAACCGATAATGCCATTTTCGGCCGAACATTTTCGGCGGCCAAAATTTCGGTGCACCCCTACTAGGAATCAAACCCATGACCTTGGTGTTAACATGCTCTATTGTTTGAGCTACAGGAATATATATTGCAGATAGTTTGCCTGTGAACCAGTTGAGCCCCTAAACTCTTGGTTCTAGTTATGTTTACTGAGACTGCAGTCCGAGGACTCATTATGACCTTCTGACAGTGAACTCTGCTCAAGAGGGCATCACATGGCACTGAAGTCTTCTATTCAGAGGGACTTCTATTCTGTTTCCATGAAGTACAGCTGTGGCACTGGTGTCCGGTTACAGTGATTTTAAAGACTGTTCTATTTAGCAGACAAGTTGAGTTTTGAAAAATAGACTTCAGTTTGTGTGTGGTTAGTGTGTCAAGGCTTTGACTGAGTTGACCTCTTGCTGTCAGTGGAGGTCACGAAGGACCTTTTTATCCACAGGCTTCTGGGGGAAAACAGGGCCTTAGGGGAAGTAATGATCTCCCAGAGGAGTGTTTATCTGCAGTCATCTTATATAAAGAGTTGAAAGGAGAAGCAAAGAAAGAGTCTGGTGGATGAGGGTATGGATTTCTGCTTACTGAATGCTAAAACAGAGGGGCTGTTTTAGGCAATCCTGTGGATGAAGTGATGCTTAGATGTTAAATGAATAGAAAACCAGAATAAGTCTTGGCCTGTCCGCTCATCTCTCTGCCGTTTCTTCTATGTCTTCTGTCTCCCTCTGTTAATCTAAATGTGTCCCCTCTTTTCCCCCCGTGTTTTTTTTTTCACCACAATTCTGAATTACTTCATTTATTTTCTCCTTATATTAAGAACCTCACATACTGTATCTTCATTCTCCACTGTTTAATAGTTTAATATAATGTCTATGAAGAGTTTTAAAGCAGTTCTGTAAACAAAACTGCAAATAGGCTTTAATACTCATAGAAACATCCACTGACATTTGTAATTCAATTGAATTGCTCTACAGTTTTATCCCACTTCACACGCGCATGCTAATTAGGGTGTAGACGTATGTAATTATGCAAGTAATTATGAGATTTTTATTTCTTTAAGTACTTTTTCAAAAGCACTTTAAGAAGGCTTTTGTTGAGGGTCCTGAGGTTATTTGATATAATATAACCTTTTGTTGTTAGCGCCTCATAGACTCCGCACAATGTGGTCAGACCACAATCTGCATCATTGGGTCGGTATTATGGCTTTTCTGGGTGGTACACACACACCCTAAAAAAGTATTACACTCCAAATGCTACCCTTACAGATTATAGATAGATTTTAATTAAGATGGTGTTTTACTAATTTATTAACCTTGTTTATTAGTAAGAACCATTCTCAGAAGTGGTTTCAATAAATGTGTTAAGAAATTTTCAGTTATGTAAACGTGTAAGTATAAAACGTATAACCATTTTACACCTGAAATGAGGTTAAAAAAAAAACACTTGTGATAAACGTATGTTTAAAATCATGCAACTACTGGTTCAAAGTTTGGGGTAAGTTTTTTGTTTTATTTAGGTAAAAAAGTTACTTTTTATTCAGCAAGGGCGCATTAAATTTAGTTGATCAAAATTGAAAAAAAAAAATGTTTTGATTTTTAGAGAGATTTCTCTTTCAAAAAATACTGTTCTTTAATTTTCTGTTCATCAAAGAGATGCTGAAAATAGTGCAGCTGTTTTCAACATTGATAATAATAAGAAATGTTTCTTGAGCTGCAAATCAGCATGTTAGAATGATTTCTGAAGGATCATGTGACACTGAAGACTGGAATAATGATGCCGAAAATACAGCTTTGCTGTAATATTTGAAAATATATTAAAAAAGTAAAGTTATTACAAGAAAAATAGTAGTATACACTCACATGGGATGACTCCAGTCATATCAGTGGCTTAGAAAGCTGCTTTGTTGCACATCTGTGTGCATTTCTGCTGTGGATTTGGTAACTTTTGCATTGTCATTATGCTGCATCCACACCAAAAGGGTTCAGTATATAAAGTGCAAGACAAGTGTTGTATTGTTGTTAGGGCTGGAACTAACGATTATTTTGATAATCGATTAATCGGACGATTATTTTTTCGATTAATCGGATAAAGTTTTTTTTTAATTTTATTAGATTTTTTGTTCATTATAATTAAATAAAACCTTAAATCAGGGTATTCATGTGTAAAAGTGTACTTTAAAAAGTGCAAAAGCCACACATTGAGTTTTACTAATATAATCTTTATTTTTGACATTTTAAACCTTAATATATTGATAATTTAAATATAGAAAGACTGAAAACAAACGTGTGATTGTAGTAGAGCCGCAGTAGATCGCGTTTGAAAAACAATTAAAACTTAATAGTAGACAAATGCTATAAAAAGAGAACGGAATGGAGGTACGCAGCAAGCTAACAGGCTTGATTAAAAAGACAGGAAAAATTATGCATTAGTGCACAAGCATTCGCTGAAAACCACTGACTACAGTGACTAAAAAAAAAAAACTCTTTTACTGCTGCTGTTATTAACTGCCTTTATATTTAGTGATTCACTTTGTAAACACCGTTTTAATTTAACCTATTTCTGCGGTAGCGCTATTTTAATCCATCACTTATGTTGCGAGCGAACTGATTGCGCAATCTGATGCTCGAGACAAAATAGATCTAGTGTGACTGTTCCGAAGTTAGTAAACAAAGCTGTTTACACAGTAGCATTGTTTTCTCAGATCAGATAGCTATCGGATCGTGAAAAGACCAGGTGTAAAAGCCCTTCTAAACGCGCTCAAACCACTTCAGGAGGAGATCTGAGACTCATTCCATACGAAACTGGAAAAGTGTAAATGCATCTAGCCTAGTTGTTGAAACCACATATGTACATTTTACTCCTCCCAAAAATGCTAAAAAAAAAAAAAAAACATGTGAGAGTGTGTTATAGGCAATGTAATGTTATAGCCGGATATGACGACGCTACTGCAACACGCATTACCGCAGATGAGCGATCTATTCATCAAGCCAACGAGCAAACTATCGCAAATCAAAGTGAAAGTAAGTCGCAGACGCTTAACGCACCATCATCATTAAAAGTAAAGAAACAAAATGATCTTACCAGTGCGGTTGCCGCTCTCTCTTATTGCGGTGTTTGATTTTGATTTTAACTGCTAATCAATAAAATGCAGCTCATATCTGTTGCTTTCGGTGACGTGAACTCCATTAAATCTGCATATAGCGCGGGAATTGAAGAGCGAAAACACATTTATGTGACCAGGTGTAAATGGAATCGTTTTGATAAATCAGAGCTATCCGATCTGAGAAAACGCATGAAGTGGCCAGACGTAAACAGCCCCGGCTTGGGGTGCACACTTTTTTTCTGCCGTCGATTGATCTGTAGGTACTCACTGCCATTTCGCGATCGACTGTGTTGTCATGAAAGCGACGTCATCAGTAAACGCTCCCCGTGACGTAAGCAGACCAACTAATCGATAATGACATTCGTTGACAACGATTTTCATAATCGATTATTATCGATTTTATCGATTAGTTGTTGCAGCCCTAATTGTTGTTAAGAAAGATTAATAAAAGACAGATTTAAGTACAACAGCACAAGTACAAACACACACCTGAAGGTTTGGCAGTTATGCGTATTAAACTGTACCGGTCCGTAGCTTAAGCTCATTTGATCATTTAATGAGTACAAACGTGAGCTGGTATTAAATGGAGGTGTAGATACAATTTTAATGAATAATAATGAATGCCTGTGTGCGTGAGAATGTATACAGGTAATTTGTGCTGCTACAGGTATTACTCTATCTGTCAATGAAGCTTGGAAGATAATGATGGGGTGTATGTGTGTTTATGCTGGAGAAAGGACAGATATTACTCAGTGAGAGAACAGTAGTTACAATGTGTATTTGTAATAATAAGGTGTGTGGGAATGTGTGCAGCTGTAGAGGAGTGTTTGTGTTTTATAGTAATAAATGTGTGTGTGTGTGTTTGCAGGAGGCACAGATCTTATTGTGTAAGTACAGAGAGCTGATGAGGACTGTTCTGGAGGACAGCAGGCTGGTGCGGCTACAGTTGGAGGGTGGAGCCGCTCTGTCCCGTTTACGAAAAGAAGAGACCAGCGTCAGTTTGACAGAGGACTACAGGTGAGACAAGATTATACAGACTTTAACCCTCTGCACACATCACAAATAACCAAATAAGCTCTGTTCCAAAACCTAGTGAGCTAAATTAATTATGCCACCTCTTAAGATACCACGTTTTGGTCAAATTCTAAGACAGCATGACATGTCCTTTACAGAAAAGACAATCCCAGAATGCACTGCAACAAGCTCATTGGAAAAATAAATCCAAAATAAATGTTGAATAAACACTACCGTTCAAAACGTTTGGGGTCAGTAAGATTTTTCTCTGTTTTTGAAAGAAGTGTCACCAGAACTGAATTTATTTGACCAAAATACAGTAAAAACAGTAATATTGTGGAAATATTATTACAATAATATATTATTTTTGTAATCAATTTAATGCATCCTTGATAAATAAGGATATTAATTTTTTTTTCCAAAAAATAAATCTGACAGACCATGTTTGAATGGCAGTATACATGTGATTCATTGAATAATAAAAAGGTATTTATAAAAAAGCGACTATAAATGACTATTTTACATAAAGTTTGTGAAATGCATATTAATGCACAAATTGAAATTTCCTGCTCATGTAGAACATTACAAATGAGCCACTAATGAAGTTTAATTTCAGTAAGGATGCTGCCTAAATAGTCAGTAGGTAACGAGGCAGCTCGCTAGGTTTTGGAATTGAATTACATAATTATGAAAGATGTAAAGAGAGTTTGAGAGTGCCGAACAAGAGAGGAATAATGAAAGAGAGAGAGAGAAAAAGTGTTAAGAGCGTGGGAGAGCATGTTCAGGCCTCTGATGATCAGGGCTGGGTTCATCTGGACGTTGAGGGAGTGTGAATGTTATTTCCCACAGCTGAGCCAAGAGAAATGTCTTTATCTGCACACAGACATTTCATCCTGAAACATACACACAATCTCAGAGCTAAACAGACACAAAATGCGATAACATGGTATGGTTTGGATGCAGCAGGGCTCTAGTGCTGCTTCCTGTTTGACTTGGGTTAAAACACAGTGGCATGTTGGTGCTGGCTTACTCAAAAGCAATTTCAAAGTCTCCTGCTCAGACACAAACACTCAAGCCCGGTGTTTGTGACAGATTCCGGTGAAAGACCCAGTGAGTCTTTTTCCAAAGACTTCATCTAATAAATTAATATGCAAGGAATATGATTCTAAGTAGTGCTGGGCGGTATACCGGTTCATACCGAAAACCGGTGTATATTTTTTTTTTATATTAATTTTTAATATACCGCCATACCGATGTATTTAATTACACAACGTTCGGAACGAACATTATGCTGCGCCGCGCAACACTGTTTCAGACGGACCCTTTACAATGTTGCACTTCTAAGCAGCGACTGCGAGGCGAGGGTAAACCTTTTACTATGGCCGTTTCTCAATACCAAGTACGCAAACTTCGGACTTGGTAGTTCAGACTTGCCAAGTTCGACTCAGTAGAACGAACTCCCGAGGATGAGAGGACGCAAGTCCGGTTATTCTGCAAATGGAACAGCTGCGTTCTTGATCGCGTCACTCAGCACGCTCTGGCTACTCCGGTTATCTCTTTATGTATATTTTAGGCAACAATAAACCGAAATATGGTATAAAATTAGGGTGGCCTAATTTTAAAAGCCAAGTCCAGTTCAAATCCCCGGATGTGTTCTTGATCCGCCCCTTTTACCGAGGATGCATCGAGAGGTGACTTGTGCGGACTTGAGACAGCCATGTATCCCAGAATGCATCTCGCACCAACCAGCAAGCGTCAATACCAGAGGAGAAAACCCGCGTAATATCAAAATACTACTGTTATTGTGTCATGAAATGTAATTTTAAGAGTGTTTCAGGCGAGAATGTAGTTGTTTAAAGCTCCAATCTGTGGTTTGTTTATGAAGATAGCGCCTATTTGAAAAATTGATCTGACGCTTTCGGAGTTGTAAGATCCAGGTGATCACCGGGAGTTCAGCGCTCATTAACGCCGACTGGAACAGCTTTTCCTCGGCTAGTGCTTCTGACGTGTGCCGCTGGCTCTGGTGTCTCTAGTCTAGTGGATAAACTTGACGTATATTCGTCTTGTGTCGATCTTTGGTCTTACTCATTAATCTATATTTGTTCCATTGCAAATCGTTTTGGCTGAGGGCAAAGTGAAGTTTCATAACTTTATATATTTAGGCTATTTAACTTTAACTTTGTAGCCTAATTGTTTGCTTAATTTCTTATTGTAAGTTAGCTTCTTATAGCCTACCTTTATACTGGATATTATTGATCAGTAAAAATTACATTTAACAAAAAGAGACAGGGTTGTTTTTTTATTTTATATACTTTAAAATAGATATATATTTTTATATTTATTTTAACATTCTCTTCACTATATGTAAAATAAAATGACACAACCCTGTCTCTCTTTGACAAATGGCAATAAAAATCAAGAATGTTTCATATTTTTAAAATAAAATAAAAAAGAAGCAGGGTTGTGTTTTAATATTTCATGTTGTTATAAATATGCAGTAAAGATAATTAATGTACACGTTGCCTGAACCACAATTGTGTGGCCATTTAGGCTACTATGTTTAGGATTTTTTTTTTTTTATGAAAAGAGACAGCGTGGTGTTTTCTAAAATATTTCGTTTTATTGTTGACGAAAAGAGGCAGAGTTGTAGCATATTCCGTTTGATTGTTGCCTAAAATATACAATTTCGTATGCTATTTCATCACTCAATTCACTTCTGAGAACATCTGATGCGAGAAATCAACTGTGAAGATTTCAAATATTGGCATTTTTATGAAAAAAGTCGTAAATGTTTGAGTTCTGTATGAGGGTATTGCGCAATACCCGCAAGAACACATCGTCTCAAACGGTCAGCAGCGTTCTGTGTGCTCGTCACCTTGTCCAGCGTCACCATTCTTCCAAGAACAACTAGCAAGAGCGTTCTCCCCAAGAACACAAGTCCGTTCTTTGCATTCTTGGTTTTGAGAAACACCCTTTGAATTGGAACAGTACTTGGGCAGCGACTGATGACGTTTCACAAGTCCACAAGAACACAAGTACAGACAAGAACGCATATTGAGAAACGGCCTATGCTATGGGGTAAACAGCAGTGCTCTGGTGTTACGTTACAGGGAAGATGGATGCCGCAGAACTATGGCGTTATTTTCCTGTCAAATGTTGAGAGCGCACTATTGTAGCGCGAAAGTACATTAATATAATGCGCGAGCGCGAATCTCTCCTCTCGCGCGCGGAATATAATGTGCCACGCTCTCAGATACACGCTGCTCTTGTTAGAATAGGTCTATTTTCTCTGGGCTAGCTCAGAGAATCCTGCATTTAAAACGTGTTCAGTGCAATCGCGAATCTCTCCTCTTCCCCAGCTAACAATTTTAGGTTATAAGAACGTTTTCATAACGTTCCCGTTAAGTTATAAAAACTTTATTTCTGAATGTTCTAGGAACATTCAAAACGTCCAGTGTTTTAGACGTTGTATTAACGTAATTTCTTGGTTATAAGAACTTTATTTAAAACGTTATAAGAACGTTAAATTCCCTCGTTATATAAACGTTGTATTAACGTTCTTGCTTGGTTATAACAACATCATTCAAACGTCATTAGAACGTTCAATTCTCCCGTTATATAAATGTTGTATTAACGTTATTTCCTGGTTATAAGAACGTTATTAGAACGTTAAGAAATAACAATTTTAGGTTATACTGGGCGCTATTCTATTCTACAATATTCACTAATGACAGTAAAATAGACCATCCTAAGTCAATTTACTGCAGTAATTCCTCTCTCAACCAGTAGAAAATGCTTTGAACACACCTGATTATGCATGAAAAAAAAAACCCTCATAAACCGGAAAACCGGCATAATTTTGAAAAAAAAAACGTGATATAAATTTTTGGTCAAACCGCCCAGCACTAATTCTAAGCTAGCCTCTCTGGTTCTGTAGCCTGATTTATTATCCGTCTTTTCATCTCCATCCCTTTTGTGCCTTTAATATTAGGTGAAATTAGAGTTTAAAGGCTGTGCAAGTTGCTCATTTGTTGCTTAACAAATGCCAAAATGAAACCTAAGCTGTCTGAGCTGCTCCCACACAAGCACTTCACCTAGATGCTGACAGACACACAAAGGGCTCAATCTCACAGCTGTGACTGAGTCTAGTGAACGAATCCGGCTCTTTTTTCTGCATTTTTCTGTGTTTATTAAACTGACTTCTTCCCTCACACATAATCTTTTTAACAATTCCATTGGATCCTAAAGGTGAACTATGACCCTTGCTTTTTTACTGAATAGAATGATTGTTCTTTTACTCACTAGTGGTCTCTGCTAATTTTTTGTTTCAAATGTACATAAACAGGAAATTGTATCTCCTTTTCATCTCTTTTCTATAGTCCTTGTAAAACAGTGTAATAATAATAATAATTATAAATATAAATAATCGTCAACAAAAATCACTAATAAAAATACAGCCAGCTACATATTAATAAATTAAATGTTATTATTATTGTTGTTAATTTAATTTAATAACAATAATTCATTGGCTACATTTTTATCAGTGATTATTGTTGACTTATTCTTAATCTTATTATTATTAGAGACACCAGGTATATCTATATAGATCTGTATAGTAATACTGTATATATATATAGAAACAATCAAGTTTATTCATCTTCTGTCTACCAAACACAATTAATCAGCAATACTATGTCTGAATGCTTCATTGAGCTGGTAATGAAGGCTTCTGATTTTTCATACATCCGTCTTAGACTCTTATCTCTCTCACTCACTCTTTTGTCGTTCTCTCTTGCTGGAATGTCTTTGATATCCCCTGCGTGCTGTGATAACCCGTGTTTGCTCTGGGTGTGTGCTGTGAATAATTGGCGAGTTTTGGATTGACTCGGAGGTCCCTGATTTGCCTCTCATGCCTCTCATTATGTGTAACACACATTCTTTCCACTGAACTTAAATCAACCAATACCTTAAAGGGATAGTTGAGCCAAATTAAAATTCAGTTTTCTGACCCTTTTCTGTCTTTTTGAACTATGTGGCAGCTCTATTTCACATTGTAAGTGAATAGGGCTGTCAAGCTCAAAAACAAACATAACTTTATTGAAAATCTTTTTAAACCATGTGAATATGTGTTTGCATCTGTGTATCTAACAGCACGGGGCACAATTTTTTGGCTGTGTTGTTATGCATGTGCCACGTGTCAAGTCTTGCATGCTTTGATAAGTCTTTTGACAGTCAAAATGTGAATGTGGCACTCCTCAAAAATAGTTTTTAATATTGACATTGATGTTGTGTATGGAACAGAGAGTGGATAACTCTTTGGCTGAGTTAGTTGGCACATCGTTGAGGGAAAATGTTGTATAAATGTTTGACTAGAGCACAATACATTATTGTATAAGTGAACTACAGCGGTGATGAAGTCATCCAGTAGACATCAACCTCTTCTGTTGTGCACAGTGTGCTCTGTCACAGCACTGGACATTCACATACAGATACACAAAAATTACTCACATTTTCTCACAATTATGCATTAAAATAAACATTTTATTGAAAAACTTATATGCACATTGTTTCTCTCATGTATGCTCTTTTTCTTTCTTATACAATCCACACACACACACACTCTCTCTCTCTCTCTCTCTCTCTCTCTCTCTCCCCCTCCCTCCCTCCCTCCCTCCAACACTTCTCCATACTCTGTCTCCCATTGCCAGATCACAATTTGCACATCCAATTACATTCAAAGCCTTGTCCAATCAATATATTCTATAAGACTGTCTCAGCCAATGAGATGTGAGTCCTGCAGTCAGTGTTTTCTCCACAGCTCAGATGCCTTAAGTTTCTCTCAGGGAATAGAAACAAAGTCAAGACAATATGTAGACTAAATTTAATATGCTATAGAAATCTTCTTGGTGTGTGTTTTAGAGATGCCATCGAGAATGCAGGACATCTGTATAACCAAGTGGACGAGCTGGTTCACAGACTGGTGATGCTGTCCAACAAATGCACACAGGAACTGGAATTCATTATGGAGTTTAAGACCCTGGAGGAGGGATTCAGAGAGGTGAGGACTAAGGTTTTGCACTTGCTTTTATGAACTCGATTCATGACAGATGACAATAACAGCTGTGTGTGAGACTTAGCACATGGTACCATATGTTAATGTGACAACTTCTCATAATTTAAACCTGAAAATAAACAAAGTTTTATTATTAAACTAAGAAAAGGTGATATAATATTTTTTTATAGAAAAATAAATGAATTCACATTTAGAAAAGAAATTCATCATTAAATAAATTAAAGTATTAAAACATTAATGCAAGTGAGAGACTAAGAGTTCTACTGAGAAATACTGAAATGACTGTAAATTTAATTGAACTTTTCACTTAAATTGTTTTTGCTGATAATGACAAATTTCTTGTAGAAATAAATTTTTATTAGGGCCGGGACTCGATTAAAAAAATTAATCTAATTAATTAGAGGCTTTGTAATTAATTAATCGAAATTAATCGCATTTTAATTGCATAAATATTTGACCTGAGAACAGTGAGAAGTAATTTTTTTCACATGGATTTTTAGTATACCATTGAATAATGGCTGAATACATAAACTTAAGCAACGGCTATTTAACTGCAGCAAACGGGCAAATACCGGTCTATCTGGGTTCCCGAAACCATCCAGGCACGGAGTCAGTACGGTGAATACCACTGTATGTACACGGAGATATATCATACATTATAGGACAGTTTCTGACTGCTAAAATGAGCTTCTCGTTCAACTTGCCTCGGTCAGACTCAGCACTGAAGAGTGACGCGCTCCACTGACTTCACTCCTATTGGTTGTCGCTCCCGAAAGTCGCTCTTCATTTGCATAAAGTTAAACAGATCTCAACTTTGTTGCGTCGACAGACACGCCCCATCACGCTTCTTCATCATGAATGCTAGTTGGTGCTCCAGTATAATCGGCCCGCCGAAACTCATCCAGTGAGAAACGTTCCGCGGTGTAAAAATAAGTGCGATTAAAATTATTGTTTGTGTCAATTAACGCGTTAAAGTCTGTAATTAATTAATCTTAATTAACGCGTTAAAGTCCCGGCCCTAATTTTTATATTAGTAAAGACTGCAAAAGGGAAGCATTTGCACGAATAGTCTCAGACTTTTGAACTCCACTACACATCTGGGCAGTTTGTCTCTTCAAGGCTTATTCTTAGTTTTGAGTTTACCTATTACACTTAAAAAATAGTGAATTCTGTACTGAAGTGCTGCAAACACACACACACACACACACACACACACACACACACACACACACACACACACACACACACACACACTCACAAACAGCCTTACTAAGGTACACACTGCCTTGGTGATTTATTCATCTGATAGTCTTAATGGATGATTGTGCCTAGCAGGCAGAAAGAGGGGGGGAAATTTCTTTTGGCATGGATATAGTGGAAGTTGCTGAAACAGTTGCTGATTAGCCAAGCACACACACACACACACATTCATGCACATCATGAGAAAATGAAAACTAGCACCATAGCATCTGTATCAGATGACACACATGTGATTGATGTGGTTGTGTGCTCATGTTTCAGTCTACTGCCTAAGTCTACTGTCACAGAGAACAAGAAGCAAAAATATGTTACGAATAACAGAGTATACAGGTCCTTCTAAAAAATTTGCATATTGTGATAAAGTTAATTATTTTCCATAATGTAATGATAAAAATTAAACTTTCATATACATGTCATTCGGAAATCAAGGTGCCAGAGTCTGGAGGAAGACTGGGGAGAAGGAAATGCCAAAATGCTTTAAGTCCAGTGTGAAATTAGAAATTAGAATGAAAACATTCTAATTATATGAGAATAGAGTAGTCCACAACACAACTATAATGATACAGAGGAACGATATAATTGAGATAGCATATGAATATCAATAACTGATGAACGATAAAAACATTGGTGTTGACACTAATATTGTTATAGTTATACTTAAAGCTGGAAAGTAGCAGGGTTAATTGATTGTATGTATATGTTGTCTCTTAGGTGAGTCAGTGGATAGAGGAGGTGGGAGAGTCTCGTCTGAAGACGCTGAGTGAGCTGGAAGAGTCCTTGGAGCAGTTACATCATAAACAGACTGTCTTCAGAGAATTTTACGCAGCTGCATATGTATGTCAACTCTTATTAAACATTTTTTACACAGCACTTTAACCCTTCCCCACAGCATCAGCATTTGGGGTTGGGGTTGTCCTCATATTTTGTCATGACATTTTTATTTGGAACGAGAGATAATATTTTACTGCAGGAGTCAAACATTTGCTTAATTGTGTAAACATGAATTTCAAGAGCGTTTGTCAATGTTTAAATGTAGTCACCTCAGTCGCACCCTATGCTTACATACCATTTCATTGTGTAATACTGTGTGTGTGTGTGTGTGTGTGTGTGTTCAGGAGCACTGTAAGAGCGGTGAAGCTCTCCTCAAGCGCTTAGAGAAGTGGGAAGACATCTCCTCTGCAGAGCTGCAGGTATACGAGGTGAAAGTACGCTCATTCTGGGTCCATCTACATGATTTCTCACAGCGAGTGGAGGACACCAAGGATAAAATTGACAAGACTGTCCTACTCTATGAGTTCTTTGACAAGGTAAGTGGTCAGTAGTTGCTTTTGATGTAAACTCACCTGACTGTTCTGTCTTCTATTTTTACTTTTACTACTAAAGCCTGGTTCACACGGGACGATTTTAAAATTGTCGGCCGATTTTCCAAACCTGAGAGACCCCACACACGGCGATAAAAAATCACAGATCTAACCGTTTTGGTCGTACTGTGTGTGGTGCGCAGCCACACGGCAAAATCAACACATCACACACGAACCGATTTGACTCCCGAGCATTCCCAGGTCAGACGGAAAATCTCGCAAAATCCCTCGAGATCAAACGTGACTTCAGAGTAAACAATCATGGCGGACGAAGAGGATGCAGTGCCGATAGTTTGTAGTTTGTTTTTAACCGAATCCATCTCCGACGTCCACCGGACTTTCTGGTGCGCCATGCGGCCGGCTGTTTTGATTTTGTTTCCCGGTGCTTCCTCTGCGCCTCGTCACCTCGCTTTCTGATTGGCTACACGCCACAGTCCACAGGCTGCGTGCTCGTTTGTCCCCGGGGGACACCGCACACGAGGAGAAATCGGGCCAAAATAATCCAACAGGTTGGATATCCGCGATTTGAGATCGGAGCGGTCCCAACGTCCTTCCGAGCAGACGAGAGCACTCTTAACACACCACACACGGCAGGAATATCTGATCAGATTTTTTTACGATAATCGGAGCATCCTTAAGATTGTCGGAAGGGGTAAATCGGGGCTAAAATCGGCCTAATTATCCTGCCGTGTGAACCAGGCTTTAGGCTCCCTTTATAAAATGTTCATTTGGTATTGAGCTGTATTCTAGTGCGTGGAACACAGTGAAACGTTGTGAGAAGTTTTAGAAGATTTTGAGATGTGTTAGAAGCGTTGTCTGTTATCTGATTTCTGAATTGTTTAGTAAAGGAATAAGTTACCCAAAAAAAAAACAAATGGGATGCAATATTGTTTGAACCTCATTTAGTTTTAAAACAATTGTTGTGTTCCACAAAAGAAAGAAAGTCATACAGGTTTGGAATGAAATGAGGGTGGGAAAATGATGACAGAATTTATTTTTGGATGAACTATCCCTTAAATTATATGTAATGGATTGTTTGAGGCTTTACTAGATTGCAATATTTAAATTGGTTTGATGGATAATTGGAGATTACTCACTTGTACTGCTTTTTAATTATAAGGTGTTTCAATTGCTCAGAATAATTACCTTAATGCATTAATCCATAAATATGTAATCTGAACTGACTAAACTGCACTGCATAGACACAGGTTAGAATACCTGTCTCTGCAATACAGATTAGTCAGTTCAGATTAGATGTGCATTAGCTGCGTCCATCCTTCAGTAGGTTTTGTTTCGACCAGTTATAGTTTTTATAGTGTATTACATTAATATATTAGTTTTGCACTTTTTTCTGTTTCTCTAACTTTCTCTAGTTTTATTGCAGTATTTTTTATAATAAAAAAAATTACGAAACCCCTTTTTTCGAATCATATGCTTCATGGGTTGTTTATGCAGGACATGTTCTTCCATTTTAAAAACAGAATGTAGTTTTGTTTAATTTTGGTTAGTTTCAAAATTAGTTTAGTCTAAACGTAGTTTCCCTATAATCAAGTAGGCTTTTCGACCCCCTATGAAACCCTATTTAATTGAACACTTAAAGCGGCGCTGAGTAGACCGATCAGTGTATGACATCAAAGTACCGCGAGAGCAATTAGAGAGGAGGCGGCTCTGTATGCTTTAACATGTCTTCTGGTGTTTAATTGACCTCGGTTATAGTCAGATAGATTTTTAGTCAAATAAATCCTGTCCCATCTTTATTTTTTCCAGCTTTAATAATGTTAAAAACTTTAGAATTAGCAGATACTTAACAGGGCTCGACATAGGGCTGGGCGGTATATCGAGTTTGTACAATATATCGATATTTTTTATCCCCACGATATGGAATGAGGCAATACCGTTTATATCGATACAGTAGTTTGATACGAGCACATCTGAAAAATAGCGGAGGACGCAGTGTGAGCTCCTGCAGTGAAAGTAACTTTACATGGTAGCCTACAATTTGTCCTAAACATGACACAAGCTTATATTAAGCGCTTTAAAATAACTGGTAAGATATAGTTAACAAGTTTAAAGCAGCTTGCCCTGTCATGCTCTGACAGAGACTGTTGCTGACTGACAGATAAATACTTGCGCTGTTTAATGCGTTTGAGATGTGGTGCTTTCCTCAGTGCTTAACTTACATTTAACAGGTATATTCTCCATCTGTAAATGTTAGAAAATCAAACAAATATGTCCATTTCACTGTCAGGAGAGGACGAGCTTCTGCAAGTGAATCTCCGCTAAAATTCAAGCTTCCGTTAATGAGCGCCGCCGCGCGCATGCGCGCCAAACAGACGAGCACAATAGAAGAGTAGTGCAAAAATTCTGACTAAAATATACATAGGCTATTGCTAAAATATTTGTTGTTGGAGACAAATAAATGTGCCATATGTGGAATTTTAAACCTACAAGTATATTTTTATGAAAGTGACCATTATAATGGGGTAATCAAATGCAGGCTAATATAATTAGTTTGTCCTTTTGTTTTTATTTTCATTTTTAGTTTAGCTTAAGTCATTTTAAGTCATTTTAAAAACAAAAGAATTATATTTGTTTTTAGTATGTAATGTTACAATGTAATGTGATTTTAACCACCTTTTTGCACATAATATATTGCATAGCCTACATTACATTTACTATATTTGTTTCCATATCCTTCAATATCAACATTGTTTGGAAATCATTGAGCAGGATGTGAAATAATTTTTTTTTTAAATAAATACAGATTTTCTTTATCCAAATAGAAAAACGTAGAAAGTACCGAGATATATATCTTATATCGCTATTTAACGAAAAAATACCGAGATATGATTTTTTGGCCATATCGCCCAGCCCTAGTCAGAAGTGATAACCCTTATAGTCAGATAGACTTTTAGTCAAATAAATCCTGTCCCATCTTTATTTTTTCCAGTTTTCTTTAATAATGTTAAAAACTTTAGAATTAGCAGATACTTAACAGGGCTCGACATTAACGCTTGTCCGGGACAAGTGGATTTTTTGAAGGGACAAGTAAAAGAGAATTTTACTTGCCCGACCGGACAAGTAGCCTGATTAGAACATCAATAACAAAAATAAACAAATAACTAGGGAATCACTAAACCGAGAGAATGATTCTGATTTTATTACATTTATTGTAAGTTGCGATCGATTGTGGATAATGTATTACTGACGATAAGGTTGCGCTGTTGACGCTCGCGCAGCCTCTCGAGGAGAAATCTACACAAATGAGCGCAGCACACACACACTCAGTTAACAACATACTGCCTATAAAAAATCTAAATGTGGAGTTTTTAACATATGTTAAGCAACCTCAATTATTCTCCTGAATACCATCACGATTGAAAATGTGACATTGATTTCCTACAACAGTTCAATGAATAGTTAAAATTAAGTCACTTACATCTTAGATGCAATATTGCCTGTTTTTGTTCTGTTTCAGCAGCGAAAATAGTTCCAAACAAAAATCACAGCAGGAACACTCAACCTGTTTTCATTACTGAATGATTCAGCATTTTGAACGAATCTTTTGAATCAAAGATTCAATGACCCATTTATAAACATCCGTCTCATTCTTAAATGAATCAGAACGAATCGTTTGATTGAATGAATCAATGACTCCCTCATTAAGACGGTCGCCTGCCGCCACCTACTGGCGGTTTAGTGTTATGTTTAAAAGTAGTATCATTCTTTCCAACGTTTCTTATTTGTATATTTAAATCAATTTCATAGCATTATTTTATGCAATTGTAATTTTTCAGTGTAAATGATTTAATTTGATCAGCCCTACCTAGAGTAACAGCCCTATAGTGTCTTATTATTCTAAATAATTGAATTTATTGATCAAATTTAGGAATTTAAAATGAAAGATGAAGCATACATTTAATAAAATTGGGGGAGGAGATGCCCTTTAAAGGTGCAGATATTATAATATGCTGATTTAATTATCAAAGCTGATTGAACACTGATGAGAATATAGCTTCACAAAAAAAACTAAAACAAAAATCCGGACAAGCAACTTTTTTACTCGGACAAATGAATGACAGATTTACTTTTCCGAAGGACAAGCACATGAAAAGGCATAATGTCGAGCCCTGCTTAGCTTAAAACAGAAATAATTATAGGTCTTGATATAGTGTTAAATGATAGTAATGGACCACAGTTTCATGTATTTCATCAGACTTCCTCTGAAAAGCATATAGTGTTTCTAAAGCACCAGCTATTACGGAAGTCCCTGACTGGCAATGATGTCAGGCAAACACACACACACACGATTGTCTTTGTGATCAGACCATTGTGTTTTTCCTCTGTGGCACTGAGTGTTGAACGCTTCGGTCTGTCTTCAGTGTTTCCCCCCGAGCCCCAGCAGGGACAGATGGGCTTGTTGGCTGACCGCTATCAGATTTTATCATTAGCATAATCATAGTGCTCTTTCCTGACTCATCAGATCATCCATACATCCAGAGTCCTTGCCCTGTTGGCATGGTGAACTCATCCAAGCTCTCTCCTGCCGTCTGTTGGCATATTGACAAAAGTTGTCTGTATATGTGTGTAATAATCAAAGCTTTTGAATTGTGTATTAATCAAAAGCTGGCTTCATTTACATACAACTGCCTGTTCCTAGATCAGTCTCTGACATATCACACATTTATCCTTTTCAGTATTCAGCACTGCAGCTAGAGTCTTTGTGTCGTTGTATTAAGGTGCGCGATGACACTTGTGGAAATCACTGGTATCATCTGACTGACTTATTCAAACCACCTGTCCTTTCACACCCATTCCTATGCATGAATTTTCATGCTTTTGATTAGTCTCAACACTGATGGTTGTGTAGTCAGTGTATAACAGTGTACATATGTGTATTAGTCTTGTGTGTGAGCATTGAATCCGTGTGTGATTTGAGACCAGTGCTTGATTTGTCTTCAATGACAGACCAGCTCATCCCAGATTTAGAAAGTGACTGTTTGAGTGTGTTGCCTAGCAACCGGTCCAAGCACGGCTGATGAACTGGCCAATGTGGATTGTGGTCATCAAACACATCATGTGTGCTATGACAGCTGACAACACGAGGACACGAGATTCTATTCATAGTACAACAGGACACCAACCATGAATTTATGTATGTATGCATGTACAGTGGTGGCCAAAATTATTAGAATGGTAAGATTTTTTAATGTTTTAAAAGAAGTCTCTTCTGCTCACTAAGGCTTCATTTATTTCATCCAAAATACAGCAAAAATGTTTCTTTTCAGGATTCTTTGATGAATAGAAAGTTCAAAAGAACAGCATTTATCTCAAATACAGGGTCCCCGCGGGTCCTTAAAAAGTCTTAAAACGTCTTCAATAAAATTTTCGCTTTTTAAGGCCTGAAAATGTCTTAAAATCTGAAATTTCCGATAAGGAGGTCTTAAATTTCACATACGGACCTTAAATTTCTTGTCCGACTCGTCATCCGTTATTTTGTTTTGTTTTTTGAACAGTCCGCACCATTTGGGGGCAGCACTTTTCTATGTGGCTGCAACCTGCTTCATTCCATAAGTGACTGAAGATGAATGCGTCGCGTTGATGGTTTGCCACACCATTCTGTGTCGTGTCGCAGTGTTAATTCCGTTATTGAAAACTATGACGAAAAATGTTTGTTGACGACTTTTTTTTCCCCTGACTAAGACAAGACCATGAGAGACGATACCCACGTCATTAAACGATAACTGTGACTACCGGTATTATATCAACACGTACAATATCGTTGACGAAAAAAGACGAGACTAAAGTGTTTAAAAAAATACAAACTTGACTAAAACCACTTTTTTTTTTGTCGAATAAAGGAGACAACAACACATTAACTTACAGACTGTGTTTACGAGCGAGCGTTCATGCTTACGGTTGCCATATTTAAATAATTAAATCCCCAGTCAGAGCTTTTCTGTTAAAATAACACGTTTTCTAGCCGGTCTTGTCAATAGTATCTGGCAACCATGCTCGCGCGCGCGCTCTCTACACTGCTGAAGAAGCGCGGATGATCTGAAAACACAGACAAGTAAGCTGGAGTTCAGTGATCTTCATTTGATATTTTCTACTTAAATTAATTAAAGTGTCATTCAGTTGGTCTTTATTCTGTCACGAGCTGCTTGCGCTGTTTGTGCGACTAAATCTGCGATCAATACAGGCTGATATCTAGCAGTGTTTTTAATGTTGATCATATTATTGCTATTTTGAAACGAAAGCCACGGCAGAACTGCAGCACACAGTGGTGATTCGAGAACGAATCTGTGGCTTTGAACGAATCGTGTGATTCAATGACCCGTTCATAAATACAGCCACTTGCTTTGTTGCCATAAGCTGTGTCCCAATGTGAATGTGTCCCAATGTGTCCTCCGAAGGCCGTATTTGAAGGCTGGTTGGCCGCATTTGAAGGCCGATTGCGTCACCGCGGCGCGATGAAGGCTGTCCCAATTCAATTTCGCATCCTTCGAAGGCCGTATTCAAAGGCCGGTTGCGTCATCGCGGCGCGACGAAGGCTACCCTGATTCAAAAGCGACGCCAAATGCACCCTTCGTTTCCCCGTGAAAGGAAGGATACATAAATGGATCCTTCGCGGTCTATCCCACCCGATCCTACCCCATAAGTCATTGCGGGCCGGTGACGACAGCACTTTTATTTAAAAAAAAGGAACAAAGCAATTCGTCAAATGTCAGTCATAATAAATGGTTAGACAATAATAATACAGGGCTAAGATTATCATAAATAACACAAGATTTTGACGCATATCCAAGTGTTTGTGTGGCTGTGGAGACGCGGGCGCGGACACTTGCATTTGTATATCAGTGGAATAGTAGGCTACTCTATCATGTCTGGTCATACAGAAAAGAATAATATACATCATTCGCAACTACTTTTATTTGTGCAAAAACGAATGGACGCAAAAGTACACGGCCCCAAGACTAACTGTTTCTACAAATAGCCTACATTATTTTAAATATAATAATATAAGGTCGACGTGTACCTTTGCGTCCACTCGTTTTTCTTTTTTTAACCCGTAATTAAAAATTAACGGTTGTTAGGCTATTTTTAAAACGCAAAGTTGAGCACCAAAATTTGAATTTGAACTGCAGGCTACACACCAAATGCTGCGCAAAAAAAAAAATAAATAGACGTATTTTCAGATTTTTGTTTATGACTTTTTTCCCCTTTATTAAATATTTGAAATATTCACAAATTAATATGGAAAAAAATCGATTTTACTGGTTTTCTAAGGCCAAATTAGAACCTGGAAATTATATTCGAATTTGTTAGTTTAAAAGTGGACATTTCAAGCTTTGTATAGGTAGGCTATATTTTGTTTCAGTTCATTTTTGAGCATGCGATCATTGAAAGCACGCCTGATTGTTTTCTTTTATTTTACAAAAGCACAAAGTTTTCTTGTTATTGTGAGTTTACACAAATAAAATTGTGTATTTTTATACATTTATGTTTACACATAAAAAATATTGTGAGTACAGTTTATAAACTGAAGGGACGGAGTGCACAACCGTCGCCACGGATTGTTTTTTTTTTTTCCCACATATGGAGGGTTTTTTCCCTCCATAATACGGGGTTGAAATATATATTTACCATATTCATCATTTATATTGTCCATTTATGCTACATAATAAAAAGAATACACTAGCCTACAAAATCGCATCAAGGTAAGATATAAGTGAACATTTGAACCATATGCCTATATATGTTTTTTTTTTTTTTCATTACATTATTTACGTAAGTTAACACCCAATACTTGAACAGTTTAAAGTGTAATCTGGCAATTCATGAAGCAGCTTCTGAATTGGGACACAACAAACCAGCTCTGGCCATGATCTTGGCTATTAAAGCCGAAAATACATGACTGAAGCATCCTCACCATGTCTTCCAGTAAAATATAAACAAAAAAATGACAATAGCCAATTCTGGATCCATAGCTGTTTATTCAATTGTATAAAATGAATTATCAGAATGGCAGCTGTACTCTCGCTAGGCGCCAGGAGCGGTAATCGTCGGGAACACCTGGTTGCGCAATTAGGAAATCCTGCGAAGGCTACATGGTGCGTCCTTCGACGGACGAATAGGCTGGATCCTTCGAAGTCCGCGGCCTTCGGAGGATGCAGCCTTCACATTGGGACACAGCTATAGTGTTTGTTACTGATGAATGAATGACTCGATGACGGATGACTCGCTCATAAAGACAGTGACTTACCGCCACCTACTGGCGATTTTAATTTAATGTTTAAAAGTATTACCTCGTTTTTACCATCATTGCATATTTATTGAACATTGTTTCATTTAAAGCATTATTTATTTTATAAAAGTATTTATAAAGGTAAAAAATGAACTGGAAAAAATCGATTAAAATGGGCAGATATTGTCCCTTAATGGAAAAGGTGTGACTGCAGTCTAAGAGGGGTTACGGCACTATACAAGATTGGAGAACCACTGAACTAAGGAACAGGGATATGTAGAATTGCACAAGTGCTACTGCTAAAGAGTGCATTGTCAATACAGCCTGTTACCTTGATTCAAATGTCTCATAAGCTTAATTGAATTGGCCTAAAGCGAAAAATTATAATGTCTTTTTTTGTCTAAAGACTACATATAAAATAGCTACCAAAATTAATGTCGGTAACTGAAGTTTGACTTTGTCAACTAAAACTATGAAAGACAAAATTACTAAAATGTGACCAATAAGACCAATAAGCATTTTCATCTGAAGACTAAGACTAAAACAAAAATGGCTGCCAAAATTAACACTGTCGTGTTGAACATTTTCCTGTTTTTTTGTCGTGGTAAAGTCTTAAATTTGCCTTTTTAGAGGACTTAAAAAGGTCTTAAAAGTCATTAAATTTGCTGTTACAAAATGTGCAGATACCCTGCAAATAGAAAGCTTTTGCAACATAAATAAATGTCTATACTGTCACTTTTGATCAATTGAATGCATCCTTGCTGAATAAAATAATTTAATTTAAAATTAATTTCTTTTTATAACAAAACAAACAAAAAAAACTTACTGACCCCAAACTTTTGAGCGGTTGTGGTAATGTTACAAAAGCTTTCTATTTGAGATAAATTCTGTTCTTTTGAACTTTCTTTTCATCAAATAATCCTGAAAAAAATGGTACACAACTGTTTTTAACATTAATAATAATAATAATAATAAATGTTTCTTGATCATCAAATCATCATTAGAATGATTTCTGAAGGATCATGTAACACTGAAGACTGGAGTAATGATGCTGAAAATTCAGCTTTACCAACACAGAAATAAATTGCATTTTATAATATATTCAAATAGAATAGAGTTACTTTAAATTGTCAAAATATTTCACAATATTACTGTTTTTGCTGTATTTTGGATTAAATAAATGAAGCCTTAGTGAGCAGAAGAGACTTCTTTTAAAACATTAAAAAAAATCTTACCGTTCTAATAATTTTGGCCACCTATGTATGTATATATGTACTTGTATGTATGTTTCTTCTAATGTCATAGAAGACCTGGAAAAAATCATGTTTTTGTAAAATTGTGATTTTCATCCTAGGAAAAATCATGGAAATATAGAAAATCACAAAATGTCCTGGAAATATCTATAGTAAATATAAAACTGTAGGTAATGTTAATCTAGCTTTGCTGTAAAATATACACTTCCGTTCAAAAGTTTGGGATCGGTACGATTTTTAAATGTCTCTATATTGTTATCTTTTTTCATGAATGCGATTTATTCCTGTGATGTTAAAGCTGAATTTTTAGCATCATTACTCCAGTATTCAGTGTCACATGATCCTTCAAAAATCATTCTAATATGATGATTTGGGGCTCAAGAAACATTTCTTCTAATTATCGTTGATTAATTATGTTGAAAACAGTTGTGCTGCTTACTATTTTTGTATAAAGCGTGATACCATTTTTTCAAGATTCAAAAGAACAGCTTTAATTTGAAATTTAAATAATTTGTGTGTATATATAAAAACTTTACTGTCACTTTTGAACAATTTAATGCATTTTTGCTGAATAATATCTTGAAAAAAATCTTACACCACACGACACTTTCTGTACACCACACGTTTTTTCTAAATCAGCAAGAAGTTCAACCAAAGAAAGTATCCTGTAGAATTATAGTGTTTTCACTTCTGTGTGACCTAAAAGGTTTCCCTTCAAAATAAACATCTAAAGTGAGTCAGTAAGCGTGTGTTAATTGAATGAATTTACTCTGACCGTACTGGCCGCTGTATAAGCTCACTGACACACATTGGGTGACAAACATAATATTGACAATGTATTGTCTGGATCAGAGCCCTACAGGCAATCACAGCTGCCAGCAGTGCAGAAAGTGACAGCAGAGCTGTGAGCATCAGCCCTGTGATGCAGCCTGAGGCACAGTGTGTGAGACTGAGTCCTTTCTGCTCCAGATGGTCTTCGTGTGCAAGTGTGCAGAGTGAGGAATCACTGAGATTGTGTTTGATGGAAGGATGAGGGAGAAGTCACAGTCTCACGGGATGTACTGGCCTGTAATGCTCATCTATGCCAGCTAGTGTGGGACTGGTTTATTGTCAGAAAAGATTTCATTTGCCCCCTGCATTATATTTTAAATTCACTCAAACCCTCATTTAAGTGTTTGGAAATGCAATTTCTGTAATGTTACGAGGAAAGTCATTGCCTCTTTTGTTTTACATGGTTTTAAGCCTAAACGCATACAGCCAGACATTGCAAGTCAAAGGAAATGGCACCTCCATGTTGTCATTATAATGATAATACTTAAACCACAGGCTTTTCACTGTAGAGCTGAATTAACGCACTGCAGGCTTCTGCTCAGAGAGGATGAGCATATGTATGCCCTCTCACAGTGAATGTAAATTTGTGAATCTAACAAAGACATGTCCAAGTCACATTTCATCCCAAAAATGTTTTCATCTAAATGTTTCTGTTTTAGTAATTTTCGGTTTTGTTTTTGACATTTCTAGTTTTTATTATTATTATTTTTTTCTATTTAGCATAATTAATTAACGTAATGTAGCGTAAACTATTTAGCGTTTTATTAATTTTAGTACTTAAACTTGTTTTATTTTAGTTAGTAGTTAATTTTGTATTTTTAAGTTTGTTTGTTTTTCATGTAATATTTAATATTATTTTATTTCAATTACCAAAAACAATTTTTAATAGTTTTAGTTAAAAATATGACATATATTCTGATAACTTGCTGTAATATTTTTCATATTTTTTGTGTATTACATAAAAACTAATTGTATTCAGCATAAGTTGTTTCAGCAAATTCTACTATGATGTATACATACTATTCAATACTTTGCAAATGTAATAATATATTATTAAAGTAACTAGAATGAAAAACAAAAAAAACATTACTGTTTAAGCAAAATATGCTGGCGCTTTCTTTTTGCACATGAAAGAAATATAATTTATCTTCATTAAAAAATTACTTGAAAAATAATTATATAGTATAATTATATTTCAAGAGAGTATAATTTGTCATTTAAGCAAATCCAGCAGTGACACATACAGCAGTTGTTGTATTGGAAGAATGTGTGTGTATGTGTACAACATACTGTGAGCGGTTGGTTATTGATCAGGTTATTGATACTTCAATGTCTCCAAGGAATTAATTCTTTCCCACATGCCTTCTGCTGCTGTTTTCCCTCTAATCCAACTCTAGCTGAATATTGATCAAGATTAAAACTTACTCAACCACACAAGCATTATAAATTCAGAATCGGTAACACACACCCAGTCAAACCTCACTTGATTATATTATGCCATAATACATAATTTCCTGCAGTCACACCATAAATGTGTGTAGCTGTGTGTTTATAAATCATCAGCTGGGCCTCATTTTACCCTTCCAAAGTTCCCATCAATGTTTTGGATTTCTCACTCTGCCTGCATATGGGTTCACAAGGTCTAGTTAGCACCAGCATGCCAAGTTTCAGCAATCGCTCTGCTGTCTTTCCTTTGCCCTTTCTGGTGAGGAGCTTTGTAGTTTTGTTGACAGACACCCTCCTGTCCCATCCCCCCTTCCCTCTCTGCCCTCTACCCCCTACCCCCTCCTCCCCTCTAGTGAAGTTGCTGGGACAGACCCATCTGGTATTTAGACTTGCATTTGCCTGTGAATAGCAGGGAGGTGGGGAGAGGAGGGGAGTGGGCGCCACTGGCTTCTCTCTCAGTTACTTTGTCAGTCTGAGAGAGAGAGAAAAAGGATGACTGCCGCCGCTCCGTGCTCCGGTCATGGGACCACCAGCGTCTTAGCCGAGCAGGAAAACGGATATAGTCATGGAGAGGTAGGAGTTTAGAGGAGCATTGAGGTGATAAAATCAGGAGCATTTGACTGATATGTGGTACATTATCTGTGCACAGAAAGTTTTTGTTTTTTAATCTTTGAAGACTTGTCAAGGCTTAACAGACTGTAACTGTACAATAAGAGATGTTTTCATGAGAGGCCATTATAATGGAAGGGACAACTGAAATGTTGCTCAGAAACACTTTTGAATGGAGCTCTTCGGTTGTCTGTGGAGATTTCCTTACTCCTCACTTAATTTCCACCCCCTACTTTCTGGCTCTCTTCAATCTCCTGTTCATTCATGCGCTGGTAAAGTGTGTATGTGTGTGAACTGCAGTGTTTTTAATAGAGTTTCCTCTCTGCATGTGGTATTGATCAACATTTCTCACACAGCTTAGATTGGAGTTTGGTGCCCTGGGCAAATGGCCACATCAGGGGGTTTATGCCATCCATTATCTCAGTGTAACTCCACACCTTGTTAGTCAGATCATTATGGAAGTGGATTACTTTACAACGGCTTTGCCCCAGGAGCATGTTTTTTTGTGCTCATCTTAGTTCTAGAGGTGACATGAATGATCATGACATCATTGGATGTTTACTCACTTTCCAGCCCACAGGACGTTTCTGCTGTTGTAGTGTGATGTGATCTTATACTGTGAAAGTGATGTATGTGAAAGTCAGTGGTAATTGCTTAAAGACTACACTGGAAGTTAAACTTCCCACAGTAAGGTTTTTATATTTAGAATATTAGAATATAGTCAGCATATAAGAATGTTTCTGACGGATCATGTGACACTGAAGTAATGGCTGCTGAATATTCTGCTTTGCATTTTAAATCGTTACAATGTTTCACAATATTACTTTTTTTTCTTCAAAAATCGACCCCACAATTTTGAACGGTAGTGTATATTTCCTGTCACTCTTGGTACATTTCAATAATTTAGCTCAATTTAATGTAAAATATTACACAGGTCATTCAGTTAACATCTGATTTAGTCTCTAAATGAATGTGTCTTGCAGAAGTCTCATAGCACATGCAACCCTATTGATACCTGTACACTCAGTTAATAGAACAAAGTTGCTGTAGTAGTAGTCTATCATGAGTTTGTTTTTTCTTGGAATAATTGTCTGATTGTTTATAGTTTACAAGGCTTTCATTAATGTATTTTTGTCCTGACCAGAAGCTGACTTCTCTGCATGTTGACTGAGCTTTGGTTAGGGTTAGGGCTTGTCTCTCAGATGTAACTCTCAATTAACCATTAAATTAAACGTTGATATACTTTTACTGAAAGTGATTGAAATGTAAAACATATTGCTGTTGTTCATGTATTATACGCAGAGTACTCTGTGATACTGATCAACGGTGTCACTGTCAAGTGTTGGCTGTTCATCATGGTCCCAAGTCAAGTCAAGTCACCTTCATTTATAAAGCGCTTTTAACGGTATGTAGTGTTTCAAAGCAGCTTAACATTGATAATAGAAATTACCGTAACAGATTGTTTAACCCATTAACTCCTGCTAGTAGATGTGGTAACTACACCACTTGGTCCTTTCTTTTCCGAACGCTATAGCCTTTCAAAATATAGTGTGTCTGAACTATTCTACTCCAGAAGTTATGGCCAATAAAATGTCTTTGTACTCAAACTAGAGTTTTGGGTATCTCCTAACCTCCTCAAACAAATGCTTGTCATCGCAGGTGTCTGTTGTTGTTGCGTCTCCACTAGTTGTTTGTTATTATTGTTGTTCTTTCTCATCCAGTTCTTTTTCAGTGAGTTGATTTTGGACTTGTGGTCTTGGGTTTGGCAGTGAGGAGGTCAGTAAAGCACAGTAGGGGCTTCAGATGGAGCCCTGTTTAATTGCTTAAGAGAATGCAGGTGACTGAATGATGAGTTTCCTATGCAGGGGTCCGACAATCTCAAAGCAGTCACCTCTGGCATATGCCAATCCCAAAGAGCGTGTGTGTGCATTTATGACCCTACTTACTGAACAGCACCTCCTTGTCTCTTTTCTCCTCATCATCCGTGTGTCTCTTCTCTAACATTTATTGACTGGTGTATCTTCTTTCTCATCATGCTGCTTGACTGAGCCTGAGGCATGTACCGCTCTATGCAGACTCCCATTTCTGGATCGTTTCCCCAAAAAACTCTAGACCCCTCTCTACACCTCATTGCCTCGCAAACCCCCAACGAACAACAGGAGACAACACTCTGAGGGACAAAGCAGGCCCCATGCACTATTAATTAGGTGTGTCTATCTTTTGTGGCGGTCTGACTGTGGCCTCCTGTCTCTCAGTCCTTGTGTCCTACTCTGTTTTGGCAGAACCTGGGGTTAGCACCTGTGGATACAAAACACTGACCCCCACACCCGTTCACTGACAAGAAATGAAAGATGATAAACGTGTATGATGGTTGACCTCCCATGTTGCCCTTAAAGAGTTGTGTAAAGAATGAGGAAGGGACAAAGTAAAAGGGCTGTCAGTTTTCTGTTCACAGCTTGTTAATGACATGTTGACTAATCTCTGTTGAGTTTGCACCTTGCACTCATTAGCCACCTGGATAGCATGTGCAGGACTTAAAAAACAGAGCTGAGAGCTGATTTTTATTGCGCTTGGTCCAAAAATAGACAACAATTTTATGAAACTTTAATAATGAAAACTTTGTTTTAATTAAGATATTGAATTTGATTTCTTTTCATTTGTTTATTTATTTTTTGAATTATGAAATATTTTTATATATTTATTATCTTTTCTTTTTTTTACATTTTTTTTATGGTAAGTGCGTCCAAAACAAGTAAGACGCTTGTGAATTCTGGGAAGACTATTTTCATCATTTTAGGCTTAACGATTCCTTTCAATTTAGGGAAAGTAAAAACAGAGCCATCAGACCACTTTGCCCTTACTTTAAATTTTCGTTCAGCCTTGATTGTCATTTTACATTTTGGGTTGGCTAATGTGTATTCCCTTAGGGCATGAGAGTGTTTGCTTGACCTCAAAAGCTTTTCCAGTGCTGTGCGTGTGTGAGGCGTTTAAGTAGCCACTCAGTCTGATCAGAGTTGTGATCGGGTCTGACTAATGACACTTTGATGGTTCAAATGCAGCGTGATTGGCTCGCTATCCAGAACCCTTTTTCCCCAGCCCCCTCCTAGGCACAGTTCAATCAAATTAACTCACTCAAACAGAACAACATGCAACACACCGCTGTGATTTTTGTGCACACACATTAGCATTAGCATATGGTGCCAACCAATGACCATCCTTTCTACAATTCAAGGAATTAGCGATACCACTTTCTTTTCGATCCGATACCAAGTACCATCAAGACGAATATTGCTGATGTCAATACCAATACCACTTTCCGGGAATAAAATTCCATTAATTAGACATTATAAATATTAAAAAGACCTAAAACGGGAAATTGTCTGTTTTAGAAGTTTTTTTCGTCTCTTTTTATCTTGAACGGTCTCACACTTGTGTTCAAAAAGCCCATGCTAGACATGCTCTCTGGCAAAGCAGTATTATTTCCTGTTTGACTCATTAAATTGGACTAATGGGCAGACAGTGGCACCTTTATAGTCCATGTGTCCCATGGTTCTCCCAGCTCCTATTTTCAAACAGTCATTACCCCCAATAAAGCCAGCCAACCCCTTACTATATCAGAAACAGACCCTGCGCTCTGCAGTGCAACAATTTGTTTGACATCTGTTCTGTATAGACACACTTCTCGTGCCTTTTGAAATATCATGCAGTATTATGCAGCAGTTCAACATGAGTATTTTCCTGCATTTGAATTGAACCATAGAAGTAGGAAATGAAGGCCCAGTGCTTCCAACAGGCCTTTAGTGGGCATGTTTAGTGTTTCATGGTCTCTATTGCTATGAAGCAGCTGGCGTGTATGTGCTTCACATTAATCTACATATGCAACACGTTTGTCTCTCAGCATACTCTACATATTAAACCAGAGAGAGAAGACTGCAATCACATCTGTCACGGGCTGCGTGTACCCTCCGCTCTGTGTGTGTGTGCATGCCATCGCTGAACTCTCCTGTCCTGTCTTGAGCCTAATTCTTTAGGCTTTGACATTCATGAAGCTTCGTAGGAAACACAGAGACGTTCCCCCAGCAGTAGACACGTGCATACTCGCATGCGTCACCACTGACACGCACAACAAAAGAACAAAAACCAAACTGCTGAAACGTTCCTCATCAATCATACAACAGCATCAGGCATTAATTGATTGGTTTATGATTAATGACCTTTACTGAGTTTTAGGTTTGGTGAATTTAATGCACCATTATTCTGTTTAAAAACCACTATTAGATTGAATTAGCCAAAACCACAAGGGGCTAGTTATCATACAGGTGCTGTCTCTCTCGTGTTCTCCATCCCTCTTTATCATCCTTTACTATTCATTTAATTTGATTTGCATTCCTTTAGAGTAATCTTTCAGATAGCATATGGTGTCTGACATGCTGCCATTGAACAGAAAATTAACCTTATTTATATTATTTATGACAGATGTTATTAACATTTTTTTTGTACATTAATAATAGTTGTTTCTGTTGAGTTAAAAATAAATTAAATGTATATTATTTGTTATAAATTATCACAAAATGAAAGATTTTGAATCATTTAGTTGTATTTTATTTTAACCATGAAGAGTTCAGTAAATATTTGTGCTATTTTAGATTGTGTTTCTAATGTGCGAATGTATTTTTTTGTGGTACTGGTCCTGGTTGGTCTTCCTACACTCTACAGGGTGTCTTCATTAAAATAAATGGGTCTTTTCCATCTCTCTCTCTCATTTCCTGCAGCCTATAGCAAATCAGCTTTTCCCCTCTGTCTTGCATTTTTTTTCTCTCTTATTTTTATTTTTCTCTCTTTATTTGTTTCCATCTCTTTCTTTTCATTCTCTTTTGCCAGAATCACTCATCCAAATCCTGCTTTTTGGCTCAGGATGGTCCGCAGTTCATTCTATCATTTTGACATTCCTTTATTAGGGTAACCAGATTTCTCATGGTGGAATACGGGACAGGATGGACAGGCACCCTCAACCACCCCCCATCCCCCCCCCCCCCCCCACACACACACACACATATTTCATGATATAAGAAATTATATTTCATGACAATGATATATACATATATTTATTTTATTTTTGTTGTATAAAAAAGAACAAAGAATCAAATTACAAACAATAGGACAAATAGGAGTAACAAATTAAATAAACTAAGTTTTCAGGTACAGTAGGTTTATTTAACATGAATGCATTTATTTAACATCTTTTGTTGTTTGATTAACATTAATGACTTAATCACTTAAGATCGAATGCTAGGATCTAATACTGACAGATATCCGGTTTTCACCAAGCTGTTTAAGTTCACTTAAGCCATAACCAACATTTACGTGAGATACTCCACGTGATGGGCATGGTTTTGGAATTGTGATTGCATGGTCATTTTGTTCTCCAAAATATACTATGACGAGATTGGGTACCTTTGATTAGGCTATTCTCGCGTAACAGAAGACTGCTACTCACTTTTTTATATGATCACCCAGCAAAGACAATTTAGGAAAGAAGAAATACGGGCCAAAACATGATTTTTCATAATAAGTCGGGACGGTAAAAATAGAGCTGAAATACAGGACTGTCCTGGGAAAAACGAGATGTCTGGTCACCCTACCTTTATTGTCAGTGGCTTAGAGAGAAAATGGGTAATTTCACCCAAAATGACAGGGATGTATGCCGGGGTCTTGTGTCGAGGGTTAAGCGGTCCTGTCTCTAGCTTTGGTACGGTGAGTTACAGAGCAATAACTGTCAGAGAAATTTAAGCCTGTGCCTCCTAAAAACACAGTGTGCATAATACCCCACTCGCATTTTGACACTCACTACCCTTTAAAAAAAAAAAAAAAAAAAAAAACATTCTTGGCATGGCTCAGACATGAGATCAGAGACTGACTGATGTCATGAAAACCTTTTCTCATTTTTGTGGTTTTCTTTTAGGGGAAATAATAAAAGATGGTTTCTTTCAAGTGTAAAATGCTCCTCTTGACACATTTAGACTGCTAAGAGATTAATTTATGGTAGTGTACAAAAGCTTTGTCCAAGACTGGATCTGTCTCACTCCCACTGCTCTGTTTTAGCACATCTAACACTCTCTCTCCATTTCTCTGTGTTTCTCTCTTGCTCTTTGTGCAGGGTTGAATAGTGGGGCCTCCCTCAGGCAAACTAATTCTACTCTCACCAATCAGAGCCCCACCACACACAAACACACTATTCACACTTCAAAGAACCTTGCACGCTAACCAACCTAACGATGATGTCATCCCCTGCCCACAGTAGTATGGGCATCATCAGATACTATATTGGGCTATAGATCAAAGTGTCTGCTTTATTTCACTGAGGGGAATGCGCAGGGCAGGGGGGTATTTTTTCCACGAGGGGAGTCTCTGACCCCAGGTTCTCTGTAGAACCCGTGGCAGACTTTATCACCGTCAACTGTTGGTGCTGTTTTACTACAGGAACAGAGCGCTTTACATCTGTTTGTGTTTCCCGTGTCTGTTTCGCACATCACTTTAGCAGAACAGGGAGGTACTGGAGAATTAACAGGATTTCTGAAGTAACTTACTGTAATTCTAGAGAAACAATTATCAGTATATTATTGTTAAATGCAACCTAAGCTTTTTTGACAGAGACTCTAAAATGCTGTCAGTTGCCACAGAACATAATTTAGACATTGCCCCAGTTTGTAAAAGTTACACATTTGGGGAGTTAGCCATTAATACAGGCTCCTGCATGTGTTTTGGAAAATTGAGGGATTGGGTATCGATTATTATCCTTTTTTATTTTTTTAGCTAAATATTTGTATACATATTTATATTATTTTATATTAATACTTAATATTATACTTTAAAATGTACAAGAAAGTGTAGATTTTAAGTGCTGTTGCATGACAAATGCAAGTACACATATTTCTCTTAACATTTAACAACATGTGTTGGCCAGTAACTAATGTCTAAAGTTGTCTTGTATTTTTTTATCAAAATGTCATAACTCAATCTTTTAGTGAATCAACATACTTCTCTCTGGTGACATACGCCTGAATTCTATAAACATTTAGTCCACTTTAAATCCGGCCCTCCACAACTGACTACAAGCTCACATTCAGATCTGCCTCCTACCAATCAACAACCAATAAAACACCGGCCTACATTTATTTTTCACTCAGATGTATGTCACAATCCAAAAATGTCTGATGGTACTTCCATTACAGCACGACTTTAATTAGGGATGCACCGATATGAAAATTTTGGTCGATACCAATAATTCTTTATATTTGAAATCCGATAACTGATATATTAGCCAATATATCTAAATCTAGATCCAAATTTTTATATAATTTTTGAGAGCCTGATTACAAAAACAAAAGTCTCACCATTTAAGCCCTGTCCAAAACACTTAGTTTAGCTTAGTTTGAGCCAGTTTAAGTTTTAAAATTAATTTTACACTCCTATGACCAACTTTCTTTATATATAAAAAAGAAAATCTATTGCCTTACAAATAAATAAAATAATGCCTAAATAATTCATTGGACAACATTACTTGCGTATACAGAATTAAAATGCATGTGCCATTGATAAATGAAATGGAATATCATCCGCACGGACAATAATGAAATGATTTTATTTAAACCATATTGTTAATAAAAAAATAATATAAGAAAAAAATGCTAGTTATTATTAATAATGCAACAATACTTTTGAAAAATATATATTTTTAATTAATATTACTGTTTCAAATAATAGCATTGCTGTTTGAGCTGCGTGCGCTGAAGCTGAATAGCTGAATGGACACAGGGAAACTGAAGCGCTTTGTTAGTTGGTTCATTAACTCAGCCATATGCATCCTATATGAGATTAATCAGATATTAATCAGATATAAAGATGATCACCAGTAAACTGAAACACTTTACTACCATGTTAACCAAATACATCCTTTATGAGATAATATCAGATATACACAAAACAAAAGGCTGCGAATGCACAAACAAACGTGACTGTGTTAGTCATGAAGGTGTATATCCTTTTTGGATGCAGTTATCCTGTAATGCACTTAAACACGGGTGCACAAAGAATTCACAACATTCTTTTACAGTAATGTTCTCATTATAATTTTATGTAGCCTATATGACAGATTTGTGATGTATATGTTGCACTTAACTTTATTTTCCTTTTCTAAGTGATTCCAATCATATTTCAAGCAATTCAAAACCATCATGGCGAACAGTGCACATCTGAAGTGTCTCAGCTGAAGGAAATAATACATTATTTATCGGCTTTAATATATCGGCAACATTTTATTATTGGGCCAATAATGATAACATTAAAAATTAACACTTTCAATTAAGACTTTCCATATCAAATATTAAAGGGATAGTTCACACAAAAATGAAAATTCTGTCAGTATTTACTCACCCTCATGTTGTTCCAACCCCGTAAGACCTTCGTTCATCTTCGGAACATGAATTAAGATATTTTTGATTAAATCTGAGAGCTGGATCACTCCTCCATAGGCTTCTTAAGGGATTGAAACTTGTTCCCCGAAGAGTTATTAACCTGTTAAGCTGCAAGCCCACTTTTGAAAAATCCCCAGAAATGGCATACCCAAACTGAAACAGATACAGTTCATGAACCCTTTGCACTAAAAGCACAAGTATGATCTCATTTAAAAGCTGACACCTGGTAGTTTATTGTAAATGTAGAATTAATTATTGTCATAATGATTTTTTTTTTTTTAAATAGCTTCAAAGTTTTGTAAAGTTATTAGAAATTTATTTTTATGAAACATCTTCATGAAAATAAAATTGAAGTTGGCCCTGGAGCAATCTAGAAATGCACTGCAGCTAAAGCCATATGTGTGACCATTTTATATTTAAAATCTGAAAATGATAAGTCTAAAACTCTGTACTTAGTTAAATGTTTTTCAAGATCATGTAAAATTACTTTATTTTGATTAGACTCTAAAATGCAAACTGATGTTTAGTCATCTTCTGAGTCATCTATTCAGTCTATTGTCTCTATTGTTTTTTGGTGCAAACGAGCCCCATTCAGTGTCAGTCTCCCCATGCACACATTTACACCTCTCCAGACTGGTTATGGCTCTAAATATGCATTTCTTTTGTCTGCATTATAGCTACTAACGACTGGCTATTCACAGGCTATTCATAGGGTTTCAAACCCTAATTTCTTTTATCAAAGTTCTCACTAAATATTTGAAACTGGTATCAAATGCACTGAAACATTTCAGTAAGCATTCCTATTAAGAAAAAAAGCATAAAACAATAACTGCTGGTGGCAGGTGCACCTGGGCTAGCTAGCATGTTAGCTTAGCACACCATCAATACACGACCATTTATGAGATTAAAACCATGTTTGTGCTCCAAACTTACTTTATAACGCAAGTCGAGTGTTTTAAATTATCTTCTGTGATCTAATTTGGCTTCAGATAAAAAAAAATCCGACAGAAAATTTATTATTTATAGTGTTCTGCACGATGATGAAATCTATATCGATTAGCATTACATTATAAATATAATCTATTATTATGAAATACCTGGCATGGCTTGAAGAACACAGGTAACTCAAATATCATTGCAATCATGTTTATTGTCTTCAAAACATCTTTATCTGCATGTTACAGCGATCTCTGTCAGCTACTTTCTGTATCAGTGACGTCCTGGAATGTCACATGACTATGGGTCTTCTTCATGATCCATATATGGACTATTATTGTGCATATAGCGCCCTCAGGCTATTGGTATGAATTGAAAACACAGCACATCTCAGTAAGAAGCGATCATAATGATTACATCGACGCATTTGGGTATAAATTCAATAAATATTATTCCTGTCTATAGAAATATGATGTGAATCTATGAGAATATATCAATATTTCTCCAAGTCTGCACATTTTTGAGCTAAAGCCCTGAGGGACGTTGTTTTGTGAATCGCTGTCATGACGACAGCACGGAGTGTTTTTTATGAATGGACCAGCTGACGCTCATAATTCATATTAAAGGTATCGACTCATTTTTTCATTTCATAACTCCTGACACAAATTAAGACATAACTGTCACTATAAGTTTCTCAGAATACAATAGTGGTCAAATACTGAACCTTGAGTCTTATATCTTTTTAATGATGTATAGTTTGTCAAGGTATAACATTAAATCTGATAGTAAATTTGAACTAAATAAAAAAAAAACGCTTCAGTGCGCCGACGCACTGGTGAAGGTTAAGAGGTTAAAGACATTGTTAAAATAGTCCAAGTGACTACAGTGGCTCAATCTTAGGTTTATCAAATGACGAGAAAAAAACAAATTTTTTTTGTGGGCATTTTTGCATCTCTATTTGCAAGGGCCTTAAAATTCAGTGTCTCCATTTGGTTCTTACTCATCAATTATGTACCATTTGCATCTTTTTGTGTCTTCTGTGAATGTGTCTCTCTCCTCTATCTGTTCTGTCACTTCTTAGCCGTGTGTATTGTTAGTGTGGGCAGCTGACCTCTGACCCCTGCTTTTGTGAGAGACTTTTAGTATCTGGGTGCCGAAGGTCCATACGCTGGCATGTGGCCTTTGTGTCACCCTAACCTGAGAGAGAGACGGAGCCTAGGGGTTTGGGGAGCCAAGCAATGTCACATAGCAGCTAAAGTAGAATGTGGAGGTTTTGTGTATGCACAGAATGAGAGAGAAGAGGGGGAGTTTTGCTCCATTCTCAGGAATGTCTAAACACAAGCCTGTGTTTGCAGCCAGCACTGAAGTGTGTGTGTGTGTGTGTGTGTGTGTGTGTGTGTGTGTGTGTGTGTGTGTGTGTGTGTGTGTGTGTGTGTGTGTGTGTGAGTGAGTGAGGTGGAAGGTGGTTGTGTTTGATCTGTGTTAATCCCCTCTGAAGTTTAACCACTCATTTTCCAGCAGGGAGAGCACTCGTATCCTAAGGAGCAGTCACTATAGAAACCTTCCTGCCAGGTTGTTAATGAAAAAAGGTCTAAAAACAAGAGTGCCTCCCAGTTGATGTAACAGCATCTTGGAGTGTGAGAAGGGGCCATCAGGTTTTCTCTTAAATGGAGAGACAGCTAGTAAAGCGGTTGGCATGTGTCTTTGTGGTAGGGTGCTGTCACACATAGTTGAAACTATAGGCCCTCCTGCTGCTGAGCTGCATGTTAAAGCCTTCTTACCCAGACCTCCCAGCTCCTGGCTAAAAACCTCTATTTCACATGAAAGAAGTGCTGGGAGGTTTCTCACTCACTCTATCCTACCCTCATTCCCATTCACAGAGCATTTGTAGTTGTTTTCCATACAAAGTCTCCTTTATACTCTTGTCTCTTCTCAAATATGCATAAAAACATCTTATTGTGACATATTGCCTTCGCTCACTCTTTTTTTTTGTCAAAAGCTGCCATTCTACCCATTGTTGTTATTGTTAACTATAAATAAACTATTAAAATGACTATTAAATATTTGGTTTTAACATTGTTTTTCAATGCTTGTGTCACATCGGCTGACTTTGTTTTCCTCTCTTTTTCAGGCGTATGAATGGGCGCTAGAGGGCATGCGTCATTTGGCGTGTGTTAGTATGGAGGAGTGTGGGATGTCTGAGAAATGTCAGAGCGTGATCACATGTTTGGAGACCTATCGCACACAGCACCCACCGATCCAAGATGCACACTTCCAGGAGATGAAGGACCTCGCTGGGGAGCTGAAGAGTGAGCAGGGACTCAAGCAGTGGAAGTTCGCCTGGTCCAAGTGTCAGGAGACAAAGCAGATGTTTGAGAAGAAGCTGGAGATGGCCCTGCGCTCCCGCCGCGAGATGGACTCCAAATCAGCAAGGGGTGACTCTTCTCGGCGGAACTCGGAGAGTAGCGCTAAACCTCAGGAGCGTAGCAGTAGCATCTCCTTCTCATGTCGGAAAGCGTTCGGCGGTGGCTGGGGCCGGGATAGACTTTCCTCACAGTCCAGCACGTCTTCAACTCCCAGCAGCCCTTTAGGTATACGTCTGGACGCTCGTGACTCTGTCCGAACCCCGACAGGGAGTCTATATAGCATTGAGCACAGAATTCCTCACAACACCCCTGTCAGATCCCACAGGCTAACACGTAGCATCTCCACAGACGAGTCCCCTCAGCAACCGCATCTGGAGGGGCTGGCGTGTGCTACGAGCCCGAGCCTCACCTCTATTGAACCAAACCGCAGGGTTTTGCGAAAGACGCAGAGCTTCGATACTGCCGGTAGCGACTCTGTGTCACGGTATGGGACCTGCCAGAGAACTTTGAGTGAGCCTGCACGGAGAGGAAACACAGGGGTGTTCATTAAAGGTCTGGAGGTGAGCAGCACTGAAGTGATCGATCGACCATACAGCCCACGACTGCCGCCCATGCACGGATGGTCTTCTCTAGATACTCATTGCAGTGGGAGTCCTGCTCCCGAAACACGCAGCAAGGGCAGGTGGGTACACTCAGCGCACCCGTGCAAGTGCTAACCCACACTCACTTGCTTTAACATAAACAATCATCCAGGGAGGTCCGCAGGTCATCGACTCAACCACACATTCAAGGGTTTTCAAACTTATCTCCTGGAAACCCCTAGGGATGCTAGAGGGTCTGCGGAACAGCAGAAAAAAAGTTTTTTAAAAAAAGACAATATTATCTGCTAAGCTACTTGTAATTTATTGTTATTTAAATAATTATAAATAAATAGATACAAAATGATTATGTAAATATACTATGTAAATAATTATATAATTTATAATAAATCAATTTTATATAATTTATAATAAATCAATTATATAGATATTAATAAATATGATATATCAATTATGAATTTATACTGTATTAATAATTGGGTCCCACTTTATATTACCGGTAAGTGGCTTTAAGTACTATGTGCTTACATTGAAATAAATAATTTGATACATTGGACTTATTGTGTACATACATGTTTTTACATTGTACTTAAGCAATAAGCCTCGCGATTTAGAACAGCTAAGGGGCGTTGTTACTCCATAAAAATATTCATTGCATATTTATTTTATTCATAAAATAAACACCAGCAACAAAAAATATAACGTTATAACACATTTATTCCTCCGCCAAGCAATGTAGTTCGAAAGAGGTTGCCAAGCAACACATGCAGCAACAAAGAATCACAAACGGCAGTTGTGCAGTAATACTAATGTAATGCGGTCACAGGTGTATGTTTGTTGAGTAATTTACAACGGCTTCGAACACGGCCCATCCAATCAGAATAAAGGACTGGAACTATCCGTTTTATAATTATATTTTGAAAATACCTGCATGTATTTACAGCTGTAATTAATTTATGTAATTACATTTGTAATTACACTGTTGACCCTTCCCTTACACCTTAACCCACCCTTTAACCTACCCATACCACCACACCTGTCCCTAACCTTACCCGTATCACACCTCAATAGCAGCAAAAGTGTTTTACAATACAACATGAACACAATAAGTACATTGTACTTATTGTTCGATGTAAGTACATAGTACTTAAAGCCACTTAATATAAAGTGGGACCAATAATTTTTAGTTGGATTGGAAATAATTTAAGGTTTATAATGAAAGGTTTATAAATCTAACAGTACAAATATCGTTTTTCAGATATTTTTTTTTCAATTTAGTTCATGAACAATCTAAAAGCTCATTTATTTTACAAACAACATGTCTTTGATTTAATATGTACAATCATGCTTACTATTATAAATGGGTCTTACAAATATACAATGTAGCTGTCTTTAAATGGGTTGGCCACCCAAAAATGAAAATTCTGTCATAATTTTCGCAACCTCATTTCATTCCACACCTGTATCCATTTTTTTCTTCTGCAGAACACAAAATAAATTCTGAAGAATGTTGGTAACCAAAGAGTTTTAGTTCCCATTAAATTCCTTTTCTTTTTTTGTACATACAGTTGAAGTCAGTGGGAACCAAAACTGTTTGATTACCAACATTCTTCAAAATAACTTCTTTAATATCTTAGGAAACGGGGGTATTTTGCATATCTGGCCATTGATGGGATCAAAATGTTTGAAAATTCCTCTATCTATACTCACAGTTTTGACAGCAGACTGCTCAAAATTGAACACTCACAGAAGACATCCAGGAAAAAAACTTTTTTTCCAGCTAAAACACATACGGACTGAATCTCTTTAGTCTTGCCGCAATCTCTACATGAAGGAACTCAATATGTCTCCTATTAGACGGTCACAGCACTTTAATCCTCTGAATCACCATGGATGTCTTTTCCAGCTGTGGTCCTACTGGTCACCCCTTAACCCCCTTGGGAAAGGGCCTGAGATGCAGATCACTTTCCCAGGTGGCCGCTGGTCCTCTGGGCTTTGAAGTGGTGGGGGACATGTTTGTGTTCTGCTTTTCCACACAGAAGAGATGGATAGTTATCTGATTATATAGACAGCTTAAGGAGGTCTTTATATCTGTGCGTCTTCCTTTCAAAATACATTATTTATCTTTGCTCTCCAAGATTGCAGTGCAGATGTGATGTTGACAATATTTTCAGATAAAAATTACTCAAAACAAGGCATTCGGCTCTATGTGGTCTAATTATTGCAAATATTTAAGGCAGATGAAACCATTCTGATAAGAACCCAATTTGAGATTAATGTGAATACTAAAACATCACCTCATTTTTCTCGGTACTGGACACAGACACCATGTATAGCTGTGTGGTGAGAAGGATAGTATAGACAAGTATGTAAATATGTGCTGCACGCTTTCCTCTCAATAACAAAATAAACACAACACAAACAAAATTGAGGAAACAGCAAGCGTTTTTTTAAATAAAGCATAAGAAAAGCGTCTGATCATAGCAACGTGGATATGTTTGCACAAGCTCTGCAATTCGGCACTCCAGTAAAGTCACGTCATGTTTACTTATAACACTTTATACAATAGATTGCTTAAATTCAAGCAGCTTTAACTTCTTAAACATCAAAAACAGTGTCTGTGTCCATTTCATCAGAAGTCCAACTTCATTTTCTACTTTAAAGCAGCTCTCCAGTGTGTTCATGTTTTCACTCGCGGACGTCTGACTTCGACGGATTCAACAGGAGAAATGCACACCTACCTATTACGTAATCGCCACGGACCAATGGTAGTACAAAGGTGTTTACCAGCCGTATCGAACTTTCCCGGAAAGTTTGTTTTAGCAAACTGTTTCGAACTCCCGAAACTTCGTTCTGGCCCGATTTTGTTCGAAATAACATCACATCAGTTCGTTCTTCGATTTTGCTTAAAGTATATTGGGGTCTTAAAGGATCTGCATTGGTCTAACATGTCTATGGATGGAGAATTTTTTGGAGAGAGTTGAAATAAAGGGTTAAACTTTGTGTTCAATGTGCTCTTAAAGTTTTATCTCTTAAAATGTAAGCATTTGAAGTATGTTAACTGTTCACTCTCTCTGTCATTCAGTAAACTATGCCACATTGTAGACGAGATGGTCACAACCGAGCGGGAATATGTACGCTCTCTGCGGTACATCATTGACAACTATTTCCCTGAGATGGAGCGCGCTGACCTGCCTCAGGATCTGCGGGGGAAACGCAGCGTCATCTTCGGCAACCTAGAGAAGCTAGTGAACTTCCATAGCCAGTATTTCCTAAAAGAGCTAGAAAGCTGCTGCAACCATCCATTACGTGTCAGCCACTGCTTCCTACGACATGTAAGAGAAGTCCCTTTACAGTCTTTCCACAGTAACTTTCATCAAACTGCATGGTCTGTTTTTTGCAATTCTGCAGTCTATAAATTCTTATTGTTGTGATGTTTTCTGGACTTTTCTAATAGTTTTAATAGTGATCATTCAGGGATGCTGAATTACGTTTTCATTGGAGATGAAACAAAGGGGCTTAATTTTGTCAGTGTTTTGTCTGTTCCCAGTCCATGACTGGTTCATTTTTGACGAAGCACAAGTCTAAAACCATCCTGAATTGACTTATTCTGTGTATTTTTTCTCTCTTTCATTTACCCTCCATGAATATGGGAATCAAACTGAGCCGCAAGTAATGATTCTGAGGTCTTTAAATGAGTGCAAGACCACCAGCCTACATTCTTTGTAGTTGTGGTCAACTCATAGTGCTGGCTCCCCTTGAAAACTTTACTATATGAAGCTTTCACAGAGCTTTAAAAAAAACAAAAAAAAAAACTTTTTTTAACATGTTTCTGGCACAGCAAAACCTGCACTGAAATTATAGCACACTCCATATGAACCTGAAAGTCATATATTGACTTACCCAAACACAAAAAAGTCTTTCCAAACCAAACTCAACCTGGACAAAGGGAAGAGAGAAGTTCTCAACAAGAGAAGTTTTTCTTCAGATCATGGTTTTAGAAATTTGGATGATGCCACTTAAAATATTGCTCTTTTGTGCTTTTTTCCATGTGAACATATAGCAAGACCAGTTTAGCCTGTATGCTTTATACAGCAAGAACAAGCCAAAGTCGGACACACTCCTGGCCAGCCATGGAAACAGCTTCTTCAGGGTGAGCAACTGGATCCATACTACACTCTAGACCACCTATGATAAACTTTTAGTTCAGCCTCTTTTAATCTCATTAATTTTATCTCACCTCATGGCCTGAGATTGTAAAATCAGAGTCTCTCTCATTCCAGCATAAGCAGCTGGAGTTGGGGGATAAGATGGACCTGGCGTCGTACCTGCTGAAGCCCATCCAGCGCATGAGTAAGTACGCCCTGCTGCTGAAAGACCTGATCAAAGAAGTGAGTGAGGTCCAGGAGCAGGAGCTAACATACCTACGTGCCGCCACCGAGATGGTCAAATTCCAGCTTCGCCATGGCAACGATCTGCTCGCCATGGACGCCATCAGAGACTGTGATGTAAGTGTGTATGGCGCAGCAGATATGTGCTGCACTTCACGTGGAGAAACATAGGAAAGCATATATCTTCTCTTCTAAACTGCCTTTTCATAATTTTTCACACACTCTTCCAGGTGAATCTGAAGGAACAGGGACAATTAGTTCGCCAAGATGAGTTCACGATTTTGTATGGCAGGAAGAAGTGCCAAAGACATGTGTTCCTGTTTGAGGATCTGGTGCTATTCAGCAAACCCAAACGCATTGAGGGTGGCCTAGATGTTTACATATACAAGCACTCTTTTAAGGTAAGTACCTAAAAGACATCTGAAGAAGTTCTGAAGAACAAGAAACATCTCCAGAAATAAAAACACAGCTTTAACACACTTTGCTGCATGCATTATTACTTAAGGCCTGTTCACACCAAGAACGATTACTAACAAGATAACTATGATGATAACTATATTAGCGTCCACTCCATCTGTTTATTATAAGCAGGCACTGTTGTTATGTTGTCTGCTGCTTTAAATGCTCAATTCTGATTCGCTTGCAATGTTTTTATCATTCATCAGCTAGAAAAAGCATTCTGAAAGTGATTCCAATGATATTGTTTCTCTTTCTCTTTCACTGTTATTGTTATAGTTGTGGTATGGACTATAGTTCTTGTTATCGTCCTTGGGGTGAAGGGATCTTTACACTACTTTGTTTTACTAATACACTCACATTGTTTTATGATATTTCCTCTGACCAATGTTAATATAAACAGAAGGCTTTAGTTTAAAGATCTGAGAATCAGGTTGGTCTCCTGCAAGCCATGATAACAACAAAATGCCATTAGCCCTAAATATTGATTGTGATTAAATGTTGAATATCTTCTTTACTCTATCATTCTCTATGTAGACGGCTGATGTGGGTATGACAGAGACATCAGGTGAGAACGTTCTGAGGTTTGAGGTCTGGTTCCGGAGGAGAACTTCAAAGAACCAGACCTACGTTCTCCAGGCCAGCAATGCAGACGTCAAACACGCCTGGACCTGTGACATCGCACGGATACTATGGCAGCAGGCCACACGGAATAAAGGTAGGAAAGAAAGAACTGAAGTGGCTGAGCTTGAACAAGTTCTTTGAATTTGTTTTGTTCATCTAGCTGGAAAGAACAAATGAGAATGATAGGATAATTGCAGATAATATCTCCCGTCACATACCATCTTAGCATATTTAAAGATTTTTTTTCAGCAGTTCATCTGTGAAGGCCTCAGGCCTCAGAACTCTTTTGAATCACACCAGTATTGCATTTCTTCAGTTTGATTTCGAGTTTGAGAAAACGATGCAGATCTGAGGCATCATGTAAGCTGTATTTGCACATATTTACTCAAACACTTTTTACGCTTTCTATGCGTTTCTTCATCTTAATGTCAACATGTGTGTCTTTACTCTGAATTTAGGGCTGTCACATTATCAAATTTTTACTACATGATCATTGTGCTAAAAAGAATTCACAATAACAATAGTATTGCAGTATCTAAAATAATTTTGAAATAAATAAACAATGCTATCAGTCAAATTGATCTTTAACTTTATTTAGTATTTTCTCTTTTGTATTTTGGCGAATGAATCGCACTCAATATACCACATTAAATATAAAATATTTTAAATATCACATTATCGCCAATGCCAGTATATTGCGACACTCCTATTCTGATACATGTCATGGCAGCATTTTTAAACGTTTATATGTGTGTATGCAGAAATTCGAATGCAGGAGATGGTCTCTATGGGGGTGGGCAATAAACCCTTTCTGGACATTAAACCCAGCGATGCTGCTATCAACGACAGAGCCATAGACTACATTATGAAAGGCAGAGGTGAGCCTGTTTAACATAAAATAATCATCAGAATAACTTGCTAAATTTTTTTTTTTTATATATATAAATAAGCAGCAAATGGTTCTCTTGGTGGATTTTACTAGCATCATGCTCTCTCTTCTGCCCAACCCCAAGACTGGTTGCCCACTGAAGCTAAGCAGGGTTGAGCCTGGTCAGTACCTGGATGGGAGACCTCCTGGGAAAACCAGGTTGCTGCTGGAAGAGGTGTTAGTGAGGCCAGCAGGGGGCGCTCACCCTGTGGTCTGTGTGGGTCCTAACGCCCCAGTGTAGTGATGGGGACACTATACTGTCAAAGAGCACCGTCCTTCGGATGAGATGTTAAACCGAGGACCTGACACTCTGTGGTCATTTAAAATCCCAGGATGTCCTTCTGAAAAAGAGTAGGGGTTTAACCCCGGCATCCTGGCCAAATTTGTCCATCATGGCCTCCTAATCATCCCCATACATTCTGATTGGCTTCATCACTGTCTCCTCTCCACCAATAAGCTGGTGTGTGGTGGGCGTTTTGGCACAAAATGGCTGCCGTCGCATCATCCAGTTGGATGCTGCACATTGGTGGTGGTTGAGGAGATTTCCCCCTTCCATATGTGGAAGCGCTTTGAGTACCCAGAAAAGCACTATATAAATGTAACAAATTATTGTTATTTTATTATATTCTGTTACAGGGGCCAGGACGAGAGCATCCATTGCAGTCTCGCTGTTTGACCACTCAAACCCGTTTAAACGAGCTGCAGTAAACACCCCTGTCAGCGGCCCCCCGGTGGCTGGTGGCCCCTCCTCTTCCACACTGCTGGGGCCCTTAAATCTGCATATGTATAGCAGCCAAAGCCTGTTAACAGGGGAGAGACCTCTCATCAGCCCCTGCATCGAGGAAGACGAGCTGGAACATGAGACCAGCAGTCAGCCGTCTATGAGTATGTAATAGAGTATGTATTATAACATGTATGAAAGTGTGAACGTCTTCTCAGAAGCCTCATGTAACGTGCGACTTGTCTGTGTTTGTAGCTACAGAGAGTTCGGGTTCGTCGTCTCACTGTCTGTCTGGTAGTGGCTCGAGCGGGTCAGACAGCGGATGTGTGTCCAGTCACCTTCCCGAGGCTTTGTCCGAGGAGCCCAGCTCACCATGTGACTCCTCCTGTTACTCCTCCATCACCTCTCCCACCCAAGAGAAAGCCTGCTTTAACAGCCAGTACATCTCAACGGTTAGTATTACATGTGTCCATTTCAGATGGCCAATATTTTGATCGCACATCTTCAGGTCCACATCAAATGTCACTGATGCAGAAACGTGTTGTAACACCCATGCTTATGCTAGCACTAATACACGCTCCAGAAGACACTGATCACCTGATGGTCAAGTGAGAGCCTCCCCTTTAACCTGTGATAACCCCTGCGCCCATGTCCTTCTCATCACAGGGGGAAGCTCAGGTGATTGGTCCCTCTACTATAGTGTGAGCTCAGTAACCACTGCTGCAGTAAGTTTGGCTTTTGCTCTCTGACATCACACTTCCACAGCTATGTGCATGTGCATTAATACCCTCATCTCAGCATATTGAAAATATTATTCATGCTTTAACTAGGAGCTTTTACACATATACTTGTACGTAATGCATGTTATTCTGTCCTGCTTTGTCCTGTAGGTTTAAGACCTGTCTGCTTCAGATTGAGAAGACAGCGTTGCCACACCGAAGAGGAGTACAGAGCTAGTATTTATTGTTCCTACTGAGTGCAAGCAAATCTCTTACAGGGTTTAAAAAGCACTCGAAATAGCACTGTTTCTCTTTTTCTTTTTTAAGCAACTTTTAGCTTCAATAGCTTTTATATAAATTTAAAAATTATCTATAAAAGTGAATAAATATTCTTGTATTTATCTTCTTTCAAATGTTAAGATACAGTAGTGTTCTCAGATGTATTATTAACTGTAAATACTGTAGTAGTGTACAAAACACTTCTGAACTCTTGCGGTTATTCAGTTCCCACTCTTTTGTTGTTGTTGTTGCCCACTTTGCTGCAGACTTAAGCTGGTTTGATTTAGAAAAATGCCCGAATGTGTTAAAGGCATGTTCTGAGCATCAGTTACACTAAAGGTGTTAAGCAATGTTTAAAGCATTTGTTGTTGAGTTTTTGCTCTTTCTAGTGTTTCCATAGTCTGTGGGCCTGTGGTCAGTGTGCAGTGGAAACAGTTTTTGATAGCTGGCTTGATCCAGAATAAGAGAGCATTAATTCAGATCGTACGACTGACCTCAGGTCAGCTCTGCCCAGCACTGCTGCTCCTGGGTGCTGGGTATTGCTGCTACCTGTTTGGAAATGGGAGAGTTTTCATTTCAGTTCTCTTATTTACATTAATAAGTATAACAAAAAAACAACATGTAAATTGTAAATAGATGCGCCAGCGGTGCTTTAAGGACATAGCATTTAGAAAGTAATCTTTATACATGTATTAACCAGTCAACATGGGACTCACTTAAGTGCCATTCTTTGTTGCCAATTAAATTGGAAGTGTACAAACAAAAGATAATTAAAAAAAGAGCATTGCAAGTTCCACTTCTAGCTGGAGCATGAGTATGTGCTCAAGCATTTCATTTTTCAATCTTAACAAGTTCACACAGAAGTAATAAAGACGGATTGCTTTGTACCGATAACGGAAGTGTGTTTTATTTATTGTCTTTAATCTTCCATGATTGGCATTAAGTAGAGAATCGTATCTCACAGACCCTGAAGGCTGGTATTAAATTTCTGCACACCGTCTGAGCTGACAAACAGAGTCATTGTTACTAATGATAAACTCTGCCTTGGGGCCAAGCAGTATGTGGGTTAAATACGTGTAAACTCAAGCAGTGTGAGAAATATTGCTCAATTAAGTTTACTGTACCGGTTTAGCCTTAGGAACATTGCCACCAATAGCTTTTTCACAGTAACTCTTTGAATGACTTGAAAGCGACCGTACTCTGTTGGCCATAAATTTTTTTTTATTTACATATAGGCCTATGAGATGAGCAACAGACATGTAGTGTGCTTAAACAGGCTAATAGGTCAGGAAATACTGTGCCAACTGTTTACTGTGGCTCTGAAATTACCTAGTTCTGGCATGAAACTCTAGATGGTGCAACCTGATAGGTCTAACTCGCTAATTTGGTAGCGATCACGTCATTATCTACATAGCACAGCTGATTGGTTGTTATTGCATCAGCGGCCAATCCGGTTGTTAAGTCGTGACGTAACCACTCTCCGATAATACTGTTTCCGGGTCCAAAGGCCGGGTCCTCTCTACCTACCTACCGCTTTCGCCAGAGTTTTAACGTGTTCCCGTGTTGTTTAAATAGATCGGAGGTAAAAAAAAACAAGTGACATTCAACTGTCATTCTACCGCTTTCCCTGTGACGAGAAAGATAAGAGAAAATGGCTGCAGTTGATAAGGTAAGTTACAAATCTTAAACGAATGAAGAAACTTTGGCGCCAGTGGGTGCTATCCCTTAATCCCTAGTAACACCCACTGGCACTGAAGCGAAAAAAAGCCCTTTAATAAAAGGGTTTATGTAGTCTAGGATCTGGAGTGGACGAGCGGAGCGCTTGGGCCCGGAAGAGGCTAAACGTCACGCGTGACGTCAGACTTAACAACCGAATAAGCTGCGGCTCAACATTCAAACAAATTCCCGTAGTATTGCTGTTAGCATACCTTCCCCAGCTCCACCTGTATAGGTCTGCTATGGGGGTTATTTCATGTATGTTATATATGCAGCAGCAGCAGCAGTATGTCTTACATGCTCACAGTAATGTCTGTGAATGTATTGGCAGTAGCAAATCTCTTGTACTTGCTATGCAGTAGCATCAGCGTAGCAGATCTATTCCGCCAATACCAAACACATTAACACTGCCATATCCTTTACCATGCCAATATCTATTACCATACCAATCTCCTTAGAGTTATCATGACAGAATTATAGTTGCCTTCAACCACAATTTTCTTTTTTGTGGGCTTTCTTATTTCTCTGCAAAAATTTAACGAGGAAATACATTGATCTTTCATTAATCATTTTAATCTTAATCTAAAAACAGATCAGAATGGGCTTCCAGTTATTACATTTTTCATTCAAATTCTTTTAAAACCTCACCTGGAGGAAATAGACTAGATTTGCAACAAACCCTTGAGTCCACTCTGGTGGACGCAGGAAAGCATAGCATTCGCTGGCCAACATCATCTCCTTGTGAGAAAAACTGAAGAATGCAAAGGCCACATCTGGGCAGGGAGATACAAAGTTAAGTCGTTTTGCATGTAGAAAATGCCACAGAAATTTTCCAGCGTTTTTTGTTTTTGTCCACACACGGATAGAAACCACAAACCCGAGAGTGGAGTGAAAGTCAACGAAGCATATTTGGTTGAATCATTCACAATCAGTCACTGACATGCATGGTTGAGCGTGCATGTCAGTATGATGAGCTTTGAGTGCTCCAGTGAGGCTGCATGTGTTGGTTTATTTGTCTCTCTCACCAAAAATATTTTGCACCATCAACTGTTAATGATATTACAGCCAAATCTAAACTTGGAAGAAGTGTGACAAGCTGGATATTAACAATGGAAACATTACTGATTCATGTCAAATTTAGTACACACATCCAGGCTGTCATGAAATTACTGAATATCTATCCAGTACAGACACACACACACACACACACATAAATATTTATAATTCATAAAACAGAATCTTATTCCTAACCCTACACCTAGTCTAACTCAAATCCTAAACCTAACACATGCCACAATTAAGGTTACCATGGTGTGGAATAAAAGGTTTATCTCTGCGTCATATTTATATTGTTATATTTCTGATGCAGTCTCTTTCCATTGATCCTGTGCCAAGAATGAATGCTGTGACATTTATCTGCTAGCTAATCTGTTTCCAAGTTTTATGGAGCACTGGAGGATGATCAACCCGTAGCCTTCTACAAATCCCCCAGCAGGTGGCGCACAGGCATTCCTTTTCTGCCTCATCTATAGTGTTTTTTTTATACATTTGTCTATATGATACACTGGAAACAACGTGAGTCATAAAACTTCTATACATATCCTAATCTGGGTGGTTCACATTTAATAAATATTAACAAATTGAAGATTTTACACCATATCAAGAGAGAAAGGAGAGCGTTTTATAGGGTGAGAGACTGACTACAGTGGCTCCTCAGAGAACTTTCTTAGTTGTGAGATGTTCATATATTCCCAATAAATGATATGAGAATACATTTATTCATTGTGTTTAAAAACAATTACACGCCCACCGGGCACCTTGATATCAAATTGACGTCAAAGTTAGTCAAGACTTGATCAAGATGCTGCATATCATTTTAAGGTCAGTTTGAAAGGCAATGTCTTCCAGTGGTAATTAGGTGAAAAGAGAAAGTTAATACCCACACTGAAAGTGGTTTAATGTATGATTAGTTTAAATAGCATTTTTTCTTAACTGAGACATCGAAACTCGTCCATTTGCACATCTCATTTTGAACTGTGTGTAGCCGTTGTGCGTGTGCCCAACTGTAAAATCGCCGTGGGTGGACTTTTACTTAATAAAAAAATGAAGTAAACTGGTTGGGTTCTACCTTTATTTACTCTGAAATGCAAGCAGTGAAGTGATTATTACATTTACAAAAATGATACTGATTTGTTGATTAACAACATTGAACTGTAATTCATTACATTCATTATTTTTGAGGACCTTAAAAGTACCATGGCATATGAATATGGAAATAATTACAGTAAATATTAAAATACCATGTTTTTACCATTTGATACCATTACCATTGTGCCATCCCAGTGCTTTCTTCGGCATACGGCACCTCTGAATTCAGTTTGTCTTATTTCAACCAAGTTTCCACTGGTCTGTGCTGTGCTGCTGGAATGTAGGAGCTTCTGTCATGCTGACACTGTGCTGAGTGATTGTCGCGCATTTCTGAGCGTCTGCATTATTTTCCAGGTGCCATAGTAAGTCTCTTTGCATTGTAAATGGTCTGTGTCGTTGCGCTGTATTAGTTCTGCCTGCATCCGGGTTCAGCAGGTGTCCACTCATCATCTGTCTGTTGATGGAGATGGCATTCATCAGCACTGAAGCCTTTGCTCAATCTGACAGCCCTGTCCTCAAGCCGCCCGCCTTGGCTTCAACCAGTATAGCCATCCTGTCCAACGGAGTCATCTGGGAAAAACAGACTCATATGTCTGCTCATCTCCCAAATTATATTCATCATGGGGGGCATTTTTCTACTCCAGCACTTCTCTAATGCACTGATAGTAACAGGTGACAGACCGCTGTTGCATATCTGGCTCTCCAAAAACAATCTGGAGCAGGTGGCTGGGGGGCAGTGCTGGGCCAATCGAGAGAGCAACAAGTTATTAGCGGCTGTTGCCTGTTGTTAATGTGCAGGGTTCCCAGGTGATGCTTTGAACGCCTCATCTGTTCATTCTCTGTCAGGTGCCACCATCTTTTCACACTTATAGCATGTGTAAGAAAAATCAAACATAGAACGTGGAAAACCAACATATGCTGTTGCTCTGAGTGTGTGTTAGAAGAGGTCTCAGTGTAGAGGAGAGCACTGTCTGGACTCTCCAAATGACATGTGGTCGTTCACTTCCAATTAGATTATATGTCTGTTTCATATTTAAATCACTGGATTATGAAAATAGGCATTATTATCATATGGTTTTACATTTTTAAATAAGTTTTTTTTGCAAAAAAGAACAAATTATTGACATTGATAGCCTACACTGTTATTGATATAACTAAGCATAAATAAGGAATTAGGCATAATTATATGAATAAATAATGATTTTGTGCTGATAAACAAGTTGAACAAAAAGTTTATATTGTGAAATGTTCAATTTGGGTACACTATTGCTAATCTTTTATTGGTAGTCTATTTTATATCACTGCTTAACCTGTACCCTTTCACTTACTGTACATTTATTGTTCAGTCACTATTATGCCTCTGAAACAGCAATGCGCTGCAGAGCAGAATCCACTGACAGCCATGCGGCCACTATGAAATTAACTACTATTAAAACACCAATAGCCCTCCATTAAAGGTAGGCCTATAGTTTACCCAAAAATGTATATTCTCTCTCCTAATTTACTCACCCTCAAGTTGTTCCAGACCTGTTTGAGTTAGCCTACCTTCTTCTGCTGAACACAAAAATAAGATAGCCTATTTTGATGAATGTCAGTAGCCTAACCAAACAGCAGATGGGGCCCATCAAATGTTTGGCAACCCATATTCGTTTGTGTGTATTTCTTGGGTGAACTATACCTTCAAGTTTAACAAAGCAAGCTAGTCTTGCATTGACAAAATAATAGCCTCATGCAAGGTCGGAAATGCCACCAAACTGAATAAAAAAATGCCCCCAAAATTCAAGATTTTGAATTTTGAACAAATTCAAGATTGTCCTTGTATGTGTTCTTGTATTTTGTGGCAATATTACAAGAGCAATAGTTTTCTCTAATATCAGCACGATTGCAAATGTGATATTGATCTTGTATAACAGGTCAATAAACAATTAGTTGATTATATGAACTGACAATTTTTTAGACATCTTGTCACTTTTTACTGTTTTTGGTCTATTTTGACAATGGAAATAGTCAAAGTAGAAAAGTTGCTTGATTCTATGATTCACTTATTACGACTTTCCTCCAACTACTGGTGGTTTTTAATTTTATCCTATAGCCAAGTATTTTTCCGAACATTAACATTTCTACATTCAAAATGTTACAAGAACATTAATCTCATAACATTATTTATGTGATTGTAATTGCAGTATTTTGATAACTGGCACAAATAGCCTACTGAATATTACATTTCCTTATTATTTCTGTTTATGCTTGTCTTTAATCGAGATAAAAGTACTGTATTGCCTCAAACCCAGCAGATAAACAACATTGATATGTCTTACGTTGTGATACGTTGATGTGCAGCTGGCTTAGGGAGGATCACACCACATAACATACAGATGCTGCACAGGTGTATACATCTAAATTAGCATTTGGGTTTCTGTACTTGGGCTTGACTGGGTGAAAAACTGCAGTGTTGAAGGCAATACCAGGTACAGGAGCTCTTGTGCATTGCTTTAATAAGTAAAATAAATAATGTATTTGTATCATGGTGAGGTTTGATGTTAACATATTCACATATTTATATAAAAATGAAGTAAAATAACAAAATCTATAATAAATGATCCATCATTTGTATAAAACTAGGCTCAAATCTGTCAGCTCCTGCAGTACCTGTATGAATTTGATCAAATCAGTTGTTTTTGCCATTACCTCACATAGACACTGAAGTGGTGCTGGATCAGGAAGTCCTTCTTCATCTGAAGAAAATTAGCAGGAATGAACAAAAACATATGGAAGTTGGAACTATCATTTCACCCCCATGCAGCTGACATAACTCATTCTGTGAGTTTAAACTCTCAATCAGCATTAAGCTTTACATAATGCACACTTTCATAAATGTCTAAATCCATCAGTTAAATGCGTCAACAAATGATATGGCTATATAAGGGAAAATTGAAGTCTTCCACAAACGAAACAAATGCATTGAGGTTTGGCTGGTGTTTTATGTATGAAGTATGACCAGCAGGTGGCGCTACTGTCACATTCACCTGCACACAGACTTCATGCTGTTGTTTTGACGGTTCCAGTTGTTGAGTTGACTTCTCTGTGCGTAAGAAATGTTTTTCTGACTTAAGATTTTCCATAGTTTTTCGATTTTCACTAAAAACACTTGATTGGATATTTTTTGGTTCACCAAATTAACTCCTTGAAACATCCCATATGTGCATGGTTAGTAGACCTACTAATGACCATATAGGGTGATATCAGGTAAAATGGGCCATCAGGTAAAATGGTCCATTTAAGGTTTGGGGGTTCCAGCTCCTCTGGAATTTAGAGCCAATGACTGCAAATGATTTCAAACTGTTGTCATAACTGTGCTTGACAAGTAACAGGTGCTTTGATTAGTTTATGGTAGATATGGTGGGCGGGGGAATCATTCAAATCAAGACTACACCAGAAAGATGCATGGTAAGTAGCCTGGCATACCAAATCTAACTTAATATTATAAGGATGATAAATCTATAAAAAAACAAACATGCACATAAAAAAAATATGCATAATATCTGTCTTGATGGCATCAATCAGAAATAATGTTGTTAGTTTGGTATATGAACATATTTTTTGAAAAAGTGATGTTTTTCTTGGTGGCCCAATTTACCTTAACCCAAGGTAAAATGGGCACATGGTTTCAGCTAAAATGGGCCATCATCTGTGTGTGTGTGAGTGTGTCTGTGTGTGTGTGTGTGTGTCTGCCTGTGTTTATATTACATTGCGGGGACCAAATGTCCCCTCTGACCTTTCTTGAGCACCATGAAATAGCAGAGAGTCAGAGGACAGCAGCAACATTAGGGAACGCTCACAGTTTAGCACTGGGAGAGCAGAACTATTCCCCCATATGAACAGAGCAGCAACGATGACAGAATAGCAAATGCCACGTTATACACGACAAGGAGGAGCTGGGGAGGTGGTGGGTTGCAGAGAGCGAGCAGCAAGCAGTTAGGAGCGAACTGAATCTGTTTAAATAGGGCGTCCTAATTTGAGCGTAGTCATTAGCAGCGAGGGGAGATGAACAGCTGATGCAGATCCGCTGAGCAGATCGCTGATGAGACCGTGTTGGCCAATAGCGTTAGCAGCATCTTGACTACTTGGCCTGCCAGAACTGACGCTGACGCTCAATTAAACTTTGAATTTTGAAAATGTAAAAATGCATAAAGTTTTCTGTGATGGGCAGGTTTAGGGGTAGGGTTAGTGTAAGGGGACAGAATATACAGTTTGTACAGTATAAAAACCATTATGCCTATGGAGAGTCCCCACAAAGATAGTGAACCAGACATGTGTGTGTGTGTGTGTGTGTGCGCGCATACACACACATGTACACACACACACACACACACACACACACACACACACACACACACACACACACACACACACACACACACACTCACACACACCACTGACATCAGTTTACTGATGCTGTTCCAAAATGGACTTTTTTAATTGCACATTTGAATATGTGGGTTTGCACCCAAAATGTTTTTTTAATGGCGCATATGAATATGTTTGTTTAATGCAGTTTAAATGTCATGTGGCTGTATAAGCAATTGTGTTTTAAAATTAAAATTGAGGATAAATTAGCCTACTATTTCCCTTTGCAGTTTGACTGGCCCATTTTACCTGAACAACTGGCCCATTTTACCTGAAACTGCTCATGCAAAAAAAGTTGGCACAGCTGATGTTTCAAGAAATGTAGGGCCTAAATAATTATATTTTATTACATAATTTCAACACAAAATTATCAAAAAAGTCATTATTAATCATAAAAACACATGGAAAATGCATATATGGTATTGTATTATTGTCCCAAACGATTTACCAAAAAGTGGCCCAATTTAGCTGATATCACCCTACAATGGGAAAAAAAAATATTACAAAGTATGTGCCCCCTCAACCTTTGATGAAGTATTCAATGTTTGTCTGCTATGAATTGAGGTTGTTTAGAAATATATTATGTATCCCTAAACTATGTGAATTATAGTCAAGTAAAAAGAGTGCTGTTGTTGCAACCTACTCACACTGCTAGAATGTAACATTATAGAACTTAAAATTGCTCAATGAGTAAAATAATTACGTTAGTATTTTAAATGTTTTAATTAGGCCTATATTAAAATAAGAGAACTTTGTAAATTAGATGATGCTAGTTTTTTCATTTAACAAATTACATTACTTCAAATTTAAATAGTAACTAAGACAGACATGACAATATATATATTCTTGACTCCTTTTTTCCTCTAAATGCTTTTACAGAGAAACCACTATCACCCCAGAAGGGTGGTGCTGATGTGTGATAGTGATAGTGACAACACTCCCTGGAATCCCCATTTTTGCTTTTGGTTTTAATTTGTAGTTAGTTAGCTAAAGCTTCTTCGCCCTTCTCAATCTATATTCTGCTTATTCATATTTCAGTTTCATATTCACAGATTCAACTTCAGAATACAGAAAGTACAGCACAACACAATAAGAAAGTAATGATTACTGTAAGGCATCTGATTTGTCTCCTCCTTTTTCTGTGAAATGAATAATTTCATTGGAAGGCTGGTTTGCTCTGTAAGCTAAATAGGGAACAAAAAGCAGCAAGTTTCAGTTGGAACTCTGATTCACTGAAACCAGAGACAAATATGAACAGCTCCTCTCTCCATATTAACAATGACACGGCACTGGAAGACTGGTCATCTGCAGGGAGCACCGCGGCCTGTGTGATTCTGGGCGTGTGCTTCCTGGTGGGTGTACCTGGAAACCTGCTGGTGGTGTGGACCATCTTGAAGTATGTGAAACAGCGCTCTCACACAGTGCTGCTCATCCTCCACCTGGCAGCCGCAGACCTTCTGGTGCTGATCACCCTGCCGCTGTGGATCTACTCGCTGGCCCGTTCCTGGGTGTTCGGAGAGGCTGCCTGCAAAGCCATGGTGTACATCATCAATGCCTGCATGTACAGCAGCGTCTTCATCATCACCATCATGAGTGTGGGGCGCTTCCTGGCTGTCAGGTACCCTTTGAAGATGCTGTATTGGCAAAATAAGACATCCATGTCCAAAATACTAGCAGTGACCTGGATCCTATCATTCATTTTGGGGATTCCTGTCATCCTGACTCAGTATATAGATGTTGATGATGATGGAGTAAAACACTGCTTGTACCGGGACTACAGCTCTGTGTCTTTTGAAGTCTTTTGTATTTGTTTGGAGACTCTTCTTGGCTTTATCATTCCATTTTTCACACTTGCGATCTGTTACTGTCAAGTGGCCACACAGCTCCGCAAGGTGCGCTTTAAGATAAAGCAGAAATCCATCTTCCTCATTGGTGGAGTGGTCGTGGCCTTCATTTTGTGTTGGTTACCCCACCACGTCCTCAATATCGTAGGGATGGTGCTTCTTCTAGTAGGACAATTAGATGAACTGTCTCCTATCCCAAATAGTGCTGTCTTCATTTCTGGAGCTCTGGCTTTTATCAGTAGCTCAGTGAACCCTGTGCTTTATGCGTTTGCTTCCAGAAACTTCCATGGAAATGTAAGGAAGTCTGGGATAGTAAAGCTGTTTCAAGACTTAGCAACACAAACACCCCAAACGAAAGAAGGCTTCTTACAGGATTCTGGACTGCCCAATGGAAATATCTTGGAAGAACAAACTAATGGTGAAAAGAGGGAACTCATGGATCTCTGAGTAATGGCTAGACTCATTAGAAGTTTAGATATTTTTTTAATGGTCAAATTTATTTATTTTTTTGCAGTAGTTGTTAGAATGTCATAATATTCCTGTTTGTTAACAGTTTAAAATAAATTAAACATTTATGAAAGTTGTTTTAAATGTATTGTTTTTTTATTGATCAGAGTTGTTCAAATTCCTTTTGTGGTCAAAACTGTTTTAATGCCAAAATAATAGTTATGTAAGATTTAATAAAGAGGTCAAAACTGCTGAAAAAGTACTGTATATGGGCTTCTCTATAAAAACACAACTGTTTTGGGAAACAGTCATGACTAGCTATTTGATTTCTTCAACAATGTATGGTTCAGCAGCGAGTTACGTCGTTGTATGGGAAACGCACCCCTGGATGCCATTCTCCCAGAAATGTTCTTAAGAGTTACAGTATATACATTTTGTGTCACTCACTATACCATTGATGAGTGTTGGGAAGAGTTACTTTTAAAAGTAATGCATTACAATATTGCGTTTCTCCCTAAAAACGTAACTAAAACATAACATTTCAGTTACTTTTTCTCATCTAGGCTGGGCTTGCTTGTTTGTTTTTAATGATAAAAAAGTTCTATTTTGGCAAATGTAAAGGCCCTTTCACACCTAAAGTGAAATTAATAATCCAGAAACTGAATAAAATGCAAATTCACACTTGTACAGTAGAGAGCACAGGTCAAACAAACTTTTCAGCTGTGCTGCCATTCTGGATCGCAGAAGAATAGGACACAGGAGAAGAAAGTTAAACACTTACTTAAGCACTTAGGCACATTTAATTATTGCAGGTTTGCTTAATATTCTATGTTTGCATTTCACTGATTTTATTAATTTTGAGGAATAACAAATTATTTTGTGCAAGAGAGATGAATATATGCCTGCTCACATTTCATCTAGAAGTACAATAACTGTCATGTTTACTCAGCGCACACAACGTCTCTGCACCTCACTCACGATTTCCTTCAACATACTGACAGAAAAGGTTTCAGTCAATAAATGGGAGAACAAAGTAACTTGCGTTAGTTATTTGAAAAAGTATTTTGTTGTAAATTTAAAAGTAATGCATTACTTTACCAGTTACTTAAAAAAGTAATCTGATTACGTAACATATGTTGCTGGGTATGCGTCACCCCAAACACTGCCACTGATGATGTAGTGTAACATTTTAAAATACATTTTCTTTCTTTTTAAATGACTTTGCATTTTGATAATTGTATTCGGAAAAAAAGAGATTCCGAGACACATTAATTATCTGGAGCAAAACTAGACTTCTCACCAAATTCTCACACATGCATGAGTGTGAACTGCAATTTCATCATCTTTCTACTGTATCCCCTATGCCTGAATTCACAGATGCTCCTCCCATTCTCACACACATTTTGGTTGTCTTTTTGTTATTATTAGACAACCACTGTTTTTCTTTTCTGTTTGAGAGTTCTGTTTTCCTCAGTTTTCACAAAAGGGAAGTGAGATTTGCTGAGGCAGACTGGTTTTCTAGCTCAGTGGTTAGACTTATAGCAGACTCGAACGGACCAGAGAGGCAATCATGAACGCAACTGCTTATCTTCAGGGAGATGAGGAGACCGAACTGGGCTCGGTGGGGGCCTGTGTGATTCTGGGCGTGTGCTTCCTGGTGGGTGCACCTGGAAACCTGCTGGTGGTGTGGACCATCTTGAAGTATGTGAAACAGCGCTCTCACACAGTGCTGCTCATCCTCCACCTGGCAGCCGCAGACCTTCTGGTGCTGATCACCCTGCCGCTGTGGATCTACTCGCTGGCCCGTTCCTGGGTGTTCGGAGAGGCTGCCTGCAAAGCCATGGTGTACATCATCAATGCCTGCATGTACAGCAGCGTCTTCATCATCACCATCATGAGTGTGGGGCGCTTCCTGGCTGTCAGGTACCCTTTCACCTCAATCCGCTGGAGGAAACAAGCACTGAACAGGATACTTCTAATGATATGGATAGCCTCATTTCTCCTCAGTATTCCCGTCATTGTAACTCACACTTTGGGAGAAGTTCACGGACAACAACAGTGTACTTTCAGGGAGTACAAGTCTGACATCCAAGAGGCTGTGTTGCTTATTTTAGAAACTCTTATAGGCTTCATCATCCCCTTTTTCACCATGTTGGTCTGTTACGGCTGCCTCTTTAGTCGCATAGCGCAGATGAACTTCAAGTCCAAGCGTAAATCGACAGTTCTCATTAGCAGTGTCGTTGTGATGTTCGCGCTCTGCTGGATACCTCATCATGTGGGGAACTTCCTTTCCCTCATCTCACTTGCTCTCAAGCATTCAAACCCAAAAATGGCAGAAAGTTTGGAGGACGCCTGCACCACAATGACCATTATAGCAGGAGCCCTGGTGTTCATCAGTAGCTCAGTCAATCCAGTGCTTTATGTGTTTGCCGCACGTACCTTCCGCAGCTCACTCCGGGAAACTGGAATACAGAAGCTGTTCCAACATCTGTCAAGTTCAGCGACTGGTGAAGGAAATAAAGAGTTATCATTCGTGTCCAAAAGACAAAGTTCACACACCACCAACTCGCAGGGTCTCACAGAATCTAAACTGGCTGAAGATGAGGCTGTGGAATCATGCATCAGTGCCTCAGATTGACCCTGTAAGAAGCTTTATACCCAGGTGCTTAATAACATTATTAAAATTAACCATTATAACTGTTGTCTCTCGTGAAAGAGTGCACTTTAAATGTCATTTTGTATTTCAGAATTGTATTGACATTTAAACAAACTGAAATCATGTTTAGTCAAATATTTGCTTGTGCCTTGTTTTTTTTTTTGCGTTTTATACTCACTGAGACTCACTGCAACTGCAGATTCTACAATGAAAACACTTTTACATTTGTGATATAACTCAAGTGCCTTTATAAGTGTCTATTTTGGATTAAATGCATTATGATTTCAACATGTTCCTTTTTCTCATATTGCAACGTGTGTGTTTGAGGCTCTTTTAACGGTGTGAAAGAGGAAGCAGGAATTAAAAGGAACAGAGGTCAGTCTGGAGGAAGATACCATCTGTGCCACTGAATTGTCATTATTTTCTATAATTCTCCTTTCACGTTTGAATTAAACATCAGTTATTTTTTAAAAGCCAAACATTTACATATCTTGCATATGCCTGCTTTTCAAATCAGAAGAAAAACTCACCATGCTGTTTCTTCTACTGTAAAACCGTCACTTGACACATTTTAGTGACAGACCTTTATTGGTATTGAAAAGAAAAACATTTTAATTTATTACATTTTTGAAAGGCAAAACTTGTAGCCTTCCTATCTGAGTAAGAGAGGTGACATGAAAGATGCTCGTCTTGACCTGTGGTTCCACCTCTCTCTCTTTTACAACACACATATCATGACTGAAATCATCTGAATCAGCTGACCATTGCTCAAGATGAAACCAGAGAGAGAAGGAGGGAGATGCTAGACTATCTAAGTCTAGCAGACATGGAATCTTCACCTAAGTTTGGCATGCAATGGAAAAGTGAGAGGACTGGTAGACAAACATTCTCTGTCTGTCTTTTTTGTCCAATTAAATTACTGACACAGGCACACAAGAGCACTGAATAATAGAAACAAAACTCAGATATCAACACAGTTGCTTATACATATAGAAACTGCATGTTGGAGCCAAGGATAGGTTTGAGCGCCAGAATTATTAGGCTATTTATTAATTATTTTTTTCTGTGCCATTCAATACTGTCATGACTTTTTTTGTCTTTTATTTGCTATCATGTACCAAATTTGACATTAAAACTGTTTCTTTTTCTTTTGTCCTGATGTGATTTCTTTGTCGTCCTACATAGCCGATAATTGTTTGTTTTTTTCTTTAGAGAGAAGCTGAATGGATTAGGCCTGAACACTCAAAAGCATTACATATTCAAGAAAAAAAAAAAACAGGCTATATTAAGGAGCGAATTCAAAATTTGACATTAATTGCGTTTACACCAAAAAAAGAAAGAAAACCAAAACAACAACAACTATGTATGGTTTATGATGTTTCTGTCATCGAATCCTTCCGGCAGATGCAAGGTGCAATGAGTAAGACCCGCCTCCAAACGTCATATCAAATAAGTGAATTATGATTGGTGGTTCAATGTGTCAGTCAAACTTCCACTTCATAACTGCAAAAGCAAATACATAACCAGAATAAACTAACGTATGTAGCACAATTAATGTCGATAGTCTAAAACCTTGTCTTTTGAGATTATCAGCCTATTGATTTGTCTAGTGAAAGTGAAAGAGGAGACTATTGGCAGATTATGAAGGTTTATGAAAGTGCACTGGCCTTATCTAAAATAAAACTTTTAATTATTAAAGATGTTCATATCAGTTAAAATCATAAACACTCGTGTTTTAAACATAAGCTATATTTTAAAGCTAGGCCTACTGTTTATTTCTTCAAACATAAAACTGAGTTAAAACATTGAGTGCATTTTTTTAAACGTACGTATTAAAAGAACAGAAGATAAAGTAGGCTAGCTAAGCAGCACAACTAGGTGTGTGTAGCAGCAAAGCAGGACAAAGTGAATTCTGATCTTATCTCCCACTTCCTAGCGCATATAAACCAATCCGAGCGAGTTACATAGGTTCCGTGGCAATACGCCCCGCCCTCACCTTTACAAACCAACCAATCAACGCGCTCCCCCAGGAGATTGACTCCAAACAGGGAGGCCGAACCAAAACCAGGTAACCAAGAAAAAACGAGACAGCGAGAAAAGCCTTCAGGGCTTGTTATGGGGTAGCGTGAGACGAACCAGGACTTTTTTCTGCCTTCTTTACCAGTCAAACCAGTAACTCTGGATAGAGAGCACACAAGTACAGCAACAGGTAGAGTCTCGTGCCGCACTCTCTCTCGTGTCCTTCTCTTGAAGTAATCTTCTGTCCCTCCTCGTGTACTTCAATTGAATTTCCATTTCTTTTGTTTGCTTCTATTGGAGAAAGGTGAACCCTCGTGTTACTGTTTTATTTGATCTTTGCTCTTAATTGTAGTTTTTACCCTTGTGGTCCCTGATGGCTTCGCACAGTGATACTCTGGTGGTGTTCTTTGGGGCAACAGCTGGTGCAAATGGGGGTAAACTGGGGTCGGATGAAAGGGAATTAATTCTCTTGGTGTGGCAAATTGTGGATCTACATGAGAATAAGGTACGGACCTTTTGACCCTGATGTAAGGTCTCTAACTTTAAACTACCCACAATGTGCTAGTATTAGAAACCACCTTGACAGCTGACATTCACCAACCAGGTGCGCTTTCAGAGAGTTAAATGCGCTACATTGTGATTTACGTTATATTCAACAGCTGTTTAATTTGATGATCTATTTGACTCGCAGTATAATGCGTTCTTTTCGAGCCACGAGAGACGAAAGCGTGCTTTTTTGGTGTATGTCATCGCCTGTAGGTCAGTAACCCTGCCGTGTCTGCTTTGCATTTACACAAACACACTGCCGAGAAATAGAAATCAACATCTTCGCTATAGTGACTCGGTGTCAAAGCCACTGAGCTGCCTACTTAGACCAGCATTGGTGCGTGGAGAACATTGAACATTGTTTCTGTGTTCTCGACGGCCAGGTGTGTAAGGGCGCGCCAATGACTAAACCCGCTAGAGTTGCATTGCGAGGCCGGTTGAAAGAGATGGTGTTGTTAACAGGTGGGCAAGCTTCAGCGGACTCTAGTACAGCCGGACAGTGTGGATCTGTCGGAGCAGTGCAAGGAGGAGACCGGGCTCACGGCGGAGGAGCTGTGCAAGGCCGAGCCGCTGGAGAGCGTCCTGCAGCAGGTGAGAGAGAGAGAGACGCCTTCATGCAGTCTGTTGGTCTGTGTCTTTATACAGTGTTTGTGTATCTTATGGCCCGATGCTTAGGAATGTTTTAGACATTTCTGTCTGTAATGTCTTAAACTCAAACTGTCACATAACACAGTGGCTCTTGTCAGCATAAGGTAAGAAGTCTTTGGTATTGCACACTTGGATTGATTTTTAAATGGCTTGCTCTGTGGTTTGGGTGTGGGAAGGAAGGCACAGACGCTCTGCTCTAGGCGAGCGTGCAGGTCTAGTCTTGTTGACTGGTGTGTTCAGCATACATCTGGAAGACGGAATGTTTACTTGCGAGTGCACCCACCTGAGACACATGTATGTCACTGAGTTGAGAGTGAGCAAGAGTGATATGAATACAGGGGGATGATGAACAGAATAATAGAGAATAGGGAATACAATGAAAAATATTCAGCGAGATATTTGTCTTTCTTTTCTTCTGCTGTCCATGTTAAGCTCATTTATCGAGCTGGCTATTGATAGTTAAGGGTTGCCCCCGAATTTTGCTCGTATGTTTTGACAAAAGGTGGATTTTGCCAAACGTGTTTCTCAACTGTGACGCAGAGAGAATTTGTTTGTACTCTGTAAACCTGTTCCCACCCCCCACTGTTTCATAATGGACACCTCATTACTATCCCACAGAAAAGTATTTAAAGCTCAGAGTCTAAGCTCAGTTGTGGGACTAGGCGTTTGTTGGAATTTACATATTTCTTTTTTTTTTTAAGTACAAATGAGGGACCTTAATGTTATAATTTTCTCACATTTGTATTGCATACCTTTGTTACATTCAGGTGGTGGCATTTGCATGTTATCTTGATTTAGTTGTAGCCTATCCCCAAGGGGCTCTGTAAATATTAACTAGTGAAATCAATTTCTCCCTGCCAGAGAGAGAAAGACAGACACTGTCAAACCATTGGTTCAGTTCAGTTTCTCCTGTTGTGTTTGTCCTTTCAAATGTAAAGCAATGCAAATAAATACACCCACTTCTATCAGGGGCCTATACCATGAAGCTGGTTTAGCTGGATAGACACGTATGTTTCAGTTTAGTTTGCGCCAACCCTTGGTTTTAGGCACATTGAAAGTGGCTCGGCTTTTAGTGGTGTTCAACGCCATAGTAACTTGTGCTCCACGGCTAAGGTTATAGTCTGGGTAAGAGATCTCAAACCAAAATCGGACCAATCAGCTGTGAGCAAAGTGACACATCTCTAACGCAATAGTCACTATCCCAGTTTTTCTTTCTTTCTCCATATTAAAGGCCACTACATAGTAAAAGATTTTTAAATGTAACACTTTCTGGCTTTTAGAGATGATTCATGATTATTTATTATAATTATTTTAATGATTTATAAATTATTTATTTAATTATTATACCTCTAATTCATTACACATGAACAATTTTAGTTCAACTATTATTATTATTAAACATTTAGTTTAAATGACAATAAACATATACAGATAATATGTAGTATAAATAAAATTTGGGATTGGTAGATAAAGCTTTAAAATGAACTATATGTTATCTAAACATATACAGATAATATGTAGTATAAATAAGATTTGGGATTGGTAGATAAAGCTTAAAAAAGGATCTATCCATCCATTATCTATCAATCTATCATGCATTTATGTAGTTCATATAATTCAATCTGTTAATCTTCATTAGAAGAGAGAAAAGTATCTTGCTGATTCCCTCACGAGAAGTGAATCAGTTTCTCTGTTCAAGGAATGTGATTGGCTGTTCGCTACTGATGTGTTTTAATTTACAATAACAATATGATTTTATTTTATCTTTGTTATAAAAATAAGATAAAAAAACTAATTATAAACAATAGGTTAAATACAATGTATGAAAGATACAAGTGAAACAAAGTGCTTGAAGTTTTTCAGGTACAGTAGCTTTCAAGGAAATTAAATAATCACAACATTAAGTTCTTTTCGTTAACTCTTTTTAACATCAAGTATGTTTTTTGTTTTTTTTTAATTCATAACTGTTTATTTATCGCTCAAACATGTCAATAACTATAAGCAGGTCTCTGCTGCACAAATATATTTACATACTGCGATTTACACCATATAGGAAAATCTCTATCACTATCACCACAATATATTTAACGTCATACCCAGCCCTGTAATGAACAGTGAGGAGTTTGGGGGAAGGGCTGACACTGGTACGGCAGTCCAATGAGGACCTTGGCTTGTTGTCTTCAATTAAAGATTCTTTCAAGAAAGATCCCATATGGAATTGTAACACAACTTAACATCCATTTTCTCGCTGTTTCTCGCACCAGTGTGTCTGGGTTAGTAAACCGGTATTTGGAAGGCTTTTAATGTGGCTCATTCTATCTTACTAACAGACTTGAGTCAAAGTCAAACCTGTTTTTCTGAGCTTTAGTGGCTGATCTGTGCTGTGCATTTATAGCTGCTGGCACTCTCTGGATGACTCTCTTTGGCTTTGCACCTGCTTTTAGACGCTGACTCTGTGGGAATGGTGTGGTGTTAACACATCTGTGTGGGTGTGAGGGAGAATAGACTTTAAGCAGAATAAAATTGTTACTATGAGCTCAAGAGTGTGTTTGTGGGAGAAAAGGATCTTGGGTGTTTTTAAGAGACAGAGGGGTGTGTTAGAGAAAGTGTGTGTGTGTGTGTGTGGTGTTCTCTGAGCTTGCTGAGAAAGCACATCAGGCTGGCAGGAGCATGTCAGTACATGTGTGATGAGCAGAGAGCTTTATTACTCTACAGACTGTCAATGCTCATGAAGTATTCTAAGAAATGCCTCAATGAAAGGATGAGTGACACATTCATCCATTCTTTCATTCAGCTTTAGAGCCGAAAGCACAGACTTCCCATCAGTGAAATGGTCATTTATAAACATGAATTAGATGGGTTTTGAGTCTCATTTACAGTGTTGTATAAAGTTAGTTCAGAATGGATTAAGTGAAAACCGGTTGTATGTGATTGTTGCTTAAACATTCTGGTAGTTCACCCGGTACATCCTGCTACCCTATCTTACAACACTCCCACTTTACTTTATCCTGCACACTCCGGGTGAGTTCCACTCAAAAGTAAGCATCACTATTTATGTCCTACAAACTTTGAAGGGCAGAATACCTAAAGTGAGTACAGGGCATTACTGTCTCTCATGATCTCATAATTTGTTACACCCTTCATAAAAAATGTCACACACTTTTTTTTTATTCCTAATATTACCTTAATTGCATGTCAGAACATTTCATGTTTTTAGCTATTAAGATTTTGATGCAAACCTTTGCATCTAATATTGCTTCTCTATATCTTATCTATGATAAGAAATGTTTCTTGAGCAGCAAATCAGTCTATTAGAATGATTTCTGAAGGATCATGTGACTGAAGACTGGACTATCATGCTGAAAATTCAGCTTTGAAATCACCGCAATAAATAGCATTTTATCATTTACTAAAACAGAAAACAGTTATTTTAAACTGTTATAACATTTCAGAAAATTACTTTTTTGATCAAATAAATGCAGCCTTGATGAGCAGAAGAAACTTCTTTCAAAAGCATTAAAAAAAAAATCTTACTGATGCCAAAGCACTGAACGGTAGTGCATGTAAGAAATATTTTCTGCTGATAGCCCTTGTGTGTACGCGAGCGATTGATGGATATAAAAATCCACAGGTTTCAAAATTTCCGTAAATTACCACCATAAGTGCACTTTACTAATAGTCTTAAGGAACAACCTTTCATAGAGGGATTTTGTTGCTCACTTGCTTTTTGATCGACCTTAAATGGGACCATTTGGCATCTTTGTATATGCGTACACACACACACTGAGCAAACATGGCTCAACAGGACAACCCAATTGATTGTCATGCTAAAGATCAAATTTCTTTCTCACTCTCACTGACATCATGGTAGAGGAGAATGTGAAACTGAAACTCAAGTTTAACTACCTTTTTATCACATTCTAATCACACAAACACTTTTTTTCCTCCGTACTGGAGAAGCTAGTTTGCTCATTCTGTCTTTTTGCTTAATATAAAAATTAATCAAATGAATCATCATTGTTTTGATTGCAGTTTTGTATTTCCTATAAAGGCCAGTGAAATGATACCCTTCATATCTTGCTTCATATCTGGAGTTTGATCTGTTCACTAATCATTTGTAGGCACAGGGTGTGTGTGTTTTAGATGAATGTTTGTGTAGTAGAAATTAGGCTTGCACTTAATTATTGCAGTTGCTAATTTGTGCAAGGTGGGGCTGTGCAGTAAAAACACTCATGAACACAATACACAGTACGTGCACATACAAAATAATGCATTCACTGTGTACCACTAAAGCTTTCCTTGAGATGTAAAGCTCTTGAATTATACTTTTGGAATTGTCGGATATTTACAAAAGTCTTGTTAGTTAAGCTCTTAATGACTAACTGAAGCCTCGTATTAGGATGAGGTATGAAGATGGACAGATTATGTAGAAAAACAGCACGTCATAATCCAAGAGCATGACGGGAATGTACAGTAGCTGAATGAGCTGCAGTTCTGCCTTCAGATGTTTTCAATTGGTTGAGAGCTTTAAACTGTTCTAGAATTTTCTGAAATTCCCAGCTTGTAGATTTGTAAGGTTAAACGATCTTTTGTCAACGTGTCTTGGCTGCTTTTACTTTTTTGCTTGGGTAAAGGCAACGTTGGCTTGTGTTATCAGTGCTGGCCTAAATTATATGAAAATTAGGCCACAAAGGTTCTATCTGCATGTTCTCTTATTGCATGCTAGAGTCTGACAAACACTGTAATGGTTCATCCCTTCTCTGTTGTAATTCATTTAAGATTGGCTTATATCTTTGAAATGTTCAATGATTCCTTTCCCCAACTGTTGTTCTGAGCAGTGGTGAGGCCAGACATTTTAAAGTGAGTGGACCTTGGTAAAATAGGATGGACCTCTATCCCTACTCTTAAATTACATCATTTTACAATACATGGGATAAAAATAATTTGACAGTTAGGATTAGTTAAATCAAGTGAAAGATAATGTTCATCCTGCCTGTTGTTATCTCAGAATAAACCCATGACAGGGTGATCAGGTCTTGCATCAGCCTGAAGGGGTTTATTCTGAGATCACAACCGACTGGATGTACATTATCCCGCTTATTACATGGCTACTTGCCACATGTAAATTAGACTCGAAATATTTTATTAGCTCTTTAAACGCAAAGCTTCCGCTGAGAGGGCAGTTGCTAGCGCAGCAAGTTCAAATTAGACAGACATTTAAGGGACACGGTACAGTCATACTACTTATTACACAGCATTTCGCCACAAGAATAATTATGTGAATAAGAGATATTGATTTGAGATGAAACGGTTTTAAAATCGTATCGATTTGTTATCTTATAATCCAACAGTGTACAAAACAATCGTCACAAAATGGCAGCAGCTGCGTTTGTATGAAATGAGAGAGCTAGTCCACAATACTGGAACACAATTAAATAACTGTACTCAGTATATTGAATTGACTGAGTTTTAATATTTTATTAGCTCACCGAACGCAAAACTTCACAAAAAAAAACACTGAACAAAGAACAAAAATAAAAGGTGCCACTGAGTGCAAGCATTAGGCTTCCCCTGGCCATGGAACGAAGACTAGCTTGGAATTTTCTTACTAAAACCACTGCCTGCTGCTGCTTCCGATTGCTTTTAGATTCATAAATGCTAGTCTAGGATCAGTTTTCTATGTAATAATAGCATATTGGTCATTTGAAAAACAATCCAGTTTGTATCTGTGTTTGGACCAGCCGTCGATCTGAGTGGGCCGGTGCCACCCTGGACCTTATGTAGCATCGCCACTGGAGTCTTGTTCGATCAAAAAGCTCCTTTGTGTGTGTGTGGTACAACTTAAATATTATATCATGAGAGTGATTTTAATATCACAGATAAATTGTGTATCATAATGTATTTTATATATTCATCTAATTTGACTCTTTTTGGGGTAATCCAATGAATAAAATGCTTAAACAAATGTTGACGCATAATAATGCATTTGTTTATACAGCATATTTTGAAGTATTTTCAACTTATGAAGGCAAACCAAAAGATGAGTCTAGGCAAAAATGGCTTTACATTAGTTAACACTTGAGTTAAAAATAGAACACACAAAACAATAAAACTGATCGTTCCAACTCTTATTCAGAGTCTTTGTAAAATTGTGTATTTTAATAAGGCAAGTTGCTTGGCAACCACAAACAACTAAACTTTGCTTCATTCAGAGCCTAAGAACAGCCCTTTATAACACGTTCTTCTTTGTTTTGACTTGTGAGACTCCTTCTGCTTTGAATTGTCTCTTTTCTATGTTTCTTCGTTGCTGTAACGTGAATAAAATGAAGTACTCAAATCAATTGTTACGTCATAGTTGGTGGTTTGCCTGTACTGCTCTTGACTGATGCAGAGATGGATGCGTTTACTAAACATCTATAATGGTTCATTAACGACTCAATGTTTTTGTTAAACACAGGTGAATGTGGGAGCCCCTATAGCTGGGAATGAACAGGTGCTGTGTTTTTAAGAGCAGGACAAACGCTCTGCGTTTGTTTTGTCATCTAACGCTCTGTCATGTGAAATACTTCATCTGAAATGACTGCCATGGCTCACTTCCTGTATTTTCACCAAACCAGTCTGACCAGCTGCTTAATAACAAGCACACGCATGCGCATGTACACGAAGCAGCATGTGCACATATTACAACATACTGTGGGTGTCCTCTGTGGTGCCCTTGACATTGCAGTAGGTAGTTCAGGAGTTTGTTTAAAAACAAGCAGTTCATTTAACAAGCTACTAATAATAAATGATAAACTAATAATAAATATTTCAGTGATTGCCTGTATCTGTGGTTTGTGTGAGGTCTTTTGCTTCTTCAATGTCACATGATCCTTCAGAAATCATTCCAATATACTGATTTGCTGCTCAAGTAACATTTCTAATATTATCAATGTTGAAAACACCTTTTCTTCATTAAAAACAAAAAAACTTACTGACCCCAAACTTTTGAACAGTGTAGATATAAAGGGAAGTGAATCTAATGCCTACAGTCTAATGCTGTGGTATTTTAGATTAGTAATAATATTTTTTTTTTCTCCATTCCTTCTCTTTAACTGCTCTTATTTCTGTCTCCAGTTTCATCAGTCGGTGTCAGCTGAACTAAAGTCTCTGGGCAGAAGCTCCTACACACTTTGTGTGGACGGACCACTTCTTATCCGACAGGTGCTACACCCCGAGGCCTCCAAAAAGGTAATCCGCAAACACACCTTCATCCTTGAGTGTATGTTTTAACTGAAATGAAAAAGTGTCTGTTTTTCTGACATTTCTAAATTAGCTGTCAGTTTGTGGTATAATCTGTTTAGCAGCAACATGTTATAATCTTCACAGGAATGTTATGCTCCTCCAGAGGACATTAAAGCGCTCTCAATCCATTCTGCCCTTCCCTCAGGCTCCTCCTAAACATATTTTCCTACCTGCATCCCCCTAATTTGCCTTTGTGTGTTTTGTTGTAGAATCTGGTCCTGCCAGAGTGCTTCTACACATTTGTGGACTTGAAGAAAGAGTTTCACAAATGTTGTCCCAACGCAGGCCCCATCAAAGATCTCACTATGTCCTCCATGCTGGACTGTATCCTGTGTGTGTGTGTGTGTGTGTGTGTGTGTGTGTGTGTGTGTGTGTCAATTACAATGCCAATACTATTTTAGATTAAAAAACAAACTTATGTCATTTGGTAACCAAAATGAAGCATTTACTCACTTTTTATTTTTGGTGTTTATATATTTTTGCATGTACTAGTTCTTTTCAAAAGCATGTTCAGCTGTTTTAGTCAGAATATGTGCATTCATGTGTGTGCATATGTCATGTATGTGCCTTGACGCTGCTGTCAGACGTGTGTATTCCAGCGGTGGTGGAGCAGGAGGCTGGACTGAGGGAAGTGGAGAACATGGTTCTGGTAATGCTGCACCTCCTGGCTGAGCCTTACAGTGAGTCATGCAGCGTTGTGGATTGATCTGTATCATTTATATATTGAGAAAACATGTTACGCATTTCACTTTTGATGTGCACAACTGACCATGTTGCTTGTGATCTCATAATTCAACTTTTTCCTTTGTAGATCACAAATTCTCCACTTTTGAAACTGTTAACTACAAGTTCGAATCTGGAGCGTGGTATGTACTCAGTCACATTTGCTGTGGTCTGATTTTTGTTGTTGTAAACAGTGTATTTTTAAGGAAACAGTGTTTCCCTTTTACTTCTGCTGACCAAAAAGTAATTTGTTATTATCAATGAGTTAATGATTTTGACCATAGGTTTCAAAATACATCTGTGGAGTTTTCTCATAAGACCCATAGGAATGCTTCTGAGCATGAGGTTTATCTGTATGTCTGCATATGTGCACTGTTTCCAGCAGTAAGACAGAAGCTGTGGACAGCGAGACGGTCATCAGAGCTCGTGGGTTGCCATGGCAGTCGTCTGATCAGGACATCGCTCGCTTCTTCAAGGGCCTCAACATTGCCAAGTAAGATTACATCTCAGCGTAACGCTGAAACACACACTCACAATGACACTGAGCATGCACTCAGAAAAGACCCTTTAGGACACATTAACAGTGTAATGCAAAACTCTGTAAGACCTCGAAGGCAAATCCAGCCAAATGTCACATCAGGACTTTCACTAGTGGAAAACTAGGTTTATTTGGAATGTCAAAAGCTGATGTATCATAACGAGCAAATTGTTCAAGGTTACAAACTAGTTTTTAAATGTTGTATCTCTGTCTTTCTTTGATTTTTGTGTGTATCAGAGGCGGCGTTGCGCTGTGTTTAAATGCTCAGGGTCGGAGGAACGGGGAAGCTCTGGTGCGCTTCGTAAACTCTGAGCACAGAGACATGGCACTGGATCGACATAAACACCACATGGGTAACAGATACATTGAAGTGAGTTCACCTCCTAACAGAATCTTAACCATGAGCTTGTTTTGTTTTACTCGCATCAGCTGTTATAATAACATGCATAGTTCCATTACTCACTTTAGTCTGAGATAGTCCTAATTCTTCTATATTACATTTACACTAGGTATGTGAGAAACTACATTTTCTCATAACCGACTAGTCTTTGTGTTGAGGATGAATTTAGAGACACCGCTTTTTGAAGAGTTTACCATGACAGTCTAACAGCATGCTAAAGCACAGCACACCAAAGAAGCTGCATATCTAAATTAATCACTTTTAAAGCTTTGTTGCTAAAATAAGGAAAAAAGTCAACCTCATTGTCAAATCGACCATCTTGATTACATTTTTCATTTTGATTCACATTTTCAATTCACATTTATTTGTATAGCGTTTTTCACTATACATACCGTTTCAAAGCAGCTTTGCAGTTTCTACATTACAATTTAATGTTATCAGAAATGTCCACTTCTAAGATAATACAAATCATGCTGTTAGCTAATATGTATTAATTTAGACAGAGAAAATGAGCTCATTAAAGCAATTATTACAAGTTGTGATCATAATGATTACAATACATAGAAAATTGTTTGTCATCTGAAGAACTTGTAGGGGTTGCCATCATCTCTTCACAGGTGTTTTGTCATCTGAAGTCTTCGTAAGAGGCTAGATTCTAACTGAAGCTGGTGTAATCTCTAGTTACGGGCATCCCTAGGTTGAAACCGAAAGCAAATGGAAAATAATTAGTGTAGCTGCTGTTCATAACATTTCAAACAATACATGGTCATATCAGAATCAGCTTTATTGCCAAATATGTTTACACATATGAGGAATTTGTCTTGGTGACTGAAGCTTTCACAGCACTGACAGAATGACAGTGATGAGACGCAGATAGTAAAAATACACAACATACAAAATAGACAATTGACAATATGTGTGTGTTATATACAAATTTAAGGCAATGTAAATAGGAGGTATATGCTTCTGATCTGATATATGCCCTCTGGAAAACAATGTTATGAGATGCATTATGTGAATGCTAGGCTAAAGGGATGCATCTTTAATCTAGATTTAAACTGGGAGAGTAAGTTTGAGCCCCAAACATTATCAGGAAGGCTATTCCAGAGTTTAGGAGCCGAATGCAAGGTACTACCAAAAGTTTTTTGTAGTGTTTTGTAAACTTAAAGAGTGTGATGGATTGTAAGGCGATAGAAGATCGGTTAAATACACAGGAGCTAAACTGTTTAGGACCTTATAGTTCAGTAGCAATACTTTGTAACCTATATGGAACTTAATAGGTAACCAGTGTAGAGATGTTGTTATATGATCATATATTTTTTTGACCTGGTAAGAACTCCAGCTACAATTTAGTACAAAATGCTGCTGCTGCTAGTTTGAGGATGCAGAACAACCACCTATGCATTATAGTAATCCAGTCCAGAGGTCATGAATGCATGAACTAACTTTTCTGCATAAGAAACCATTACATTTACATGTATTCATTTAGCAGAAGATGTGAAGTTGTGATGAAGTGTTGTGTTGGCCGGGACCACAAGTAGCTCTGTCTTTGCAAGGATTAGTTGAAGGTGGTGGTCCTTCATCCAGCCAGAAATGTCTGTCAGGCAGGCTGAGATACGAGCATCTACCGTCGGATCGTCAGGCTGGAATGAGAGGTAGAGTTGTGTGTCGTCAGCGTAGCAGTGGAAGAGCCATGTTTCTGAATCACAGATCCTAGTGATGTCATGTAGATGGAGAAGAGAAGTGGTCCAAGCACTGAGCCCCGAGGCACCCCAGTAGCTAGATGTTGGGTCTTAGACACCACACCCCTCCACAACACCCTAAAGGACTTACCTGAGAAGTAAGACTTGAACCATTGGAGTGCGGTTCCCGAGATGCCCTTCATCTTTAGGATTGACAGAAGGATCTGGTGGTTAACTGTGTCAAAAGCAGCAGACAGATCCAGCAGGATGAGAACTGAGGATTTGGAAGCTGCTCTTGCCAGTCTCAGAGCTTCAATTATTGAGAGCAGGGCAGTCTCAGTTGAGTGTCCGCTTTTGAAACCAGACTGATTGTTGTCCAAGAGGTTGTTCTGTGAAAGAAAGGAAGAGATCTGGTTGAAAACAACTCGTTCAAGTGTTTTCACGACTAAGGGATACAGGTCTGTAATTTTCCAGATGTGCTGGATTTAGAGTGGGTTTCTTAAGCAGTGGGGTTACCCGAGCCTGCCTAAAAGCTGTGGGAAAGGTATCCGTGTGAAGAGAGGTGTTTATGATGTGCGTGAATGCGGGTACAACTGAGGAAGAAATGGCTTGAACTAGGTTAGTGGGAATAGGATCAAGCGGACAGGTGGTAGGGCGATTGGAAAGGAGGAGTTTGGAGACTTCTGCCTCTGACAGTAGAGAGGAGGGGGGTAGAATGTGTGTTAGCTGGTAAAATGTGTGTGTCAGTTTGTGGATTGGTAAATTGCCCGCTGATGGTGGTTGTTTTATTTATGAAGAATGTGGCAAAATCGTCAGCTGTTAGGGTTGATGGAGGAGGGTTGAGAAGAGAGGAGAAGGTTTTGAAAAGCATGCAAGAGTCAGCAGAATTGTTAATTTTGTTGTGATAGTAAGTCATTCTAGCAGTAGAGATATTAGCAGAGAAGAAAGAGAGGAGGGATTGATAAAGACCAAGGTCAGTAGGATCTTTCGATTTTTCGAGCTGATCAGGTGGAGGAAGTGTGGATGAGACCAAAGAGGATAGGCGAGAGGGTGAGAGTGAGCGTAGGTTCTGCCGAAAGGTGACCTGTGGAGGAATGTGTGTTGAGGTTGAAAGTGAGGAAGTGATCTGAGGTGTGCAGCGGAGTGACCAGTGTATGGTCAGTGGAGCAGTAGCACGTTAACATGTTCCATAGCGAAGTGATTTTTCTGAGGTGGATAAAGGCTGTTTTTGTAACATATGTAATATGATTTTTAAAAGACATGTTGCTATCTAATAACACCCATGCCTTTAACTGGGGCTGATAAAGAAGTTTCTGAGCTCTTGAATGTTTCTGTGTGCGCAGAGCGATCTCTGATCTTTGTGTGTGAGTAAAGTGTGTGTATGCGCTTCAATGAAAGCAGTGCATTAATATAGAAACGTGATTAAACTGACTTGGAACTACCTGTGCATTAAATGATTCTTAATGCACACCTTCCAGTCAATTAAAATAGAGTATTCAGACAGACCATGGTATAAATGGTTCTATACAATAAGCATCATGGTTGACATTCTGCATTTATTTTGTTACAGGTGTATAAAGCGACTGGGGAGGAATTTCTGAAGATTGCAGGAGGTGAGACATTTACATGAAGTCTTCTGTTGTAATAGGAGTAGACTCTTAGCATTTGTAGAGTAAATCTCTGTCCGTTATTCCCAGGTGTGTGTGTTTGTGTGTTCACCCCCACCCCCCTGTGGGAATGAAAGGCTCTTTGTGAGTCTTTTTCCTTTGCTGACTCATGTTGGGCAGGTAGATGGGGGAAACTCTACTCCCCCTCTCTCCTGCCCCCTGATCTGGCCAGGCCACAGAGAAAGGGAGCCGTTCCCTCAGGGAGTAAGATGGGTCAGCAGCCTCTCAAAAGCCTCACACTTCCCTCACACACAGCAGGTGTAAAAGTACAGCGGCCTGCTGAGATATCATTACAATGCGTGTGGATGTGTCTGCTGAAAGCTTTTAGAGTAGCCGAGAGTGTCTATGACATTCCGTATCACCATTTTAAATGTAAAATTCCTCCTCTTTTGACAGGCACGTCCAATGAGGTAGCTCAGTTCCTTTCTAAGGAAAACCAGGTGATAATCCGAATGCGCGGGCTTCCATTCACTGCTACTCCTCAGGATGTTCTGGGCTTCCTGGGCCCAGAGAGCCCGGTCACGGACGGGATGGAGGGGCTTCTGTTTGTGAAGTACCCAGATGGACGTCCCACAGGCGATGCATTTGTTCTCTTTGCGTGTGAGGAATATGCCCAGAATTCCCTGAAGAAGCACAAACAGATCCTGGGCAAGAGATACATCGAGCTGTTCCGCAGCACTGCAGCTGAGGTCCAGCAGGTACAGATGCGTTTTATTTAACCCTTAGTGACCCAAGCATTGCTATTCATGATGCATTACATTTTCACCTTTTAACATGTCTTTAGGAAGTCATTAGTTAAAAAAATGTTTGTTTTTTTGCATTTTAAGATAATGTATGTATTTTAATACCATTTAATGAAAAATAATTTATCAATGAGAAAATGATGAAACGGCTCAGAAAACAAGAAATAATTTTGTACCCTTCATTTTGACTTTCAGGCTCCATTGTGTAAGAACAATAGAAATGTTTTGACCCCCTAATGCCCACTGTGCATTTTTACTACTCTTAGAAAAATGGTCTCAAAGTTATGTACTTTTAAAATTTCAAGGCATGTAAACCTTTTCCCGTCAGTAGACGTACAAAAATGTAATTTAATTAGATGTCAAATACTAGCTTGATAGAGGATATAAGCTGTGGCAATTGATATGTATTTTCCCCCTAACAAGTAGCTGACACACTGACACGTATTACAGCAGTTATGTTTTCACCCACATTTAGTGAAAATTTGTATTATTGCTTTATACCAGGTGTGCCCAACCCTGCTCCTGCCGATCGACTGTCCTGCACAATTCATCTCCAACCCTAATCAAACACACCTGAAGCAACCAATTAAGGTCTTCAGGCTCACTTGAAAATTAAAGGCAGGTGTGTTTAATTAGGGCTGGAGATAAACTGTGCAGGACAGTCGATCGGCAGGAGCAGGGTTGGGCACCCCTGCTTTATACATTTGCTGCAATTTTGCTATGCTGAGGATTAATCGGAACAAAAAAAACCCAACACATTGACTTTTGTGTACATTTCTAAGAAGCCAACTTCTAGTTCTTTATTGCCATTTCCTTGACCTCTTGTATCTTTAAACTAGGTGTTGAATCGCTACATGTCCACTCCACTGATCTCTACACTTCCTCCTCCTCCTCCTCCGATGGTATCTATGCCTGTGTTAGCCACGCCACCCTTCATCACCACCGGCAACACACGAGACTGCATCCGACTGAGAGGTCTGCCTTACACTGCTGCCATCGAGGACATCCTAGAGTTTATGGGGGAACACACCATTGATATCAAACCACATGGAGTGCACATGGTCCTTAACCAGCAGGTGACTTAATTAGGAACCTAATGAAACAAAAATCATCAGGCCTTATTAGAATGACCCTTTGACCTACCTTTTTTTTGTCTTTTCTCTGTCCATCTTTCTAGGGTCGACCCTCTGGTGATGCCTTCATTCAGATGAAGTCATCTGACCGTGCATTTATGGTGTCTCAGAAGTGCCACAAGAAGATGATGAAGGATCGTTATGTGGAGGTGTTCCAGTGCTCCACTGAGGAGATGAGCTTTGTGCTGATGGGGGGAACGCTTAACCGCAGCGGCCTGTCGCCACCTCCTTGCAAACTACCTTGTAAGAGACTGTCTGAAAGGAAGCTTTCATTTTATGGAGATTTTTTATTTTATTTCAAATGCTTGTTGATGGAACTGCTCTGTTCATTTGGGTTAGTATTTAGCCTGAGCCAGCAGCTGTAATCGGTTCCTGTTTTAAAGACGCTGATCTGTGTGCAGTGTTCCAGTCTGTTTGAGATTAGGTTTCAGCTTATCTGCAAGAAAGCAGTGTGATCGCCTCTTTCATGGATCTAAAGGTGCAACATTTTGGCATTTAGAAAGAGCAAGCCTGTAGCGGCACTAAAAGAAGGGCTGTTTACTGAGTGATTCGATCTGGTTGTTTGACCTTGGCTTGAAAATGGGCCATATGTGCTCATGCCACATCAGAGGACACTGTAGTTTTTCCTGTGCCATATGAGCGAAGTATACATGACATTCACATACTTGTGCAAGGTCAGCTGTGTGTGTGTATGAGAGAGATTTACACATTGCCTGTTTTGGTGAAAACAAATGTATTTATTTATTTTAATATAAAGCACGTTATCTTGTCCCGCTCAGGTCTATCTCCACCAACATACACTGCATTTCATGCGACTCCAACTATGATTCCCACTGAGGCAGCGTTGTATCAGTCCCCCCTGCTGGCCACTCCAAGAACTCCACAAGCTCCAACGCACAGCCCTGCACATGCTTTAGCCTACTATTCTCCACAGCTTTACATGAACATGAACATGAGCTACACCACCTACTACCCAAGGTACAAGACAAAAATTGATTTGACCATTTTGATTTGACCATTTTTCATTCCACTTGGTTAAAGGCTGGGCACATGGTGAAAGTAAAATTGACTATTCTGTTTATTAAACCGTGTCATGTATCATATCACCTTTTTAGAAAAATGATGTATGTGTGTATTAGTAGTAATATTAATCACTAACTATACTTTCAGCAAGTAAAATACACTACTATTGTAGGATAGGTGTCAATATATTTCAAATAAATCCTGTTCTTTTGATCTTTCTATTCATCAAAAAATTCTGAAAAATAAATGTATCACAGTTTTCGCAAAACCATTAAGCAGCACAACTTTTTTCAACATTGATAACAGTAAGAAATGTTTCTTAACACCTTGTCTACACAGGATGCGAATGGTGCGCGACATGGGGCCTCATTTATCAATCCAACATGGATCCAAGCACAGAAATCATCTTACGACAGGGTTCACGTGATTTATGAAACATTCCTGTGCCGCCAATCCCATCGTACAAATGATTGTATGTTGATAAATGTTGCGGCTGAAAACAATCATGATTTTAAATATCACGCCCAAAAAAATTCACGGTTTAGAAACCTTGCCCCTAGGATTTATGACATGGAGAAACGTAACCTGGCCTAGAAGAGGAAGTAATCTCACGAAAGAGAAATTGATCTTATTCCAAAAGCATCCATTAACCTTGTAATTGCAAACTGACAAAGGACAAATGCTTTGTTTTGCTTCCAGTGTAGACATAGTGTTAACAGCAAATCAGCATATTATAATGATTTCTGAAGGATCATGTGACACTGAAGACGGGAGTAATGATGCTCAAAATTCAGCTTTACCATCACAGGAATAAATTACATTTTAACAAATATAATAAAATAGAAAAGTTTTTTTTATTTTGCAACATTACTGTTTTATGGTATTTTTTGATCAAATAAATGCAGCCTTTGAGAGCATAAGTGACCCAAAACTTTTGAATGGTAGTGTAGTTTATTCGTCTAATTGTGCCATTTAACAGTTGCCAAGCAACTTATCAACTTCAGCCATTAACATAAAATGTGTGGTCACGTATACATCAATCAGCTGTTTTACAACAGCTTCAAATGTAGCTCCTCCCATCAGAATTTAAATTCTAAACTGTCAATTTTACAATGTAATTTGTTTTATCACTTCATAAATCTTTTTTCTCACTGTTGAATAGTCCACCGGTCTCTCCCTCCACGATGAGTTATTTTGCGGCCCCGCCGGGTTCAGTAGCGGCAGCTGTGGCGGCCCAGTCTGCCCCTGCCCTCCTCCCCCCTCAGCCCGGAGCACTGGTGCGAATGCAGGGCCTGCCGTACAACGCTGGGGTCAAAGACATCCTCAGCTTCTTTCAGGGATATCAGGTGACTCTTCATTCCACTACTCACTCACTCTTTCATTTAGGTTCTCAAGTTCAAAAACAAGTAAAAAAAACAAAAAAACTAGGGTTACCCAAGCAGTGCACCTCTCACCTGAGGCTTCATAGGGATGCTGCTTCTGTTGGATAAGCAGCAGACATCTTAAGAAGTTTCTATTGTATTGTAGTGTTGTATAGCATAGTGTTTTATGATGAATCATTGTGTACATTTTGTCCTCTCATTAGCTGACAGCCGATTAGGCGGAGACTTCAGAGGACGGTATGACACCTGCACTCAGAGAAGGAGGGAAGGGGGTTATAACAGACAGAGGGATGGTTAGGTGGAAAAGAGTGCTGCTTTGTTTTGGGCACGGGTTTCTCTCTCTCTATATATTAATGTCTAGCCATGGAGATTTTCCAGATGTGTGGTGGGGATGGTAGTACAACTGTCTTCGACATGCAGAGTACCTGCGCTCTCCTCTAAGGCGTGTGTTTACCTGAGCGGTGTGTGTGTTACACTGTTCACAAAGCATAGCACAGTGGCGCGTGTGTGAAATGCTGAGTTCAGGTTTGACTCCTGGCTGAACCAATGAAATGGATCTGAGCCCAGTCCACCCTCCAAGTGTGCTTTTAACCTCTGATACAAAATGCACACTATGGGACTCTGTGTGCGGGAAGTGTTTCTTTTTTGGCAGGTGGTCTGCAGGCCCCCCTCTTTCTTTCTATATAGTGCATTCATGCTTAAACATCTTATACTCAACCCTGTACAATGTGTACTGTTCTTCTCTTTTTTTCTGCAGTGCAGTGAATTTTGGGTGGTGTGTTGAATGTCTGGGCATACACTGGTGTCACTACTTTGGTTCTGAATGATAAAAGGCACTACGCTTCAGACCTGTGTTTGAACCTTTTAAATGAACTGTAATACTTGAAGAATTAGTCTTTAACGAATACTTAAGTATGCCCAGTAATTTTAGTTTACATTTAGTTTTTACATTTTCAAACATAACGTAGACTTAGGGGTGTGAATATGTGCTCTGACAATGATTGGATTCTTAATAAATGAAATCAGGAATTTGGAATTTAATTACACTTATACCAAGATTGCGGTAGTCTGTCTGAATACTACTAAAGTTCTCACATTCCCGATACATTAATTGTTATATACAATTAAATGCATAATTTTGTTTTTTAATAATATATTTTTTAAATAAGACATTTATTTTACAAAAGATTTCCATGTCACATTCTGTTCTTTTGAACTTTATATTCATCAAAGATTCCTTAATATTTTTGTGGAAGCTGTTATACTTTTTTTTTAAGCAGCAAAAACCATTCTTAATATTGAAGATATTTCTTAAAAAGAAATTTAAATAAAAAAAATCTGATATTGACTGATGTTAACACACACACACACACACACACACAAAAATAAAGGTGACATTTGTTAGACCAAAAATACAGTACAAACTGTAATATTGTGAAATGTTATAATTTTTTAAATCTTGTTTTCTGTTTGAATATATTTTAAAATGTAATTTATTCCCATGGCGGCAAAATTGAACTCTCAGCATCATTACTCAGGTCTTCAGTCTCACATGATCCTTCGGAAATCATTCTAATATGCTGATTTAATGCTCAAGAAACATTTCTTATTATCAATGTTGAAAACGGTTCTGCCACCTAATATTATCTTTCAGGATACTTTGAAAAGAAAGGTCAAAAGAATTGATTTAAAATGGAAATCTTTGATCAATTTAATGCATCTTATATTATATAAAATGATCAATTCAACACTGTAATTGAAGTATTTTCACTGCCATGTCAATGCACATCTTTTGACACCCTTAGTAGAAATGCAAACTACTCTAGCGTCACCTGTAGCTGAAGTGCTGATTGTTGTGATTGTAACGTGAGGCCTGTGGCACTGACTGTGGCTCGTTGTGCTGTAGTACGCTCCTGAAGACTACAGCAGCTTGGTTGGAGTGAGTGAGCAGGGCCGGAACCTGATTCAGCCTAAAGAGTGGCTTTGTCTGTAAGGGCAGCCCCTCCAGGTAAGCTCCCATCATACCCCGTGACCCGAACCCGTCGCTTCTGCATGGACTAATACGCTAACTCCTCCTCTCAGGGGTGACCTCCAATCAGTACTGCAGTGCAGTAATGCTCTTCTGTTTTTGAATGTGTGTAAATTAATCTTCAATCTCTGCTTCATGCATCATTTACCCCCAGTATGCTTAAATGATGTGTGCTGCTGTTTTAAGAAGCTTGTTGTAATAATGCTCTTTCTCTTCGATATGACTTATTGGTTTGTGGTTTGATTGTCATCATTGTTCTTACTGCAAGTCTCCTGCCTTTATAAGGGTGTCCTAATGAATGGCTAAGTATATACTTTCACATCTTTTCTGCTGATTTGATTGACCGTAAGATGACAAATTCTGTGTGTGGAGGGTTTATGCAAAAATGCTTATGGTGTTTAATCCAAACTCAAATCCTATTTCTCTCTATAGAACTGTAATGTGTGCTGTATGTGCACGTGGAAGGATCTTGCTCTTCTATATATTTATAAATAAATGCCACCACTGGAACATATGTACAATAGTGGTCAAAAGTGATATTTATTCAAAATCTCCCTTTATTCAAATATTATTATAAACTGCTCATTTGTAAGTTAAGTTGTACTTGGAATCAATTTTGTGATAACGCACTGAAACTGCAATATTATGTCCGCACAATTTGGCATAAGTCATACAAAGAAATTATGAATGCATGCAAAAACAAAAGAGAACCAACGAAATATTAATAGATTGTAGTCAATGTGTGCTTTTTCCTGTGAGTTTTTTTGCATAGTAAAATAAAACCAGTAGCTGTAGTTTTGGTTTTTTTTTGGCAAATCATTTAACCAAGTTTACCATTTTTGTTCTTCCCCTATATTTAAAATGTTAAAAAATTTCCTCATTTTGACTTGTAAAGTCATTAAAATGAGTATGCCCTCCGGACATCACTTTTGACCACTAATGCATTTGTGTGTGTGTGTTTGTGTATTTGGAAATAGTTTGGAAACATTACTATGTTTAATGTTTTTGTCATCAAGCCTGCATTTATTTGATAAAAAATACAGTACAAACCGTAATAATGTAAAATATTACAATTTAACATAATGGTTTTCTATTTGAACATACTTTAAAATATAATTTATTTCTGTGATGCAAAGGTGAATTTTCATCATCCAATCTACAGTGCCTTGTGATCCTTTAGAAATCATTCTAATATGCTGTTAATATAATTTTTTTAAATAACCCTAATACTTTTTCTTTTAGGATTCTTTGATGAATAGAAAGTTAAAAAAGAACATTTATTTGAAATGGAAACATTTTTCTGTATTTATCAAATAAATGTAGGCTTGATGAGCATAAGATACTTTTTTTTTTGGTAATGTATATATTTACTTGGTTTTTAAATGTTGTTTTGGTGTAGCTCCAGGCGGACTCAGTGCTCGTGCTGTATAACTGGAGTGGTCAGCGTAGTGGGGAGGCACTGGTGACCTTCCCCAGTGAGAAAGCAGCGAGACATGCTGTAGCCGAATGCTCCAATCTTCCCTTCTCCGGCCATCCCATCCGCCTGGTTTGCTGCGAGTGACCACACACAGACCGCTACACCCACTAAGGGAGGACCGCACTTCACCTGTCTTACCCCTTTCTCCATCATTGCCTGTCTTTTGGCTTTTCAGACAGTTGTTCCTGACACAAAGTAGTAGTTTAGGAGGGGACCTGACGCAGAAGCACTGTATATATGTTTATATACACACAAGCTAAACATCTCAGTAGCACTGCCTCACTGCTGTATGTGTGTGAGGAAAATTGAGATCAATGGCATGCATGCTAAACTCTTCCTGTCTTTTGATGTCAACAGCTCTTCTATCCTAATTCAAGACCTTAAAGCAAAATTATGAGCCTTGCAATCCATCAGTTTATGGAACAAGAGATCTTCCTGTTGGGCAGTCCAGTTAGGCACTAGAGAAACAAAATGCAATGCATTACTTTTTGCCATTATGGATAAAGGAATGTTATGTAAAAAGCCAAATATGTTCTATAAAATACTGTAAGACCATGGTTTTCCCAGTGTGCCTCTGCACTATTGGACTGACACAGCCTTCAGACTTATTCCTTATTTAATAGAGATCAGACCAAATATGTACTCCATAGACTTGTATGAACTGATTTTTAGTTTAATCCATTCGAAAAGTGAAATTTTTATTTAAAGTTAAAGATGAGTTGTTTGTGTGATCTACATGCTTCACTGCTCATTCTTTAAAGGAATTGAATTGATAGAGGTGTGTATTCTGTTGCCCGCAGTCTGAGAGATTATGTGCAGATTGAACTATGCTGTGGTCTCACCTTGGTTTGGACTTTGCAATGTTTTGGAATTGTCTACATCAGTTTTTTTTTCTACTGATGGCAGCCTGCTTGAATCATGATTTTTTTTTTATATGTATTTCATGACTATATTACCCGGAGTGCAATACAGACTGAACAAAATGTCACACCTCTCTAGTGAAAGAAGGGGCATTTTTCCTTAATGTATGAAATGTGTCTGTATGTGTAAATGTGATTCTTATATGCAACAAATAAATTGATATTGCTATGACCATCAACATGTCAAAGTGGTAACATGAAATGTTTTGGACCAGCTTTGAGTGATTGTTTAGATCAGTAGTTTTCAACCTTTTTAACACCAAGGCTCCCCACTATCCACAACAAAGGGCCATGACTTTTCCAGTTTTACCGAATAAGGGTTACGTCAACACATGTTTTACACAATAGATGTGTGAGCTATTTTAACACAGAAATTGTGTCAAGTAATTTTACACAGAAAATGTTATGTCAACATGTTTTACACAATAGATGTGGGAGCTATTTTAACAGAAATTGTGTAGATAACTTTACACACAAATGTGTGATATCAATACTTTTTACACAAAGCGTGTAAGACAATATGATGTTTTATTAAAGTTCGGGAGAAGCACGTTCAGATAATTAACACGGGTGGAGAGCACTCAACAAATGATGTTTATTAACAAGTTCGGGAGAAGCACGTTCAGATAATTAACACAGGTGGAGAGCACTCAACAATCATGATTAAAATGTGTATATATAGACTCAGCAGTCTCACCTCATTTCTCTGACGGTTTAGTAGCATAGCTACTAGTTCTGGTTCTCAGCCGCTACCATGTCCCAACAATCAAGCTCTTCCGACGAAGGATTAATCATCGACACGGATGCGCCCTCCCATTTCGCCGGCTCCTCAACCTTTCACCCTACGCCGGACATTGCACCAGAGCCCCAGGCTTCTTCACGCGGCCGTACACAGGCCCGATCAGCCCCACGCTCACCAAGACGTCGAGGCCACTCTTCACCGCCCCCGGCGAGGATTCCATCTTCCTCCCCGGCCTCCTCATACAGCTCGGCCGTCCCGACGATTCCACCAATCGGGAAATGGACCGTGGCTGGTTTGAGGCAAGCACTGGGCAATTCAGAAGTACAGGCTTCGCGGAAGATGAACAAAGCGGAGCTGTACGATCGGTACGTGACTTTAACGGAGTCAGCTAACCACTCCCAAAAGTCTCACAGTCAGAGCAAAGCCCGCAGGGCCCAAAAATCACCAGCCCAGCCTCCACCGTCATCCTCCCGCACCAGATCCGGCCCGACCCGCCCATCAAGCCGCAGGCCCCCAGCGAGCCTGGGCCGCGCCCCAGATTCGGCCCCCACAGGCCAACTCCCACCCATTGACGAGGCCCAGCCCTCCATCACGGCCCCCGCCGCAGCAGAGCCGCATGCAGCCGGCCTCAGCGGATCCCCAGCTCCATCCTCACGCTGCCCCTAACCCTCTCTCCCTCCAGTGGCCTCCAGCTCCAGCAGCAGATGCTAGCGCGAGGCCACCGCCGCTAGCCTCACCAACCCACTCCTCTCAACAATCTCACCCAACAGGCCTCAACCCCGCCCACATCCAGTGGTCCGCAACTCCAGCGGCCGAGATGAGCGCGAGCCCGCCCCAGCCCGCTCCGCAAGCCCACTCTCCTCTCTACCACCCTTCCTATCCTTTTCATCCTACAACTAACTTTCCTTTTCAAGCCCCAGCGGGTAATCCAACAGCGAGGCCACCGCCAACACTCTCAGCCCCGGCTCATACACTTCCCAGCTCTCTCATTCAACCCAAGTCTGTACATTCGCTTTTCACAGCATATCCGATGCCCGTCCCGTCCAATGCCATCGCCATGGAACCACCACCAGTCTCCCAAAGTATCCGTGCACAGATTCTTTCAGGTGCGGACGTAGATCTCTCTTCCCTCCTCTCTATGCTTCCCGCAGCCGATCCAGAACGTCAAATAGACTGTGGGGATTTCTCCGTCACTTTAAAAAACACCAACTCACACGCATCCCGCGTCCTTTCATTTTCTGAATTTTCGATTGCTTTTTTCCGTTTCACCGAAATCATCTGCTCAGTTTTTCCCCACGCTGTCCTATGGGGGAGGGCACTTCTACACTTATCACAAACTGTTTTCAGCCAAAAGTGCCGTGCGTGTCGCCCAGTGGAACCAGTGCACTTACTGGGGTGCGCTCGACCCGGATCTCCACAGCAGGGTGTTTTTAGGATGTAAAAACATTTCTTGCGCCGTCTGCAGATCAGTGGCGCACTCAACATCAAGATGCCCGCAGGTTAACCCTTCACCTCTTTCCTGCTCAGGAACAAGCACCGCAAAATCCACCAGTTACGTGCCCCGCGTAGCAACCAGCGCAAAATCTTCAATCCGCCTCCTTAGAACCCGAAGTAGTAGACCAGCTGATCAAAAAAGAAGTCGAGTCAGGCTTCATGATCGGCCCGTTTGACGATCCTCCATTCAATCGGTTTCGTATTAGCCCCATCGGAGTGGCTACAAGGAAATTTTCGGGCAAAAAAACGCCTAATAATTGACCTGTCAGCTCCACACAATTCCTCGTTCCCTAGCATAAACAGCTTAATCCCCCTCGATGAATTTTCACTCAAATACCACGACATAAATCAGGCAATCGAATTGATCAAAATCGCAGGTCGGGGTGCCTGGCTGGCTAAATTCGACATTACATCTGCTTTCAAAGTAATGCCTATTCACCCAGATTCATGGCACCCAATAATCTCGCCTCCCAATGCCATCCCAGCCGCACACTTCGTCACGGTCCAAAACGTTTTTTCCGACCTCGGAATCCCCATCGCACAGGAAAAAACCATGGGCCCCACAACTTCTATCGAGTTCTTGGGATTAACCTGGATTCAGTCAAATTCCAAGCATCCCTACCTAAAGAGAAAATCGACCGAATAATTCTCGTCTCATCCACCCTCCTCGAAAAATCAGAATGTTCAAAACGCGAACTCCTATCCCTGCTCGGCCATTTAAACTTCGCTATGCGTATCATCCCGCAGGGCTGCTCCTTCATATCGCACCTCCTCTCACTCGCGTCCTCCGTTCACTCACTAGAGGACCTTATTTCCATAACCCAAGCATGTCGCGACGAACTCGGGTTATGGTTAGTATTTCTAAAACGATGGAACGGCCTTTCTTTTTTCTATAACAATCTCGTTTTGTCCCCCACTGACATCCAATTGTTCACAGACGCAGCCCCCTCAATCGGTTTCGGGGGATTCTACCAAGGTCGCTGGTTTGCGTCTACGTGGCCACCACAGCTCCAGGGTACATCTCAATCCTCAGCCCTGTTCGAGCTCTACCCTCTCGTGGTAGCAGCTTTCCTGTGGGGAAAAGAATGGTCTGCTAGTAGCATTCTAGTGCATTGTGACAACGACGCAACAGTGCATTGCATTAATAAAGGTCGTTCCCATTCACCCGCTCTGATGCCACTCCTAAGGCGCCTCACGTGGATTTCAGCTTGCGACCAATTCATTATAATTGCTAAACACGTCCCAGGGTCAGAAAAACCAAATCGCTGACTCCCTGTCTCGCTTTCTGTTTCAGAAATTCAGGATGCTGGCTCCAGAGGCGGACCAATTCCCAACTCCAGTACCTCGCTATTCGGAGCTGATATTCCCGTAACCCACCCACTAAAACCCCTCCTCGACGCATCGCTCGACACCATACTCCAAGCAGTTTCTCCTAGGACCCTCCAATCCTATTTAACGGCTTGGAGATGCTTTAAAACAAGGAAAGATTTTACCTGAAGCCGGGCTGAATGAATAAGCACTGTTATTGCACTCCCGACATAAGTCGGACCCTCAGTCACCTCAGTAAAAACAAGGAATAGTGTATAGTTTAAGTATAGGGAAAACATATCAATTTAACACCCTGGTTATCATCACACATCTTGAAACTCACATGGCATTTCAAGAGGTTAAGAAATGCAAAGAAATAAAAGTAGAATAAAATCCCTCATTTCGACCCCTCTCCTTGTACGTCATCACATAGCGGATAACCACAGCTTTTAACCTTTTCTTCATATCAAAAACATTCATAGAAAGAAAGAAAAAGAAAAGAAAACCATACAATTTAACACGTTACAGTAGCTCCCACTACTTGTATCATCATATTTTGTTCATCCTATTGAACAGACATCCCAGCTTTAACCAGTCTCTGTACTGAGCTGGAAACACAGATTATAATACATGGTAAACATAACAATATTGATAATCCTATCGCTGAAATTGGTAGTACAGTTCGCAATCAGTACCCCCCAAAGATTAACCAATCTTATCCATTTACCATCAATCCACGCCCTTTTCCATATATCACCTCCATTTTCCTAACCATATTTTCTTAACTTTTAACACCGTATTTAATAAAATCTATCCAGAAAAGGTTTTATATTTTTTTATCCATTCTTTTAACCAATGTAGTTGTTCAAAATTAACTCTAATATTTCCATTACGGACCATCTTTTAGCTTATTATTACCATACAGATTTTCCCATGATCGGCCTTTCTTACCCTTAATGGAAAGCCTAATCATCAAGTTTCTTCAATAATAATCCCTATAATTTACCTGAAATATTTTCTAATGAATCCTTAACCAATCAAATAATTTGATCTAAGCCCTATTTTGATTCAATCAAATAAAATCATCAAAGTCATCACAAAAACAGATTCTTTTGCTAAACTCAAACCATTAGTTGGTGCATCTTCCTCCAGGTGTGTTGGTCATCTCTCCATGGACATCCCGTCTTCACCAGGGTGACTCTTTGTGAGTCGTTGCCGTGGTCTTTCCCTCGTCGGCAAGGGAGGCTGTTTCTAGCACGAGCCTTTGACCCCTCACTTTGTGCTCTATATGATGGTTGAGGCCTGTCAATGTAGTCTAAGGTGAGAGGCTTGGACCCAGGCGTCCCACTCTCCAACCATTTTCTGATCATTACCAGATTTGCTCCTTAGATCACGACGCACCCCCACTGGAGTGAACCATCTCCTGCCTGCTTTGACCTGTGAATGGAGACCTTAAGGTTTTGTTAGTGACCGCTTGTCTGGCCGGTTGTCCCTTTTGGTGTGACCTGTGGAATTTTCACCATTTGTTTACCTTGCTGATGATATGCATAAAGAATTCCAAGTTTATTCTCAACACTTGTCCAATTCAACTCTGTTTCTTTTCATTTTACAAATCATCTTATCACTAAATAATTTCTTGCTCACTTAATAGCACTCAGAGTACTTTTCCTCTGAAAAACATTCAACCCACTTTGCTCATGTCAACAACACAATATTTATACATTTGGAACAGAATCAGTTCTGTTTGCTGCACTCCATCCTGACATTCTGTAAAAGGAAAATTTTAAGTTATGCGCTGTGCAGGTTTGGCCCTGTTTCTTTCTGCCACAATAATAACCCAGGCCAGGATAGTTAGTCAAATTCATCCATAGCCATTATCTTATTGGGCACATTCTGCCCTGTATCAAAAGTCTGCATGCTCTGTAAAGAAAAACAAATGTTGAGGTTATTTTCACATAGTAAAATACACATAGTTTATTTTGTCTACTGTGCTGCCGCGGCCTTCGCATCTGCCCTGGCGTTTCCTGTTGAAACAGTCCTGCACATACACTTACAGACAGCAATTTTGTTAGGGAGAAGAATGGCTTCTTGCCAGGCTTTTACCCAGTCAAGCTCAGTGTCTTCCCAACATATATTGTCCCCTAGTACAGGGGTTCCCAAACTTTTCCATGACAAGGCCCCCCAAATACCACTAGGTTCTGGCCAAGGCCCCCCTTTTGCAGGATGTGTTAAACCCATCGACAATACTACGGCAAATGTAGAAATTAATAAATAAAACCTCTAGGTGAACATCAGATTATGTGATGGTGTTTGATACCAGCCTATCAGAAAGATTATAGTGATGAACTGATTACAATTTTCTAGGCCGATTACAATTTTTCATTGAGTTTGACCTGCCGATTTTAGCCGATTCTGATTTCATTTTTTCTAACCACTTCACAGCACACACAAATATTTATTTTCTATTTATTTTAATATATATACGTAATATATATATAGGGCGGCCTATAACACCATATAGTTTTACCCAAACTGAATAATTAAGACAAGTTTAAATGGGTAAATTTTCTATAAATATTTTTGAGTCTTCATTTTCTTTTCTCACATAGCCTACTCCAGTTCTTGTTAAAACACACTAGACATGCAAATTATGTGCATTTTAGGCACTTTTTGTTTGAAATCATTTATTTTGTTCATCAAAAGTGTGCTTTCACTTTAATTGAGCGTCGGTGCCGAAACCCGCTTCACTGCTACTCACGCGCGGCTGCTGGCGGTGTGAATGCACTCATTGATTAACATGCACACCAAAGAAATACACGCAACTCACGCTTGCGATCTGAAGCGGCGGTAATTCACGAGGTTTCCTACATGTGCGTTCCGTGTGCACGTGTGATGCTGATGTTGCGCGATGTTAATCATGCGGCGCCCGAGTGCATTAGACCGCCATAAAATCGGCATATGTCAGACTGACCGGCCGGTCGCCAATCACATGAAAATCGTCCAATTCCGATCAGCCAATCAATCTGTGCATCTCTTAAAGATTAGCATTACAAGTATAATGTTCAGATATGCTATGCGACAATTTATTATAATGCTATCTCATACCAATACTCATAATAATATAATATAAATTTTTTTTTTATTCCAACTTGTTGCGGCCCCCCTGGCGCCCCCCGGCGGCCCCCACTTTGAAAACCACTGCCCTAGTAAACCATATTTTGGCCATATTTGGCAGTTGTTACCAAAATTGTTACCATTCCCCCTTTTGATGCAATGATTCAACTCTTGCATCAATCTAACATAATGGTGTTTGGATAAAGTTTGCCATCATCACTAACCCAAACGTTGTCCTTCAGCCAAATTTCCTTCAGACATCTTTCTCTGCCTCTTGAAACAAAAATATTACTTAAAGCCACAATCACATCTTCTTATCAGAGTATTTGGAGGGCAACGGCCCTCAGTCAGTGTATCCTGCTTTTCAGGCCTGTTGTTTGGTCTCTTAAGCTAGTCATCTAAAAACATTTTCAAATTCATCAATTGTTTCTGTCAGGTCAGGTCGTGCTGTACAGACTTGGTCAATGTCAGTCAAATAACGTTTTCCCCCTTTGTTCACAATAATCATAAATGTGAAGGACTCTCTAGATAATTTGATATTGACTTAGCCAATATGTCACTTTGTTGTTGCCTTCAGATCTATAACATTTTAGTTTATCTCAACCCATGATGGACGGCGATCTACAACTTCACAAATCCAATTTACAGGTCCTTCTCAAAAAATTAGCATATTGTGATGAAGTAAATTATTTTCCATAATGTAATGATAAAAATTAAACTTTCATATATTTTAGATTCATTGCACACCAACTGAAATATTTCAGGTCTTTTATTGTTTTAATACTGATGATTTTGGCATACAGCTCATGAAAACCCAAAATTCCTATCTAAAAGAATTAGCATATTTCATCCGACCAATAAAATAAGTGTTTTTAATACAAAAAAAGTCAACCTTCAAATAATTATGTTCAGTTATGCACTCAATACTTGGTCGGGAATCCTTTTGCAGAAATGACTGCTTCAATGCGGCGTGGCATGGAGGGAATCAGCCTGTGGCACTGCTGAGGTGTTATGGAGGCCCAGGATGCTTCGATAGCGGCCTTAAGCTCATCCAGAGTGTTGGGTCTTGCGTCTCTCAACTTTCTCTTCACAATATCCCACAGATTCTCTATGGGGTTCAGGTCAGGAGAGTTGGCAGGCCAATTGAGGACAGTAATACCATGGTCAGTAAACTATTTACCAGTGGTTTTGGCACTGTGAGCAGGTGCCAGGTCGTGCTGAAAAATGAAATCAGATGGAAGCATGAAGTGCTCCAAAATCTCCTGATAGGTAGCTGCATTGACCCTGCCCTTGATAAAACACAGTGGACCAACACCAGCAGCTGACATGGCACCCCAGACCATCACTGACTGTGGGTACTCCAGTGCTGCTTCTCTGTAGCCCAGGTCAGGCGCTTCTGCCACTGTTTCTGGTTCAAAAGTGGCTTGACCTGGGGAATGCGGCACCTGTAGCCCATCTCCTGCACATGCCTGTGCACGGTGGCTCTGGATGTTTCTACTCCAGACTCAGTCCACTGCTTCCGCAGGTCCCCCAAGGTCTGGAATCGGTCCTTGTCCACAATCTTCCTCAGGGTCCGGTCACCTCTTCTCGTTGTGCAGCGTTTTTTGCCACACTTTTTCCTTCCCACAGACTTCCCACTGAGGTGCCTTGATACAGCACTCTGGGAACAGCCTATTTGTTCAGAAATTTCTTTCTGTGTCTTACCCTCTTGCTTGAGGGTGTCAATGATGGCCTTCTGGACAGAAGTCAGGTCGGCAGTCTTACCCATGATTGCGGTTTTGAGTAATGAAACAGGCTGGGAGTTTTTAAAAGCCTCAGGAATCTTTTGCAGGTGTTTAGAGTTAATTAGTTGATTCAGATGATTAGGTTAATAGCTCGTTTAGAGACCCTTTTCATGATATGCTAATTTTTTGAGGTAGGAATTTAGGTTTTTAATGAGCTGTATGCCAAAATCATCAGTATTAAAACAATAAAAGACCTGAAATATTTCAGTTGGTGTGCAATGAATCTAAAATATATGAAAGTTAAATTTTTATCATTACATTATGGAAAATAATGAACTTTATCACAATATGCTAATTTTTTGAGAAGGACCTGTACATAAATGCTTTTAATCCATAGATTGATTCATAATTACCAGTAGCAGACAGAGCTGGATAACTAATCCATTTAAAGCCCGTCCCATGTTCTGCATCATCTTTTCATCAGATTGACTCTGAATTAACAGCTTCTTTAAAATTTGTCATTTGCCTTAACACATTCTAGTAGCTAATGACACAATTTACACACTATTCAGATGGAGTATTAGTACCCCAAACTAACACATACAAGACATAGAGTGCAGTCACCATCACACACACTCATATTAGACACATATTTTAACTGTTCATTTTCAATGTTCACTTTTCATTATATCATCTCTAAAAAGATTTAAATTTTAAGTAAAATTTTAACCAGTTTCTCTTAACCAGTTTCAAAGCATGTCTGTTCATTATTCATTTGATTTTAGAAAAGTCAGCTGGGTTGTTTTGGTTCATTATCATTATTTTGCTTCAGCTTGCTCTGGCAGGCCGATAACAGAAAGACAGACACAGTTACCATCCCTTCCTCCACTCAAGCAGTCTCTCTCACTATAAACAAATAATATTTTCCACAGCCTCCTAAGACTGTAATTTAGACAAAATGTAATATTAAATTCATTACAATAACCTTTTACCATTCACCTTTGTTATCCAGACTTTTCTCGAATCTACAAAGCTGTCTTCATCTTTAGCCACCACCATGTCCAACGACCTTCAGGAGTTAAAACTATGTTATAGACACTTCTATACATTTTCTTGCCTATAAGGCAACCAACCTCATTAAAAGTTTTGCTACTGTCTCCACAACAAATAATGCCAATCACCTCATGGTCTCAACTGGCTCTTGAAAGCCCATTCCCATTAGTTCTTTATCTTTAATTTTCTTCTCATCAGGGTGTTGTCCCTTGGCATAGTTACAGACACTTGTCACAATGAAAAACAAGCCATACAATGAACGCGGTTTCTGGTGAGTGGTATAGAGGAACTCACATTTCTGGGTCAGACTGCCGTAACCTCTCACAGCGCATCTCCCCTTCATGGTGTAATGAATCTGCTGGCCTCACAGAATCTGCTCGACTCTCATACCCATCTCACATAAACACCTCCTTCAGTAGATGCCCAGTGTCTGCGGTGACCCCCTGCCTTAGGTTACCTTCTGTCTGGCCAAAGAAGATCTTACCCGTCATTGAGAAATCACCTTCGTGCACACTGGTAACCGCTCTTCCCATTACCAAATCAGTTTTCTCCAACATATCAGTTGTTTTCTGGAGCTTAGGAAAGGCACATTCAAGAGTCACCAGAGCCAATTGGACTGCCTAATAGTGTTAACACAAGGAGACAGGTTAATAACAGCAGCATTTCATCACTAAAATACATTTAACATCTTAAAGCAGCAACCAAGCACTGCTTAGATTATACTCAGTGAATTTAGTCATCATAACCGTCTATTCGGTGTACATCTACATCTGTAGCCGGAGCCATCGGCCCTGAATGGTGGAGACTAAAATGAGACAAAGAAGTTACTGGTCCTAAAATAAATTAATCAAAAATGTCACTTCTATCATTTAAGGTCTGCATTATTATTTAAAAGACTTCTTTAAAGTCATTCAGTTTTACTTTTAAAACATTTGCAAATACAAATTGCCCTCTGAATGGCTATGATTTCTTTTAACATCTCCATGTCTATGATTTTCAACCGAAACACTGTGCCTTACTTATGACACAGGCTCAGATAACAGCTTTTAGCTGACATTGAATGAGAGAGACTCTGAGGCATTCAGGACTGGAACTTTTTAACATCAGACTTTATCTAGTATCTTTTAACTCTAGCCCAGCTTAAAGGTGCCTTATGTCAAAAAATCAATTCATACTCCACATATTCCATACCAGATGGGGGCAGTATACCTCCAGAAAGTTGGCCTACTCTAGTCTGTTTTTTAGTTTCAGGTTGTTAATCTTCTAAAACCGTCAAATAGTCCGCTTTGTCCCGCCAAAGCCTATTTTGATCGGTGAGGTATGTAGAATAGAATGACTGCTGCCGCTGCGCTTGACAGGGCGCATTACGAGGAGAGAGAGAGAGAGAGAGAGAGAGAGAGAGAGAGAGAGAGAGAGAGAGAGAGAGAGAGAGAGAGAGAGAGAGAGAGAGAGAGAGAGAGAGAGAGAGAGAGAGAGAGAGAGAGAGAGAGAGAGAGAGCGAGCGCGTGCGCGCACTCTCACGTCTACAAACAACACGAGCGCGGTCCTGCTCTATCTCCCTCGCGCATATTAATCAAATCAATTGACACTATAGTAAGACCGCAGTTTCACGTGGAGCATTTGGAGATTTTTAGAGATTAAAGCGATACAAGCCGTGCGAGTTATTCGTGTGTTGCAGTTTGGCTGGTGGTTATGTATGTTGCCCGCATACCGCCTCCCATGGCCGAAACTGGTATTAGACACCGGCCGGGCCGGGGCTAGTAATTTAGCATGCTAATTCAGGTTTATATCTCGGCAGCACTATAACTTGTCATTTTTTTAATGACATCATTGCACTTATTTCTTCTCATTCTTTTGATACGTGTTGCTCATTTTTTGGATATTTTTACCTCAATTTTTACATATGGCACCTTTAAGGCATCTTTGCCAGAAATGACATGCGTTTCCGAATAAACATAATTTTATAGTTGTCTTTTGCCCATACATCAGGGAATTTAGACGTTACAAATTTCCACTCAGATTGAGTCTCTGTCGCACTGGCAGTTTCAGCCAATCATCCAATAATCAAACTGTTTCAGCCAAATCACAAGCTTATCTTTTAAAAAGCAAAACATTCAGCTTCTAGTTCTTTCATGGTCAACATTATCAACCCTTTAACCAGTACACTCTTCCTTCACGTTAAAAACACTAACAAAACATACTGTTTGTTTAATCAGATGCATTTCTACACATTTTTACATTTAGCAACTGTTAATCCAGTACTACTGCTTCTGCTTATTTGATCTTAAATAAAAATAATTATTCTAGTTCTCAATAATGTTTCCCATTTCATCTCAATTTTAGTTGTCAATTTCTCAATTACCATAATTTAATATCTGACTTAAATTTTCCCTAGGAGTTTATCAGTCTCCAATTGGAAATCACACTAACTTTTACAAGGCTATCACGCTCTGCTTATGATACATTTTGATACACATACATCTTTTGCAGTTATCATTTTAAATCATCCTTTTAGTACTTTTACAATTTTACAACTCATATTAGCAGTCATTATCTGTAATTTTACCTCAACCTTTATTCATCAGTTCACTTATAAAAATTACTATTATAGATCCTTTCTTCAAAAGGATTCACTTTAAGACCTGGTTTTTATCTCTTATTTTTTCTCAGACGAAAATGTTAATATCATCATATTAAACACTGATCTAATTTCAAGCCCACATTAACACCAGAAATGTATATCACTTTATTACACTTTCTCGGTGGGTATTTACAGTTACGTGTTAAATGGTCCTGCTGACCACAATTAAACCACTCTCTGTCGGCTCCAACTTACTGCACATCACTGAAGCAGTGTGTCCCATTCAGGAATGCAAACAGAGCCACTGATAAGGAGTTCTCTGTATTCTTTTACAGTCCACCAGCAGCGGATTCAATTACAATAGCCGAATCATAATCTTTATCATTATTATTGGAAGAACATTAATTTTCATAAGCAGCATCGAAATGCTCAAAATATTCTAAGTTGTTTTCACAAAGTTTCTGTTTAACTTTAGTCCCTTGTCCAGGGAAATTATCCCCGACCCAGAATTTATTTTATAAAACAGACAATATCTTTTTCCCTTCAATGACTTAATATCAACAAAATATCCAATATTGTACATTATTGATTTCCAGAATCTTTGGTCAAAGCTGTCTTTACATTTTACTAATTTGGTATTATCATCAACAACACTGATCACAAACAATATTTAACATCCGGAAGCCGGGCTGACTAAGCAAACCCTGTTCCTGTACCTCCAGCATAGCTGGACCCTTTAGGTTTAAAACACAATGTGTTGTCAAACTAAAAGTAAACATAATTTCAATCATTATTTTAACATTGAAATATGGAATCGTTCCCCATTTTGCTTAATGAAACATTCCTTATCTTTATATCACATTAATCCCTGTTAATCATCCCTCACTTTTCATACCATTTCAACTTAATTTGACTTAACAGGCGCTCATAAATAGTTCCATAAATTCTATCAGACATTTTATTTTCCTTACATATAGTTTTCTACTATATTTCTTCCATCTTTCCCTACATGCCAGTTCCTTCTGCATCCTCTGTTTTACATGCTAATTCTTTCTTTTTCAACCATACATGCTTTTCCTTCATTTTCAACCCTACAAGCTTTTCCTTCATTTTCAAACCAGTACATGATTGTTTGCTTACAATCCCCACACACATTTCTCACACACCAACCTTTTTGTTTTTCACTTCCCTCTTCCATCAAGTCTCTCACTTACAGTTCCCTCTATTTCACACAGACAGCTTTATTGCTGCTTGCTACTTCAATCCTTATCATATAAATTTAATTTCTCAGACATCTAATGTCATGCATCCATTTACTGGATGAAGAAGTAAAAACTTTATTTCTCCTGGCAGTTCGACTTTTTTTTATTTATTTTTTTTATCTGCCTATTCACACATGTTGAACGCAGCCATAACAACCTTTTGTTTCTCACTGCCCTGTTCAACTGATTCCCGCATTACTTTTAATCTCGTAGCGCTCAATGTTCCCTCACTTGGGAAAATCATGATATTTGATTAAACTTTTCAATACCCTGCATGCATTTTCTCCCCGTAATTCTTTCAGCATTTGACAGAAAACCGGTATATCAAATTTGGCAAGATTGTTTTGAGATTTCCCCATACTGGCTGTTTTCTGTTCTCCATGGATTTTGTTCGACGCTCGTCTAGTAATCTGTCAGACGTCTCCGACAGATCCGATTTTTAACCTAAAATCGGCCAGGGGTTGTTAATTGTGGTTCACCCAAAATCCGTATTTCAGTTAGCCTTAATTAACCTTTGGTGTGGCAAAATCTCTTGACCTGTTCGTAGGTCTCAATTTCCCACTTTTGCGAGAGCTCAACCCTCAGTCATTAACTTTTTGACTCAGCCTCAGTTTAGAAAATCTCTTGACCCGTTCAAGGGTCTCAATTTCTTGGTCGAGGACCTCTTGCCTCAGGTTATGCCTTAAATCTCTTGATCTCGCACCATAGAAAACAGTCTCAGCCAGTATAGTTTACTCACTCTTATACCAAAAGGAAAATATTTTAGCCCAAAAGAAAATATTTTAGCAGAGATGTTTTGGGTTGCCACAGGTTCGCTTTCATTCAATTCCAGTGGAGTTTCTCCTGGCCCTGATAGCGGTCGGCCCCTCTCTCTAAAGCTTACGAGGTAGAGCTGGAACTGCTCAGTCCAGGATGATCAGTCACCGTCCGCTCTCAGGTCCAGAAGGCACTTCCAAGGAATCCCACTGTTCTGACACCAAATTGTTGTGGCAAAAATCCTGTTAAACATCATCACTGCGTAAGAGACACTCAGAGTCAAATTAATAAAAAGAGAAGTATTTATTCTTGCAAGAATAGGTTCAGTCTAGTACACAGAAGTTACGCTGTGCAAGAGAGTGACACCCAACAGGAAGATATGAGACAGCCTTTATACTCTTTTCAAGGTTCCTCCTCACCCGCTGTACCTTTCACCCACCCAGATAAGGTCCTTACTGCTGTTCAGTTTCTACTTAAAGACACAAACTGGTACTGAAATAAACTGGCCAAAACTGACCGTCCCTAAGGTCAGAGGTCCTGTCCCATATGTTCCTGAAACGTCACACACAAGCACGTACATATATTTTTATACATTGAATAGATTCTCTCTCTTATGATACCTGTTAGGGATGAATGACTATTAAAATTTCTACTACAAGAACTATATTGCGGTGGCAGATTTTCTAAACTAAAATAAACAGCACCCATTTTATGGATTTTAGTTTTGGAGCCTAAAGGGTTTCCAGGTCATCAAAATACAACTGTATTTGGAGTGCTTGAGGACATGTTCCAAACAGTGGGTGAGATGTAAAATGAGTCCCATCACAATAATTGTGCATTTTCCCTTCGGTTTGCTTCTTACCCTGAAGGTAAACTTTTTGCATCTGGTAATTACTGAACAGAAATTTAATAGTCTCAATTACTGACACATATTGACACGTGTCTGCTGCCAAAACTTGTTTTAATTGTCCCTGTTCTCTTGCTGTGTCTTGTCCTATGACCAATAAAGATTTCCTTCAGCTTCACAAGATCAAATTTCTCTTCAAAGTATTTGTTCATTTTTTAAGGTGTGTCTACATCTTTAAACATTAGTTTAGCAGCTTCAAACTCGCCCATTAATGACTGGACAGACTCACTGCCAAGTGGTACCTGCAGATTATTCAACAATGTAGTTGTTGACTGTTGAAGATTATCAACAGTCCTCTCTAGCACCTCTTACGTACAAGAGATTGTTTTTGCTACATCCATTAAAGTTGTATTTGATGAACGGTATATCTTTGCCACAAAAGAGGCAACAGTTTCACTAGGAATGGCAGTTTGAACTGGAACATAGTCTGATGTTTCCACAGTACTAGATGTCCCAGTCTCATATCCATCTGATAAACTGTGGTCATTAGGTTGAAATGTCACATTGTCCATGAATGTTGTTGTGGACTGGTGGTCTCTATGAAGATGTTTGGCAAATGAATTGAAGTCATGATACGTCAAGTTGCACACCCAGTAGTCATATGTCAAGTTGCACACCCAGTAAAGCTTGAATAGCTAATCAACTGCACATGTCAGGCCATCATTTACAGGAATGGTCACCTAGTCCTTCCTTGCAGTGATGATATATTGTCGTGTTGGGCTTTTCAGACTGCCGATGCAGATCAGCTGTGGCTGGGTCCTTGATGCCATCTCGGAGTTGTCACAGCGGGATCCAATACTGGTTCCAGGCTTAGAGAAGATGAAAAAGATGCAATTTAAGAGTTGAAAAAGCAGCATAAAGAAGTCTAAATGTGCATGCTATACTGTATTATGTAACATTTTGGAGTAATTATTCTTCTGTAAGTTACCACTTGTAAGACAAGATAACTCTTTAAATGTGTACGTAGAAAATATCAAATTCAATAGTCATAAAAACAGTGTTATACATTTTAGACTATTTACACAGTTTATGAATTGTAATAAAATCATAAATATTTTAACTGTTATTTTTTTTACTAAATTATTTAATAATTACCTAGTTACGGTGGCCGTTGGATGCAAACGACCTGCAATTTATGACAACGCATGAGTTTGCAGCGCAATTTCTAAATGCTGTGCATATGTTGTCAAATTGATGAAGATGTTTTCTTAAGTTGCGTGAGTTTTGTCTATCTGCATGTGTTGTCATAAATTGCAGGGCCACCATACCTAGTCCTTCGTTGGCTCTTACAGACATCATTACGAAACATACCGGTACAAAATCAATCAGGAATGTTATTGCTGACTTCACACTGCAGCGACTCCCGGGCATTGGTGGCAGAAGATGTGTCAGAAGAACCAGCATAGTACAGCACTTTTCATCTGAAAATTTAATGAAAACAGATTAAAGCTACAACAAATATTTACAAGCAGGATTAAAAGGATTAGATCATGTTTTTTTAAACTGGGGTTCAAAAACTGAGTTGAACCGGGTAGAACTGGGGCTGTATGAGGTAGCCTGGCCACACCCACCAAGATCTCCTTTCAGGGAGAAACTATTCTGGAACACTATTATTTACTAAGTTTCCATCAGACCCCAGACAGGCTCTGGTAGTACAGTTGTAGCAATGCATCAGAAATTGCAGTCGGAAGAATGTGTACATTTATGTACAGCAAAGGTAGGTCTACATACTGACCGTCGATGCTGTATATTGTCAGTTTGTAAAATGTAAAAGTAGGAAGTAATGTTCGGAATCCCTGATCAATGTGATTGGTTAGGCTGAACCAATAATTTCAAAGTTAACCTGAAGTATAACCCCATCATGATGTTACCATTGGAAATGTTTCCCCAATCATGAGTCCCCAGACTATATTTACAAAGTAAATGAGTCTGGTTTTAACCAGGCTATGTATGAGGTGCTTATCCATAATCAGTGTATTACCAACATGGATTACACTGAGAAAGGACTAATTAATATTATTGGTAAGTGGGAAATAAAGCAAGGGTTCCTACATTCTGAATTTAACCTTTGAGGCATTGCATGCCATATTATTACACACATACCATCTGTCTGGTCTTCCATCCCCTCCGTAAGTGAAGCAACACCACCTTTTTCCAAGGCAGCCACTGCTCTCAGCTTTGGAATGATGGTTGCTTCCCATTTTCTGATGAACTGGTCTGTCTTTCCATCTGTTATTTTGCCAAACTCGATATCCATCTTACATAAAAAAAGAGACTTCTTCAGAATATATTCCAAGTCAACAGTGTTACTAAGAGTATCAGATCTTTTACAATGAGAAACCTACCAAACTTGGCATATCCAAGAAGCGTGGGTATTCGTTGAAGATTTCAGTCAATGCAGGAGTTGCCTTTGATATCCATGATCTGCGCCTGGTGTATGTATTCTCCATTGCTGATTTGATTGAAGGAATGTTCTCTGCAGAGGGCCTGAGTCGTTTCATCAGGGTGATCCGATCCCACTGCTCTCCCCCTGGTCCTGCTCCGATCTTGCTCCTGTGTCTAGGGCTGCAACGATTAATCGATTGTTGTTGACCATAACAGTAAATTAATTGCCAACTTTGTCGATAATCGATTAATTGGTTTGTGTATTTTTTTAAGGAAAATACATAAAACTTCTGATTGTAGCTTCTAAACTTGAATATTTTCAGATTTACTTCTCTATGACAATTAACTAAATATTTGGTGTGTGGACTAGGGATGCGCGGTATACCGATACTGCAAAAATACCGGTATATATTATTTTTCAAATAGTACAATATCATAACTATTCGGTATTTGATGCGCTGCTGTTTCGAAGTTCGGCAGTGCGCTACCTAAACAGCTAATGGTTTACATGTCATTTCATTATTCTATTATTATTATTATATGTTAATCTATTATTATAGATATTAACCTATTTTAATTGTATAATTTCAGGATTTTATTTTTTTCAAAATAAAAATTTTACCTACTGTATGTTCCCTGACTGAATTTATTTATTTTTTACATTTTGATAATTTTTCTTTGCACATTTGGTAGTGGAGAGTTTCACGGTTCAGTTCGATTACGATTATCATGTCATTGATTCAGTTCAATTCGATATCGTGATGCATTACGATGCACCGCATCCTCAATTTTCAATTTTATTTCAAAAGTAATGTGTCCGCGCGCGCGTGTGTGCGTGCGTGTTCGCCTGTTCGGGAAGTCGCAGTGACAGAAACAGTGACAAAGACACACACACACAGACACACACACACACACACACACACACACACACACACACACACACACATGGGCGTAGATTACGCGGGGGACGGGGGGGGACGTGTCCCGACGTGTCGGCAAAAAACTCTGTAAGTAAGTTGTCATGTGGTATCCGAATTGTGTTGCACCGAAAAAACGTGCACTGTTTTCAATCTTTTTTTATTCGTAATGTCTTTTATTTTCACAGATATGTTATCAAAGCCCTTCAAATTAGAATAAACATAGTGATTGTTAATGCTGAATTTGTATTTTCATGCCCCCGGACCCCCCTAGAAGTACCGAGATCCGCCTACAAAAATAATGTGGGTAACACAGTAGGCTATATGGTGGTCTACGAAAAATAAACATTTTATTATCTAATTTAAATACATGGTCGGGATTTTACCACCTCCGCCTCGTTTTAAACCAGGAAAAACCCTGCATGTGCAATATAAAGTACTGAACATCTGCATTTCTTTCTTTCTGTTTTATTGCTTTAAAAATAAATAGCATATTAAACCAATTAAGCAAAAACCTGTCAACAAAAGTCTGAAAAAAAAAATTGACATTCTGTCCCCCTCACTTTTGAAATGATGGCTACGCCCCTGCACACACACACACACACACACACAGAGAGAGAGAGAGAGAGATTAAGATCAGTTGGATTTAAGAATAGACAAATGTATTAAACTGACCAAGAAGAGATGCGATGCAAATCAAAAGTTTGATAGTAGCCTAACTGTATTATGAAAGGCAGCTACTGTAAATGAAACATTTATATAGATGAAACAGTTATTTTGTGTAGTGAAAAGAATTGTCATTTTGAGAATTGTACTAATACAATTGAAAACATGATGAAATGCACATTTGATGATCTGTTGTGATTAGCACTAAGAGTTTTGAAATTGTACCTTACTTGTGAAAATAGTACCAAAGCGAAAAAAAAAAAACTGTTATAGATAGTCATGCAATAGCAGCTACTCTAGATTTGTTTCAGTTTGTGGCCAGTTGCAAAAACAAAGCCACTAAGCTATTAAAAACTAGTCTGACCAGCTAGCAATTCTAATCGGGCTAACGTTAATCAGTCTTACTTTTTGGATTCAAATGAGAAATGATTCAATTCAAATGATTCTACCTTTTTTTTTAAATAGCTTAACAACAAATTATGAATCGTCTTGAATATATTTTTTTAACTTGTTAGACTAGTTTAAGCAGGTTATACTGGTCTAACTTAACCCCCACAACAGTTCACAACACAACCAAATACAGAAACACGCTGCAAATAGCGCAGACCACAACGGAAATGTTTCCAGGGGACCCCAATAAGTGACGAAACCGGCTTGGACATGCTTATTGCTCGTGAGCATCCCTATGCCCTACTCCCTTAGTGGGGACTTTGGAGTGAGCAGGGCAGTGTTGTAGTACTCGAGACTCGGACTCGGTCTTGGACTCGGTCTCGAGACCATATTTTAAAGGGATAGTTCACCCAAAAATGAAAATTCTGTCAGTATTTACTCACCCTCATGTTGTTCCAACCCCGTAAGACCTTGGTTCATCTTCGGAACACAAATTAAGATATTTTTGATGAAATCTGAGAGCTGGATCACTCCTCCATAGGCTTCTTAAGGGATTGAAACTTGTTCCCCGATAAGTTATTAAAGACATCGTTAAAATAGTCCAAGTGACTACAGTGGCTCAATTTTAAGTTTATCAAACGACGAGAATACTTTTTGTGCGCAAAAAAAAAATAACGACTTTATTTCAACTATTCATTTCCTTCTCTGTGGGCCTCGAGTCAGTTCACTAGTGTAATAGTGTAAGCTTCTGTTGTTGTACGTCACACGCATCACACACATGACCAGCGTCGGCCAATAGTGAGCCTACGTGTGACGTAGCTCTACGCTATTACACTAGTGAACTGACTAGAGGCCCATAGAGAAGGAAATGAATAGTTGAAATAAAGTCGTTATTTTTGTTTGTTTTGCGCACAAAAAGTATTCTCGTCGCTTGATAAACTTAAGATTGAGCCACTGTAGTCACTTGGACTATTTTAACGATGTCTTTAATAACTTTTTGAGGCCGGTGTTGTGCCGAATTTCGACTCCCTGCCAAATTATTACCCCCCTCGTTGAAATCATTATCTGATTGCCTAATCCTAACCCCAGCCCTAATCCTAACCCCTCCCCCACAATTAATCCTAAACCTACCAATACTAGGGGGGTAATAATTTGGCGGGGGTCAGAATTCGGCACAACACCGGCAAGTTTCAATCCCTGAAGAAGCCTATGGACTAGTATGGAGGAGTGATCCAGCTCTCAGATTTCATCAAAAATATCTTAATTCGTGTTCCGAAGATGAACGAAGGTCTTACGGGGTTGGAACAACATGAGGGAGAGTAAATACTGACAGAATTTTCATTTTTGGGTGAACTAACCCTTTAATGGTCTGGGTCTTGTCATGGACTCGTGTGCATTTTGACTCGGTATTGACTCGTACTCGGACATATTAGGACTCGGACTTATTCCCGAGTCCACTCGAGTCCAATTCAAAATATTTTTCATGATTATTACTGTATGTTAATATTTCTTTAAATTGATGTTTGATTGACCCGTCCAATGATTGGTGATTTTCTTGTGCGCAACTGTGCATGACTTGAGACTAACGTTAGCGCAAAGGCAGCAGGACTAGGTCAGGTCAGGATGTCATAAACCTTTAGCTCAACTATGTGTTGAAAATTTCTGCTAAATCATCCATTATTCCGTTTGCATATAAGAGCCACAAAGTAGAATTCATATGCAGTAAGACTTTAAAAGGAAACAATCTGCGACATGTAAATTCTGCGGTAACTTACTTCAATTACCGAAGCAAAGGGAACAACTTCCAATTTTCACTGTCATGTGGAGCGAAAGCACAAATAAAGGTAAGATTAAGAACTCATAATTTCTGTAATTCTGTAATTTTCATAACATTTTTGCATTTTGACAGCTAATGCGTAGTTAGTTCGGTGTAGAAGTCTGCAAGGGACTACTTTTAGGGAGCCATGTCCGCCTGCTCTCGCTTCTGTTTTACGCTGTGTCCACCTGCATCCACCTGCATCCGCCTGTAGTGATCCTGCTTTCCAGAAAGTCACATGCTACATTTGTCTCAACTGTGTTATTTTAATATTTACTGTTTACAACGTAGGACAAAAGTGTCACAGAGAAAACCAAATCTCGTTTAATTAAATAATAAAATGAATACAGATACGATGTGGTACAGTAATGTTATGTGTACTAGAAATGTTATGTGGACTTACAGTATAGAGTGGTACAGTAATGTTATGTGGACTTACAGTATAGAGTGGTAATGTTATGTGGACTTACAGTATAGAGTGATACAGTAATGTTATGTGGACTTACAGTATAGAGTGGTACAGTAATGTTATGTGTGCTAGAAATGTACTAGAAATGTTACGTGGATGTATATAGTGGTACAATGATGTTATGTGGACAAGAGCACTTAATACTGACAAGTGACAAGTCATAATTGTAATAAAATGACCTTAACACCGCCTACAATGTGGCCTTTTTACCCTTAACTGATAATATTTTTTAAACCAATATCACTCTATGTAAATAAAAGCAAATTATTATATATGATTTTGTTTATATATGCCTATTTTAATCATTAAAGCATTTTTTTTAAATTATAGAAATATTTCAAATAATAGAAATGTTGCAATAAAGTTAAGTCCCACAACATATGTGCAACCCTGTTACCGAAACATATTTATCCTAGCAGCAGAAGAAAAAAACAGCGAGTGACTTGATTCACAGGAAATTACATCACTAAGCAGTTTGCCGCCAGAATGGGTAGAACAAAGGTATGTTCTCTTTTTGATTTTTCATTATAGAACTTTTAGCCTTGATTGAATGTCACTCTAACCAATGCAACCCTGTTACACTTATTATCAGAATAAGACAAATTAATTTAAAGGTTTTCTTCTTCTTTTCATAAGTAAGTTTGTCCTAAAGATGATAGGTAGAGCTAGCTAAACAGCTAGCTTCTATTCATGAGAAAAAGCTAACATTAGCATTAATTTGCAACCCTGTTACCATAATTAGAGTAACAGGGTTGAATCTCCTTTAATCCACTCATAAGGGACAATCTATTATCAATAGTTCAGTTAAATAATTAATATAATTTGTGTTCCCTTTCGTAGTCACTACGAGTTCCGTCATGACGACGAATCGGGTTTCGCTTAGAAAGCCTATCAACTTCGAGTATTACAAAACGAGCCAATGGCAAAGAAATGCCATGGGTCTGCGGATTTTGCATAGCGTAACTCCGCCCCACCTCGTGGGTATATAAGGAAGTACGCTAGCAACATGCAGATATGTTTTTGCTTAGGAGCCAAGAGGTCCTCTTCTCTCCTGCAGCTTATTCTCTGACTATCTTTGAGAATCTTCTAGACGAGCAGCTTCCAGTCAGTGTTGGTGTGACGGCGTGTTTCAGCGAGTTTCACATTCCTGCCTGCTGATCTGTGAAGTGGTCTGCAACAGCGTGTGTGTTTCTCCCTGGGCGCTTCAGCACTGCTGCGAGCTTCCTCTCACAAAAAGAGCTTGCACGAGGCACGTCTTTTTAAAGACGTTCAGCACGTGTATTTCTGGGTGCGGTAGTCTGATTGATTCAGCTGATGGGCACGAACGCTGTTTGGCATGTTTGGGCTTCGATCACGGCCAGACAGCGTTCGTGGATGCGTCATGTCACTGCGGGAACATGACCAACGCAATGTTATGGTCGAGACTCGATGACCTCACTAGAGCGAGAGCCCCCTCATCCACACCCCGATCTATTCTCTCCACAAGAGGGAATAGCTACTTTGGCTGGTGGCCAGGGTGACCTAAGGCAGCTGGTGTGGAACAAACCGACGAATTCTCTTCGGTCCACACCCCCTTTCACATTGCAACCCGTGAGGTTTCCGGATGAGTACAGGTGCTGGTCATATAATTAGAATATCATCAAAAAGTTGATTTATTTCAGTAATGCCATTGAAAAAGTGAAATTTGGATATTATATTCATTCATTACAGACTGATATATTTCAAGTGTTCATTCCTTTTAATTTTGATGATTATAACTGACAACTAATGAAAACCCCAAAATCAGTATCTCAGAAAATTAGAATATTGTGAAAAGGTTCAATATTGAAGACACCTGGTGCCACACTCTAATCAGCTAATTAACTCAAAACACCAGCAAAGGCCTTTAAATAGTCTCTCAGTCTAGTTCCGTAGGGTACACAATCATGGGGCAGACTGCTGACTTGACAGCTCTTCAAAAAACCATTGACATCTTACACAAGGAGGGCAAGACACAAAAGGTCATTGCTAAAGAGGCTGGCTGTTCCCAGAGCTCTGTGTCCAAGCACATTAATAGAGAGGCGAAGGGAAGGAAAAGATGTGGTAGAAAAAAGTGTTCAAGCAAAAGGGATAACCGCACTCTGGAGAGGATTGTGAAACAAAACCTATTCAAAAATGTGGGGGAGATTCACAAAGAGTGGACTGCAGCTGGAGTCAGTGCTTCAAGAACCACCACGCACAGACATATGCAAGACATGGGTTTCAGCTGTCGCATTCCTTGTGTCAAAAAGACCAAAAGGACTGGACTGCTGCTGAGTGGTCCAAAGTTATGTTCTCTGATGAAAGTAAATTTAGCATTTCCTTTGGAAATCAAGGTCCCAGAGTCTGGAGGAAGAGAGGAGAGGCACAGAATCCACGTTGCTTGAAGTCCAGTGTAAAGTTTCCACAGTCAGTGATGGTTTGGGGTGCCATGTCATCTGCTGGTGTTGGTCCACTGTGTTTTCTGAGGTCCAAGGTCAATGCAGCCGTCTACCAGGAAGTTTTAGAGCACTTCATGCTTCCTGCTGCTGACCAACTTGGTGGAGATACAGATTCATTTTCCAACAGGACTTGGCACCTGCACACAGTGCCAAAGCTACCAGTACCTGGTTTAAGGACCATGGTATCCCTGTTCTTAATTGGCCAGCAAACTCGCCTGACCTTAACCCTAAGGAAAATCTATGGGGTATTGTGAAGAGGAAGATGCGATACGACAGACCCAACAATGCAGAAGAGCTGAAGGCCACTATCAGAGCAACCTGGGCTCTCATAACACCTGAGCAGTGCCATAGACTGATCGACTCCATGCCACGCCGCATTGCAGCAGTAATTCAGGCAAAAGGAGCCCCAACTAAGTATTGAGTGCTGTACTTTTCATGTTCATACTTTTCAGTTGGCCAACATTTCTAAAAATCCTTTTTTTGTATTGATCTTAAGTAATATTCTAATTTTCGGAGATACTGAATTTGGGATTTTCATTAGTTGTCAGTTTTAATCATCACAATTAAATGAAATAAACATTTGAAATATATCAATCTGTGTGTAATTAATGAATATAATATCCAAATTTCACCTTTTGAATGGAATTACTGAAATATTTTTTTTTTGATGATATTCTAATTATATGACCAGCACCTGTACACTGACCAGTCGCATTTAGAGGATGCCGGCGGGCCCAGTATCTCATTCGGCGCTACGGCAGATGAAATCATGTCTATCGCCGCATCACAAGGTGAGCTGTAGTCTGGGGATGAGGATTCGGCTGTGCCGCCACCTTCGGGTGTGCCTGCATTAACCGAGTCTGTTCCAGAGTTGACAGCTATGCTTTCCTAGGCCGCCGCGAGTATCGGGCTTGTGTGGAACCTTCTGCCATGTCCCGAGCGCTCAAGGCTGATGATTGGTTTTTGGGGGTGGCTTTCTACCTGGACGTGCATGAAGAGTTCATGAGATCGTGGGAGTCTCCACTGACTTTTCGCGACTGCTCAGCGGCCTCTTCCGCCTTCTCTGCCCTCGCAAGGCCGCGGCCAAGGGTACACTGGGGTTCCCCCCGTGGAATGTTCTGTTGCAACACATCTGTGTCCCCACAGCACCTCCACCTGGCGTGGCAACCCTAAGGACCCCTCCGATGCCTGTAGGTTTCTGTCTACTCTGAGTGGCAAGACCTATAGAGCTCCGGGGCAGGCTGCCACCTCACTGCATGCTATGGCCATCCTTCAGGTCTACCAGGCCCGGGTTCTCACTGACATGCACGAGGGTAGGGCTGATTCAGGGCTCACCCAAGAGCTGCGTGCCGCCACCGACCTCGCTCTACGAGCGACGAAGATGACCACACGCTCCCTGGATCAGGTGATGTCCACATGCATGGTCAGACATCTCTGGCTTAACCTGGTTGATGTGCGCGAGTTTGAGCGAACCCGCTTCCTCAACTCCCCCATATCCCAGACTGGCCTCTTCGGCGGCACGGTCAAGAACTCTGCCCAACAGTTCTCGGCCACCCAGAAGCAAACTGAGGCGATCAAACATGTACTGACCCCGCGGCTAGCTGCCACCACCCAGCCGCCGGCTCAGACACCTCAGTCATCTCGCCACCGAGACCCCCTCCTGCGACATCCGCCCCCTCCCGCCCGGCCCCAGCAGCAGCCTTCACCTGGGCCGTGCCGTGGAGGTGATCGCAGGAAGGCGCCCCAGCCTGTATCAGCACCGCAGCCTGCCGAACGCCAGGCGATGCAACGCTCCCATTATGGGCAACTCAGAGATGGGATGCAGTTCTTTCCAGGAGGTGGTTGCAGGGCCACTCCTTCCCCCGGGTGGAGGGCCTTGGGAGAACCTCTTCTTCCAAAGAACTGACTTCCCATCTCTGAGCCCCCAGAGGGTGCGGATGGCAGTGCGCGCCGCTTATGAGCCTCGCCACTCTTGTCTCCCTCTGTCGCCAGAACCCTGACAGAGCAGGCCCCCGTGGAACGCTGGTCCTTCCCTGGCCTCCTCTGTCAGGATACGGCATATGACCGCCCCCCCCCACACCGGGACGCTCCGCCTCCCACGTCTGGGCCGGACATTCCGCCTTGCTACCCTATCGTGGGTACATCTGTGGTTCACGTGACCCCGCTTGTTCAGTTGTTGGTGCTTCCAATCTGTCCCCCTGGCTTACGAGAACCATCAGGCTCGGCTATGCGATTCAGTTCGCAGGGTCTCCTCCACGCTTCAGGGGAGTCCGGTTCACTATGGTCGGTGGCAATGCCCCTGTCATGAGAGCGGAGGTCACCACCCTACTGGCGAAGGGTGCGATCGAGACTATCCCTCCAGCCGAAATGAGGTCCGGTTTCTACAGCCCCTACTTCATTGTACCCAAGAAAACCGGTGGGTTACGACCACTGCTCGACCTGCCCGTCTTGAACCGATCCCGTCACAGATTTCCGTTCAAGATGCTCATGGCCAAACGCACTTTCGAATGTGTGCGGCCAGGATTGGTTTGCAGCGATCAACCTGAAGGACGCCTACTTCCATGTCTCCATTCTTCCTCGACACAGACCGTTCCTACGGCTTGCTTTCGAGGGGCGGGCATACCAGTATGCGTTCTCCCATTCGGGCTAGCTCTGTCTCCTCGCGTCTTCACGAAGGTCGTCGAGGCAGGGCTTGTTCCGCTATAACAACACGGGGTTCGCATCCTGAACTATCTCGACGACTGGCTGATCCTAGCTCCCCCTCAAGACCAGGTTTGCGAACACAGGGATCTTGTGCTCAGGCACCTAGCCTGTCTGGGTCTTTGGGTCAACTGGGAGAAGAGCAAACTTTGCCCCGTGCAGAGGATCTCTTTTCTCGGTATGGAAATCGACTCAGTCGCCATGTCTGCGCAGCTTATGAGTGAGTGTGTGCAGTCACTGCTGACAGTTCGAGGGCAAGAGTGCGGTTCCACTGAAGTTATTTCAGAGGCTCCTGGGGCATATGGCATCCGCAGCCACAGCAACGCCGCTCGGATTGCTTCATATGAGACCGCTTCAGCTCTGGCTTCGCGATCGAGTCCCGAGGTGGGCATGGCAACAAGGCACGCTCCGAGTACCAGTTATTCCGACCTGCCCTCAGACCTTCACCCCGTGGACGAACCTCAGCTTTCTACAGGCTGGAGTACCCTTAGAACGAGTTTCCAGGCATGTTGTTGTCTCAACAGATGCCTCCACCATGGGCTGGGGTGCCATATGCAATGGACATGCTGCCGCGGGTTCCTGGACAGGACCCCAGTGCCTTTCGCATGTCAATTGCCTCGAGTTGCTGGCAGTACGGCTTGCTCTGCACCGCTTTCTTGCGCTGCTCAAGAACCAACACGTACTAGTCCGCTCAGACATTACCGTGACAGTAGCGTACATCAACTCACAAGGTGGTCTACACTCCCGCCGTATGTCACAACTCGCCCACCACCTCCTCCTATGGAGTCAGAAGCATCTGAGGTCGCTTCAAGCCATTTATATTCCTGGAACCCTGAATTGTGCAGCCGATGAGCTCTAGCGGTTTCAGCCTCTTCCTGGAGAATGGCAACTCCATCCCCAGTCTGTTCAGCTGATATGGGAACAGTTTGGTGACACACAGATAGATCTGTTTGCCTCCCACGACTCTTCCCACAGCAGCCTGTTTTATTCCCTGACCGAGGGCACGCTCGGCACGGATGCACTGGCGCACAGCTGGCCGCGGGGCCTCCGCAAGTATGCGTTTCCCCCAGTGAGCCTTCTTGCACAGACCCTGTGCAAGATCAGGGAGGACGAGGAGCAGGTCATATTGGTTGCACCTCATTGGCCCACCCGGACCTGGTTCTTCGAACGTGTACTCCTCGCGACAGCACCTCCCTGGCCAATTCCTCTGAGGTAGGACCTACTTTCTCAGAGACGGGGCACCCTATGGCACCCTCGTCCCGATGTTGGAACCTCCATGTGTGGCTCCTGGACGGGACAAGGCAGGTTTGAGTATTCTACCACCGCAGCAACATCGGGCCGTGTCGTGCGGTGGTGGCTACCATCACTTCCGCTAGAGCATCGTCCACGAGACATGCCTACACATTGAAGTAGAACCTCTTCGTCACTGGTGCTCTTCTCACTGAGAAGACCCCAGAAAATGCCCGATCAGTGTCGTGCTTTCCTTCCTGCAAGATGGGTTGGAGCGAAGGCTGTCTCCTTCCACCCTGAACGTGTATGTTGTCGCTATCGCCGCACATCACAACACAGTCGAAGGTAAGTCCGTGGGAAAGCATGACCTGATCATTGTATTGCATTGACTCAATCCTCCTCGCCCTCCTCTCGTTCCCTCTTGGGACCTCTCAGTGGTTTTAACTGCCCTGCAGAGTTCTCCCTTTGAGCCTCTGCAATCAGTGGAGCTGTCAATTAAGACAGCACTCCTGGTTGCATTGTCCTCCATTAGGTAGGGGACCTGCACGCATTTTCCGTTGACAAAGCGTGCCTGGAATTCGGGCCGGCCTATTCTCACGTGATCTTGAGACCCCGGCCTGGATATGTGCCCAAGGTTCCCACCACTCTCTTTCGAGATCAGGTGGTGAACCTACAAGCGCTGCCCCTGGAGGAGGCAGACCCAGCCTTGGCAATGCTCTGTCCAGTATGTGCCCTCGGTGCCTATGTAGACAGAACGCAGTGTTTCAGGACCTCAGACCAGCTCTTTGTCTGTTATGGTGGGAAGCTGAAGGGAAAGGCTCTCTCGAAGCAAAGGTTGTCTCACTGGATAGTGGACGCCATTACTTTGGCATATCAGCAGCAAGGTCGACCGTGCCCCCTTGGTGTGAAGGCTTCCTCTTGGCCTTTAGCGCAGGACGCCTCGCTAGCAGACATCTGCAGAGCTGCAGGCTGGGCGACACCCAACACATTTGCGAGATTCTACAATCTCTGAGTGGAGTCAGTATCCTCTCGTGTACTCGCTTCAACTAGCCGGTTGCTTCGTGCGATATTTCCTCCGGTGAGTTTCCCCGAGTTCCTCCAGCACTGTTGACGTCAACCCCAGAGTCTATGCCTGCGGCAGCTTTCGCATTGGCTAGGTGCTTGCATGTGCATGGTTCCCCACTGGTGACCCCCACATGTGTATTTCCACTGTAAGCCTCTCTGAGCATGTGTCTTTCCCTTGGCAAGCCACCTTGCCATGCCTGGAGTTGAAACATTCCACCCTACAGGCTGGATACTCCAGTGTTTCTCCATATGCCTAAATTGTCCTCCAATTCTGGAATGACCCTTGTAGCGTATTCTTGGATGCGTTATTGAAACACAAAATAACCAATAAATTCTCAATCACCAAACACAGCCCATACTAATCCTAAAGTTTGCTTTATCTGAAAAATATGCATTTTCATTTATTCATAGCCTACATAGTTGCAACAACACCTAGGCCTAGTTCAGGTGCCTTTATTTTAAATGCTTTTAATTGACGTTCAGTTATTGTGCTTTTAAATATTATGCCATCTATGTATCTTTTTTTAAAGTTTATTGTTTGTTGAATAGAGGTTGGTGATATTTACAGAAATATCCGTTAGTGTAGCGATATATTGAAAATTGGTAAAATTCAATAATTTTAACATGGTGCCACATTATGTTAATGGGATTTAACAATAGGGCTTTTAAAATGAAGATCACAAAAGAGAAGTTTATTAAGAATGAGAATATAGAAGGATATTGAGATATCTTAAATACTTTTACGGCTCACAAACTTTGGAAAAATACTATTTATGGCACTCAGGAATGTTCAGTTGTGTTGATAGAAAAAAACAAGATACATTTCTATTTTCAATTTCTAGTTGTTATTCAGAAAATGTGCAACCATTGAAAATGTGTACCAATTTACTCATGGAGCCACGTTAACATCCCTATATCTATGAAAAAATTAACCATATTGGGCCTTTAAAATTAAGACACCAAAAGAAAAGTTTGTTAAGAATTAGAATCTAAAAGGATATTAGGATGTCTTTAATATGAGTAACAGGCCTACAAACTTTGGGCAAAAAGTGGGCTAGAGCTGAAATGTCACTGTTTTCATATAATGAAACAAAGATGACTAAAGTCAACAGATTTAACTAATAGACCTAACAATCTCTGTTTAAAATTATGCTGTTCTAAAGTCATTTTAGAACAGCATAATTGATGGCGTAATTATGATGGCGCATAATTGATGGCGTAATTAAACAGCATAATTGAACAGCATAATTGATGGGTGGTGATGGCGCAGTGGATAAGACACATGCCTTTGGTGTGAGAGACCCGGGTTCGAATCCACTGCAAGGCACCAATGTGTCCCTGAGCAAGATACTTAATCCCTAGTTGCTCCAGAGGCGTGCGACCTCTGAAATATAGCAATTGTAAGTCGCTTTGGACAAAAGCGTCAGATAAATGTAAATGTAAATGTTTTACCCCCTATAATCTGACTCCAAATCCCAGGTGAAAATGGTCATTTTGAGCCCCCTTTACAAAACAGTAAATATACATCCATCACATTTAATATTTTGGCTTTCTTCTTAATTTATGTTTGTCTTTCTTCAGATTTTTTGTTTAACAAAATGAAAAATTTGAGCCTGGAAAGTTTCTGAAATTTGGTTAATTTTGACACGAATTGATCCAAATGTGTTTTTCTGAGAACCTTTCATACATCTTTTTTACACATATAGTCCAGTCATTTTAAGCTAAAATGGGGGTCAACCTAGAACAAATTGCAACAGAAGCAAACTCAACTGATTTTGTATCCTCAATATGTCCTGAGTAAGGAAAAAAAAGCCTTGAAGAATCCCATTAGGGGAAAGTTTCGAAAAAGACCCAAATATAGCCTATTCATTCGCCTATTCATTCTTTTTCTCACGTGAATAGGGTAAAAATTTTAACCTTTAGATATCACCATGAAAATTACTGAGTTGATTACTTACATCAAGACAAAAATGTATTACAAGTTTTTAAAAATAGTTTGTTAACATAGACAAACGGTGCATAATCTAATTACGTATGTGCTAATTTGCATAAATACCCAAACAGATCTAAATATTGGGTATAGCCAGCTGAAAATGTCTTGTTGAATCGTGTTGACATAAAACAGTAAAAGACTTAATGTTAAGGTCTGAATGGGACCCATTTAGGCTACCAATGAACATTAATACATAGAGGCAGGAAGAAGTACTTTAGAAACCAGCCTTTATTAATTATTATTGCAGAGATGGGGTTTGGGGCTGGGTCCGTGGGACTGTTTCTGGGGGATAAATCTGAGGGAAGAACAGGAGACATGGGTAAGGACTCGGAGAATGCAAAAGACAAAAGGTAGGTAAAATAAAAAGTGGCTCAAAAAATCAAAAAATTGATCAAAAAATCAAATTACGTACACAATGCACTCAATGCCCAAACCCTGTTTACTGTTATATGTCAACAAGATTCAACAAGACATTTTCACCTGCTATAATATTTATATCTGTTTGGGTATTTATGCAAATTAGCACATACGTAATTAGATTATGCACCGTTTGTCCATGTTAACAAACAATAAAAAAAAAAAAACATGTAATACATTTTTTGTATGTCTTGATGTAAGTAATCAACTCAGTAATTTCCATGGTGATATCTAAAGGTTAAAATTTGGGTCTTTTTCGAAACTTTCATCTAATGGGATTCTTAGTTGTTGTTATTTTTCCTTACTCAGGACATATTGAGGATACAAAATCAGTTGAGTTTGCTTCTGTTGCAATTTGTTTAACCTTTTTTTCCTAAAATGACTGGACTAATAGGCCTACTTAACTGCAGACACTGGAATGACATGCACCATGTGGTACAGAACAAATATTTTGAGTGTCCCTTATTTTCCTATAAAGAACCACGATTGTACCTTATTTTCCTGTCCAGAAGTTGTGTAGTGTTACAAATTTATTAAATGTTTTAATTTAGGTTCCAATACAATAGTATATAAACTGAGAAAGTTTAGTAGACTGAATTTAGCCGAGTTATCAGCAAGAGATTCATTGCCAGTCCTGTTCTCTCTATTGTAAGTTAAATGAGTCAGATTACTGAGACTCTCACCCTTTGTTCTAATGACTCTAGGAACCCCTGTCCCAGTCATTGAATAGTCAGGCTGATTGGATTACCATCTATACATGACACTGTTATGCTGATTGGATTAGGATTGGTAACACTCTCAGTATAGGGCAGGTTCCTAAACCTGTATACATCATTTACATGCTTTGTTCATCACAATGTTAAGCCCTGCCCCTAAATATATAAATTGCAAGTGAACCTTTCCTTCATTGCAACAGCAATAAAGAACTCTGCTTAAAAGATACTCCCGAGTCTCGTGGTCTTCGCTTCTGAGTTGCCTACACTTTAGAAGAAAAAGTTCACAACAGTAACGCTAAGCACAGCGTCCATCAGCTGAATAGCTGTTCTTACAACAGAAATTTCTTATTATTGCTGTCAACATAACTATTGCAATAAATATACATTTTATACAAAACAATATGCGTCTCATATCTGTGTGTGTGTGAGTGTCTCAACTTTAAAACTTGCCATCTCATCTTTGGACCCTGCATTACCTAACATTTCTTATGAAACTTATTTAAACATAACATGACAAAATTTGTACAGTGTAACTGATGTATAGATTCATATCTTACCCTTATGTTCTTTTTCTCTATATTTTTTGTATTTGTATTCTGGTGACATTGAACATATTGTTAATACATTTTGTATGCGCTACAAACTAGCGTGTTTATGATTAGGCTACGATAATAAATTAAAATAATTTAATATGATAACAAATAACAGTTTGCAATATCAAGCAAAATTTTTGTACAGCTAAAATAACGAAGCAGATGAGACTTGAAACCTCGACACAATCAAGTTAATAAGGCTGCGCCCGCTCTTATGTTAATAGTGTGGTGAAAAAGTAAATCCTGATGAAAGACCATTGTGTGCAGCCTATTCACTCATTTTACAAGTTTCATTTTTGATGCATGCAGAATTCGGTCACAATGACAGATTGACACAATAAGAGACATTTGGGCATTTATTATTTTTATTGATACACTACCTCAGAAGAGCCTATGCCGCACGGTGTTCCCTTTGAATAATTTCAAAAAGCACTGCAGTCTTAAAAATTACAAAATGTTAAATACAAAATGTACATGAAACAACAATACAAGGCTCCGTAAACATCAACTGAACCTGTACTTTTATTTTACAAACCATCCAAGCTACCCAAACTTTAGGAATGACAACCATTTCAAAGTATCAAAAATAGAGTTCTGGTGTCTGCGTTGTCATCTGCATGTAAAATGGGAACACATTGTTCCATCTTTGGTTTCTAAAGAGTGAAAATAGGTGCAAATCGTGGGACCCTGCTTCATCCCAGAACTCCCCATCAGTTTGTTTGATTGTTTTTCGGTCTTGATTCTCAAAAAACACTATTCCTAAATCAAACTCAAACCATATGACACACATTCTCTAAAATTGAATTTTAACACAAGTTAAGGCTTTCCTATGTATATCTGATAGTTTAAATTAAATAGTCAAAAGTGGCATTAAAAACACCGGTCAATATATGTAAGGGTTTACATACAACAAAATATATATACTTACATACATTATAGATGCAAGAGTAACAAATGAACCTGCTATTTGTATGTTTGAAAATGTCACACCATCATAATGTCCATCCTTGCATAGCCTAATGTATCAGTGTGCTTTTACACCATTTAAATTCGAAGGTTTTTAAAGATACAAAAACAAATATTTACAATTCATTGGATACAAACTGACAGAAGCACATACACACAAAGCTGTTAAGACGCTTGCTCTGTGCATGAACAGACACATCTTGACACACACAACTCTTGTCTGGCATACTACTCTATGAAGAAGCATCTCTACAGCATCTAGTCTAGAGGCATCAAGGTTTTCTTTTTTCCTTTTTTTTCACTTATAGGCAGAAGGCAGGTTTATAGTGCATAGCAGTTTTTTTCTCTTTCAAACATAATTAACAGTCATGGATACAGCTGTGTCTCACAAAGACTGAAAAAGATTTTAAAAAATTATCTTAATTGAATTGTGCCAATTTTCATAAAAAAACAAAAACACAGTTGCAAAAACAACTGTAATCTCCAAATTAAAATTTTAAGGCAAGAAACCAATAAAAATTCATAGATTTGTTATCATCAAACGGCATCTGCTCTGGCAGTGTCCGTCGTCTGTGTCTGACCCAAAGAGTGAAGTACAGAGGAAACCTGCCTAAATTGTTTTTGTACACATGAGAGCAAATTGTGAGCAAATATGAGCGCTATAATTGTGTAAGATGGGCTGATAGGTTTGGACGCTGGTTTGATTTTCAACCTTTATGAAAAGTCCTAGAATACAGAAGGGACACAAACTGAGGGCAGCTTGCAAGTCACTCTATAGCAGTGTTTCTCAACCCTGCTCCTGAAAACGTGCAGTGTTGGGGGTCCTTCAGGAGCAGGGTTGAGAAACACTGCTCTATAGTAACAGATAATTCACTTGTTGATTGTCAGGACGCAACCTTTTATGGGCCAAAAAAACAAACAAGAAAAAAGGCCATTCCCTGACATCAAACCTGCAAATGTTTTTTTTTTTTTTTTTAATTGTCCAAAGCATGTTTATGCATAATTTTTGCTCTAATCGAAGGCACAAAGCAAGTCTCCGCATAGTCAACACACACACACACACACACACACACACACACACACACACACACACACACACATATATATATATATATATATATATATATATATATATACACACACACATACATACATACACACACACACACATATACATATATATATATATATATATATATATATATATATATATATATATATATATATATACATATATATATACACACATACATACATACATACATACACACACACACACACACATACATACATATATATATATATATAGACTTAATTCTCTTCAGACCTTTTGGTCTATGGTCATTAGTTCACCTTCCCATGCAACTGTACAAAACGTGTTATCTTTAGAGTCTGAGAACAATTCCTTTGACTTTTAAAGCACAGCACTGTGAAAGTAAGATTGGACTAACACAATTCACAGCACTCCAGAACACAAGATGAAGCTCAGCTACTTCTAAGTATAAAATACACACACTGGATTGAACCATGTCCTCATTCAAAAAAAGAAAGAAGAAAAAACTAATATAAATCAGCAGAAAAACGATCACAGCTACTATATAAGGCATTTGTTCAACCTGAAGAGGAAATGGGCCAATCATTAAACATTATCTACAGCTCAGAAAGGTCACTAGACATGTGGAATGTTGCATATTATTACTACAGACCTGAGGGCCCGTCCACTAGAGGGCAGCACTGGGAGAATGAGTACTGAAAAAGGCGGCGTTTCCGCTGGTAAGGCGGCGAAACGTGGGCATCTATCACGGTTCGAGCAGCCCTCGGCTATCCCACTAAAGTGACTGTAGAATTGCTGCATATTCCGGTCAGAAATGAGGGTGCTCGACTGCATAGCTAGCCAATCTGAGGGGTGAATCTGCAAGCCGCAAATAATAATACATCATGCTGTCAGAGAGCCCTGAATTATTGGTTTTATTTCCAAGAGAATGAATCCAAGTTTACTCCCACTCAACCATGTCTGCACATGTGTAAAGTACACCTGATTTTGCATACAGTATATAGCTGTGTTCATGAATCAAGAGTAAGTAATAACTTGTTTAAATTGCTTCTGGATCCACGCTGGGCTGGGGAAGGTGGTTTTCAGCCTATTGGGTAAAAACTCTGGGTGGAATCTCGCCGACCAGCTCTGGAGTCCTGTGAAGAGTCTCTGTGTCGAGTCTGACGTGGTGTGTTGTGGGCTAGGACTGACTGTGTGCAGATGGAGAGCCCCCATGAGCCCCTGGGGCCTGAGACATGTCTCTGCCTATGATCTCATTCACTGAAAGACACAAAAAGAGACATTATTTACATTTAGGAGGAATCCAAAAGTGAAAAAGACAATATTTCAAAGACTGATATGGCAGGAGTTACACTACCGGTCAAAAGTTTGGGGTCGGTAAGAATTTTATTTTGTTTCGTTTTTGAAAGAAGTCTTACTAAAGCTGTAAAATATTATTATAATTTAAACTTTTCATTTTAACTTTTAATATTTATTTCTGTGATGTCAAAGCTGCATTTTCAGCATCATTACTCCAGTCTTCCAGTGTCAAATGATAAATCATTCTAATATGCTGATTTGGTGCTGCTCAAGAAACATTTCTTAATATTTTTGAGTAAACTGTGATACATTTTTTCAGGATTCTTTAATAAACAAAGTTCAAAGGAACTTATTTGAAACAGAACATGTCCTTTCTGAATAGAAGCATTAAAAGCATCAAAAAATCTTACCACCCCAAAGTTTTGAACAGTAGAATGAGCTTTTTCAAGTTCATACTGAGGACCATTTCTGCATCTAACCACTGAAGGGCAGTGTTGAGCTATGTAAAGCCGAGTACAGACATCATCATTGAGGGCTGATAGAAATAAAAGGGGGTCGAAAAAACAAAAAAAAACACCCTTTGGTATGTGACTACTCAGAAAACAGTTGTGTGTGAATGTGGGTCTGTGTGCGTGAGGATGTAAGTTCTGAAAGCAGCAGTCTTATTAAAATGACCACAACACAGGCTATAAAACCATCCTCCGTTTCTTTTACTACTAGGCTTTAGTGCAGGCAGTTGCATCAGTTCATTATGATTTTATTTTCCTTTGATTACGTTTCCTCTTGCCTGCTGGCCTGGGCTTTTAGAGCACTATGAAATGCCTGTATAAAATTGATCCATTGTTAAAACACATGTTCCATCCCAGAAGACAGTGCAGCAAGAGTGGTAATTACTTTAGCAGGCAGCGAGAACGATGTTAAGCAAGCAGCAGTTTGTCCCAGGAGGGTTCTGATTAATGCAATGAAAATGTGACCATATCTCCACGTGCTCTACTGGATAGTGGACTTTCTCATATCACATGTAACATGTCTTGTTTTAGCAAACACGACGATATTGCTGTCATGACAAAATCAGTCAACGACAATCATAATACAAAAGTTCATCCTATATATATATATATATATATATATGGGGGGAAAAAACAACAGAGAGAGAGAGAGAACTAGGGCAAAGACGGTTCATTATTTTGTGGAAAAAATGATTGTTCCTTAGGAGAGATGTCGAGTTTTGACACACTCACCACAACATTCAATCACCAGATTTCCAAGCTTGTCATCCGAGTAAAAAACATCTATAAAAGGCGATGACAAATGTGAGGGAAAAGCCGAGGAGCAGATAAACAGGTTTGACTGTTCAAGGGGGCCTCAGGTATCATTCATTTGGGAGCCTGCCTCTGCAAGCGAGTTAATAATCCCTGCATTCCTTATCCAGACAAACCATGACTGACTGGGATGGACCATGTTTAACCACATTTTCCAACAGAACTAAAAAAATGGTGAGCTCAGTCATAGTGAACAAATATGCCGCTCTATTGCCTACACAGGATTAGAGCCAAGCTTAAGTAGACGTATATAACGGCATAAACAGTAATTTGGTAAAAAGACATCAAAAGGAAGAGAGCTGGGCTTGGTGCAAAAAATAGCATTAAAGGTAAATTAAAGAATATGTGTATTTAAATGTGAAATATGGCAAAGGGTGTTACAAAAAAGTGGCAGAATACCATATAAGGGACAGTGCTGATCTGCTCGGAAAATCTAAATAATGAGCATCTACTATAATAGTCCTTATGTAGGGTGAATATTTAAAGCAGTTGTGTAGTGCGCTTTAGTATGTCATGCTACTGATGTTTGTGATTGCTTACACACGACTCTTTGGTGTTTAAAAAAATCGAAATGTCACAAGAACTAACTATAGCGCCGTCACGTTAGTATCGTTTAGGTTAAGCCTGTCACATTTGCATAAGTATTGTAGTTATTCGTGTTTACTGAAGATTATATATATTTTTGCTTTGTGCACAGTCTTTAATTAGTGTTTTTATTCATGTTGGTTAAGTTTATGGTGTTCACGGTTATTTTGTGTGTTCGAAGTTTAGCGCTGTTTTGGTACATTTCTCATGTGGTTGATGTTATTATTTTGTGATGGTTTTGTGTGAAAGTTGCATGTCTAAGTGTGTGTGTGTTGTGTTTCAAATGCCCAGCCGCTGTCACAGATCATCCTGTTGGCGTAGGCGGCTCTTCCTCTTGCATGAACACACTTTACACATGCAGACCTGCACTAGGCTGATTGTGAGTTCTGCTTTAAAAGCCACTCGACGTGCTGTCTGCCTCTCACGCCGCACAAACAATCTCACACACACACACACACACACACACACACACACACACACACACACACACACACACACACACACACACACACACACACACACACACACACACACACACACACACACACACACACACTGCACAAACCTCCACTGCACAACCTCACACACATTGTAGAAGACTGATACAACTGAAACATTCTGAGTAAATATAAATGTCAGCGTCTTCTGCACACTATACAATAATTTGCAACTCTCATCAAAGGTGTTTAAGACATTAAACAAAATAAATGAATTATAGTGCAAATTGCACTAAATGTGCCATAAACAACTAACTTTTGAAGATACTTTTGAAGCAATAATGGAATAAAAAAATTTAGGGGAAAAAATTATTTGAAATTTGAAAAGGCTAATGGCACAATATGGTTTAATTTAGCTATTGCCATGGAGCATTAAACACGCACACTTAAACATCTGGTAAAGAGAAAAATAACAAATAAAAAAATGTATGTCAGTACACAGTCAGTCAATAAATCCAGACAGCTATTTAATCAGCGTCTGTGGTGTGCCTGTGGTATTGGCAGATTTTTAAGGGTACCGTTTTTTAGAGAAGTCTAATGTCATCTGCCACGGTATTTACTCTACTTTGAAGAGGACTTTCCTATTTTAAAACGTTATTTTCCTGTCTCCTCCTAGATCAAAAGTTTTCTTTTCTCACTTTTTCCATTTTGTGTGACACAAAAGCACACTGTAGTTTCTCATGTTCATTCAAACACACACATACACGCTTGCAGTTTCAATGCGTTCTCTCTGTTCAACATTTGGAAGAGTTTGGAAAGCAAGTCACCTCACGACAGAGCATCCAAAACTCTGGACTCACAAGTCGTTCCATTCCCATAACAGTTGCTTACTGTGAATAATATAACACAAAGTACAAATCTCAACAACATATTGAGGGAGTAAATGTCTAAACTGAGAGCTGAGCTCTGTCGATATTAGCGATGCATCTGACTCAGTGAAATACGGGAAGTTACTGTGCAATATATCGCAATATAGCAGCAACTGACTTGAGAGGTTTCAACATCGTCTTTCCCCACATGTTAGAAAGCATGATTCATCTCGATCTCTTTCGCATAACGCTTGAGAGTCTCAGCGTAGAGTCTTTAAACGGGGGATCCTCTGTGGATGAGTGGAAGGGGCCATCCCTTATTAACATATAATATATAGGGTCTGAGTCTGAGAGCTCGCCGACAGCAAAACTCTGAGCAGGGGTAAATGATATTGTTTGACGGTGCTCCCCCAAGACTGTGAATCACTGGACTAGCCGCTGCACTGGCTGACCAGTGACAATAATAATGACTAACTGGTTACTGGATCAAACTAATATATATATATATATATTTTTTTTTTAACTTCAGGGAAATACAAAAATTTGGTCCCACACAAGCTAGCCCTACTAAGTGACAGCTTAATTTAATCTAAATTTGCAACCCTTTTATCAATTCTGGGATAGTTTTATAAATGTTGTGCATTTTACTTAAATGTATATTTCTAGAAAATAACAAGTCAAATAAACTAACATTTTAAACTGTATTTAGAAATAAACAGAGTTGCAAAATTGCAAAAGTAAAAAAAAAAAAAATTAACCCATTTCCTAAAACAGGAACTATGAAATGTAATTCCATTGTAGGTGAGATCCTGATTATATATATATATATATATTTGTTCTATTTTCAAAGCGGTGACTGTGTTGTGTTATGATGGAAAGTATTATACTAGGTAAGACTGACCTCACCAGCCAGAGCAACTGATAGAGAACATCCATTTCCATTAAGAAAAAAAAAAAAAAAAAAAAACCAAGTCAGATGTTTAAATGAACTGATCTGTAGCTTCAAAATTACAGCGTGTGAAATGTGAAATCTAGACTGTATTTGATGACAGGGTGCTCTTTTTTTTCTCAACCCCTTATGACCTCGGCAACAATGTACAGTAAACTACACAACTCTAAAAAAGCGAGTGCAAGTAAGAGAGTCAAACGGTGGCTGAGAGAGCACAAGGGAGCAGTTAGTTTGATCTGTGAATCATATTGTGGATTCCCCATCTAAAGAGTCAGCCAGTGATTCACCCCCATTTTCTTTGACCAGAGGCTTCAGCAACCTCTTTAACATATTTTACATGATTAGTCACTCGCTTTAACGATCAGTACAGCGTAGAAAAACTGCATGCAGTGTAGGTGCCGTAAAAAACTCAAGCCGATTGTTGCGTTTTAATGTGTTTTTCAATTATGGAAAATAAATAAACAAATACTTAAAAGGAGCTCTTCAAGTGAGTAGATTAGCCCAGGTGAATAAAACAAAATGTTACTAATGAAAGTTCGGGAGGAGCACGTCCTTATAACTAAGATGATAAGATCAAAGCACAAAGTGCATACACAGACACATGCTGCACTCCTTACCATAAGTATTCTCGCCTCCCTCCTCTGCCCAAATACACATTTTCTTTCTATAACTAGATTCATAAAGGAACTTTGAATCAGTAATTTAGAGATAGACAGTGGAGCAAAGTTGCCAACAAAACAAATACAAGGCAAGCAATTTATCAACAATATTAGCAGTATAACAATATCGAACTTAACTTTAAAGACCCAAACATTTAAATTCACAATTTTCTCACCCTCACAGAAAAACCTTAGGTTACAAACATTCTTCAAAATATCTTTTTACTACACAGAATACAGAAATTAATTCAATAAATTTTCATTTTAGGTGAACAAAACAATAGTACAGAAAAAAAAAAATAGAAAAGATAAATCAGAAAGAACATTTTATTACCCAATCAAAATATACACAAGTATACTACAAGTAGGGCCCTATGAAATCAGTTTTATTTTTCCCCAAATTCCATTAAAATATTTTGGGAATTAAATTTTAGTAATCAAAAAGCATGTCTAATTAATTGAAATCATAGAACTTAGACTTTTAATAAAGTGATGTTAAATTGTATAACAAAAAAATACTTGTAATGTTTTATTTTTCTTCTCAAATTTCGTTTTATTTTTACCAAATTCTATTCCATTTCTGGATTCCATTTTAATGGCTGAGTTAAATTTTAATAATCAAAAAGCAAGTCTAACTAATTGAATAAAAAAACCCCACTAATATTAATAACAAATATTATAATAAATAGTATTATTATTTTTTTTAAACATTTTTCTATTTCTATGAAATGTTTAATTTGCTGTATTAATTTTTTCCTGGCAATCAAATATTGGCATTAAACATTTATTTAATTTATCTTTTAATCAAATGAAATTAAACAAACTTTTTTGTCAAACAAAGTGCTGCACTACAGAGCTTTACTCTTAAAATTAAAACGGAAGAAAAATTGTGATTATCCCTTAAAAGATAAAGCTATAATCATAATTTATTATTATTAGTGTTAATACGCCTCCGCCAAGACCTCAAAATTCTGCTCCTGAAACTGTAAATACGGAAAGATGACACAAAACCAGGTTTCCACTGGATTCAGAAGAGTTCTCTGATTGTGTTTAGCTGTATTGAGCCCAGAGCTCAGTTTTTTCCCTTCCACACTCTCTTTTTCCCTCAGAGATGAGAGGAGTTGTGTTATTAATTTGACAGTCATTTACAACTGGCTAAAGACTACAGACCTGGGATATGTTGCACAATGAAGTTTCCGTACCCACAAACGGAAAGAGGGAAACAGACACACGTAACAGATGAGGGCAGCACATAATATGAGGATATACGTTATAAGGAGCAGTTCAGAACAACTGATTATTGTTACTTTAGTAAATTCCACGTTAAAACTAACTCTTATCCAATGGCGGAACAGACTGACACTGAGATATTAGCTCTGGGTTTGTGTGTGTGTATACAGTACGGCAGGGATACGGGACCCGAAGACAGCAGGCCTTTGCCTATTATTAACCCAGATCAGTGCACTCATGCCGGGGTGGCAGCTGCACACAGACATCTACGAGAACAAATCAGCACAAGCACACTCCTGCGTACACATCTCAAACACAGACCTCTGGGAGGACATTAATTAAATACAATTGACATTGAAAAGAGAGGAGAGGAGAGAAGAGATGAGGCAAGAGAAAAGAGAAGTGACTAAGACTAGAGTAAGTACTGACACACACTGCTCCTCCTGTTCAGCATGAGGGAACTAATCCAAACTCATCAGGGAAAATATGGCACCCAACTCCTTATGCTCGACTAACACGGACACACACACACACATACGGCCTGGCCTCCTCAGCACATAAGCAGTCTACATTTAATCACGGATATCATGTTGAGAAATAAATGCAGTGGTACTAATTGTAGACTGCTCAAATTACAATACTCTTTTAATAACTATATTCTATTCCTTCTATGACCTTTCTGTTTGAGAGTGTTTGTGTCAATTCCCTGCTTTTTCGTCATCCATCTGTCAGTCTGTCCGTAGCCCCTCCCCAACACCACCTGCAAAGAGTCTTTGACATCACCTGTGCCATCTGTTCACACACACAAACACACACCGCCGTACGAACGATTCTTATTTGTCCATGATAAACCCCAAACAGTTTCAGACCTTTAATATTAGCTTTCTATATAAATAAACTTTAATCCATCCAGTTGTAGCACTGGCTCCATGCAGACCTGAAATAAAAACAATAGGACCGGAATATCAGGTGCGATTCCCGCCTACCACAATCTGCTAGTAAGTACTATTAAAACCAGTTTAACCAGTATCAAAACAGCTTTGGAAATTAAAGCCGGTGCGATTTGTAAATAAACACCAGGTTTTAAACGATCACAGAAATCACACAACTCCCAGAATGCAATGCCACTGACAGAGTGACAGCCACTGAATTCTGCTGAAAAGTGATTCATCAAATGGAACTAAAGTATCTGGGGCCATAAAAGTGCCAGGAAAGTGTGATTAAGAACTGCAGAGTCTGACTGATACATAAACTTACATTTAAATCTAGTGAAACTTTCAGCCAGCTGCAGAGCGCTTACAGTTAACCATAAAAAGTGATGCATGACTCTTATGAACAGACATGAGACAAGACAGCAAGAAAAATTAAAACGTTTATACTTTATACTTCAAGTTTATACTTGAATGCAATAAACAATCATAATTATGACATGATACATATTAATATATGGGATATGGTAAATAAATAAATGCAATTTGAGATTTTTTATTTGCATTTTTCTAAATAGTGTTTATAAATTTGCAGTTTATTCAAATAGGCCAAGCGTAATGCTTTAGCAAAACATCCTGTACATTTCATTAACAGTGGTAGCTGTATGTTGACGTGAAAGAAGGTTTATGTCAGTGACTGGAGCGGTGTTCTGTTCTATTTGCAGTTCATTTCTGACCTCCTTAACAACTCGACAGTGTTCAAGAGCTTCAGTCAGAATGACACAGACCCTATTTATAGTGTGTGCTTTAGGGAGGATACAGTCTCTGGTGGAATCAGTTCAAAATTTCACTTTAAAAAAGGCTCAACTTCATCCCATCTCACACACTGACTGCATGAGGACATCTAATGTTACAGTATACGTGAGCAACATGTTGGCAGTTAGTATTTGTGTGGCTGAGCATGCCTACTTTGAAATACTGCGTGTGTATGAGTGCACATTTGTGAATTAGTATGTGGCTGGCCAAGTGTGTGAACTGTGTGTGTGTTTTAATTACAGATGCTGGATCCTTCTGGACACTCACACTCACACTCACACTCACTGCACATTTGAATATGTAACTGAAGAATGCCAGAAAGCAGAAGTGACTCGGGACCCGTGATCAAATTCTGGCCCAGGAATGGTATATCTTACAAACATGACGACATTTCTGGAATCTGTGCTGATGAACAGCATTAGCCTGAACTCTCATCAGTAATCCATGAAAAAAACAATCTACTATGATTGATGGTCCAGGTTTTAGTGTAATACAGCATACAGAGCAAACACATTTTCAGTAGTAAATTGCTGCGTTTTGAATAAGGAATCCATTGTGGTCTGTTGTCTGTACTTCTCAAATAAACACACCTTCAGCAAAAAAATATCCATATAAACACAGAAGCTGAGGTCAAGCTCTCTCGCTCTAAGCCGTACCATAGTATTCCATTCTGGACGTAGCCACTGTATTACGCACAGTACACACTGAAAACAATAAACATTTTAACTAGTAGTATTCTATTGTTCATGCTGTCATTACCTCATTATGTGCATGTAATTGTGACTGATAAATGATAAAAAAATAGTTTTTTTGGGGGGGTCTACCATACAAAAATTTTGGGTCTAAAATTCAGCTTTGCCCACACAGGAATAAATTTAATTAAAAATATATTAAAATGTAAAAGTTATTTTAAATTGGAATAATGTTTCACAAAGTGAAATGCTTACAATGCTTCCACATTGTGGGAGCATGCACTATTGTATACAGCATGGCTCAACATTTAGTCTTGTCATGTGCTTGTCCTTCAAACAAATAAACGGGTCATTCACTTGTCTGGAAAGAATTTTTTTTTTTTTTTTTTTTAACATACTATGGTTTAGAGATGCACCGATTGATCGGCTGGTGACCGGAATCGGCCGATTTTCACGTGACCGGCCGGTCAGTCTGATATATTCCGATTTTTTTGCCGGTCTAATGCATTCGGGCGCCGCATGATTAACATCGCGCAACAGGAAACCTCCTGAATTTCGTCTGTTTCACACCGCAAGCGTGAGCAGCACGTTTTTTTCCCCAGCGTGCACGTTAATCAATGAGTGCATTCACACCGAGAGCAGGAGCAGCGCGTGAGCGTCGAGCAGGAGCGTCGCGTGAGCAGCAGTGAAGCGGAGTTTCTGCGCAGTCTATTTTTGCTGCGCTGCTCACGCTCAATTAAAGTGAAAGCACACTTTTGTTGGACAAAATAAATATGATTTCACCCAAAAAGTGCCCAGAATTTGCATGTCTGGTGTGTTTTAACAAGAACTGGAGTAGGCCATGTCAGAAAAGAAATTATTTTTATTATTTCCCAATCGTTTCGCTCCACTTGCCCGAGCTTAGCGCTTGTTAGCCTGGCTGGACATGTGTGAGACGAGAGAAGAACTGTTTGCGAAATAAAACTTGCCATTGATGTATAAGTGATTGCAATAAGCCTGTGTGTGTGTGTGTGTGTGAGTGTGTGTGTGTTTGGAGAAATATCTTTATACTCCAAGGCTATATTTATTTTATTTTATTTTTTGCTATTTATATACTATTGTATTGCCATTTCCTGTTTTCATTCAGAAGTTTAGTTTCCTAAATAAGTAAATATATCACATTTTTGTATTGTTGAATATAGGAATTGAAAATGGTTCTTCCATAACACTGCACTTATATGTGTGAATTTCCCACACCAGGAGTAATAATTTATATAGTTCTATGTTCTATGTGAAATGTTCTATTAAAGAAAAGATAGAAAATAAATATTTGTGTTTGTTGTAAAGTGGTTAGAAAAAATGAAATCGGAATTGGCTAAAATCGGAATTCGGCAGGCCAAACTCATGAAAAATCGGAAATGGCCTAGAAAATTGTAATCGGTGCATCTCTACTATGGTTACATACTAAGGTAGTAAGCGACTCCAAACACAGCCTCTCTGTTTCCCTCCCCCACACTACTAACTTTACTAGGTCTCATAGTTCTTGCTAAGAAGGATTAACAGTGTAATGAATCCGCCCTATGCCATGACACTCTTAAGATCTGGGACCTGCCAACCACTTTAACGTCCCAGGCAACTTGAGCATGCAAATTAATTTTAGTAAATGAAGCATTAACTCTACTAGTTCCTGTTATGAATAAGCTACTACTGCACAGATTCACACATATTTATTTACCCTTAATGTATTATTCACACACTAGTCGACTGATTAAATTGTTGCAAGCACCTGTCATTCTCTAATATCCATAAATATCATATATGAATAAAGTGAATAAAAGGGTAATTATTTCAGTGAGTACTACAGAAACTATAACGAAGGGACGAAAATAAACATGCCTGCAGGAGGGACTCATGCATTGTAGTTTTGGTCATCATAGCTAAATCAAATGCAACCTGGAGTGGCCCAGTCAAAAGTCAATGGACACTATCAGTGATGGGAATAACGGCGTTATAAATAAACGGCGTTACTAACGGTGTTATCTTATTCAGTAACGAGTAATCAAACGAATTACTGTTTATCCCGTTGCAACGCAGTTACCGTTACTGACAAAATAATGTGGCGTTACTATAATTGAACTCACTGAAGCGGTTTTCATCCGAGTATGCTCTCTCTCCGCCATAGGACCTGCAAAGTTTTTTCTCTGGTGTGTGTGTGTGTGTTTATGAGGCGCCGGAGTGGACAAAAGCGAAGCGAACGCCGCGAGTGCGCTGCTCAATGCGCGAGAGAGACCGAGTGTGTCCGAGAGCACGCTCAACAGTTGCGCAAGAGAGACCGAGGGTGTCCGAGCATTATATAGTTTGTTTATAAATAAATGACAAATTTCAGCATTAGAATAATCTCTATAGCCTATTGGTATCATCTGCAACGTTTCAATTAATTTACATGGTTATACAAATAAAATCTAAAAAATAACCTGCAGGGAACGTTCTGGGAAGGTTATAAAAATGAAATCTAAAAATAACAGGGAACGTTCTCTTTAGGTTATAAAATAAAACCCGAAAATAACCTGCAGGGAACATTCCCAGAAAACATCTTTGTTTGACCGGTTGTAAACATGTGCGGCAAACATGCCTAGAATTTGGCTTAAATAACCTCTGATGATGACGTTCTCTGTAGGTTATAAAAATAAACCCCCAAAATATTATATTTTATTATTATTATAATTTTTTTGGTAAATTGTTCAGTATTATATTGAGAGAGCACTTCTTGTTAAACGGTTTACTTTTGTGAGGAAGAAAATACTTAGGCTACAGTAGGCTATGTCTACTAGTTGTGTAACAGTTTTAGCATTTTAATATGCACTACAAAGATTATGTATATTTTTTATTATTATTTATTCATTTTTGGTACATTTCTTAAGTAGCATTTATTTTTAAACTTATTTGTTGGCCAGTTGTGGTCTGTGCGACATTAAGTATAAACCATCTATTATGTTTTATTGTTCTACTATAGTAATGATAATATTTAGAATAATATATTGAATTTAATAGGTGTCTCTCACATTGTCCCACAGCAACATTAAAATAGTGTAGATTAGTGTTCAATGTTTTATAATAATAATTTATTCTATTAAGTGTCCATTTCATTCATTTAACATATTTAATACTGGGGGCATCCAAGCTATTTGACATAGGCCTATTTGAACATTTAAAAAAAAAGTAACAATAGTTACTTTCTCTGGTAATTAGTTACTTTTATAAGGATGTAACTCAGTTACTATTTGTGAGAAGTAACTAGTAACTATAACTAATTACTTTTTTTAAGTAACATGCCCAACACTGGACACTATACATGCCAACTGTCTACATATTTCCACTAAAATCTCAGAGCTATGCAATCTTCCGGTATAGTATTCTCCCCCAGCAAACTAACTGTGGTAATATTGAACTCTTTCTGTCATATTTTTATGCCCTATATTTTATTTACATGACAATCACAATGAATTATATTATAATATAGTATAATACATATATTATCAACTGAAGTAAACATAACATTTTATATTATATTAAAACCACATTTTGGTAATGAGTTTTAGAAGCTTTAAATGTCTTTAGTCTAAAGGTGATGATATCATATCAATACTGCTTTGTCCTGTTGTGGGACTATTCCTGAAGGTTTAATTTTGTGCCTAATTTTCTCACAATTTCCATACACTGCGCTGCACCGGAAGTTGTGGTGGCCACTAGGGCTAAATGTGGAAGTGATCAGGCACATTCAAATGTTATCAAGTGTCATAAGATGAAAAGACACTGTTTAACAAAGTGCAAAGACTCACCATCATCAAGCGTAATGTCCTGCATACCAATGGTACGGAAAGTGGGCTCTCTATCTTCTGGCTCCTGTTTGATGTTCAGCCTCTCTTCCTGTTGGGTCAGGGGATGCACCAAAGGACCTGAAGGGGACAACCCAGCCAAAACAGGGCTGCTAGTCTGTGGGGAAGGCTGTCCAGAGAGCGCCATGGGCCCCAAGGGGCTGCTGGATGTAGGAGACGGGGAGGTAGGGGAATGGTAGGGGAGGGAATGGATCTGGGGGGACGAGGGCCCAGAGTGGGGAGATGGCACCATACGAGAGGGAGCACTGGAGGGTGTGGGGCAGGAGGCAGACCGCTGCCCGACTGGATGGTAAACCAGGGGACGCTGCAGCTGTGGGACCTGCTGTCCCAGCGTGTGGGTGGGTGATGGGACCTGCCCTGGAGTGGGGCAGTGATAGCCTAGAGAGTGAAGGTGAGGGGCAGAGTGGGCCATTACCTGGTTGCTACCTGTACAGGCTGCATGGCTGAGGCTGGGGCCAGACCCCTGCGGCACTCCAGAGGTGGGTGTTGAAGAAGCCGGGCCATACACCATCCCCAAACCCAGGGTGTGACACCCTGATGGATCGGCCTGGAAGGGCATCCTCTCGTAGGCCTGTGCGGAGCCCGCAGTCATAGGAAGACTGTGCTGGCCATTGAAGGCCATGTTGTGCTGTATGGGTGGATAAGATGGCCTGGCAGTGGCAGAAGGGCCTGGGTGGAAGGGAATCTGGCATTCGGGAGGCGCATTCAGCCCTTGAGCCTGAAGATGGGGCAGGTGGGGAAGAGTTGGGGAGCCCATTGGGGCGCAGGGGGCCTGGAGTGGGTGCAGGCCTACAGCCAGGCCACGTGGGGAGCTAGACAGAAGGCCGTCTGGTGGGTGGGAGTGCTCTGGGGAGGACAGCGGCTGAGCGCAGACCAAACTAGCAGCATGGACCAGAGGCATAGACATGGGCGGCATGGCAGGGGAGTCCAGATCATCCCTATGTTCCTGCTTGACCAGGACTGGAAGGATGGAGAGATATATATATATATATATAGAGAGAGAGAGAGAGAGAGAGAGAGAGAGAGAGAGATGGTTAAAAAATTAAGAAAGAGAAAAACTTTAATTGATAATATTAACATTTGAAATGTCTTTAGCTATAAAATGTCACTGAATTAGGCTGAACAGTAATTATGTGTTTCACTAGTTTTTTTACTTTAACTTTTCAGAAATATCAGTAATACCCCTTTAAGTATTTTTATTTATACTTTTATTGTGATCATATTGAGAGTTATTGAGATCTCATGATGCCATTACATAAGCATATCAAATAGATTAACCATACTGGTTTGGCAATTTCTTTTACAGTTTAATAGATTCACAGCACTAATGAACTCTTGTCCCATTTCCCATCTCAGATAAAACTGACAGCAACATTATATGACTAACATATGTTCAAGAACTATGCTCAGTATAAAAATTGCACATATTTCATTATGATCCAATATTTCCATCAAACTCTCCTCTCCTATCCTACATGTGCACACAATGAGTAATAGTAACACATAGTGTTCAGTAACCCATTTCCCGATCTGCCATTTCCCTGGCCCGCATGAGCGGGGGATATTTTTACTTGCTGTGGACTCTGAGAGAGCATATGTTGCCTGCTTGAGTGCCATGTAAACCAGTGCTGAATTTGGGAACTAAAGAATGCTGTCTGCCCTCTAGCATATCTTCAAATGGGAACCAAAATCCAGTTCACAGCCCATACGCTGCTGCAAGGCCATTACTGCAGCAAAACTGTTGTTTCCTGATATAAAGTGCAAGTGGTGGTGACCATGTGTGGGAGAGAGTGTGAATGCATTTGAGTCTGGTGTTAGTCATTGTGTATTTACAATGCACTTGAAATAAAGCTTAGTTTCAGTTGATAAATACAACCAGTGTTTCCCCTACAATGTATTCATCAGCGGCGTAGCGCCGCCACTGGATTTTCAGCGCCGTTGCAAAATCTTTCCATGATCAGTAATATCACGACATTCACTTCATTCACTTCCACACCTAAAAACAGTGAGACATGGCGACCGGCGGCGCTGCATGTGGCACATATGGAAATATTTTCGATTAGGCTAATGTCACGTTGCCATAAGGGGCCGTTCACATTTCGTTATTTCAAATGCTGCAAGCACACTCATAATAGAAGCGACAATAGCACAATAGCATTCAATTACCAAAGAGCCTTAGAGATCTTGTATGAAAAGCCCAGAAAAATGAAGTGCTCACAGATTGGGTGTGGCCTTTGCCATTAAGATAAAATTTTCAATAAATTGTAAATAATCCTTTTCTGGGTTGTGCCGTTTCATTTTTCCCCTATCAATTTCTACCTAGCTGAAAATGAACACAAAAGAAAAACATGAATAATCCGGTCTAAAATTATAAAATGAAGGTTTCTGTTTGTGACCAGTTCAAGGTACGTGCTGCAATAATCATGCATTGAATCTGTTGATGGTATGTCATATTTGTTTTTCTCAAAATGTCCATTTCTATCCACAAAACTTGCCAGAAGTCATGGTTTAAGGGGTTATTAAAAAAAAAAAAAAAAAAACTCTTCCGGAGGTGCATGCCCCGGTAACAACCTCCGGCACGTAACAGCACCGCTGCTGGAAAAATTTCTAGGGGAAACACTGTACAACTAATAGCATTCATTTCCAGGTGAATTTTGGACCAAAGCTGGTGGATTTGTCTGTGATCAACAAAGAAGCCTCAGACATTCAATTAGGTGGATTACAAACTACTTCCTCACAGGCCCAACAGCATTCACACTCTATTTAGTTTAAATCTGGATTAAGATCTCTGCTTATCGCATCAGACGTCTTTTTCATTACCCATGAAAAGTCTGGCTCTACTCTAACAACACAGCACCTCAGCCCTTCCCCCTGCTATGCCACTTTCTCAGTGGGCTGATGCCATGGCAACCACAGTCGCCGTGGCCTGTTCATAATATTGGCTGCCTGTGCTGTCGTCTGATTGGCTGAAACCTGACGGGTTAGTGTGGAAAACAGGAAACCCTAATTTGAGTGGGTGCTTTGTGGAGCGGAGAGGGTGGGCGGGAGGCTGGGCCTATCTTGCTCTCACTCTCCCTCTCTTTTAGTCTTTCTCGATCTCTTTTACAGGTTAGCATGCAACACGGAGATAGAGACAAAGAAAAAAAGTTGCTCACGTGTGATTCAATTACGCCAACGCTGTTTTTCGGTTTGACTCACTTTGGGAAATTAATACCAAACCAGCTTATAGCTATGAGAACCACACACAATTACACTTCATTAGAAACTCTATAAGCCATAATTAGATTTAGCCTTTTACTGCACCCTGGATGTCGGTCTATTCCATCAGATGTATAAATATCAATTTCAAAAGCAGAGCTAATAATGTGCTGATGTAATGCATGTCAATTCAACATGTGAGACACATTATTATTCCCATGCGAATCATCAAGCTCATGATTCAACAGACTTATCATAGGGAAAATCTTCCAAAATGCAAAGCAGTTCTGCAGAATATAACTCTTAAGACAGATGAAGCCAACGGGAGATGGAAACAGAAAGAGAGCATTTAATGAGAACGAGAAAAACAGAAAGACATTGAAGGGGTCCAGTTCTTGAGTACCCCAAATTTGCATGCCTCCTGCCACATGTAAATCATGCTGATTCTTTCTTTATGTGTTTTACATGAGCGGTTACCAGGTGCTCAACTGTTACTGGAACAACCTCATCCCTAACCACACTGGTGCACAGTGCAGAGGAACACTGGCATGATCAAACGGGTGACTATGTTGTGAAAAGCCACATGTGTGCCATTCTTGTTACTGTTAGGTGAAGTTAGCAAGAAAACTATTTTGCATGAAGGCCAGACTCAGACACAATCCAATTCTTGATGTAATGTGGACATTAAGTCGCATTGTCATAAATTGCACAATACATTACATGATTCAATATACTTTATATTGCATTTTCTAGTTTATATTATAACGTATCAATAATTGATTGTTATTATTTTGTCTTTTTTCCAACTGTAAAATGTAACCACAATTACAAAAACATATTGAGCTAATTTTTAAAATACAACCTGAACCTGTGAGGCACTTAGGATCTATGAAGTACTTTATCATTTTAAATTAATACTTTTATTCAGTAAAAAAACATTATTTTGACCATGAGTGACAGAAAAGATTTTTAATCTGGTATAAAAGATTTCCATTTCAAATAAATGCTGTTCTTTTGAACTTTCCAGTCATCTAGAATCCAGAAAAAGTTTTTTTTTCTTTTTTTTCCACAATAATTATTTTTCCTGTATGTTTGATAAAATATATGCAGCCTTTGTGAGCATAAGAGATGTCTTTAAAAAAAAAGCATTTAAAACAAAAAAACTTCCCAACCCCAAACTTTAAAACGGTAGTCTATATACTTTTTTATGAGGCCATAAAAGTACATGACATTGCTTAGTTAAGAGCAGCAAATAGCTGAGTAATATTCTGACCTAGTGTTGTAATGTGCTGTCTAATACAAACCTGGCAGATAGGTAAAGCGGTGTGACTGACTCCTTTTCCGTTTGCCATTGCACATGTAAAACTGCACCTGTACAGCTGAAGTGACCGTCTTACTGTGATAAGGAGGCACCTCCACCACAATGCTTGACTACAGATGGAGACATGAAACAACTTTACTAAACAACACATCATGGATGTCTGAGGCAAACCTCTCAAAGTTGATTCACAGAAGAATACAGAGTTCAAATATAGTCAAAACATATTACAATGTCCTCAAATCTACCATGTGTTAACATTTAGAAGACTAAGGGGAATTTGAGCTTTTAGTTCAGTTAAAGACAAAGAAAAAGACTGTGCTTTTGTTGGCAAATATTTTCTGAGACAAGTAAAAAAGGAAAGCATTCACTTACTCCTTGACTCTTTTCTCTGATGATCTTCGCCTCCACCTCCCACTGCGGTCTTCCATCTGAAGAAAGAAAAGCGTTAGCTGCATACACAGGAACAACATATTAGGTCAGCTAGCATACACAAGAACTCTGTGCCAATATTTGCCCCTCAAATTTAGGTAACTTGACCCTCTCATCATTACTGCCCAACTATCATCATGTCTTCCAGCATTCCTCTGAAACTTTCAAGATCTAGGTTACAAATAGCTAATCAGTAATAGGGAGCTTTACTCTTGCATGTTTCTACAGGTGCTCCTGCACCGAATCCAGTGAGAGGCTTGAAAAATTGTGCCTCACCTTTAGAATAATAAAATGATTAATTGAATTTGCTTACAAACGATAAGCCTTTTTCCACAAAGGGAAAGAGACTCAATTGCTCGAATAGATCAAAATGTCAGCTCTATGCAGGGGCTGTGTATAGCAATGACCTGACCATGAAAACAAATGTTATATTAAATACTCCCAAGAAAGAGGGCTAGAAATGCTGGAGCTTTATTAGCAGAGAGAGTTCTTCACAGCGGGCTACTCAAGAGGCTCTTTAATGAAAATCAGATCAGTCTCACTCTGTTTGCCCTTTACTCACAGGAACAGAGAAGACTCTTAGGCCCCAAACAGGTAATGATGTAATTTATAAGGCCGTTAGAGTCTTAGAGAGAATGTGTGGAATAACTTTATTTATTGTTGAATCATGGCAAGATGCGTGGAATAAATGTATTCACTGCACAACACCTCTATGTGCTGCCCGCGGAGAGGCGCAGGATCTCTCGGAAACATGCTGTCATCTCATTTTTCCTTTGACATGAAACTAATCAACTACGCAGATGTCTTACAGACAGAAAATAAAAGCCAAGGAAAACAGTCACTTCATGGATCATAAATTACATTAACTGCATGGCACAGGTCTGATTTACACTCTTAAACACATTTCCAGCTTTGAAGTTTGTGCTTGACATGAGTCTAACATGGGATGAACAGCAGTATACTCCCAACCCCCCCCAAAAAAAAAAAAAAAAAAAAAAACTTTCAAAGGGGTAATGTAATGGGCACTGTTTGAGGACTGCTATCAAACTGAAGATACCACTGTGAGAAGTTTCATTATCACCTGGTGCATTACAGTCCAGAAACTGCTGTTTACACAAGATTACTGTGTAGAGTCTCAACTCCCCTCTGTGTCAAAAGGCATTTTGTTAATATGAGAATGACCTTGGACGCCTGTAACTACAGCAGCACATGTTGACATTTACCGGACACCGGAGAGGGCCCCACATGAGGGCAGGTTCAAACAGGAATGAGACTCCAAGCACACACACTCGCTGTCCTAATTCTTCAGCTCAGTGGTGTTCTGTTATTACTAGTGTGATAAACAAAATGCTCAATGGTTGGGAATCCAAGATGGCGGCATGTATGGTCTGATGTTTGTTTGTCCCCTTTATCTATACTCATTTATACTCATTTTGTTATCTTTTATACTCATATATGGAGTAAAAATTGTTTAGCAGACTCTATGATTGAGCCCTTTGGTTTTTAGATGAAATTGTTTTTTTGGATTATGGACTTTTTTGCTGCAGAAAAGCTTCCATCCCCAGGCTCTACTTGGATCCTGAGGCCGTTAGCCTCTCTAGGCCCTAGTAGCCCAGCTACCATTGCCAGGCTCTGCTTGGATATCGAGGCCCTCCTAGCCTCTCCAGGACCTAACAGTCCAGCTTCCATCTTCAGGCTCTACTTGGATCTTGAGGCCCTGGTATCCTCTCTACGCCTTAGGAGCCCAGCTACCATCTCTAGGCTCCAGGCCCTAGCAGCCTAGCTACCATCCTCTTTCTCTCGCCCAGCTCTAACCCTGTTACCATCTCTAGGCTTCAGGCCCTAGCAGCCCAGCTATTGTCTCTAGGCGCTGTTTGGATCCTGTGGCCCTGCTAGCCCTTCCAGGCTTCACTTGGATCTGAGGTTCTGCTAGCTTCTCTGGGCCCTAGCAGCCCAGTTAACATCTCCAGGCTCTGCGTGGATCCTGAGGCCCTGTCAGCTCCTTGGGGTTTTGCTAAACATCTTCTGCTAACATGGCTCTTCTTTTAATGCTGCTTTGTTCATTGTTTGTGCAAAATCTAAGATCAAGTGATCTAAACTGGGTGAGTACATCTTACAACATTTGTGGCTCTTTGGACATAGCCTATGGATTCAACTGCTCAGCCTTTCTGCATTCCCCTCAAATGCCAAAAGAGTTGGCAGAGGACTTAAATTTAGCCTGGTCTCTACCCAGAGATATTCTTCAGCTTCAAAATCTTTTGATTTTAAATGACTATTTTGCATTTGATAACAGACATTACTGGGACTCTCATTTTAAAAACTCTACAGATTTTTCATATACTGATGGTAAACAGAGATGGTTAATATTTTTATTGCTGCTTTTATCTGGCAATGTGCAGCCAAATCCAGGCCCTGAGTTGCAGTGTATTCCATTGCCATCTGATGTGAAATCCATGTCTGGTTTGAGTGTAATTCACCTTAATGTTCGCAGTTTGTTACCCAAAATGGATCTGCTTAGAATTTGGGTGAATTTAACAGATGCAGATATTGTTGTGCTATCTGAAACCTGGCTGACAAAATCAATCACTGATATGGACATTGGAATGGGTGATTATAACGTGTTTCGTGCTGACAGATTAAGGAAGGGTGGTGGGGTTGCTATTTATGTCAAATCTAAATTTAATGTGAAGCTAGTCCATTCAGAATCAATCGGTAAGCAGCTGGAATTTTTGGGAGTGAAGGTGGAGTTGGCCAAAGGCCTTTATGTTACTGTTGTTGGGTGTTATAGGCCTCCTTCTGCCTTGAGTAATGCATTGCAGAGTCTTATTCAACTCTTATCTAGATTGGACTACTCTGAAATTTAAATAAACTGGGACTGGCTGAAACCTTGTTCAGATGAATTTAAGTCACTTTGTGATTCTGTCAATTTTACACAGTTAATCAATTCTCCCACTCGTTTAAATCTTAAGTGCCATGAGAAATCCACCTTAATTGATTTAATTTTGACTAATGTCCCGCACAAATTTGCTGCTGTTGGTGTTTTTTGCAATGACCTAAGTGACCACTGCGTTGTTGCTGCTGTAAGGAATACTAAGATGCCTAAATGTAAACCTCGGGTAATATGTAAGAGGAATCTCAAAAAATTTAATGAACAGGGCTTTTGCCATGATTTGTTTAATTGTGATTGGAGTAGAATAGAGCTGATTCCCGATGTGGAGTCAGCCTGGATCTTTTTCCGGGATAGTTTTTTGCAAATAATAAATAGACACGCCCCACTAAAGAGATTCAGAGTTAAGGGGCGGAATAATCCCTGGTTTTCCTCTGAGCTTGGAGAAATTCTTCATGACCGCAATTTAGCGTGGGCCAAAGCAAGAAAAACGGGCTCTTCGTCTGATTGGCTTGTTTTTAGGCAGCTAAGAAATAAATGTTCTTTTTTTATTAAGAAAGCAAAATCTGATTTTTATCTGTCAGCCACTACTAACACCTTAAATTATCCCAGAAAATTCTGGAAGGCTATAAAATTACTTTCTCCAAACAAAGATAGTATTAATGTTCCTTCTTCTATTATGAAAGAGTCAGTAGTAGTTCATGACAAGCTGGAGATATTGAACCATTTTAATGAGCATTTTATTCAGTCTGGTTCTTTGTTTGACACTGCTTGTTCTTATACTGTGACATCTTGTAGAGATGTACCAGTCTCTACAAATGTCTTCAATCTCACTCCATTCTTAGTGGCCGACGTTCAAAAAGCCCTAAAAGGACTGGTTCCTGAAAACCCCCCAGGACCTGATCTTATAGAGCCCTATTTCTTAAAAATAGCTGCTGATTGTGTAGCACAGCCACTAACGTACCTTTTTAACCTTACTTTAGAGAGCAACACTATTCCCAAAATATGGAAATCTGCATTTGTTTGTCCATTATTGAAAGGGGGTGACCCGTCAAACATAAATAATTACAGGCCAATTTCTAATTTGTCTGTTTTGGCCAAAACGCTTGAATCCCTGGTGAGTGATCAGATGAAAGACTTCTTGCATGTACAGGACATTTTATCCCCAGTTCAGTCAGGTTTTAGAAAAAAACATAGTACCATCACAGCTGCAATGAAGGTGATAAATGACATCTCTGTTGCCCGTGACAAGAAGCAGCACTGTGCATCACTTTTTATTGATTTTTCAAAAGCTTTTGACACGGTTGATCGTGATGTTTTAATGATTAGGCTTCTTAATTCAGGGTTTTCAAAGAAAACTGTCTCTTGGTTCTCAAACTATCTTAGTGACAGAACTCAGTGCATTAAGCATTATGGTGTTCAATCTGGTATTTTACCAATCCTTAAAGGGGTTCCACAAGGCTCTGTATTAGGCCCTCTTTTATTTACTATTTATATAAATAATATTAGTTGGCATGTGTCTGATGCAAACTTTCATTTTTATGCAGATGACACAGTTATTTACTGCTGTGCACCCTCTCTTAAACAAGCCATTGCACATTTACAGAATGCCTTCAATGTGGTCCAAAACACTTTGCAACAGTTAAAACTTGTGCTCAATGCAGACAAAACCAAATGTATGCTTTTCACAGGCCCTCGGAATAGACCACTGAATATTCCCTCAGTGTTTACTCTTGATGGACGTGAAATACAGACTGTTACAACTTATAAGTATCTTGGTATTGTTATTGATGAATGTCTATCATTTAAGCCTCATGTTCACTGTCTAGTGAGAAAGTTGAGGCTAAAATTGGGTTTTTACTTTCGAAATAAGCTGTGCTTTTCTTTTAATGTTAAAAAACGGCTAGTGGCATCCACTTTTTTATCTGTGTTGGATTATGGTGATATATTATATATGCATTCATCTGCTCAATGCCTTCACATGATTGACGCAACCTATCATGCATCGCTGAGATTTATTACTAATTGTAAAGCTCGCACCCACCACTGTGAGCTGTATTCTCGTGTAGGGTGGTCTGCTCTGACAACACAGAGGCTTTGTCATTGGTATACATTTATATATAAGGCTATTCTTGGTGTGCTACCATCCTATTTATGTTCACTTCTTATGAAAAAAAGTGTTGGTCATTACTCCCTCCGTTCTCAGGCTGTTGTCTTGTTTTCTGTCCCACATGTCAGTACTATGCTGGGTAAAAAGGCCTTTGTTTATTCTGCTCCCTTTACATGGAATTTGCTGCTGAGGCATAAAAAAAAAAAAGTTTGTTTCCGGTTGGTTGTCAGTTGAGGTCATGGGTCGGTAGGGAATATTTTATTTTATTTTTTTTATCCAGTGGCAGCCAGGGATAGGTAGGAAATTATTATTATTTTATTTTACTTTACAGTAGCGATGGATAGGCTACTCTATTTTATTATAACATAGCCTATAGTTGATTTATAGGCGAGTTATAACAATAAAAAATGTGTCTGAAAAAATAACGAGGCATTTTAATTGTTTATTAATAAACTATTGTTTTCTAAATGTCTGCTAAAACATATCTCCATCTCCGCTGTAAGGCAGATGCACCTTTAGAGAGAAATGCGCCTTTCATACGGATTTAATCAGAAGGTATATAGCTTTCGATTAGAATTAGTTCGCTTTAAAGTGGACATTTCAAGCTTTAGCCTATAGGCTATCTTTTGTTTCAGTTCTCGCGCTCCAGTTCACGGAGATCATTAAACCGCGCCTGATTGTTTTATTTTATTTTACAAAAGCACAACGTTTTCTTGTTATTGTGAGTTTACACAAATAAAGGTAGTTGCGAATAATGTATTACTATTTTCTGTACGACCAGAAATGATAGAGTATTTTAAGTTGTTTCCACTGTTGATAGGAAAATGCAAGTGTTCGCGCCCGCTTGCCTCTGGCCATGCAGCGCGCGCTCCACACTCGCACACACACTTGGATATGCGTCAAAATCTTGTGTTTATTTGTGATAATCTTAGCCCTGTATTATTGTTGTCCTACCTGTATTATGAATGATATTTGACGAATTGCTTTGTTCCTTTTTTGGATAAAAGCGTCTTCTAAATATGCAGCCTAATAAATGTTATAATAATGATGATAATTATTATTATTATTTGCGTACGCGGACCCCAAACACACCGCGTCTTCTAATTCATTGCACTTTTGCGAAATATTCCTTTTTCGAATGGCTGAAAATAGGCGCGTTTCCATTACAGTTTTGCGCAAAACTTTTGCGTTTTTTTTCTAAATGTCGATAAAAAAAACTATTGCGAAATGACTGCGTTTCCATTAACCGATGTTAAAGCGACTAAATCTTTTTTCTCTCGCGATAAGTCATTCCAAAAATCATGGCAACGGACGTTGGTAGGTTTATAGCTATAGCCTATATCACAGCCACCGCAGACATTATTATTATTAATAGATATTATTATAATATTATGATATTATTATGATATTATAATATTATTATTATTATTAATTATTAAAACAGACGTGGTGTGTTATCCAAGCACTAATGGCCGGGAAAGACCCTTATACTGCGAACGGCACATATAGCTTAAGGAGTTCCTGCTGTTTCTCCCTCATTTCTTGTAGCATTTCTTTGAGGTTTAGAATCCAAAATTCCTGTAATTATTGTTTATTTTTTATGAACTTGATAAAGAACTATGTCTCGTAGTCGTATTCTGTCCAAACGGTCAGTGTACTTTTGTGTCCATTCGTTTTTCCTTTTTTAACCCGTAATTTTGCAAAACGAAAAATGAACGGTTGTTGTATTTTTAAAACGCAAAGTTGAACACCAAAATTTTAATTTGAACTGTACACACCAAATGCTGAGCAAAAAAATAAATATTGACGGATTTTCAGATTTTTGTTTATGACCTTTTGCCCCTTTATTAAACATTTCAAATATTCACAAATTAATATAGACATTTTTTTTTAGATCTTACTGCATGGTTTTCTAAGGCCAAATTAGAACCTGGAAATTATATTTTCCCGCATTGCTGAATAAGAAGAGCCATATATGTCTCTGGAACCACAGCCTACAAAGGTGATTTATAGGTGAGTTATAGGCTAATGATATTAAATGTGTCCCAAAAAAATAACGAGGCATTTTAATTGTTTATTAATAAACTATTGTTTTCTAAATCAGTATCGGCTAAAAAACGTATCTCCATCTCCGCTGTAAGGCGGATGCACAGAGAGAAATGCGCCTTTCATACGGATTTAATCAGAAGGTATTAGGTTTCGATTCGAATTTGTTCGTTTTAAAGTGGACATTTCAAGCTTTAGCCTACAGTACATAGGCTATCTTTTGTTTCAGTTCTCGCGCTCCAGTTCACGGAGATCATTAAACCGCGCCTGATTGTTTTATTTTATTTTAAAAGCACAACGTTTTCTTGTTATTGTGAGTTTACGCAAATAAAAGTAGTTGCGAATAATTTATTATTATTTTCTGTATGACCAGAAATGATAGAGTATTTTAAGTTGTTTCCACTGTTGATAGGAAAATGCAAGTGTTCGCGCCTGCGCGCCTCTGGCCATGCAGTGCGCGCTCCACACTCGCACACACACTTGGATATGCGTCAAAATCTTGTGTTTATTTGTGATAATCTTAGCCCTGTATTATTGTTGTCCTACCTGTATTATGAATGACATTTGACGAATTGCTTTGTTCCTTTTTTGGATAAAAGCGTCTTCTAAATATGTAGCTATATACCCTAATAAATGTTATAATAATTAGCCTATTATTATTATTTGCATACACGGACCCCAAACACACCCCGTCTTCTAAGTTAGGTGACAGGAATATTTCGCAAAACTGCAATGGAAACAGTTTTTGCGCATTTACATTTTCGAATTGCCTGAAAAACCACCTCATGCGAGCGTAACAACTTTTTTGCAATAAACGAGAGTTTTTGCAAAATTGACGTGTTTCCATTGTGCGTAGCCTACCTATTTTCAATTCGCAATTTCAATTTGTTTTCAAAGTTTTTTATTTGTGTATTTATTTAATTTGTATTATTTCTTCCCCAAGCTCATAAAATAAATTTGGGTCGCACATAAATTGACAGGGTCGGTCGGAAACCGGAATCAAACTAATTTTTTTTTTATGCCTGAACAACTTAAAACTTAGTACATTGATTCCTTTGAGTGTTTTTAAGTTAAGAATGAGATGTTTTGAGTTGGAGTCCCTCACATGTCAATGCTTTAATTGATATTTCATTGTAAGTGCATAATTGGCTTTCATCTGTGTGTCTTTGTATGTAATGATGTGATGTAACTTTGCTGCCTATCTTGGCCAGGTCTCCCTTACAAAAGAGATTTTTAATCTCAATGGGTTTTTTTCCTGGTTAAATAAAGGATAAAAAAAATAAAATTCTGGCAAAATCATACAAAGCCTTTATGTGTCATTATGTGGAATTAAATGTCCTGCTGGCAAGCAAAAACTAGCCTCAATTGAAACAGATGGTTAATGTAACTCTTCACTAATAATTTCCTGAAACATTAATTATAAAACTTTTTTTGTTAGCTTTCCTGGGTCAGATTTTTTCCCCACTGTAAACACACAATTGCACTTACTCTTTCTTATCTGCCATATACAGGTCCTTCTCAAAAAATTAGCATATTGTGATAAAGTTAATTATTTTCCATAATGTAATGATAAAAATTAAACTTTCATATATTTTATATTCATTGCACACCAACTGAAATATTTCAGGTCTTTTATTGTTTTAATACTGATGATTTTGGCATACAGCTCATGAAAACCCCAAATTCCTATCTCAAAAAATTAGCATATCATGAAAAGGGTCTCTAAACGAGCTATTAACCTAATCATCTGAATCAACTAATTAACTCTAAACACCTGCAAAAGATTCCTGAGGCTTTTAAAAACTCCCAGCCTGTTTCATTACTCAAAACCGCAATCATGGGTAAGACTGCCGACCTGACTGCTGTCCAGAAGGCCATCATTGACACCCTCAAGCAAGAGGGTAAGACACAGAAAGAAATTGCGGCGTGGCATGGAGGGAATCAGCCTGTGGCACTGCTGAGGTGATATGGAGGCCCAGGATACTTCGATAGCGGCCTTAAGCTCATCCAGAGTGTTGGGTCTTGCGTCTATCAACTTTCTCTTCACAATATCCCATAGATTCTCTATGGGGTTCAGGTCAGGAGAGTTGGCAGGCCAATTGAGCACAGTAATACCATGGTCAGTAAACCATTTACCAGTGGTTTTGGCACTGTGAGCAGGTGCCAGGTCGTGCTGAATAATGAAATCTTCATCTCCATTAAGGTTTTCAGCAGATGGAAGCATGAAGTGCTCCAAAATCTCCTGATAGCTAGCTGCATTGACCCTGCCCTTGATAAAACACAGTGGACCAACACCAGCAGCTGACATGGCACCCCAGACCATCACTGACTGTGGGTACTCCAGTGCTGCTTCTCTGTAGCCCAGGTCAGGCGCTTCTGCCGCTGTTTCTGGTTCAAAAGTGGCTTGACCTGGGGAATGCGGCACCTGTAGCCCATTTCCTGCACACGCCTGTGCACGGTGGCTCTGGATGTTTCTACTCCAGACTCAGTCCACTGCTTCCTCAGGTCCCCCAAGGTCTGGAATCGGTCCTTCTCCACAATCTTCCTCAGGGTCCGGTCACCTCTTCTCGTTGTGCAGCGTTTTTTGCCACACTTTTTCCTTCCCACAGACTTCCCACTGAGGTGCCTTGATACAGCACTCTGGGAACAGCCTATTTGTTCAGAAATTTCTTTCTGTGTCTTACCCTCTTGCTTGAGGGTGTCAATGATGGCCTTCTGGACAGCAGTCAGGTCGGCAGTCTTACCCATGATTGCGGTTTTGAGTAATGAAACAGGCTGGGAGTTTTTAAAAGCCTCAGGAATCTTTTGCAGGTGTTTAGAGTTAATTAGTTGATTCAGATGATTAGGTTAATAGCTCGTTTAGAGACCCTTTTCATGATATGCTAATTTTTTGAGATAGGAATTTTGGGTTTTCATGAGCTGTATGCCAAAATCATCAGTATTAAAACAATAAAAGACCTGAAATATTTCAGTTGGTGTGCAATGAATCTAAAATATATGAAAGTTTAATTTTTATCATTACATTATGGAAAATAATTAACTTTATCACAATATGCTAATTTTTTGAGAAGGACCTGTAGATTATGTCACTGTAACCAAAACAAATGAATTAATGTTTGAGGACTATAGGGGGAAATGGTATTAATCCTGTAATGCCTGACATCTGAAATAATAATAATAAAAAATCAATAGTTCATTGAAGCTTTACTCAAAATAGATTTTTTTAAATATTTAATACAACAGACTTTTGGCTCATATAGTATGATAGAGCAAAATACGGAACTCATACTCTAGGAAGATAAAAACACTTTTATCAAGGCCAACACTATCCTTTGTAGACTATGGGTGAACTATCCTTTAAAGTTTCTTTTTATTCCTGAATACGAGGGCAATACAACTTCTGCTATCCAGTTCTGTGGTTGGTTTACTTCTCTACATTTCTATCCATTCAGCAAATCAAAAATGAGTTACAAAGTCTAAGAACCACCACATGGGCTGCTCAGTTAGAAACTACCCATCTAATTCCTGTAGATCCAATAATCATTCAATTAGATTAGATATAATGTGTCAAATTTAGACCTAAAATGATCAGTTCCCTTCCTCTCACATGTCCTGCTTTGTTCCCTACTGCTAGAGTGGCCCCTAGGGACGAATGTCTCTCAGATGGATGGCTCCGTGCCAGTCGAGAAAAAGACTTCTCCCTATATTTTGGAATGAATTGTGGATATAATTTTATGAATTCCAGACTCGGTCAACTCTTATCCAGAGATCTTAGATAACATTTTGCTTATAGATTCAGCATGGGTTATTATTGGAGCAATGAAAAAAAGTCTCAGTCTTATCCAGTCGCCTCTAAAGATTATAATACTTTATCAATGTGTGGCATGTTATCATGAATAATACAAAAACTTCACTCTATCCTCAATTATTTTAAGGGTGCAAAGAGTAAATTCCTTATTAAAAAGTTTTACACACGCAAAAATAAAATAATACTTTTTAAAAATATAGTTAAAAATTATGTACACACACATTAGATAACAAATCCATGTTAAGAAAACATGACCAGCTCTACTACTATTTTTATCTCACTTGTTATATTTTTAATAGCTTATTGCAAATAGAGCATCAGTATTAGACATCAGTAACCAACAGTTTGCTGCCAGGTCGGTATAAAGTCCAAGACCAGTGTCATATTACTGAGTGCTCCTTTAACAACATATATACGATTTCAAACACAACTATAGAACACATTCTTGCAAATCACACAGATACTACTTGATGAGCTCCTGCTCAAAAGGATATTAACTTTTCCCCCGGAGCTGCTCAAGGCCAGATGTGAAAGCTAAATTTCCATCCGACTTGTTAAAGCAACCCAGGACTTTCCATTTTTATACAATGCAACAAAAGCATGGGTAATCACCATAAAGATTGCCTAGAGGGGTTGCCACTTCACAGGGAGCCAATTAGAGGAGAGGTAAGTTCCAAAGGGTGTCTCTCTGAGTCAGATTGTTGGGTTAGTACAGCCCTGTGTGTTTATGTGTAAACTCCAATTGATTGAGTCAGTGTGTCATTGTCTCAAACTAGAAACACACACACACTCAAGGCAGGCCAAGACTCGTATTCCCAGAATGCCTTTCATTCATTGCCTTCACCTGAGGCAGGTCCTAACTTGCATTTAATTACTTACAAACGAGTGTGTCCATGAGTGATGGAAATGGAAAAAGAGAAGTGTTGCTTATCAAACAATTTCAATGAGAGCACACGAATGATGCAGGAAAGAGTCAAGGAAAAATGATGTTCTACTATGCTAGTTATAAAGAGTAATAGAGTACGAGAGAAAATAAATAAATAAATAAATAAAGGAAGTAAGTAAAAAGAGAGAATGTCTGCTGGAGAAGACAGACAGTCTCTGAGGGCTCTGTTGAGTGGGTAAAATACAGACAGAGCACTGCTAAGGGTTATGACACAGTCTAACCCCAAAAAGTCTGTTGAAAGCATAGTGACTAAAAGCTGAGGCTTCAGACTGATGGCCACATGATAGGCCTATGTGTAAAATGGGAGAGAAAAAAATCGAGCTTTAGTAACTTATCAGGCAGACGTAACTAGTGATATTCAAAACTAAATATATTGAAAACGGACTGCTACTCCGGTGGTTTGCCTGAATGACTAGTCGACTCATCGGTCCTTAGTAAACCATGAAAAATTAGGATGGTTTCAGGTTGATCTGACCCCGAATGCATTTCTTGGCAGTGTTCACATTGTATTTCACTAAGTTTTAAAAACAGATGGACAATTTGTGGTAACACTTTAAAAGGTATTCTTCTCTTAATATATTTATTTGTGACGTTTTTGCCTTTATTGCGATAGGACAGTACAGAGAACTGACAGGAAGCGAAGCGGGAGAGAGGGGGGACAGAATCGGGAAATGTCCGCAAGCCGGGACTCAAACTCGGGTCACCTGAAGCGCAACACGACAACATGTTGGACAACTGGTACTGCCATTATTAAAAAATATTCTTAATGCATAAATGACACCTTGTAATACACCTTTTAATAAAAGCATGTTGTATACGTGACAGTTATGAATAGTAAATACATAAAAATAAATTATACTGGATAAAACAGTGCATTGTGGGATTAGATGTGAGTGTTAGATTGTCATGGTTACAATTTTAAAGCATATTTTGCAGAGATGGCAAAAGCTGGCCCATGATGACCTGTCATTCGGTCCACCATGCCATGTCACAAGAGGGTGGGAAACGTGAAAAAAACATGCCATTAAACCATATCTTCATTTCTAATTTACCTTTTCATTTTAACATTTATTTTGCATTGAAATGTATGTAAAATAAGAGAAATGTAAATTTTAATAATAACAATTATAATATAGTTGTATATAATGCAGCTTTTGCTTTCATCCCATGGCCCTCAATAAAGTTAGATTTTTGGCTCTTCTTAGTAAAACATTTTGGTTACCTCTGTTATAGTGAATTAAAACTAATACGAATAAAATTTTAATGAAACAGATTAATCAATCAAATTAGGTAGTTGATTAGTAGCTGACTGCAGCCTTACAAAAACATTATAGTGGTAAATTCTGTATTATGTTAATTGTGTACAGATGGCATTGTAACACAATATACGTATTACACTCATTAAAAGTGTAACAATATAAATTGTAAGCATTTTAAATGTACAGCTTTGGTTGTACCAACTTATGAAACAATGTGTGTATATTATTAAACACATTATACACAATGTAAGAATATGTTTTAAATGCATTATACTGTATACACCGACTTTAGTGCAATCAATAAATAGTTATAGATAAGGAAACAAAAACATCCTTGTGGTACAAAACACAGAGTTTGTCTGGCATTCAGTAAGCTATTAGTTGCTTTGTCTTGGACCCAGCGAGCGATCAGCAGTGTGCCTGCAGCCAGAGCAACCATGCTGACCTCTGAATCATCCTTACAGCAGATGCTGAGGACTACAGGTGAGCTACAGACAATGTAGGTGTGTTCATGCTGAACTACACACACACACACACACACACACACACACACACACACACACACACACACACACACACACACACACACACACACACAGAGGAGAAGGGAAATCGTGGGAGGTCAAGATGCTGATAAAGTGAAGATAAATCACGCTGGGTTGACGAGCAACAATAAAATTCCGCTCTCAAATGAGAAGTGAGAAATTGACACTCCCTCACATTTTACCCGTCGCTATAGATACTTTAACTATAAACCACCTGATCTTGATGTTTTTAACAATAAGGCTGGTTTAGCTTCACTAAGACAGAGATTAGTGCAGGTATAACTGTGACCCTTGAGTATAAGACAGGTGAGGAGTAATATTTGCTCACAGTGAATGAAGACATTTATAGTGCATACTCAGCTGTGCTTGCAGAGCTTGCAGCAACCTGCTAAAAGGAATTAGTACTAGCCAAACTTAAAGGGTTAGTTCACCCAAAAATGAAAATTATGTCATTAATGACTCACCCTCATGTCGTCCCAAGCCCGTAAGACCTCCGTTCATCTTTGGAACACAGTTTAAGATATTTTAGATTTAGTCCGAGAGCTTTTTGTCCCTCCATTGAAAATGTACGTACGGCACACACTCTTTGTCCAGAATGGAAATAAAGACATCATCAAAGTAGTCCATGTGACATCAGTGGGTTAGTTAGAATGTTTGGAAGTATCGAACATACATTTTGGTCCAAACATAACAAAAACTACGACTTTATTCAGCATTGTATTGTCTTCCGGTTCTGTTGTTGATCCGCGTTCACGATTCCGCAGTGACCCTGCTGACGTAAGACGCTGATGACGTGTTATCTGGTGCGCCCGAGCTTCGTTTACAGTTTGAGGGAGACGGGCGCTGTATTCAAGCTATTCTACATTGTTTGTATTTTTGTATTGCTATATTTTTTTTTAAAATGGTGCGTAGGTGTGCATGTCGCGGATGTCCTAATCTCCAGATAACACGTCATCAGCGTCTTACGTCAGCAGGGTCACTGCGGAATCGTGAACGCGGATCAACAACAGAACCGGAAGACAATACAATGCTGAATAAAGTCGTAGTTTTTGTTATGTTTGGACCAAAATGTATTTTCGATGCTTCCAAACATTCTAACTAACCCACTGATGTCACATGGACTACTTTGATGATGTCTTTATTTCCATTCTGGACAAAGAGTGTGTGCCGTACGTACATTTTCAATGGAGGGACAAAAAGCTCTCGGACTAAATCTAAAATATCTTAAACTGTGTTCCAAAGATGAACGGAGGTCTTACGTTATATATAAGAAAATGCATTTTTTTTAATTAATAAAAAACATTAAATAAAAATGACTGATCAAGTATTCATGAGAGCCATATAATAAGCAAAAACATTACATGAAGAAAAAGGATAAAGTGGCTAAAACTCCCATCTAAAATAGAAGTTGAACTAGGGCTGTACGATATAGCTAGAAAAAAATAATCACGCTATAATGTTTTATATCGTTTGGTATCGATAATTATTGACATTTCTTATAACCTTTTATAACCCTTTAAAGACGAGTAGAACATTTTGAATTTAAACCAGTTTTTTTATTTATCCACATTATTAAGGCAAACAACAAATTATATTAATTTTAGCAGTCAAAAACTAAATAAAATGTAAACAAAAATATCTTCTTTATGTCTTATATTAAGATAAAAAAGTAAGTGTTAAAGAAACTCTTGAACTTAAATAAAATGTTACAAAATGTGTGCATTGTAAAAGTGTAAACTTAGAACAATCAAGGCCAACTTTGAGGTAGATCAACATCTGTGATACATTTTTTTTTAAATTATTTATTAAAAGAACTTATTTTTAAATAAGTGTGAGTTTTCCTACATCTTGAAACTTTTAGTTTTATAAATGGGGGCAATTTTTAAAGGATGAACAAATAATGTTTTGGTCATCACATTAAAATAGGATAATATTTGAGTTTTGAAGTTCTGGAAAAAGAGGACTTGGGTCCTAGCGGGGGTGGGGGGGATTGGTGGGATGGGGGGGGATGGGGGGTTTGCTGTTAGGACTTGGGTCCTATCAGGTACAGTAAATAGCTAATTGTATGTACTGTACCATGTACGGGAGGGGGGGATTTTTTGGTGCTGTAAATATATTTATTACGAAATAAATATTTTCAGATTTTACATACTTAAATCTTCATATTTGTGATATTTACCCCAGAGTGTTACTTATTTTTATAAAGAGAATTTTTATTACCTTATTAAATGTATGCATCATCTTTCATGTCAAATTCTTACATTTGATCAATAAATTCAGTTATAATAATAAGACACTATAGGGCTGTTACCCATCAAATTAAATAATTTGCACTGCAATAAATAATGTTATGAGATTGATGTTTTAAATAAATGTTTAAATATACAAATAAAAAAAATGCAACACTTAAACATGAAACTAAACTGCCAATAGGTGGCGGCAAGTGACTGCCTTAATTAGTGAATCATTGAGTCATTCATACAAAAGATTAGTTCAAAACGCTGAATCATTCAGTAACAAAACACCGTGCTGCTGTTGCTTCCCTTTGGAAATATTTTCGTCGGTGAAATAGAACAAAAACAACCCATTATCAATCGCTGTTTACATTGAATGTAATAAAATCACAATCATTCTTGCGTTTCGATGCTTCTCGATGCAGGTCTGGCCTGGTTATTTTTTGTCACTAAAGTTAAGCTACTTGTCCGGTCGGGCAAGTAAAATTATCTTTCACTTGTCCTTTCAAAAATTCCCCTTTTCCCGGACAAGCGTTAATGTCGAGCCCTGAGTTCATTCATGGTTTTTTGTGGTGCTGTAAAGCGGAACAGGTGATCGGTTCACAGCGATCTGTGTGACTGTCACGCTCACGCATCATTAGAACGCTAAAAAAAGATCACAACAGCTCGAAAGACGTCTATGGTCTCACTCCAGTCTAATTAGCACATTCCCAATTATTATTGTGTCGCCGAAAAGCGACAAGTTTGCAGGTCTGTGTGTAGTAACGGTGTTGCTTGATCAAGATCGGCTCGCGCTGCACTGATATTGATGGTCCAAACTGATAAACGGTCCGTGAAGTACAAAATAATGAGTAGCGCAGTTTCGTTCCGCTTTCATTACGTTTGCCATTTGATGCAACGTTGTGGTGGTTGCGCCATCTTTAACTTCGCAGTCCACTTACGGTCGAATCGAACGCACCTTCAGTCAACATGATGTGTAGAGCGCGGTTCATGGTTGCATAGCAATGACAGACGCCACGGGAGCACAAGCGCTTTGGAAAGAAGACGACAGCGGCATAGGGCTTTCCACACGTTTTTAGACGCGATATGTGAACACATACTAAGATCCACGGGCGATGTGCGCGCATTTTAATGAAAATATCGAGCACTATATAGAAATTTTTTTATATCGTTACTGACAATGGTGTACCGTCGATAAATACCGTTACCGTTTTATCGCCCAGCCCTAACTTGAACCTCATTGGTCTTATTCTTACCTGGACCTTTCTCCAGAAAAATGACCTTTGACTCAGGGAAAAAGTTGGAGCCAGTGATAACCATTTCCTCTCCTCCACTCACTGGGAAGCTGCTAATACTGGCCTTCTCCACCTGAGGTAACTCCTGTGCTGAGCGTTGGGCTATTTAATCACAAATACAGATAAGACAGCCAAATTTACAGAGAGAATATTTTCTTAAATATATGTTTGTGTAGAAAACGTACAGCACTCCACTGGAATTGAAGCAGCCTGCAGTGAGACCACTTTTCCATTAGGTTGTGGGATGTGAACCCGGAACACCACGCGGACCCGAGTGTTTTTTCGTCCAATATCAGTTTCTCCTTTTCTCAGCTCGATGTCAGAGTTCCTCAACTTCAAGATTCCAGCACAGTCAATACTGAAAAACACAGCAAAAGAAACACGTCAAGGAGGAGTATCCATGTATAGTATCAAACAAAGTTGCTTGACTTCTAATCAATCCAAGTCACTTTCTGCATTTATACTCTTTTCATGTAGTTAATAAATGACTGATAACAAACAAATGGGTATATTTGCATACCCAATTCAAATGTACATTAAAAGCTGGCATAGAAATAAAAGTTCAAGCTGTACTCATTAAACAATGGAAGAGATTATTGGTGTTTTCAATCATAAATCACGTTATACATGCTTTTGAAGTTTTTATTCATCAAATAATCCTGAAAATAAATGATCATGATTTCCACAAAATATTAAGCATCACAACTGTTTTCAACATTGATAGTAACATTAAATGTTTCTTATACACCAAATCAGCATATTAGAATGATTTCTGAAGGATCATGTGACACTTAGGACTGGAGTAATTCATAAAAAAATGAATTATTATTTATATGCTTTATCATATAAAAAATGTTAATGTTATTAAAAAGAAAGCTATTTTAATTGTAATAATATTTTACATTACTGTTTTTACTGCATTTCTGATATATATATATATATATATATATATATATATATATATATATATATATATATATATATATATATATATTCTTGATGAGTTTAAGAGACTTAAATCTTACTGACCGCAAACTTTTGAACTGTAGTATATGAGAGTGTTGATATGTGTGTATAGGTTTTACTCTAATTGTGAAGGACAACTATTTAAAAAATTTCTCCACTTATATAGAAAACTACTGTAACTTGTGAGGACATGAGAAGGTGTTCTAATGGTTTAAGACTAAACCGGCCAAATTATGTTTTAATCCAAATCCAATAGTGTCAGAAGCAGAAAGTTGTTGTACATATTATTTCAGTATGAAAACCATAGGTCATCACGAATATGGCGAATATGGTGTTTGTGTGCATTTCACTACATTGTGAAAATCAAATTTCAAAGGATAATAAAACCTAAAATCACCTACATTGTGTGGTGCAGCCAATGGTCCCCGCAAAGACAATAACTTTATCATTCTGTACTAAATAATGAAAATATAAAAATGCACAAATGTTTTTGCGAGGGTTAGGTTTAGCGTTAGGTAGGTTAGGGGATAAACAATATTATTAGGCCAGAATAAAAGCAAATGTCGTCAAATAGAAAGTCCCCAACATGATAGAAAAACAAATGTGCATGTGTATGTGTGTGTGTGTGTGTGAGAGAGATTAAGAGAGAATCAAGGCTGATGTAGAATCAAGTGAAGAACTGCTGGCAGGTACCTGGCAGACATATTGTTTTCAGGAAGGAGAGGAATCTCGAGAACCTTTGTGCTGGTGATGACAATTTCCTGGCTTGCCGTGGCAACAGTTTTTCCTGTGATGCGGTGAACCTGGTAGAATGCGTGCGGCCTCAAATAACGGTCATCCGCTGTCCCGATGAACATCTGCAGGTTCACTGGCTTCTCACTGAAGCCAACGAGCTGTTAAAAAAGTGAAGAAATTATGAAAGTCGTGATTTTTCATCAACTTTTGTCGGTCAGTATATTTTCTGAAATAATACAAAAAGACAATGGAAAAATCCTATTGGCTTTTTGTTGAGAGAATCAGGGCGATGGTAACTTCCGGGTTGGCCTGCAAAATGACATCACCCCTGGAGGCCTTTATAGCCGAACTCTTATATTTTTGACAGGCTGTATTCATCTAAAGGCACTGGATATTCAACCAGGTCAAACTGGCAAATATTCTCCATTTGTATCACAATCATTTCCCCCCAAAGCATTTCCATCCGAAGAACCCTGTGTATGTGCAATTACTTCCCAAATCCTCATCCATGCACATTAACATCAGACATTAGCCCACTTTTTCCAAGACGTATCTAAAACACACTGTAACTACTAATTAAAATCCAGACATGAACATAAAAACATGTTTCTGAGCCACGAGCCACAAAAAACACCAAAATCAAATTGAAGGGAAAAAAATGAGTGGGTAGAAAAGGTGAGAAAAGAAAAACAAAACCATGAAAGACATTCTACTTTTGCTGCTAAAATAGTATAAACAAGACTTATGGAAATAGTGAAGTGAAAAACCCATTAAAATGTGATTAATTAGAAGTAACATCATTCTGAGGTCGTTGAAGTTACAGAACAAAAAGCTTTTACAGAAGCGTTTTTCTTCCTGGTACTGCATACCAGGGTGTCCAATGCAAACCTCCATTGAGGCAGCGCAATGCCACATCCAGCAGTTTGTACACACGTATGACCTGCCAATAAGCTTCCCAGACAGGTGAGGAGTTCACAAACAGAAGGGAGCTTTTCCACTGACATGCATGTGTGGGTGGGTGTTACTTAGGTTGAGCACACAGGCTCCTAACAATCTCTCGACTGTTGAAATGTTAGGCCTGGCAAACACTGATCCAATGTAGTGAAAGAGAGAGAGAAACTGGGAATGAGAGAAAAAAGGAAGAGAGAGAGAGAGAGAGAGAGAGAGAGAGAGAGAGAGAGAGAGATGACCCATCACAGGTAAGGGAAGGACCAAGCCAACCACAGCAACACAATAATGAGAAAAACATGCTTCACATTTAAACTGACGGGTCTTGAGAACAGAGCCAGACATTTGTGGATGGAGGAAAAAGAAATAGACGTTGGGAAAAGAGAATCAGGGAACAACGGAAGACTTGGATTGTAGTGGGATTTGGTTCATGTAGTTCCCAGGACAGCTTGGTTTGATTACACTTGGAGACATATGTAACTAGGAAAATTATTAAACCAAAAGGGTATGCTTTGTTTCAAAATATTTATGGTAACTTTTTACAATAAGTTTCTATATGTTAAGATTAATAGTTAACATGAAATAACAATAAAAAAAATAACCATTTAGCAATTATTAGGTAAGGTATAAAGTACATTCAGCTGGTTGTTATTGCAGAATAAACCAATAGAGCATGATTAGGACTTGGATCACCCAAGTTGGTTTATTTTGCTATAACAACTGGCTGAATGTACATTATCTCACGTATTATACGCTACTTCCCACTTTAGTAAATAGTTGGACACAAAATATAGATTTTTGTTGTAAGTATTTTATTGACTCACTAAACGCAAAGCTTCCGCAAAGAAATCAGTTGCTATTAAGCAACTTCTAGCCAATTAAGCCAAGACAACTATCAAGTTCAAAGTAGATAAACATTTATGGGATAAAGTACAGTCATACCACTTATTAAAGCTTTTAACCACAAAAGAAATTATGGGGACAAGAAATATAGATATGCAACGGTTTTGAATTATTACCCATTTATTTGTTCATTATTTAATAAACTATTACAGTGAGTGTACAAACAATCTTCTGGGTAAGAAGATGAACACAGCAACAATATTAGGGGCTGTTCACAAAGAATGCATTTTTCCATCTCGCATCTCATCATGACACGGCATTCTAAAAACATGGCGCTCAAGTTAAAAGTAGTTCAATTTTTAAAAAACATGTCTCTAAACCTTGCGCTATTTTCCCATTACATGGCCTATGCCTCTTGAGTTATTAACAGAAAAAACACATTCTGTGTGAACCTGCCCTTACAGTACTATTAATACTTAAGTCCTCAGATTTAATTTTCAATACAATCGATACATCGACGCAAGATGGCAGCAGCTGAGAGATGCGTACCTGCATCTGTTCAGCATCTCTCTCTCTCTATTAACAATGAAGCTGTCAGTTTAATTACTTCAAAATAGCGATGTAACCCCCTCATTGCTGAGAAATATAATGTATCGACTCAGTAGCAAATCAATTTTATTACCAAAAGTCGCGGGGGCAGTGTTGAAAAGATTCTGTGTGTGCGCAGTGCGACCTTTTTTATTTTTATTAAATTAACAATAAACTATATTAAAAACATTAGATGGCAGAACTATAGAAAAAATGGTAGTAAAAGAAGACAATAAAAAAAAAAAATGTTGAATGGAACATTATTGGTCACTTTTCTTCATGAAACTTTTGCCTCGTCCTTCTCTTACATGCTTTTCCATCGAGCAATGTTGTTTCTGTGAGTGCAGTGAACTCTGTGAGGTGAACAATCCCCGGCAGACAGAGACCTGCAGGCAATGGGAGATTCAGGAGCAGAGGCCATGTTTATGCTCCAAGACCTGAAAAAGGTGAAGAGCTCAGCTGAAATGAACCATGACCCCACCAACACCACATGCTTGTAGGATTTATTTCAGTGGTGAAAGTGAACCACCCCAGGTACCAGCTCCAAACCCAACTGGACAATTAATTTTCATTGTGTGTACACAAGGAAAAACAAAACAAGCCTGTGTTGTTTGTGCGAATGTGCATTAAACTGGCTTCCAGGTTTAATTAACTAACACTCCAATCAAAAATGTATGGTCGGTAAAAATGTTTAATGTTATGAAAGAAGCATCTCATGCTCAAAAAGGCTGCATTTATTTGACCTAAAATACAATAAAAGTAATATTGTGAAACAATATACAATTTAAAATTTATTTTTGAATATATTTTAAATTTACTCTACCCACTCTCTAGTCTTGCACAGTGTGCAAGATAGATCTAAATAGTGCATCATCTTAATCAACCAAACCTTTTGCAAACTCTGGACAACATCAAAAAGTGAATTTTCTATTTAAAGATGGTATGATATGATTTAAATCAACATGAAACCACATTCACAGCTTATTTTACTTCCAAATTATGATTTATTTCTGACTGAATATTCAGAATGTAAAACAAAACATTCAATACATATTCAATACTCAAATAGGAACTGACTGGATCCTGAAGAGTGGATGTTCCGTAGCATAATGGAGCCAGTAATTACATTTTGATTAAACATTTTAAAGACAAACATTTCTGTTAGAAATAAAGTGCACTGATGAATCATGCACAATAGGACTGAGAACATGTATTATTAAAGTAAACAGTGTCAATTTTGATTTCATGTTTATTTTAACTTAAGTTTACCAAATTCCTTCATTTTGATCTGGAATGCTATAAAAAGAAGTATCCCAAACCCCTAATGGTCAGTATGATGCATTATAATGTAAAATCAATTTACAGGATGATATATAAGTCCATGAACATTTATGACTTTTGGAAATTCCATGAACATGTTGCAGCCTCAGCAAAGTTTCAGAGAGCTGCTTCAGTTTCAAGACATTTAGAGTAGCTACAAGGCGCCACATCCTCAAGGAGTTTCTGAAGGCCTGCGGCTCAGCCTCTGTTGCTGACTTCAGCACGACCCCTGCACTCTTTCTCTCTCTCGTTCTGTAATTTCCATTCAGAAGATACTGCCAACCACTCTCATTCCCTCCATTAAGTCAAAATAATTACAGCTGATCTCCTTTTGTATTTGTATTTTCTTTAATTTTGTTTATACTGTACATTATTGTTTAAAAGTTTGAGGTTGATAACATTTTTTTAAATGTTTGTGAAATAAGTTTCTTATGCTCACCAGGGTACATTTAATCAATAAAAAATACAGTTAAAACAGTATTATTGCAAATTATTATTACAATTTAACTGTTTTCTGTTTTAATATATTTTGAAATAATTTAGTTCGTATAATTTTTTGTCATTTATTCCTGTAATGTCAAAGCTGAATTTTCAGCATCATTACTCCAATCTTCAGTGTCACATGATTCTTCAGAAATCATTCTAATATGCTGATTTGCTGCTCAAGAAACATTTCTTATTATCCATGTTGAAAACAGTTGTGCTGCTTAATGTTTTTGTAGAAACCCAATTGTTTTCTACTTTCTGAAGGTAGTGTACATGTGTTAAGAGTTTTGTGGATCAACTGTGATTCACTCTACAAGGAACGGGAAGTCATTTGCGTTTTGTACGATACCACTTTGTGAAGTGGCTACATTCATGCTCTATTCCCTTTTCTTTCCCTTCTTTTAATCCGGAAGAAAAGCTTAGAGAGGTGGCGCGTGCTGAGAGGAAAAAAAAAACAGGAAGGGACAACAGAAAACAAGCTTAAAAACCTGGAGTCTTGAATGAGTTGATGTGCCATCTCTCCAAAGACAAGCAGCTACAGAAAACATCCTCTAATTCATCCTATCATCGGCAGGCCTGAAGAAATCCACAGTGTGTGTTTGTGTGAGATTTCACAAGACGACTGTCCCTGCACTGCTATAACCTCCCTTCCCTGACACTGGTTATATTAAACTGCTGACATTAAGAAAAGTCACATGTCCCATTGCTGAAATAAAGCTAGCAGGGGCAAAAATAGCACCCCTGGGTTGCCTTTCATATTGAGGACTAAATAAAGATGTCTCATTCTGACTGTTTCTCATTGAATTCCCAGGCTGAAACACAGAATCAGGTGGTCTTAAAAACAGCAGGAAGACACAGTATAGCTTACAACAAAAGCACGTGCAGCGCATGTTTTGGTGTAGCACTTTTGTGCTGTTGTACTTTTGGCTGTTGGCTGCATGTTTCATCGTGCCTTAACTCCTTTCATACACCCTTTACACTTTGAACTTCCCTTAAAGCTTCATGTCTCATTCCCCTATTTCTCTTCAATCTCTATGTCCACTCCTCCCTCTTTCTCCATCTCTCTATCTATCTTTCTCCTTCCTACCCGCTGATGGCAAGTTGTTTCCCTGTGTTGCTCTGTGGTTGCTATGGTGAAGGCCAGCCGGTGCGTGTGTGTGCATGCACAAGTATGATTGAGTGTGTGTGTGTGTAAACCCGAGCCTAAGGGGGTGGGGAGGAGACTCAAGGTCACACAAAAACACTCTCACTCACAAACACACACACCGTGACCTCTTGCCCCAAAACGTGGATTAGCGATGACATACTTTGCTTACTGGACACAGTGAGAGTCTGTTCACCGATGCAGTGTTTACACAACATATGCCTCTGTGTGTGTGAGTTTGAGTGTGTGTGTGTGTGAGAGAGAGAGAGAGAGAGAGAGAGAGAGAGAAAGTAGGGATAAATAGAGGTATACACACAGAGAGCACTCAGACCCAGGAGGTAACCTGTTGTTTAAATAAGGTCAATACACATACTCTCTCTCTCTCCCTCACCCACCCACCCACCCACACACACACACACACACACACACACACACACACACACACACACACACACACACACTGTGTAAAAGGCTACACTAGGACTCCTACAAACACATCAAGATATAAACATTTGTACAGAGTGAGTACAGCATTTACCATGGTGTGTACCTCTCTCACCCCCTCCGTTCACACTGTGCTGTGTCCTACCCTTCACTCTTCAATCCACATCAGATACAGCCTCAGGCTACTGTACAACAAAAGCACTGCACTCATGAGGGTATACAGACAATAGGGTTGCTCCCTAGGAACAAAAACAACAACACAAATGTCTCTGGTCAGCACAGAAAATCACCCACCTTGAGATCTGAGGGTCACCAAGGTCAGCCATTTTGTTTTTCTGTTATCTGATTTGTTATCTGATAATAAAGCTAATATCTTTGGGAAAAGATTAATTGACAGACTATTCAGGATTAAATTGTTTTACCACAGATATGATTTTGTGTTTGTAAAAACAAAGTAATAAATGTAAATCTAAACCACTTATAATGGACGTCTATACAGTGATTGTAAAGAAGTGGAATAAATTTGTGTACAAAGGATTTTTTTTTTTTACTTTTACCGACTTTTTTTTTTTTTTTTTTTTTACTAATTACTGACTTTACTTGCCCTGCCGAAATGGCTAGAAATATTTATATTTTCACTAACTAAAAAGTGTTCCTGTAGCTCATGGTGCTTGCATGGGTTTGATTTCCAGAGAATGCATGAACAAATGAAATGTATACCCTGAATGCAATATCTTAGTCACCAAAAGTCACTTTGGATAAAAGTGTCTGCCAAATAGATAATTTAAATGTTGTGTTTGATTTACTTGTTTTCCCTCTCCAAATAAATAAATGAATAAATAATTATATTAAAAAATCTTCACAAAAAAGTTCTTAAAAAAAAAAAAAAAAACATGATAAATGAAATTCATAAAAAATGTAGGGCCCTGATAAACCCGGTTTCCATGATTTTCGCACAAGAAAAACAAGAACAAAATTTTTTATGGAGCAAAATTTCACCAACAGGAATTACATTGGTAACCCATAACCAGAACGGCAAAAGTTCCCTGTTTAGTGCCTGACAAGCTGATCATCCCTACAGGCTTGTAAGGGCAAAGTAAGAGCCTCCTCAGCCCGCCAGGCATAAAGCAGGCCATTTTCTACAATGGGCATGTTCAGAATGGTACCAACTCAAAAGCAACATTTAGACAAGTGCTCAACAAAAACATTGGTGCTTTTAACCTCTCCAGCACAATTGCCATTAGACATCTTCTCTGTGGTAATTGACAGCCTGCAACAGATGCTCTCAATAGAGTTAACCTAGAATATTCCTTTACCATCATCCTTTTAAAAACACAGGGTTATTTATTTTTCATAAAGCTGATTTCCACCATCTGTGTTGATTCCACTTAGCCTTTTTTATCCACATAAAAGCTCTGGGTGAAAGGTGCAAGTGACTTTCTCTGAGAATAAAACACATGAACAGATCCCTACGGCATATGTAAACTCTGCTGCCCTTTGTGAGCGTCTGTGTGTTTAACTAGTTCAATTGTAATCTTTCACTCACACATACTTACATTTAGGCCAGATGGGCTCAGAACTTCTATGTCTCCACCAACATGTGTGCTGATTTTGGTTAACAGCGAACCCAGCGAGACGTGAGCAAGGTTTGTAGGGCATTACACAGCATTCCTCGTAGATCTCTGAACTTTGAATTAGCCCAGTCCAAACACTAGCAGTAAACACTGTCACTTTGTTTTGCTGGTGTTTGTCTGGCTACTGTACACTGCAATCCGCATGCGGCCTTCTGTTATGGCAGCATGACTTACACACAACTGATAGAATCACTCACACACGCTTCTCGATTTCACCAGAAATCATGTCTCTGATTTCTCACACATTAATTGGAGTGGTAAAGTATGTGTTTCTGGTTGTAACATTAGACTGTTCTTGCCCTTGTAAAGCTAATTTCATGACCTTCTCTTAACCTAGTGATCAGTGTAAAGTCTACCATCCATATAACTGGGTCGTAGTACATGTTTACATGGGACAGAGAGCAGCTACAGAAGAACTGTAGGTGAGGCTGCAACAACTAATCGATACAATTGATTACAATCAATAATAAAAATAATCGACAACGAATCCGGTTATCGATTAGTCATGTCTGCATTAGGGCTGGTCCGAATACCTTTTTTTGAGCTTCGAAGCTTCGGTAGTAATGAACATCGAATATTCAAAGCTTCGGAATCTCTATATGTCTCAGACATCCCAAGTCTCCCCGAAGTTCTGGGTGTCTCCCGCATATTGATAGCGGCTCCCTGATGCCCGCAATTAGTTCAAATCTCCCGGAATCTAGAGCCCGCAAGCTCCAAAACATGTAGCGCGCGCACGACAGAGAGGGAGAGAGCGAGAGACCTTGCGTGTGTGTGCAAATGTGCGTGTGTGCAAATGTGCGTGCATCTTGCAAGTTGGGATGTCTGATGTCTGTCTGTCCGTTTGCATTTTGATTATTTCGAGAACCGTTCATTTAAACGACTTCACAAGGGAGTGCAGTGTCGCATTTGGTGCAATATAGATAGACAGGCGAGACCCGACACGTTCAGAATTAATAAACTTTTAATAAACTACAGAACAGCACGAGCGGGAAGCGGCGCACCTCACGCGAGCAGAGCTTATGCTCCGAGAACGGACACTGCATAGTGAAATAAAACGCACACACACAGGTACAGGTCTTAAGCAATATTTTTAATAAGGTAGTCTTATAATATTTTTCTCACTGACAAAGTTGGGTAGATTTAAATAAATAAAAACTACATTTAAATAAATAAACGAAATTTAAATAAATAAAAACTACATTTAAATAAAAACTAAATTTAAATATAGAAAAACTAAATTTCTCCTATATTTCGCAGAAGATTAATTTGGATTGATAATACATTTACAAAAAGGATAATATATTTTGTTTCTATTATTCTATTTTCCACAACGTCAAAGCAACGCAGCTTAACCCAAAATACAAGCTCAGGCACTTCTGTCCATACAAACTCCGCTGTTCTGCGCTCTAGCCAGAGAATACTCCCGTTGCAGGAACACTTTTAATAGTCCAAGAAGAAGCAAATATATTCATTAAGCAGCTATAACAAAGTTATATGTTAAGTATTATATTTCACCAGATTTTATAGTGTAAAACATATTCAAGCGCGAATGAGAACCGTTTCGAGGGGGATGCCAGGTGTGCAAAAAAAAACAAACAACAACAACAAAAAAAACCCCCGAATATCCGAATGTCACATTTTCAAATCGAATACCAACCCACCGAACGAATATTCAAATATTCGGGTCCAGCCCTAGTCTGCATGCTATGCACGGAAACCATCCACCAGTCACTTAGCTTTACAGTAGTGAATAACACATTTCTTTGGACAAAACGCATATGGAAAATAGCGGAGGACACAGAGCGAGCTGCTGCGGGGAAAGGTGCCTGACCCAAGTTATCTGAAACATGAGAATGCTTTATATTAAAGGGGTACCTTACCGCTGGCAAAATAGGCTTTCAGTAAAACTGGGCTGTCAATGCAGTAGGACTAGGATGCAGGACTTTTGCTGACAAATAAACATGAATTTCTCAGTCCAGAGAACTCAGAGAATGAGTAAACATGGTTAATTTCTTATTCTACCGACATTGTAACAATACTGTAAAGGGGGTTGAAAATCGTCAGTTACATTTGATGCGCTTCAAACTAAAGTTAAAGTGTTTACCGGCCCGTGTCTTGTCCTGTCGCACTTTGAGAAATGCATGTGCTGTTTAATGCTTTTGAGACAAGTTTTCATCAGTATATAAGTTACATTTTACTGTTATATCCTTATCTGTAAATTAAGTCTAAGTCGAGTATTTCTATTTAGCATATTCCGACAATAAGCAAGTCTCCGTTAAACTGCAGACTTCAATAACCAAGCGTCAGTGTGCATATGTGCGTAAGGGAAGGAGCGCAGTAGAACAGGGGTGCAATAATTCTGGCTAAAATATTTATTGTAAAAAAAATAAGTATAGGTTATAAAATTCTACATACAACACAAGTAATCATTTTTATAATAGCAGTAAAGGGATTGTTATTGGAATAGCCTATTAGTGTAATATAATTACTGTGTTCAGATGATTTAATCTTTTATTGAATAGGAGCTGTTTTTACAAGGTTTGCTCAGATCGATATCTACACTATTTAACAACAATACTTTTAAATAGTCAATTTTCTGTTCAGATTAAAATAATCATTGCAGCCCTAGCTGAAGGTGAAGTATCCAGTCAGATCATCCACACACAAACACTCAGTAACATTCACTTACACATTTTAGTATTATTTATATACTATTCTATTATTTATATAGCTTTTATTTTCATATATATTTAGCTTGCTTTTCATGTTTTTTTGTAATTTTGTTGTGTTTTTGCCATTTCATTCGTTTTTGTTTTTTCTATTTAGCTTTAAATTTAATTTTCAGTTATATTTGCAAAGGCAACATTTCTAAATTCTAAGTTCTTCATCTAACATTTATATTTTATTTCAGCTTTTATTAACAAAAACAATTTTTGTGACCAATTACAGCATTGACTCAAATGTTCTTTTCAGGTTACAACACCCTATTTTTTTTAGTCTAGTATAATTCGATGTTCCAATTCCATTTTATGTTTACATGGTTTCTGCGTTAAACACATATGGAACAGCATTAATAACTACAACATTAGAAGAACAAGTATATTTTGTGTAGTTCTTATTAGTGGCTATATTAGTGGCTGTTTGTTCGCCTATTGTCACCTTCTTTTTGGTTCATAAGTCAACAAATGCTCAGCTAGTTGTCAAAGATCACATTTCAAGTTAATTTCAATATCGTTCCATTCACATACGATTTCATCTCAGATTTCATTATTGTTTTGATTTATTTCTGTACTAACCATGGGTTTTTTGAGGTACTACCTTCTTTGCCTTCTCTGTCAAACGCCCAGATGCACGCATAAAAACACACAAACAGCGTCTGTGTTTGTTTACACCTGGCATATAGGTGTATGGGTCTGTCCTAACTGTCCTGACTAATTGGCAGCGCAAGTGCTGCTGACGGCAATATGGCTCAGTGAGTCTGTTCACCGTCTCTAAGATCCAGTCACCGCAGAGAAGCTCACTCACGGGACAGATGGAGTCTGCGGTGTCACCTGCTGACGTCACAACAACAGATACTCCACAGTAGCAGCCTAAGACTCCAGCAGCGCATGCCCCAGAAAGCATCATGGGAAACATTATCGCAAACAGCTGTTTGCTGAAAGGTCTGAATGTATGGGAGATTTTCCATGTGCAGATTTTCCCAAACGGGCCATGGGGTTTCAAAACCACAATCAAACAGCATATAAAAGAGTCAAAATAAACAAAAACCAAAGACAAGTGTGAAAATACAATGTTAACACTTTACAGTTAAATTTGTTAACATTATTTAATGCATTAGGTACCATTAACTAAACATTTTTTATGCAGCTTTTATAATTCAAGGTAAATGTTCATTTATGCATGTACAATTGCACATTTATAATTAACAACAACTTTTAATAACACATAAGTTATACAAAAATGTATTACTATATTCAGAAAAGAAAATTAATTTAGATTAATAAATGCAGTAAAACTATTGTTAATTGATACTTAAAACATTAACTAATATTAATCACCTGACATAAATAATCTAAATCCACCATTTTTATTATTTGATTGCTAAGATTTATTAAAATTACTGCAGATGCATAGGCTGGTCAGCTGATCTTCCTATTCGGATCGTTTGCAATAGTTCTCAGGGAGAGTTTGTAAATGCATATCTGTATAGATGCCAATCGCTTAAACATGTTAACCTTTTTAACATGTTCTGTTCAAGTATATCTGTTCAGTATATTATTACCCATAATAGCTTTACACATGTTAAGGCTCGCATCTGTCAATGAGCGTAGTTTCCCTATTCATTTAATTCGCCTTTTGTAAAAATATGATCAAATAACCTGAAAAAAACAGGTTTTCTAGCAGTTTTTCCCTGTGGGTGGATCAGTGTGTCTACCACTGAACAGACTTCATTAAAGTGAGGTAATTATGCATCCTCAGTCAAAGTGTGAGGGGAAGTGGGGCTATGATGTTAAAGAGTTAGTCATTAATACCCTGAAATAGTAAGTAAGGCACGCTCACTCGACCCAACACTGATTCTCATGTGCATACAGATGGTTGATGTTTAAGCATGAAAGGCTGGAAATGGGAAATAAATCTCAACAAACAAGACAAAAATCTGTTTTTGCAAAGAACAACTGAACTGTTCGTATTTTAACATAATTTGTTACATTTTTACTGGCTCAATCATGAAAGCACATTTCTTCTCTACAAATGCAGAAGGAACATATCTTTTCAAAACATATCTCTGCATACTAATTGTCATTATTCTTCTGAAATCGATGTCTAAATAATTGTTTATACAGACAACAATATAGTGAAACTATCGGTTACCCATTTCTCTGAAATAAAATGAATAAAATGAATTAAACTGTTAAACCCTGTACATTATATGCATGGCCTTAAACCTTATTTGTATAGTGAACTCATTGTCATGTGCATTAAGCCAGTTTGAGATGATTTGAGCCATTTTGATATGATGCGTTATCCTGTATACCAATCCTTGATAAGGGTATGGTCGCTGTAGTCATAAAGGGATGGACGGGGTCCGCACCAATACTCAGGTAGGTTGTTACGTTTAAATTAAGCTCAATTGGAACAAAGGAGCCCACTACACTTCCACCACCAGCCTGAACTGTTGATACAAGGTATGATGGATGTTGTTTACTTTCATGTTGTTTACTACAAATTCTGACTCTGAAGGTCGCAGCAGAAATCGAGACTCATCAGACCAGGCAACGTTTTTCCAATCTTCTATTGCCCAATTTTGGTGAGCCTGTGTAAATTGTAGGCTTAGTTTCCTGTTCTTAGCTGACTGGAGTCGCACCTGGTGTGATCTTCTGCTGCTGTAGTCCATTTGCTTCAAGGTTCGACATTCAGAGATGCTCTTCTGGAGATCTTGGTTTTATCAAGTGGTTATTTGAGAAACTGTTGCATTTCTATCAGCGTGAACCAGTCTGGCCGTTCTCCTCTGACAGTATCGCCTACAGAACTGCAGCTCACTGGATACTTTCTCTTTTTCAGACCATTTTCTGCAAACCCTAGAGATGGTTGTGCGTGAAAATCCAAGTAGATCAGCAGTTTCTAAAATACTCAGACCAGCCCATCTTGCACTAACCATGCCATGCTCAAAGCGACTCACCTTTCGTCCCCATTCTGATGCTCAGTTTGAACTTCAGGTTTCAAGTATACTCAGTTAACACATTAACAATATAATTATGACTTAAAATAATTATAACTACTTAAAAGTAGTTTTATTTATATTTTACTAATTTATTATTCACTACTATCTTCAGTATAAAACCTTGGACACAAAAAATATCAACAACCCATACACACAAACTGACAACAAACTACACCAGAGAGATAGGAAATCCCCCAACATTTTGTGATTTGCTTTTGCATTTGACATCTACAAATTTCACTAGGCATAGTCCAGAAAAAGTACAAAGAAACGGCTCAAACTAACCAAGAGGAATTGGAACAAAGGGCATTGTAAAGGCAGCCCTGTAGTATAAAAGAGGGGAGATGTCTGATAATGAAAGATGATCATGCAGGTAACATAACGAAGGTCATAAACAAGGAATGACAGCCAATTAATGGCCCCCAAGACAGAGGTGTGACGTGTCAGAAATGCAGGTCTGTTATTGTGGTTGTTTAATGGACCATTTAATGCCAGAGGTTATGATTCAGGGGAAAGGCCTTCTTCTTTTCCTCACACGTTCAATGATCTTGGTTCCTGAGTTGTGTGTGCTTCATTAAGGCACCACAAAAGAGGCCACTGCCTCCAAGACCATAAAATATTTACCAACAAGCTCTCTCGCTCTCTCTCTCTATGAGAGCTAGCCTCAAGAGAGTGCCAGGTAAGTTTACCTATCTGTTCAGGAGTACATGATACAGCAGGTTACTAATTTGGCTTCATTTTACATAAATGATGTCATCACCTCTACTGAGGTTCGCTCCCACCGGTGAGCAGCTAGTGCAAGTAGCACAAATGCAGTCGGTATTAAATAAAGTCTCTAATCAGACTGCTATACTGCCTGCTTAGATCTAACTGAAACCAACACAGTCCCGCACTAGCTGTTACCCAGTAAAAGGAATTTTATCACCAGTAATGAGGTTAATAGGCCACATAGCAGACACTTTCTGTGTGGTCTCGCTTCTCAAGTTCTGCTTCCTGTGAGGGAACGGATGGGATCACTCTCTGCTCCCACTTTTGTGGCCAGCGTAATGAGTGCTAAAAAAATCAAGGTTACAAGGCTTTGTATGAAAATCCAAAACCAAATTTAACCACCGGTGGTAATTAACAAACAAATGTATTCAACCAGGAAATATAGCCAGGGAATATGACATCATCAGTAAAAGTCCTGTTGTGGAGACTCACCTTGACGATAGGGTGTCCTCCAGACGCGGCTTTGATAGCCCCTCGGCTGCCTTCGGTCTCATAATGAGCTCTGTGATGAGCTTTGGGGTGAACCTCAATCTTTAGTTCATACTGCCCATACTGATTCGGCAACGGCCAGTCCAGGGGAGGCAGGGAAGATGCCCTGTACACAGACCAAGAGCAACATAAACAGAGCAGTTTCACAATGCATAGTAATGGGTCGTAGATATTGTAAAAAATTAAGACATACAAAACAAGATTAATCATTGAGCAGCTATACAACATTTCGATTTCATGTTTTTTTGCTTGCAAATGATCTTTTGAGCTGTGTTTTGGATGTTAAAATATGGTTTTAAAATTAGGAATAAGACTTGTGATCAAAGAACATAATTAACTTTTGTAAGGGCAGGTTAAATTAAGGTTAGGGTTGGATCAAAATGAAGGTGAATGAATGATGACCAAATTTTTATTTTTGGGTGAACTATCCATTTAAGGATATGCAAAACTATGTATTTTCTAAATCAACAAAAAATTATTTAACTGATTTTGTTTTCACAGATTTTTGTCTTAGTCTAGCTCTCTAACACATCCTCTAACTTTCCTGATCACCCCTCTCCTGTAATATGACATGTACATGCCCTGCTGTCATGGTAACGTGAGATGGATCGTCAGGGGGAATTTGAGAAGGCTGTGTGTGACCTAACGATAGTGGCCTAGTGGCCTGAGGAAACCAAACAGCTTTACTTGGTGAAAATGTACACTTGCCTTATACATGCACAATTGCGGTACACAAAAATGAACAAGGAAAAATATTTAATCTTTATCCTTAGTATACACATAACAATAAACAGGAATATTAATTTACACATTGAAATATTACATATTAAACAACATATTTTCATTTACAATACATATAAATGCCACATAGATACTTTCATCAGCATTGATGAGTGTTGACGAATCACTGAAACAGAATTTTGAATCCATTAAAACTGCAGAAACAAACAGAATGATTTATGAAGTTCTGATTCATGAAGATTCGTCAATTGCAAAAATTGGAGTTAGTAAATTTGAAGTTTAAATCAAAGACACTATTCAAGCATGTCTCATTGCCTTTACACAAGGGGTTGGTAACCCATGGCCCATGTGCCAACACTGGTATGTAGGGTAATCGCTGACATGTGAGCAAAAGCGAGAGAGGTGCATTTTAGGGCTGGGCGATATGACGATATTATCGTATATCGACGATGTCTCGCAAGTATCGCAATGTCGATTACAACAGTCCGTTTCCAGACGATAATCGTCAATATCAAAAAATGACATTTCACATAGCCCTAGTTATACACATTTATTCACATGCAATAACATGAATGAAATATTTTTATAGGCTAGTTAGTAGGATTAGGAATAGAAAATCGATTCTTCTTGATAGCATTCTTTAAGCGTAAGACGAAATTCTTCTGCATGCGCGCTGTTTTCTGAGCCGCACAAAGAGCTCTCACATAGTGCATGGACGCATACTCACAGAATTATATCTAGTTTATTTATAGCATCAAATAAACATGAATAAACATCAGAAGAATTGTTGTTTCAACCATGGAAAGACATCAGTACACCTTTTTTCAAAATATTCCCGTAAAAAGTCGGTTTTGTCTTAAACGGTTGAAGTAAAACAGTAGGCCTATGTCTATGACAGCTTATACTCGCTGCCACCGTTAATGTTGATCAAAGAACAAAAGAAAAAGAAAATCACTCGCTGAACTTTTGTAACTTTAATTAGCTTAATATTTTATTTGCTTGTTGTTCAGCGCTGAGTGTGTGTGTCCGACCTTGAGATGCGTTCCCAAACATCATTCATCCTTACTTTCGGAATTTTGTTCAACTTTTTTTCTGGATTTCTTGATCTTTATATGTTTTTTTTTTTTTTTTATTCGTATACTATTTGTTTTTATACAATTTTGTTATGCAGACGAAAAAAAAATAATTCAGAATAGCAGAGATATATCCGATTTAAAAAAATATATATATAAATCAAGTAGCCTAGGCCTATTTTATTTGGGTTTGGAGGCTAATAAAAGAAAAAAAGAAAATCAAATGGTAGAAGTAACTTTACCCGTTTCTGAATATTAATTTAAATGTTGCACATAATAAATAGGCCTAATCAAAAAGCACAAACATGACCATTGTAATTAATTAAAATGTTGTTATATTGCAAACGGATGAAGAAATTGCGTTGCTTTGAATATCGCATGCACGCGCTCGGAGTTTACAACAGGGATGGAAATTAACTTTTTTGTCCACCGGCCACTGTGGCTGGTGGATTTCAAAATCTACCAGCCACTCAATGTTTTTACTAGCCACTTTCTTGTTTTTAACCGACAATGTGTAACTGCATGTGAAAAATAATACTACAAGATCTACAATAATTAAGCAGTTTAATTAATCTCAAGTCTCAATGAAATACTGACATTTTCTCTTTCTCTCTTATACCATGAACTGATATACATTTCATTAAATGAGTAGGGCAGATTAAACAAAAAACTGAACCGATGCTGAAACGCACTCTATGCTGGAGGTTGCTCTCTCTGCGAGAGTATGCCTGTTCTGTCATATTTACATCATGCACTCGCGGCTAGCTCTCCTTTGGGACGGCAATAACCGCCTCTCGCGCTCAAGCCTGAACGGAAGAAGCGTGGGGGTAGATGTTCACACGGCTAGCTCTTTACGACGCAAGAGAGCTACCCCGCCCTGAAAATACACCATGCGTTCGCGGCTAGCTCTCCCTTTGGATGGCACACTGCCTCTCGCGCTCCCACGTTTTCTTCCCTCGTCGAGTCTCGACAGAAGAAGCGCGCGTGTGTTGAAGGTGTGCCTCCTCTAAAAGTGTCTGCCGTCCGGGTGAAACAGTATGCTATTTTTATTTACCCGCCACGGTGGCCGGTAGGTGAAGCGAGTTTACCCGCCACAACACAAAATCACCCGCATTTGGCTGGTGGCGGGTGCTAATTTCCATCCCTGGTTTACAATGTTGGCAGCTCCGTTACAGTAGGCTATTTTTGGAGCGTTATACTAGATAAAAAATAAAATAAAATTAAAAACAAAAAAATACCCAAATATAATTTAATGACTTCTGTCTCTAAATAAATAAAGCTATAATTGTTATTTCGTAAACGGCATAAAGTTACCGTGGAACTCTTAAAAAACAAAAAAACAAACAAACAAAACGTTTTTGCTCATGCAGAATGAAACAATTAGTTTTTAATCCCTAATTTTATACAAATAACAAATACATTATAGTTTGAATGCTAGTTTAAAAACATCGCTACACATTATTAGGAAATTAAACTTATTAAATCAGGCGATACCGCAAAAAAAAGAAAAAAACGAAAGGGAAACATAGGACCTTATGAAAAACAAATAGGCAAGACATCTTGCTATAACATCAACATTAGGGCTGTAATCTCCCAGTCTCCCAGTAATCTAAAATTCTGATTGGTCGACTTTTTGCTGCGTTAATTTCATTGCATTCATTTCATCACTAATTGCTAATGGGGGTGTTTTCAGAGTGTTGGCACTGTCTTCAGAACACCCCCCCCCCCCACCTTTTCACTTTTTTGGATTAGCCCAACCCACTGGAGACAGATTGAAGAAAGAACTAAGGCAAAAGGCATTGGTCTGCATCATCCATGTTGGTTTGCTGAATTTAGCCTTTAATTTACTGTCAGAGTAATCTACCATGTCAAAGACATCGGGAGTGTGGCAGCATTTTATGAAAATAGAAAATGGGAAAAAAGCCGAATGCAAAGTTGGCAAGCAAGTTTGCATATCACAGCTCGACATAAAACATGGCATATCACCTAAAAACGGTAAGCTAACTTGTCTGTGTTAGGTTGCCCCGTCTGTTTTCAGTAGGCTATATGAATGAACATATCAGAATTGGCATAAAACATTGAAATATGCCAATTAGTAATTATCGTTTTATAACTGCAGGCGCACCCGCACGCAATGACGGTAGCATCCCCCAGACCACGCTGGAAACATTTTATGGTTCACTTTTATTATTGTGACCATTTATTTCTAGTATAATTTATTGGATTTGGGCACTTTATTATTATTATTATTGGAGCCTAATGCGCAACTGCGCTGTGCCCACTGTTTGTATTTGTTTTGAGCCTATGCTTTATTTTTCAGTTATGCACTTTATTTCGTTTCTGCTCTCGTCTTGATCTGGTTTGTTTAATAATTTTTTTTTTTTTTTATTAAAGTGGACATGCCTTGTGTGTTTAAGAGTAAAAGCTTTAAATGAATAGTCTATTGGTGTCTAAGCCGGGAATCTGAGCTTCAGCCTCGCACTGTGCAAGGACATGCACAGAGCGGCTGAAATGATAGTGTCGGTCAGTTATCATAACATATGACAAAAACAATTGTCTAAATTATGTTGCATATTCCTCAACAGTTCTTGTGCTGATATCGCTAGTTGACACAGTACTATTTTCGGAAATCATAGGCTATATTGCACAAGTGCACGTGATGCAATGCTGTCAGAGCCGAAAGACTCAAGTGTGTCATTTCAGTGCAAAATAATTAGGTCAAAAAACGATTTAATATACTGCAAATAGCCTGCTATTTTTTTTTTATGTTTATTTATAATTCATTTAGGCGGACAAGGCTACCAAGTACTGCGCAGCTAATTAATCTAACGTATAAAAATATATTAATAAAAATTATTAATATATTTTCCTCTCTAGAGTTAATTTTTCTAGCTGACTAACGAGTTTATTGTCACGTATGTTTTTTCTGAGGTGAATGTGACATTACATGACATTGTTTACAAGTTGTTTAACTGACGTCTTTCCACGGTTGAAACACTGATTGAGCGATTTCATGTGACATGATACAGATTTCCATAAGTTGTTCTCTATCTTTTAACTTTAGATGCTCATTCATGTTTATTTTGCGCTGTAACTGGTATTATTAAGGCGGAAGAGAAGATCATGTGCGCCCCGCGCTGCTGCTTCTCTTGAGCTGCGCCAGAGCGATCTCACGCCACAGCGCCAAAACGGTATTTATGTTTTTGAATTTCATAATAAAATGGACGTAATTTGAAATTTGAGACTTTATTTCATATCAATAGTAACAAAGCACAAAGATTATTGCGATTTATTGGATGGGATGCGCGTTACAATGTTCCATTCATTCATCAAATAAAAACAGGATGACTAATCGATTCTTGAAATTTAAGAATCGATATTGGTTCGTAAAAATGAGAATCGATTAATATTGAGAAATCGATATTTTTTACCAAGCCCTAGTGTTCTGTTCAGTTGTATTTAACATTTCTCCTCGCAAAACGAAATTCGTTTCAAACACAGATGTGATAAGAACAGTGTGGAAATTATTAGCAACACTAATATAACAGCAAATCTAATGTTTTATGCTTGTTTAAGCTCAAACTAACCCAAGGTAAAACCTTTAATGTTTCAATCATTAAATTAAAGCAACTAAATCGCAGGCTATCATTAAATAAAGTTCAACTCAACATGACGTGTGTTAACGGTGTATGTCCGTATAGTGTTGTCTCTGGCAGGGCGTGTTGGGGGCGGGGCTTGGGTAGACGATATAATTGGATATCGCAATATTTTTTTGGGGCGATTATCGATAAAATATTTTTTGCATATCGCCCAGCGCTAGTGCATTTATGTCATTCAGATAAAGAACCTCGTACTTGCATACAGATCTACATTTTGAGGTAATCACTCCTCATAGTAACACAGCTTGTTTTATTAAGGTAGGAGAACATAAATACTATTAAAGTGTGAGAATTAAACAGCGCAAGTCAATGAAAGCGCCCAGCTCTGAGTCTCTAATAAACCATTAGCACGACCACTGCGCATCACGCGTACACAAGTTACTGACTGACAGCTTACAGCTTGTTCTGCTGTACATAGTCAATTCTTTAAATTTCAGAGATATCCAAACAAGTATACTGAGTCCTATTAAACATACCACAAACATCAAAATGACTGTGATGCATGTGAAAACCCCATTCATGCATACCTGGTCACTTCATGCATTTCCTCTGATCGGATAGCTATCCAATCGTGAAAGATGTTAAATTTGCATATAGTGCAGGAATTGAAGATTAGATGCAAAGACACATTTATGCTGCCAAGTGTTATTTAGCTATCCGATCAGTTAAAAGGAATGAATGGCCAGATGTAAATAGGCCCAAATAGGTTCTGCACTATTTCATTATGAATATTTATATGTATTTTTACACCTATATATAAAAATGTCACTTCATGAAAAAAAGGTTGCCCACCCCTGCTTTACACTTTTCTGCACCACTACCGTTCAAAATGATGGGGTCAATAAGTTCTTTCCCCCCCTTTTTTAGGGATAAAATTAATACTTTTATTCAGCATGGATCCATTAAATTTAGTGTTGTTAAAAATATCAATATTTCGATACCTATCGATATGCAAATATCTTAAACGTTTCCAATACTCATTTTCTGCAGTATAAATTTACGAAAAAACGTAGAAACAACTGAAACCACTAGAACGCAAAAATCACATAACCAGGGTGGCGTTATAAACGCGTTAAGAAGAAATTATATGCATACATATTTTTTTTATTTTAAATATATTTAGTCATTTTATGTATATATATATATATATATATAAAATATAACATATCTGGGTCTGTATTTAAGGTGTTTCTTGTTTTGAGGATGGCAAACTTGGCATTGCTCGATGATCTTGCAACGAGTGCTATCAGGTGAGAGCACGTCTTTAGAGAGCGCCGAAAGGAAACGATGTGCGTAAAGCCCTTATATTACCATGGTGTGGGTGTGTTTTATGTAAATTACAAACCTCGGGCACGTGGTCGCTCTTTTAGAATACTCCAAATTCATTAACATTCAAACGAGGTTAAGAGCAAATCCATGTGCGTACACAAGTGTTGTGAATTAGGTGGGACTTTTTTGTGAGAAGTTCTCCTGTGCGAATAAATACATATAATCTATGCAATTATGAGTGAATGAGACCCATTGTCCATTTAATACACTGGCCAGTCCAAAGAGTGGGCAGGTGTGTGTCTTCATCTGAAAGTAAGTTATGTTTAGCTGGCTGTCCTAAACTAGACCCACTATAGACTAAAGCTAAATGCTGTGCCAACTTCATCAACTCTGCCATAGCACTCCCATCTGTTAAACCAGTCAAGCTTCTAGATCTTTCTATTGCTGCTGACTGACAGAGCAGTCAGCGCGCACACACACACACACACACACACACACACACACACGTCCAATGGCAGACAGCAGAGCTCTGAGCTCATATAACAGGGATCAAGTATCATGTCTCTTTTGTATGAAGGTACGGCCATAAAGATGTTAGTCAACACTGCTCCTACATATTGCTTTGCTGAACGTTTCTTGACATGTTTGTGAGAAAGAGGTTGTGCTTTTTCATATGTGACTGTTTTGCTGTACATGGAACCAAGTGTGTTTACTATACATTGTGGATTATTAATGAAGGGGCCTGACTGAGTTAAAAAGTGTGTCGTGTTGGTGCGGTCGATAACAGAATGACTGTGGGTAGGGACACATTTGCGACCCACAGCCACACACTCTCTTTACTGATTTATGGTGACAGAGGCCAGGGCACACACATAGGCATCTTCATCTGACTAGCACACACACATACACACAACCATTATTTGATGCTCTGATATGGATAGCAGACACAATTATAACTATTGGTGTTCATTGGCTCACTCAACTACCTCATGCTACTCTAAAATTAGCTCACTGGTAAAAAATAAAATAAAAATAATATATATATATATATATATATATATAAACGTTTCAAATTTTTAAAAATAGCTACTTCATCGGAAAGTTACGAAGCTCTGAGACTTTTGTGGCAGTCGCTTAAAAAAAAAGAAGTACACTTGATTCGAAAAAGCTAAATGGTCGTAAAAAATAGTCATACTTGTGTTATTACGGAAATTATGAAAAAAGACAGCAATTTTTAGCGGTACAATCTACAAATCAGCCACGAATGCCAAAAAAAAAATAAAATAAAATACACAGCAGTGAAGGGGTGACACTCTAAAATATCAAGAGTGCAAAATAGACTCACTCCACCCACCCCAACCCCAAATGAACTGGTGTGACTGTAACACAAAGCAAGTTTTTGCAAATGTGTGAAATAAAATCAATAATTTAGCCACAATGCAGTAAAAAAAAAAAAAAACAGGCCGCAAGGAAGGGGTTACTCTCGAAAACATCGAGTACAAAACACACACTCCCTTACACACACTTACAGAGTCACTGATAAAGAATTCCTTTTCGATTTGTTACATTTTTATTGAATTTTGATGTTATATATAACAAAATATATATATGTCTTTGTGTTCCGGTTTAATTGTAGAAAATTTATGGAAAAACTGACACTTCAAATCAACATTTCAAACAAAAAAATATCTAAACCTTGACAAAAAGTAGCAATTAAGAAATGTCTAAATATATAGCAAAATCCTCAACCTAATAAAAGTAAGATTTTATGTCTAAAACAACTATAGAATGTACAAGCCCCTTTATATATAGCTAGGCTATATAGACATCTATAGGATTTTTGTTTTTTTACTACCACCAATTGACACTAATCTGCCTTCAAAAATTGGATTTTATAAAGTCTTGTCTCTATTTTAACATGAAAAAAATATATATTTGAAATTATTTTGTAGTATTTACAATGGGAAAAAAACTGTAATCATTAACAAAATTCTCTTAAAATATCAAATAAAAAAGGAAAATATTATTGAACAAAAATATATTATAACTTTTTTTTATTTCCAGTAATATTATTGTATTTCAGCAGTTCGGCCACTTTTGAACGTGAACACAATAAGCTTGACTCCCAAATGAATAATACCAGAGGAGGTTAGCTCGGTTCTAAATGTGGTGCGCTACCTACCTAGAAATTATTGGAAGGCATCACTGCCATGCTTCTGAATTAAAGGGATAATCATGCTGCCTTTTAAGATTGTTTTGGCCAAATTAGAAAGCAGCATCACAAATGTTCTCCACGTTTAAAGCATTTACGCCAACATTTACTCATCCTCATGTCATTCTGACTTTCTACTGTGGAACATACAAGATGATATACTGAATAATGTCTTAATGTTGTTTTGTCCTAAAAACAGCTGTAGCTAAAAGTTGGCTATTTCCATAGTCAGTATTTTTATATGCCCTGTGTGATTTTTGTAGGGATGGAAATTGATACGATTTTATCAATATCAATGCCACTGACGATTCTGCTTATCGATCCGATTCTTTAACGATTCTCTGATCGATTCCTGATAGCACTGTGTGGAAAATAGTCATATGCTTTTTCAGCGAAAAAAAAGAAAAAAAGAAGTGTTTTTATTTGTATTTAAGCTTACCCTTGAGGAAGCAAACTGTACTTTTTATGTAATAAATGGAACCTTATTGTAAAGAGTTACCGATTTGTTATACACCGATTTAGATGTCTGGTAAGTTCAGTGTTGGAAAGATCAGTCGTTTTAACATTCATTAAATTAATCGGTTCAAATGAGTCATTAGTTCGCGAATTGGACGTGTCATGCGGTTGTGTGATTATCCCAGCAGTTAGGACATGGACATCCCACAAGATGAGTTAAGTAAGTAACGTTAACTTATTTTAGCACAATTCACACCCAGCGGTAATTCAGGAAAACAAAATCTCCGAATGCTCCACATGAAACTTTGGTCTTCCGACCTTTTAACATCGTGTCGATTTATTTTGGTTAATATGTGTAAGGGAGAGAGAGCAAGCGCTTAGTGTGGAGATGGTGAAGTCTTATTTACACTTTCGCCTGGCTCCGAAGTGAGAGAGTTTGCGCGCGCGACCGGGTCTCTCTCTCTCTCTCTGCTCGTTCTTTCAGTTAAACGTGCCCTGTCACAAGCGCGGCAGTTCATCTACATTATTCACCGGTCAAATAAGACTTTGGCGGGACAAAAATTTGCTTTGGCGGGCGCATAAAAAATTCAGTGCAGGAAAAACCCTGTTATTGCAAACAGGAAACAGCATAATTTGTCTCGTTTAGTAAAATAAAGCCAAGTTTTAGATCGTCTTTTCCTCTCCATGATTACCTTCTCTGCTCAAATCGCTTGGACGTTGCGCTATGGTGCTCGATAAAGGACAAAAGGGAAAGTTGTGAGTTCGCGGTCTGTATATTATGGCTGGGACTCGGAGCAGGAGCATCGATAAGAGGAATCGTTAACGTCGAGGACATACAATATCGATGGTTCGTAAAACTTAGAACCGGTTCTCGATTCCCATCCCTAGATTTTTGTGCTTATAATATTGCATTTTTAGCTTAGCAACAAGCTGAACTCTGTTGGAGTATGCACAATATAAAAGATACAATACCAGTTATCAGCTAATATTAAAAACATTTTAATTAGGGCTGAAGGAAAAATAACGAGTTGGTTTCTGAGATTAATATTTGCTGTTTAATCCATATTTGCATCCATTTTTTTACTGTATGAAGTAAATGCTAATGTCAGATATTTTAAATACTGTCTGTATGTTTTTTCCACAACATAGTGTTTTGTACTTATGATTCAACATTTATGTACTTATGATTCCAAATATTAAATGTTAGGAGTGATTAAGCATTATTAATTTATCTTTTAGTTCATATAAATTTATCGGTATCGAAATCCCCATATTTTTACATTTAGATTACTTTGCCATCATCAAACACTCACTTAGTTAATATTTAAAAACACTGTTAAATGTAATCATTAGCAAATCTCATAATGATTATCCATACTTATTGTATTTTATAGTTGTGATGCCTTAAATTACTTGTAGCATTTAAAATTACAGATTTTTTGTGTTTTGTTTTATTTATTTAGACAAAATATTATAGGATTTTAATATCTGCCATTTATTGCTTATTAGACATAAGATAAAAATATTTATTGGTATCGGCCATGTCTAACTGAAAGTTGAGTCTCCTATGCGTGCAAGGAGAACTATTTGTGTGCTGCATGTGAGTGACCATTAAAAAAAAGTTGCTGTCAAATCAGTCACATGATGTTCTCTGTCAGTTTAGATGCTGCCTTAGAAGGCCACTGACAATGTAGCATCCAGCTCTCTAAGTTTTAAGAAAAGAGCTAATGTCTACACACATTAACACCTGTAAGAAAGAAGCATTATAGAGCTTTATAAAGATGAACTCTATAATGGTTACTCTTACTTGTGTCTCTTCAAAGCAGAGGAGGGGGTTTACCTGAAAATAGGTGTGTGTCCTGGTTTGGGTTTGTTCCATGTGAAGTGAGATGGGACAGAAAGAAACTGCTCTCCAGATCCATCCTTCTTTAATCCGTGCATGGCATCCTCACCAGGTGAGTCAAGCAAAGGAGATACATTCCCAGAATCATCCATGCCCATGTCGCCTTTCCCTGTCTGGATTGCTGCTGTACAGTCCTGGGAGGTCTTCCTGGTCTTGGAGGGGATGTCAGTCTCAGAGGGACAACATTGGAAAGGGGACATACCCATGGATGGGCTTCCTATCCAGGTGTCTTCGGTTACGCTGCCCCTGGGCGAGGGGCCGGGAGTGGCAGTCGGGGAGTGATGGGGTGATAAAGAGCCCAGGCAGCATATATCAGCGCTGGAGTGGCGTCTCTTTCCACAGGGCGATGTCGGGCGCGAAGAGGGCCGCGAAGGTGAACGTGGGCTCAGCCAGTTCTCATCTGTGACGCTGGTACGGGGCGAGTGACAGGGCGACTGGCGGGGTGAAAGAGAATGGCCGTGTGAGTGAGAAAGGGAGTGAGTGAAGGCCTGGTGATGATGCTGATGCTGTTGCTGCTGCTGTTGCCATACTTCCTCCTGTGGTCCAGCCTGCGGAGAGCAGCCAGGCGAAGTGAGCGGTGAGCCCAGGGTAAAACGTGCCGCTGCTTCATTTAGTTCCGAATCCACATCATCGTACACATGTGATATGGATTCGCAGGACGATGCATCTGAGAACCAGCTTCGTGAGGAAAGGCTGCTACATGGACTCGGGCTCAGAGACGAATCTCGATACGAGTGATCTAGAGGCAGGTACAGGTGGTCTCGAGACAGAGGTCTGTCGTGGTAGTCTCCATCCGGACCCTTTGCTCTCATCTCATCGTCGCTGGCCTCCATCTCCTGCTGGCAGCTTGGGGAAATGGAGGTGATCTGGATGCTGGGACATTCAAAAGCCTTTGGTGGGCCATTCCCTCCTCCACCCATCCCTGTGGGCGTGTATTTAGAGTCCTGATGCTCATATCTTTGCTCATAGGTCTTTTGGTGGGCCTGCAGGGAGGGGGAGGTGGCAATGAGTTGGGCTGTGGGCGGGCCTCCATGCCGCTGGAGACCATGTGATTGGTTCACCAGTAAAGGAGGTTGGCCCACATTGAGGATGTAAAATGAAGTGTTATCATCCGTTTCTAGATCTAAAAATAAAACAAAACAACACAAATCAAAAACAATACATGACGTCAATGCAACAGTTTTTTACAGACTGTGGAAAAGGCTACATGCCCAGAGCAGCTGCAGTTGCAAAAACTACGACTTGGTGGTGCTCACAAATAGACTATTTTGCTAAGTGACAAGCAGAGGAAGAAGAGTCTGGAAACGGCTTGTTTGTCTTTGTACTCTTGTATTTGCCGTTGCTTCATCAACACCATAATGAATACAAAAATCTGAATGGCTGTTAAAAAACATGTAAATACTGTTTGACTTCCTTTCTTCTTCATGACAAGCGGGTGTCAGAAACATAAAGCTGTGCACTGCTTCCCTTGTAAAGGGCTGTATTTCTGCTTTTCTATATGTGCTACCTACTGTCAAAGAGTGAATTTGCATCGTCTTTCAGTCCATCTGCAAATTTATTTTGTCGCATAAGTCTAAACAGACAGATCGTATGCAAAAATCGAAACCGAATTTTTGTGCAGAACATTTGAGTTACAGTGAACAGGCCTTTAATGTGCCATATACTTAACTGTCACATACATATATGCATATAATAAAAGATTAAATGCAAAATATTAAAAAGTAAAAAATGGCTTATATTTACACAAGAGGTGGGCGATATGATTGTCGACCAGTATAAAATTGTCATTTCTATCACAGTTAAGGTAGTTTTCCTGCACCCCTTTTCAGTGGCAATGCAGTGATAGAGAGCCCCCCACCCCCATCATCCTCAATTACATAGAGAAAAGACTCAAAGCTTGCATTGAAAAAATTATATAGATCAGAAATCATAGATAAAGCAGTATTTTCAATTTATACACACACACAACCAAAATGTTTATAAATAACCCATTGCCATATTGCACAATACACAACTCACTAGAGTGAGTAAACAAAAGAGATACCAAATATTTCGGTTATGCATTAGAAACACTTGTTTGGGAAATTAATTTCTGAAATGATTAAAAACAGCCAGGCACTCTGAAAAAGCAAATTCTACAGTTTTAGGGATATTAGGGCCTGAAAACCAGAACTATGGTACACAGTACCAGCATAGACAGGAAGTGTGCATGAAAGAAGTCACTCACAGACACTGCATAACGTTTACCGAAGTATACAGTGTAATTGCTAGTATAACTAACACATAAATAATTACTGTCTATTGAGGCACTTCAAGGTCTGCGTCTGTCTGCTGATAAGGGAGATGAAAGAGAACAGGCTATTTCTCTCCTCTCTCTCTCTCCTTTATTGGACTGCTGTTCTGATAGCCTTGAAAAGGAAAGACTTGGGCTAGTTGCAAACAAGCCACTGGGGAATCTGCAGACACTACAACACTAGCAACAGGTTAACAATAAGAGTGTTATAGCACAAACGGTACTGATATCTCAGTATCAGTGCAAGGGGAAGGTAGGGGTGAGAACAACAGAGAGAGAGAGAGAGAGAGAGAGAGAGAGAGAGAGAGAGAGAGAGAGAGAGAGAGAGAGAGAGAGAGAGAGAGAGAGAGAGAGAGATCCATAGAGTCTGATCCTTTTAGAAGCTGATATAATGAGACAGAGAGCTGGTGGGTTAGTCAATGGGGAGAATTTTGGGTGGGGTGACAGATGGGCTCAAATCCAGAGAGGAATAACCCGTGCACATGTCATCTTTCTCAGGACGTGCGCAAAAAACACACGGGAAACAAATTCGCACATAGGCGTATGCTTTGGCCTGTCACCACAAAGAGACCGACCTTATTAATAACGCCAGCTCACACACACACACAGATGGCTATTATGCTCTAATACTGTACAGACACACACCCACAGAGCATATTGTGCCTGTGGTCTATTAAAGCTTATTGATGAGCTTCCAGTGACTGGGCAGAGGGAGCTTGACAGGGCCAGACAGCAGTGAGCAGTCAGTGAGATGTGTTTCTACAAGCTGCATTCAGCCCTACAGAGTCAAAGAAACAGCGTTGCGATTTCTCAATGCAACGCAATCAGGTCTTGTTAAATATTATCTTGATTCCCCACTGGTATGCTGCTTTGGGAGAAAAGCATTAGCTTAATACATGCATGCAATGAATGTCCTTTTGTCCTTTTGAAAAAGGTCCATCATGACCTTTTTCTCACTCTTTCTCTCTATTCTCTTTTGACTGACTCACTCAGTTTTATTTTTCTCACTTTTATGTTTTTCTACCCCATTTCTCATCTCTCTATTTTTACCTCTCTCCATCTGTTTATTTATAGATGCTCCAAACACTCCCTGTCATAAGACATGCCTATTTGTGATGACAGAGCTAGACAGACAGGAAGGGGGACAAACCTACATGTCACACAAGACTCAACATGCCAATCCAACAGTAAACTCTGACCCCGCAGGAAACAGACCACTGGGAGTTCAGTCTATCAGTCTGACACACGCACTGCAGTATAAGTACTAAAACATGTTCAGAATAACATTCTACTACAGCGATCTTCCAATCCAAGAGATAATCGGCAAAGGCAAAACCCATGTTTTCTTTTACCCACAATTTCATTCTGAACTTCATTTATGCTGCAAAGGAGGCTTTGATTAATCCACCGTACGCTGGCTGCCAGTCCATTAGCATAACACTATGAATAAATGCAATGGTCATGGAGGGAGAAAATAAAGGAGAAAAAAGGCTTTGAGCACTGGGAGCGGTGGAAAAGCAGGCTGATGATTTGAGTCTGATATAAGGCTCAGGTCGGACATGTAAAGAGATGCTTGAGACATGTATTGTAATGATATGGGTGTGCTTCAATATAAAATGGGCATAGAAATTAATTTTGTTTATTCAGCCTCTAAAATGCCCCACAGAGTGCTGGATCATTTGCCTTTCACCAGGTCCTGATTCATCTGAAATTTGTAGTCATTCAATCATTTCTATAGCCTAGCCAATCGTTATAAAACATTTTGGTTTTGTAGTCATAATAATAATAACAACAACAACAACATCATCAACAACAATAGGGTAACACTTTACTATGGGGGTAGAATTGTTCCATTATTCCAAATAAATAGATTATGATCCACAAATAAATGTAAAGAGATTCACAAAAATATATCAAATTCACAAATAAATATATTAAGATTCACAAATAAATGTAAAGAGTTTCACAAAAAAATATAAAACTCACAAATAAATAAAATTAGCTTTGCGAATAAAAATATATATTTACAAATGTGTTTTATGCCACAAACACAACTTGGCCCGGCATTTATTCGTGAACCGTTTTTGTGCATTTGTAAACCCCCTCATGCATTTGTGAATCGGTTCCTGTGCATTTGTAAATCTCCTCACGCATTTGTGGATTTTGAAACACTTCTAGCGGCGACATGCAGACAAATCCACAAATAAGTGGACTCCACCCACCCTTTACTTAAGCCAATCAGATAACGGCCAGATTGTGCTGACCAATCGTAGCACGTTCTCGCTACAACCAATCACGTTAGGCTTTACACTCGGGGCGAGAACTGGATCTGATTAATTTAGCAGATAATGACACCCCTGAAAGCATCAGTAATGGGAGCTTCATTCAAATTAGCTGTTTGTGTGGTTAAAACACCCCTTTTCCAAAAGATTGTTGGAGTTTAAGGCTTCTTTACATTAATTATTCTTTATTATTAACTCAGGATTACACACAAATGATCATCACAGACAGATCGAGCATCATAACACCCTCTCTACTGGAGTCAAGCGGCACGTCAAAAGCAAATAGCTGATTATCTTCCCTGCCGTAGCAGTTTCAAATCATGTAAAACTAACATGTTTGCAATGTTAACACATTTTTCCCATGACGTCTGTTTTCTTACCTGAAGATATATGACGTATAATCTTCTTTATTGACTATGCTGGCTACATGAAAATTCATAATTCGTGATAGCGTCAACTGAACGCGGCACAGGGCGATACGATGATTCACTGATAGTAAACGGATGCCCGTTCTTCTTCTTCTGTAGCGGCTACTACACACAACTACGGAGGACACATCATTTGCACATTTGCTCCTTTGTCCAATGTAGAAAGTCTCGCACGGGGTAGACACGATGTAATAAATTACAAAACGGATGATTTTGTCTTTTAAAGCACATTCGTTGTGACAAATAGCTAGCTATAGGACATAAATATTATGTAGAATACAAAATATCAGCCCAAATGACCATCATTGAAGATGTAACAGCGTGTAGGCTAATGGGGTTTTGAGTGGATAAATAATGCAATGCTGAAAAAATACATATTTGCATTTATATTGGATGCTGTAAATAACTTTTACAATACAATATTATTAAGTCTGATTTAACGGATAAACTCAAATCGCTTGTCATGTCATGCATTTCACTTTTAAATGCATGTTATAGCCTATATTTAATCATTAGATCCACGGACCTGCTATTTAAAACTTGACTGAAGAAGTGGGGAAAGCTGTTGTGACAGTAATTTTCCCAATATTAGCCTACACAAACTCGCGTATTTATCACGAGGTTGAATCCAGTTATTCATTAGTCAGCAACATATTGATGCTTTTCTTTTTTATCATGAATAACGTGACGCTTCCATAACGCGTTGTTTCCATAACGTAAGCGCTGTTTCTCTGGCATTTTCAAAGGCTCATAACAATGTGTCTTGGCTTGATACACAGTCTCATGGTCTAACTCTAACGAAATCCAAATTTTAAACATATTTTACTGAAGCAATATTATGGGTCTTAGCCTACACTTCCTATTTGAGCCAATGCAGATGAACGAGCAAAGTTATTTCAGGGCAAGACCACTCTGATTGTAAAGCCTAACGTGATTGGTTGTAGCGAGAACGTGCTACGATTGGTCAGCACAATGTGGCCGTTATCTGATTGGCTTAGGTAAAGGGTGGGTGGAGTCCACTTATTTGTGGATTTGTCTGCATGTCGACGCTAGAAGTGTTTCAAAATCCACAAATGCGTGAGGGGATTTACAAATGCACAGGAACTGATTCACAAATGCGTGAGGAGATTTACAAATGCACAGGAACTGATTCACAAATGCATGAGGGGGTTTACAAATGCACAAAAAACAGTTCACAAATAAATGCCAGGCAGAGTTGTGTTTGTGGTATAAACAACATTTGTAAATATATTTTTTATTTGCAAATCTCATTCTATTTATTTGTGAGTTTTATAATTCTTTGTGAAACTCTTTACATTTATTTGTGGATCTTAATCTATTTATTTGTGAATTTGATATATTTTTGTGAATCTCTTTACATTTATTTGTGAATCATAATCTATTTATTTGGAATAATGGAACAATTCTACCCCCATACTTTACTAACACTTTTATTTTTAATGCATAAGTTATGCCTTTTAATGCATTGTATGATCTCAGCAATAATTATAACCACAGTTATAAAACATTACAATAGTCTATTCATTGAACACCCTTTTAGAAAGTATAATGCATTAAAAAACATGACAATCATCCAATTTCAGATGACAGAAGTGTCTCTGTTTATGACCTATATGATCTGAAACAGAAAATGTCCAGTGTGCAAGTGGTGAGATAGTACCTACCCTGCTTCTCAAAGTAGAGGTCTGTGAAGGAAGGCAGCAGACAGCATGTGCTTCTTCTCAGCACATTAATCGTAAGAACAAAAGCATTTGCGTCAGGCCAAAAGTAAATGCTGTTAGGCCTTCCTTGGTTTTCTAGATGTTCTACAAAGCTCTTAATTACAGCTTTGAAGACTCACCAATAGAGCATCAAGTCAGTTCAAACTATTTACATGCTTTTTAATTTGTACAAAGACTGTGATATAATATATGTGTGTGTGTGTGTGTATATATTAGAGAGAGATAGAGAGAGAGAGAGAGAGAGAGAGAGAGAGAGAGAGAGAGAGAGAGAGAGAGAGAGAGAGAGAGAGAGAGAAAGAAAGGGAGAACAGAATAACAGAAAATGAGTGATGAGCAACACAACTACCTCTCCACGGCTTGTTCCCCAAAAGACCTTTCAGACTCCCTAGCTGAGCTAATTAAATCATGATGAAAGCAGTATGGCCATCCACTGGCCCTCAGCTCACATGATAAAGATAAATACTGTAATGTGATTGTGACATCTGCATCATCTAAAAGTGGAAAAGTGTCGAAAACCAGCAGCGATTACTGCAAGTGCGCTGGATTTATTCCTGTGATGGCAAATATATATTATTATCAAACAGCCGCTTAAGATTTCGGTAAAAACCATGATACGTTTTTTTCAGGATTATTTGATGAATCGAAAGTTAATCAAAAGAACAGCATTAATTTGAAATAGGTGTTGCACAATAGATAAGTTGTATAATCTTTTGTTAAATGTATTTAAAGAACCTCTCAATCAATTGATTGTATCCTTGCTGAATAAAAGTATTTTATTTGTGTGCAGTACAAATACATTGCATACTTGAAGATGACTGTTGCCACACACACACACACACACACACACACACACACACACACACACACACACACACACACACACACACACACACACAAATACTTAGTTCCTGCTATCTTACATCTGCTGGGAACAGTCAGTGAGAGAAAACCTGACCCAGATCAACCCAGAACCATCTGCTGGAAGAAAATGGGGGAAACTGCAAAAGTGTAGTATCATGAATAATATGGCATGCTGTATAGTATAATCTATGATGAGGAAAGTACAACTGATCGTATGCAGTATGAGGAGAGGAGTCTCAGTGTTGCCTGCTGTTCAGATCCACATCAGACTGGCTATCTGGTTAAATAAAGAGCCCTAAGAGGCTTTGCTGTTCCTAAGCTAATAATAGTGGGAAATCGCTGCAGTGCGTTGAGAAGCACTCAATGCCTTGCCCAGTCTGTGACACTCCTAATACACAGGCTTTTACCAATAAAGTCACCCAGAGGTGAGTCCAACTGTCCCTACCTGCTGCAGTGTGTCTGTGTGTTTGTGTGCATGTTGTGTGGTTTAAGACATCAATATCAGATACAGGATTGAGAGGGAAATCATGTCAGCACGCAAAAGTAGGGCTGCACGATGTATAGTTTTAACATCGATATCGCGATGTGCAAATCCACAATAGTCACATTGCAGGATGTGCGATGTCAAGTATAGGGATCGTAGTAGATTAATCCATGTTCTTTTTTTATTCATAATCTCTCCATCGCCGGTGGAGCAAACTTATATGGTTTCATGTCTTTTTACATTAATACATTTAAAGTGAAACTATCGAGCGTTATATTGAACATTTTTTATATCGTTATCGATTAAGGTATACAGTTGATAAATACAGATACTGTTGTATCACCCAGGCCTAATCAGCGGTTCTCAACCCTGGTCCTCAAACCACCCAAGCACTGCACATTTTAGATGTCCGTCTCCCTAAACAAACACACCTGACTCAACTCATTAGCTCATTAGAAGAAACTCCAAGACCTGAAATGGTTGTGTCAGATAAGAAAACCATGTACAGTGTACAGTGAAATGTACAGTGTTTTGGGGGAAAGGGGAGTTCCAGGACCAGGTTTGGGAAACACTGTGGTAGATGAATCAACATCAAAAGGGCTTTTTATCGTTCTAAACCACGCTTTCAACACCGGGTAGAGGAACGTTTCATACTTTTATTTAAAAGCAGGGTTATAGCACTGCTTTTTACCCAGTTAAGGCTGGATGCTTTGCAACAGACAGCCAATCACGTGCCTGATACTCACAATAACGGTGTGTTGTATAAACAGTAATCTGCGATTGACAATTAGCCTAGCATACAGTTAGGATTGGCGGTATGGTTCTGTTCTGGGCAAGAACTCCCTGCGCATCCATGCAGCCTAGCATGAATAAGAGCAGGGAGAGCAGCAATAACCCCCCTTAGGGTAAACAGAACAGAACCAACATGAATGTATTGCAGATATCATTCATTTATTTTAATGCACAACATAATTAGAGAATTTTAGTCGGATTCAGGGGTAATCAGAGTGCCAAATCCTGACTGACGAGAGGAGGAGCTGGGGATGAAGGAGGGTAATGAGCTCCTGAGAAACGCGATAGCTGCTGATAATACTGAAGGGCGATTCCATGCAAATGTCAACCTTGCCATGAAAAAATAAAGTTATTATCAAAATATCAAAATCCTTTCTAAGTTGTCCATTTGGGTCTGTATTTTATTGTATTGATGTGCTGTCATAAATTTTAAGGAAATTTCTGTGTTTATTCGCCTCAGATAAGGTGTGCACAGATACTAAAATTGCTTTTTCAAACAAACATATTTCATGCTTTAAAAAGAGGGATCAAAGACTAATTTTTTATACTTGATGTTGACAGTAAGCATTTTGCAGAAAGATGGGAGCATGACTGAGATATAAATACACCCACTTTGTTATAACTGCATTGCCCTTTAAATTTATAAAGGCTATATTTAGGAAGTCACGACGCTTCAGTGATGTGTCACGTCCGTAACGATTTAAAGAATAAGTTTATATTGTATAATAACTATTATTACAATTAATTTGAAAATTTATGTACAAAGCCAAAATATGTCCATTCTAGTTATGATTGACAATTCATCTCACTTATTTGCTCTAAACAACCTAATTATGCGTTACGGACGTGACTGTTACGGACGCTTCATATTAAATCATGCATGATTTGACCAGCGCATATTTGTTGAATGAATTTATTTATTTATTTATTTCGAGCAATATAATGACACATAACAAAGGAAATCAAGAAGCATTCTGATTAAATCAATACGAAAAGATAAATTCATCAACTTTACAACATAAATCGATCTATTGCTTGAAACGGAGTGGGAAGAAGTCAAACTTACTGCTAAAAAAACCCTGCACATATCTCTATTACTGTGCCAGTGGCGTAACTTTGTTTTAAAAAGTGGGTGGGACGTGTGTATAATTGAATGAATCACGTGACACGTGAATAAAAACATAGATCCGACTTTAAAACATGTGTCCTTTAATGGTCCAGTGGTAGAACTTTTGCCGAGCATGTCAGATGTTCGGGTTCTAATCCGCACTCATATACACTGTAAAAAAATTCCGTAAAAATACAGCACAATGTACCATATAAATTTGAAGGATTTTTCCGTATTTGCCTTTTACAGGTCTTTTACCCGTATTTTGAATTGCGCGTTGAATTGTGGGAACTAGAACCTGGCGGCGCGAAAAGTTTAAGATGCAACCGCCATTACACACGTAGATGACCGCGGCCAAAGTTGCTTTTTAAAGTCGGATTTCGGGTGTATGGAAGCCATTCTGACACTTCTGTGGTAAAACCCGAAAATTATGTTTTGCTAAATGTCAAATAAGCTGTTAACGTAACGTTGTTTAGTTGCCATCTGGCATGTTAGGCAAATGAAGTTCAGAGCCGTCGCGTTTATCATTTTATGCATATCGTCACACATTGAAATATTTAGTTCACACTGGCGGAGGTTCCCTGATTGTATGTGTGTTATAGTGTCCTCGTTGTAATTGGTTTATTTACTTTTATTTGTCGGTGATGCGGTTTATTTCTTGCCGAGCGCGTCCGTTAACCAGTTGTGATAAAGTGCAGTAAGTTAATAACGTTAGTGTTTTTGGAAGCAATCGAATGACTTCAAACAAAAGCTACCAGAGAAATCGTCAAGAAAAGTAAAGGCCATTTAATACTTGCTTGATTTAAAAGGCATGAATATACAACGTGAAGAGACTGTGTGTGAAGTGGCAGTAACGTTAACCGTTACAGCTGGATCAAGGAAAACACCACCACCACCTTTTCTGCCAAATGAGGTAAGTTAACGTTATGTTTACGTTAGACTTCTTGTTTTTTGTTTTAGACGACACACAGACATTATACACACACACACACACACATGACTTTAAACCCCAAATAATGACCTTGAAAGATTAATTTACATATTTATGACTGCTATTATCTAACTTACTAAGTTACACTTCTGCCTGTAACGTTAACGTTAGTCATTCTTTACCAGATCCCTCCTCATTAGTTTGTTAGAAACATTAGTTTCTATTGTTTTCTTATCTATTGACAGGACTTTGCTGCTGTAGTTTGCATCCCAAGCACCACCTGCATGCTCCTTATGGGTTTGTATCTTGTTTTATTAGCATTTTTTTTATTAATCATTATGAGTGTTCAATACTGGCAACACACATTTAAATTTAAAGTCTGAGGAAAAATGTTGATAGAAAAAGTTGGTTGCTGAATACCCCCTTCAAAGATATTTATGCTTAACGTTTTGGTCAGTAGAAATACAAATTGTATAGGTTAGATTTAAACAACTATGTTTAAAGCGGTTTTCTGAAGTGATCGTGTAATGGTTTTCATTTTGTAATATCTTTTTTTGTTTAAGGTGGTGGACATTCAGGATTGCTGTCATTCAAGAAGTTATTATTGACCACATCTCCTACCCCTATGAGGCAGTGAGCTACAAAATACCTGAAGAAAATGGCACTTATCCTGGAGTTCATATAAAGGTAAGCAAACGAGCATGTTATTGTGTTTCTGTTTTAGTTGAAAATAATGAAACATATTCTAATGTATAGTTGAGCAGACAAGCTAACATGACGTGCAATTGACCCTTTGCTAAGCCCCGCCTGACAAGCTTTCGTGCCTGGCAAGTCTATTACAGTGTGTATGTACTGGTGTCAGACATTCCCAATGAGATAATTAGTAATTTTTGGCGAACATGTGAAATATCTGAGAGAGCAAGACAAAAGGGACTGCAGTATGCATTCGAGGGATATATCCACGACATAATATGCAGCCGATTAGAGAATAATTTCATAAAAATGTAAACTAAAGCCTATAGTCGCAGCAGCCGCCGCCTCATACGCTGACCATTCAAATGGGAAACACACAAATTGAGGAACAGCTATGTTCGTGCACAGCAGGGTAAGTGAAATGTGAAAATAATCTAATAATTATAAATCAAACAGCTTATTCATAAATCTTGTGGAATAACACTAACACCGGGAGAGCCGCGATCGGATTGGGTTAAAGTTACTCAGTCAGGGGTAGTAGGCCGTCGATTAACAAAATGCTGAAATATATTTTAAAGTATGTCAGTGAGCCTTAATCGTCTTATTTTACGTTAAAATATATGCATTATGAACAAAGAACCGTCATTATTTCCGAGCAATAGGTGTTTTTGTTAATCCTGTCGACATTTAGTTGTGAATGGGGTTTCCTACACTGCTTGATCCATGCTGTGGATGCCACCATGTTTGTGTCGTTGCAATAGTAATCCTGCTCAGTACGAGAGGAACCGCAGGTTCAGACATTTGGTGCGTGTGCTTGGCTGAGGAGCCACTGGTGAGAAGTGTCCATCTGCGGGATTATGACTGAATGCCTCTGACTGAACGAAGTCAGAATCCCGCCTAGACGGAACGATACCGCAGCGCCACGGGACTTTGATTGGCCCCGGATAGCCGCCCCTCGGGCCTGACTCTACCATTAAAAACTGCCAGGTCCCTATCACCGCTCGGCTGCGGTAATGTTTAGGTTTACCATGTGGGGAATCCCTCACCTAACACAGCCCAGGCTTGTCTCTTCCTTGATTAGTTTGGCAACGCAAAGTAATAAACTTATAGTAACAGTATATCATTTGCTTGCTGGTTGGCGGGCAGCGGAAAATAACGTCTGTTTTGCCATCCAGGGAGCGTTTTCCTTGGAATGTGATGTCAGGTGAAAACTCTGAATTTCCAGCCTGTTTGCCCGCAAGGATCACTCCTTGGTGATAGACAGGGATCGGCACTTCCTCATCAAACAGATCCAGGATAATCTACCTGATGAACATCTACATCCAGCCCCGAACGATCTACCTGTGTCGGCACGGAGAGAGCAACGACAACCTGGAGAGACAGCTGGGCCGTGATGCAGGCCTCTCACCGTGAGACAGACAGGTACGGTTCACCGCAGACAGAACCATTACAGTACACGGTAACTACATTTGAAACATCATGATGGATAGGCCACATACTGTTCCCTCCCCTCTGTAGTTTTTGGTGGCTAAACCCGAGTGCAGTCCTACCAGGACCTGGTCCAATCAGTCCGATGGCTCTGAAGAATTTACTACACATTTCTTAGTGAGTGATGAGTTTTCCCCACCTAGAATCTTTGTTTTCTTTGTTTTGACACATTCTGTATCAGTAATACTGTTTTGTATTTCTTTTACAGCCTTCATCTTAACTGAAGACAAGAAGAGTACCCCCCCCATCCATGTTCCTCTGAAAAACCTTTTCCCTTCGCACTTTTTAAAATAATTTATTCAGTGGATGGAATTGTTGAAATGTGAAAGGTAAATTGAAAATTCTGTCAGTATTTACTCACCCTCATGTTGTTCAACCCCGTAAGACCTTCGTTCATCTTCGGAACACAAATTAAGATATTTTTGATTAAATCTGAGAGCTGGATCACTCCTCCATAGGCTTCTAAGGGATTGAAACTTGCCGGCCTCGAAAAGTTATTAAAGATATCGTTAAAATAGTCCAAGTGACTACAGTGGCTCAATCTTAAGTTTATCAAACGACGAGAATACTTTTTGTGCACAAAAAAAACAAAAATAACGACTTTATTTCAACTATTCATTTCCTTCTCTGTGGGCCTCGAGTCAGTTCACTAGTGTAATAGCGTAAGCTTCTGTTGTTGTACGTCACACGCATCACACACATGACCAGCGTCGGCCAATAGTGAGCCTACGTGTGACGTAGATCTACGCTATTACACTAGTGAACTGACTAGAGGCCAACAGAGAAGGAAACCAATAGTTGAAATAAAGTCGTTATTTTTGTTTTTTTTGCGCACAAAAAGTATTCTCGTCGCTTGATAAACTTAAGATTGAGCCACTGTAGTCACTTGGACTATTTTAACGATGTCTTTAATAACTTTTCGGGGCCGGCAAGTTCAATCCGTGAAGAAGCCTATGGAGGAGTGATCCAGCTCTCAGATTTAATCAAAAAATCTTAAGTTGTGTTCCGAAGATGAACGAAGGTCTTACGGGGTTGAACAACATGAGGGAGAGTAAATACTGACAGAATTTTCATTTTTGGGTGAACTACTTTTTAACAAAGAGTGTCATGAATTAGCAGACTTGAAACAATTTAGAGATGAGAAACCATATATACTTTTCCCTTTTGTGTTTTTTTCCTTTATATTTTAGTTTTAGTTTCCATGGAATTGTTGTTGATCGATAAGTAAATACAAATATTTTTTAATCACAGAAGATTTGTTTGAAATGTTTTCACCAAGAGTTATTATCAGTATAGGTACACTGTTAACTAACAGAAAAGTAAAATTTCTATTTGCTGTAGGTATATTGCCTAAATTAATCTGTTTTATTTTTACTGTAGGAAAACCAGAAATTAACAGAAATGTTTCATCTTTTAATTACGGAACAAAGTCCGGGTAATGAGCTGCCAGTACATTTTCTGTTATTTTACGGATTTATTTAATATTTGCGTTTTTTTACTGTAGTTATATCATTAAATAACAGAAAGTGTCCTGTTTTTTTACTATAGATACACCATTAAATGACCGAAAGTGTCCTGTTTTTTTACTATAGATACACCATTAAATGACAGAAAGTGTCCTGTTTTTTTACTATAGATGCACCATTAAATGACAGAAAGTGTCAGTTTTTTTACTATAAATACATCATTAAATGACAGAAAGTGTCCTGTTTTTTTTTACTATAGATACACCATTAAATAACAGAAAATTTCCGTTTTTTAATTACGGCACAAAGTCCGGGTAATGAGCTGCCAGTACTTTTTCTGTTATTTTACGGATTTATTTCTTAGAGTGTAGTTTTGTTTTTTTTTCTCATCAAAACCGAATATGTTCATCAGTGGTTGTATTATATCAAGCAGGGAAACGTTTGTGTGCATTTTTGTTTTGTGATTTCACCGGAACAGAGCATATGAGTGGAGCTGTGAGAATCTCAGCTCCTCGCTCACGGAACTGTTCACCCCTCCGCTCCGCCGCTCAAAGCCACATCAGGCCCATTATCGCTCAGCGCTCAACACAGTTTTCTTCGCGCTCCACTCAAATTCAATTGTAAAAAAAAATCAATTGTACAAAAAAATTGCTGTAAAATTAAACGAATCAATGGGCCTAATTATATTAATAAAAATATACAGGCTATAGGCCTACTGTAGGCTACATCAATGTTTTAAAAGTAGGCTAAATGAACTATTAGGCCAAAATTCGTATAACTGAACTTTTGCGCAGTGCACGTGGATTAAAATTTAAATGGCTTATGTTGTCAAACTTTAAAAAAAAGAAATAAAAAAAAGAAAGAAAATTAATTGCTTTCCTTATCTACAGTTATTTTGAGTTCACCTTCAAGAACACAAGTTTGGACAATGTCTGAGGCTTCAGACTCATGCGGTGGTTGCGGAGAAAACCCTCTCTGCGCTCGCAGACCCGCTTGGGATGCTGAACACAATGCGAGCTTCTTTAGACAGGCGGGGAAAAGACGTGGAGTCAGACTCGTGGTGTGAGCGGAGCGAAATTGGAGCGGGAAATAGGGCGACGCTCCGTCCTTTTAAAAATGCCGCTCTGCGCTCTGTCCAAGATCCGCCCGCTCGCGCTCCACTCCGCTCACATGCTCTGCACCGGAACGAACAAAGAGTCTCCGAAACGGATTGAAGCGCGCGTGCATGTGAAGACTGTGCGTGAGCCACGAGATACACTGTAACCGCGCCACCGATCGCAGGCGGCAAGGAGCACTTTGATCACTTGATTTAAAAAACAACGTATTTCAGGGCTAGATCGCTTCTTTTATTTAACAAACGGACGAAATGAATGGTCTGCCAGTTGAATATGTTTTATTTATTTCTACTGGTAGCTATCCGTGCCGCGAGAGGTTTTAAAAAGTGGTGGGGACAATATCGACCCTGGCAAAAAGTGGTGGGGACATGTCCCACCCGCAAATTACGCCCCTGTACTGTGCATCAGAACATTTTAGAAAACAATTAATAGCTAATAGTACCATAATGTTAGCATCATTACAGTCTCTGAGAGAGAGAGAGAGAGAGAGAGAGAGAGAGAGATCGAGCGAGCGAGAGAAATATGAGACGCGCCTTTCGTGATGACGACTCACTTTCTTTCCCACGCGCGCCCTATGCTATAGCTGCTGATGTATCTTAGAAATTCCGTATCTTTCGGGGTCTATAGTAAACACCATATTATCAAGCAATATCATGCCCATATTGAGTTTTGAACATGCCCACGCTGGTTAAATTTTAGCAGCATGAGAGAGATATGCGTGAACGGAGGCTAATCTATAACACGGCGATTTCAGTTTAAATTTGATGAATTGTGCAACCTTACCTTACTGATGTCTCACATGTTGGTTGTTTTAAATACCCAACAGAGGGTATTTAAAAAATAAAAACAAATAGGTCAAACAGAAAGAAATACAAATAAAAAACAAATAAAAGACAAATAGGTCTCTGTTCAAGTTTTTAAAGCATTTTCTCTGAGTTTCCAGCGTCAGCCAAGTGTCGATTTCGGAACGGTCACGTCCATAACGAAAATATGTCATGTCCGTAACAACGTTTTTTCCTCATAAATGAAAAAAACGAAAAATAAAATAAAATAAATCATTTATGTTCTATAGAGAGCCAACACTCATCCCTTCGGTTGGTATTATTTTTTTTTGGTTTGTGCATTTTAAATTCGCAGAATTTCTACAAAGTATGTTGTCTCCCACAAACTCACGTCTTTTTTTGTCACGTCCGTAACGCATGTGTATTTCCCTCATATTAAATATAAAACGCATGTGTAGACTGATATTTTTCTAACGTCTGGACTCCTTTATTAAAGCGTTATAGACGTGACATTTGCAGTCAAAACGTAAAATATAAATTCTCAGAAAATGCATTTAATACCAATATATTTAAACGTCTGTTTATATGTCCATACTGCTTAAAGGAGTATGGACATATAAACAGACGTTTAAATATATTGGTATTAAATGCATTTTCTGAGAATTTATATTTTACGTTTTGACTGCAAATGTCACGTCTATAACGCTGGAATTGCTCTGAAGGAGCTTTTATACAGTGATAGGCGTTGTATCCCTATAGGTATACGTGGATCAGCTGATGCGAGCTTGACTAACGTGACCTGCCAGAACTGACGCTACACTTGATTTCTGTCATAATTTACACACCCTTTGTTGTTCCAAACTTTTATGAATTTCTTTCTACACAAAAGAAGATATTCTGCAGAATATTCGTAACCAGACAGTTGATGGGCCCCACTGACTTCCATAGTATGGAAAAATAAATACTATGGATGTGAATGGGGCCCATCAACTGTTTGGTTACTGACATTCTTCAAAATCTCTTCTTTTGTGTTCAGCAGAAGAAAGAAACTCATACAGGTTTGGAACCACTTGAGGGTGAGTAAATGATGACAAATTTTTCATTTTTGGATGAACTATCCCAAACACTCAAGCTTAATTTGAGAGTGTCCTGCTTTCTTCGATTTTCCATTTTGGCTTCATTTTCAAGTCTTGCAATTTTCCGACTTGCACGTGATGTTTTGCTTTCCTAGCTTCTCTCCCAAGTTTGTTTTGCTGATTCTTTGTGAAAATCATGTAATAACTCAAGAATTAAGCTTTAGGCCAAAATGAAATGTCAAAACCACAAGTACACTGTTATCTTCGACATGAAATGCTTGTGAGTGTGTATCATGCATAGAAAATGGTGCAACCTAATCCAGAATTCCCTATGTAGAACACATTCGGATAAACGAAAGGTTTCTCTTACAGATCAAACATCAGCCTATATTGTACAAATGGCCTTAACCCAAACAAATCATTATAAAAAAAAAAAAGAATGATGAAGACTTTAAATAAGAGCTTTCGCTTGACCGAACAAGCTGCCTCCTAACACAACATGCTTCTAAGAACTGCTGGCAGAGTGCCGTCACTTCTAAACACTGAGTCTCTGACGCAAACTGCACAGAGCAGCCCACACCTGTAGCACCGACATCTCTGTAGCGCACAACTAGCTGCTTAAGAACACAATGAGACACACAGCGGGAGTGTGTGCGCACAGCGTTTCTGCCTTTGTCTAAGCTTGCATACGAGTGTGTGCACATGCGTGTCTAATAGTCCATGTTGGATGCTTATTCAATCAGACCGAGTTGTAAGAGGCTGTTTTTTTGTTTTTTTCCCAATTTGGTTTGCTTGTGGTAATGAATTCACACAAATTATTTTTCTATTATCTGGTCCATTGAAAATATTCAACAGATGAGTTTATAATAAAAATAACTGTTAGTTTTGTTTTTTACAAATTAAATCGTAGCTTTAGGAAGGGAAAAAAGATGACTAGTAGTCTTTCCAAGAAGCAAGTACATACTGCTTAGTTGTAACAGCCCCAAGACTGATGATCACTCTACATATTGCAAAATATATAAAATATCATCATATAGGTGAGATTTAAAAGTAAAGGTGAAACTGAAAATGAAATGGATACAACTATTTTCATCAAATCTATTCATAAAAATCAAACTGTTTATGAAAAATCCTTAAAGGAGTAGTTCACTTTAAAATGAAAATTAGCCCATGATTTACTCACCTCAAGCCATCCTAGGTGTATATGACTTTCTTCTTTCAGACGAATACAATCGGAGTATTAATAAACACCCTGAAGCTTCCAAACTTTATAATGGCAGTGGATTGCAAGCATCGCAACCATCAGATTAAAGCTCAAAAAAGTGCATCCATCCATTATAAAAGAACTCCACACGGCTCCGGGGGGTTAATAAAGGCCTTCTGAAGCAAAACGATGAGTTTGTGTTAGAAAAATATTAATATTTAACGCGCTACAAAGTAAAGTTCTAGCTTCCGGCCTAACGGCCATACCCAGTCTACTTGCGTCCAAAGCGCAACTTGTGACGTCGGAAGTAGGGCTGGGACAGTATGGACTTTTTCTAACCGTGGTTGAAAAGCAAGAAATTCCTGCGGTATAGCGGTAAACCGCTTTAAATAAAGGAAATGATTTAAATAATATGAAATGAAAGATAAACACCTTTTCCAACATGTCTTAATTACAAAAAAATATATTCCATATTTATGTTTACATAATATAATGTTATTTATTTATTTAACCTACGTAGATTATATAAAAAGTGTACAGCATGAGTAAGATAGGATCATAAGATGGGTCAGACATGATTTTGACCACTTTATTAAGTTTTGTTTTGTAGAAAGCCTTTCTTTAAATTGAATTTCTCATAGACAGTAAAAGGAGCAACTCGACGCGCTTCAGTTTACGGTCGGTCAAGTGCGAGATAAGATGTAAGTAGCTAAACTAAACATTTCCATTTCCTATAGTTTCAGTTTAATCCGCTGTGGCCACAAATGCCAGAATTCAATAATTTAACCCCCAAATCAGAGCTTTTCTGTTAAAAGAACTTGTTTTCTACCCGGTCTTTTCAATAGTAGCTGGCAACCATGCGCGCGCGCTCTCTACACTGCTCAAGAAGCGCGGATGATCTGAAAACAGAGACAAGCTGGAGTTCAGCAATCATCATTTGAGATTTTCAACTTAAATTGAAGTGTCATTCAGTCGGTCTATGTTCTGTCACGAGCCGCTTGCGCTGTTTGTGCGAACAAAATGCAGGCTGATATCCAGCAGTGTTTTTAATGTTGATGCAATGTTTCCCGAATATCCACACGATTTCAAATGTGACATTGATTTTATACAACAGTTAAAAACCAAACAAAAGGGTAACATTAAGTGATTTACGACATTTAAAACATTATAGTCAGGCTTATTGCTCTATTTTGCAACGAAATCTGTGGCTTTGAATGAATCGTGAGATTCAATGCATGACTCGATGACTTACACATAAAGACAATGAGTTACCGCCACCTACTGGCGATTTTAATATAATATTTTTATTAATATTAAACGATTTTTAACATTGCCTATTTATTGAACATTGTTTTATTTAAGGAATTATTTATTTTTTAAAGGTTTTACAAAGGTAAAAAAAATTAAATGGAAAAATTGATTAAAGGGGGCAAATATTGTCCCTTAATGGAAAAGGTGTGACTGCAGACTAAGTGGAAGAGGGGTACGGCACTCTAAAAAATCGGAGAACCACGGAACTAAGGAAAAGGGATATGTAGAATTGCACAAGTGCTACTGCTAAAAAGTGCAATGTCAATAATTTCTCATAATCTTAATTGAATTGGCCTAGAGAGAATAATTATTATGATTATTAAAAAGATATAAGACTCAAGTTTCAGTATTTGTCTTAATTTGTGTCAGGAGTTATGCAATTCCAACACCCATGCCTCCACCCACCCACCACCACCACCACCTTAACTAACACATTTTCTGCGGGAAACCCTGTATTAGTCTGATTTTATTTTAGATTTCGGCTTCCAAAGATTATTAAAAAAAATATTGAGGTAAAACCATTAAAAACTACAGCCACAATCGGTCTTGCGCAGCTTCCTTCCCTTCGCAGCAGTGCGCTGTCATTTCTCCCTAAAACTCAAACTTAACGACAGAATCAGCTCGTGATTGTTGTAAAATGCAGTCCAGCTACTGTTGCTAAATTGCGGGACGCGTTTAATAATAAAAAGAGCTATTAAATGCACAAAAGTCTGCCTAAGAGATGCTGTTCCCAAGGCGACGCGCGCTCCGAAACAGACCGTAACGAGACAAGCAAATTATACTTTGGGTTTCATGTGCTTGTCTAAACTATCAAATGTACACAAAAATATGTCAAAATGACCGGCTTGTATTCACAGCTCTTGAATTAATAACTTCAGCTTTAATAAGCATTATCTATCTATGATAAAATATGCAGTGTTATTTTACATTTGATTACTTTATTAGATTTCTTTTTAGACCATACTTGAACAGTAGCTAATGTTAGTAGACCTTCCTGAAATTAAAGCACTGTGTAGGCCTATATAATGTGCATCTTTGTTTAATTGTTTATCTTTGTTTATAAAACAAAAAGAACCGATAAGAATACTGTTAAAGTACCGGATCGATAAGCAGTATCGGTAAGAGTAGTAATACCGTTAAAACCTTATGGATACCCATCCCTACTCCCCGGTCAATGCTCCGACAACAGCCCAGACATGGAGCTATTTCAGCCACCAGTCTCCCCAGTCCCTGTAAGATGCCAAGCCCTGGTCCTTCGTCGGAGATTGCATCCGACTCAAGAGGTAGAGCCTACCGAGCCTGAGCTAGAGACTCAAAATAGTTAGTTTGGCAGCTCATTGAAGCACTTTAAATAAATAAATAAATTTATATACAGTATAATTGTGCTTCAAATAAAAAAAAGTATTTACCTACACCTTATTCTTGTTTAAAATCATTTACATAATATATATGAATGTATATGGAGCATGATAAAAAGCTGAGCTTGAAATTGTGGCGTTAAAGGCGATGGGAGCCGAGGAAACATTTGGGTGCACCTAAATTTTGTGCTGGTGCACCTAAATAAAAAAGTTAGGCGCACCAGTGCAACCAAGGCAAAAAGTTAGTCTGGAGCCCTGATTTTTATCCCTGTGCGCAGATCGGAGACGGAGTTCACTGCTGATATTCTGGGGATCCAACATATACTAGGGACTTTAACCTTTAAATATCTTTGCTGCATTGGATCAGTCTCCTTTCTAGAACAGCCAAGAGCTTTCTAGCCTCGCGGCAGAAGCGCCTGCATCGCTCATAGACCTTAAAACAGTCAGCGCCGCGGATGCAGTTTCGAAAATTGAATCAAAAAACGTTGGTGCGGATGGATGGCGGACAGATGATGAGTTTTGTGATGCGGTTGCGGATGAAATAATAATAGCCAATCCGCGCATCTCTAATACAAATGGAATGTTATTATGCGTCATGGAACATTGCGCTCCTCAACTCGCGAAAGATCGGATTTGCTCCATCTTTTGATGATAAGTTTTGTTTAGAAAACCTTGAATCCATGTAAGCCACAATATCATTAGACATAATCCATGTCATTAGCAGTGTTTCCCCTACCATTGTTTTGGGGGGGCGGCCCGCCCCCGCAAAACGACCCCCCGCCCCCCCTAAAATGCTGACGAAATACAGTCATAAAAAAGGAATTTAGTGTAAAACGCGGAATTTCACGGAATTTGTAAATTTGAGGAAAAAATAGAAAGCAGTTCAGTACACTTGAAATCAAATCGCGATGTAGACTAGTGTGTGTGAATATTAAAACACAAAGACTATTTAAATACGAATCCTGCATGTTCTGTGTGAATGAATGGTGCCCCGACGCGCAGTTTAATTTACCACACACACACTGAAGCACGTGTGACGCTTGCGCTGTTATTTGGCCTATATGAAGGCACAAATGCATGAACTTCCTCTCCAGGCTCTAGATCCACTCTGAAAGTCACTTCGTGATCATTTCACCGCTTCATTTGAGAAAAACTATCATCATGACAAACACACAGAAGCTCAAAAGGTCTTCACGGCAACCCGTCAAAATAAAAGTTCGGTTTAACTTGACAGAAATATATTACTGTTGTACATTAGAATTTAGATATATCCCAATGTAATAATACACTAACACTAATCCAAATAAATTATCATCAAAACTGAAATTTTTAAGGAATAATCCATGTTTTAATTTGAACAGTTAGGCTAAAGCTCATTGTGCAGCCAGTTATTTGACAAAAAGTTTATTTAATTTCATATGATTAAAATTGATGATAAATGCTAAAATTTGTGTTTTATGTCTTCATTTTATTACCAGAAAAAACACAACACAGAATTAGTGTGAATTTTTTTTCCATATATATATATTAAAAAAAAATGTTGTATAAGTTTAATGATTCATAGTACATGATTTCAATTAATAATAAAAAACAAATACACCACGTATCCGTAACACGCCCGCTCCGCAACACTAGCAGTCCCCCCCCCCTGAAAAAAAATCCTAGGGGAAACACTGATTAGAATCAATGAATCCATGTCATTAGACACAACGTGCACACATGTGCGGGCCAATGTTTTTTTTGTTTTGTTTTTTGCGGTGATGACGGTGACGAGCTCAGACCCGCGGTTGGAGTCACGTGACCGCGGTATTGCAGTAATGCGGTAACCGTCCCAGCCCTAATGCAGTGACCTGTATATTGCTTGTGAGGTGACCTTGGGTGTTATGAAAGGCGCCATTAAATAAAATGCATTATTATTATTATTATTTCATTAACTATATGCATTATGCAATATACAATATATGTTTTTACTGCATGTATTAATATGAGCAATACAATTGTACCTTCATCATTCATGTTAGTTCATAGTACATTAACTAAGGTAATAACAGATAAAATAAGAATTAAAACTTAATTTCAAATGCATTAGTAAATGTTGAAATTAACAAACTAACAATGAATAATACTTCTACAACTTTTATTAACCTTAGTTAATGCTAAAAATGGAATCTTATTGTAAAGTGTTACCATTTCATATTCCAAAGAGTCATGCTTAAAGATGGCCATTAAAATTTAATAAAGACCTATATTACGTATAGCCTATACGTCTATATATATACACGTCTATAGTCTATAACAAGTTGTGTCTCTCACTTTATTTGCTTCTATTTTAGAACACTTGATGATTATCTAATCAAAATAACAAGATTTATTGTAGTGATAAAAAAATAATTAAATCGAATGTGTTTCTGATTTGTTTATGTTTCTGTCGGCTGCATGAACATATCAATGTTGAGAAAGCAATTACTTCGTCACTAGCTTTAAATATGCAACTTCGTCGGCTAATGAATGCATAAAAGTGACCAGCTGGATATAAACTAATGCAAATAGATGGTAACAATTGCACCATGAAACATTTGGGTCATGTCTGCGTGTGTTTTTGTCATATTGTTTTAACCGCTTGAGGTACTAATGTTAGAGTCCTCACAGCCTCGACGCCAAAGTGTTACCAAAAATTGATACATGAGTAAAAAGTCATAAAAACAACTATAAAATCATCTGAACCCATGACTTCATGTGCAAACGCATTCAACAAAGCACCCATTATACAAAGATCCATCAGGCTCCTAGTGTGCATGATAAATAGGGCTGGGACGGTTACCGCATTACTGCAATACCGCGGTCACGTGACTCCAACCGCGGGTCTGATCTCGTCACCGTCATCACCGCAAAAAACAAAACAAAAAAACATTGGCCCGCACATGTGTGCACGTTGTGTCTAATGACATGGATTCATTGATTCTAATGACATGGATTATGTCTAATGATATTGTGGCTTACATGGATTCAAGGTTTTCTAAACAAAACTTATCATCAAAAGATGGAGCAAATCCGATCTTTCGCGAGTTGAGGAGCGCAATGTTCCATGACGCATAATAACATTCCATTCGTATTAGAGATGCACGGATTGGCTATTATTATTTAATCCGCAACCGCATCACAAAACTCATCATCTGTCCGCCATCCACCCGCACCAACGTTTTTTGATCAATTTTCGAAACCGCATCCGCGGCGCTGACTGTTTTAAGGTCTATGAGCAATGCGAGGCGCTGCTGTCGCGAGGCTAGAAAGCTCTTGGCTGTTCTAGAAAGAACACTGATCCAATGCAGCAAAGATATTTGAAGGCTAAAGTCCTTAGTATATTGGCTATGTTGTATCCCCAAAATATCAGCAGTGAACTCCGTCTCCGATCGGCGCACAGGGATAAATATGAATAAGTAAATAGCCTATATTGCACATCGGCAAACCTGACCTTACCTGACTAGGCTACTGTACACTAAAATGTTATCATTTCGTTTTGAATTTTGTTTAAAAGTAGACATTTAGGCCCAGCCTACGCCGAGTTTCGGTTCATTTATGAGACGAGCTCCAGTTCACGCGCAAGAGATCGCACCTGCGCTTCCACGTCCTCCTGATTATATGTCTGCTATTTGCTTCTTAATTCCAGGCAATTAGTTAATGAAACAGTGATTAAAATTAAGGTACAATTTATAAAAAACGAAATTTAATTTAAAGAAAGGCTTTCTACAAAACAAAACTTAATAAAGTGGTCAAAATCGTGTCTGACCCATCGTATGATCCTATCTTACTCATGCTGTTCACTCTTCATATAATCGACATAGATTAAATAAAAAATAACACTATATTATGTAAACATAATTATGGAGTATAATATTTGTAATTAAGACATGTTGCAATAGGTGTTCTTTCATTTCCAATGTGAACATCATAATGTATTCTCCTGAAAATGATGAATTCAATGCGAATGTATCTGAGAATATTCTTAAATAAGGAAATCTATTCAGTGATTGGTTCATGCCAAATTACTGCTTGATGAAAAATCAAATTGTGCTCGTTTTTTTTCGGATGTAGGTGACAATATTTAACAAAGTCCGTCTAGCAAAAACGACCTCTGGTGCGTGCGCGAAAGTCTGTCGGGGTGGGGGGCTGGCTATTTAAAGCGGTTTACCGCCATACCTCGGGAAAATCTTGCTTTTCAACCGCGGTTAGAAAAAATCCATACCGCCCCAGCCCTAATGGTAAAGTCTAAACAGGACACTATACAATTAAGAGTGTCCAAAGGCATGAACAGAAAGAACCAAATAAACAAATGCAATAGTTACATAAAAATAAATCTTATGACTGATTTGCTCCATAGCTTGGCTCGTAGCATTACTATAAACTTTTTTGTTTGGGTACCAATAAAGTGCATTAATAAAGTCTGATGCGCTTTGCGTTTCATGCGAAGTGTTGCACTGTTATCATTTACATGCATGGAGCGCGTTTTAAACTCCATCTCTGTGTATGCTACGAGTTTGGGTTTCTTATAACATTCATCTGGGAACACAACGTGCATCATTTCATGAGATTTGTAACGCAAATCATTTATAAACCTAAGCCAACACAGGAGAATACATCAATATGTGCAAACTGTTGTTCATTGTGATTTCAAAATAAAAGTTTAAACCCTCACTCTGAATTTCCATGTTTTGATGTCCACATGTCCTTGTTCAAGAAATTTAAAAAAAGAAAAGAAAAAAAAAATCATAAAGAAGTGACCAAATAATAAAGATTAAGTGGACATTTGAATTAAATGTTGTTTGGCCAATATGAAACAAAGATTAGATCTGCTGTAAAGCGTAACAACAACAATCACCAGGTCGTTGGTGCCATCTGCAGGCATTTGTTATAATACATAATGTACATAAGTTGATTGTTTACATTATGTATATTACATTATGTATTTTAACAGTATTGTCCAATAAAAACCATGATTGATACTTTTTTTGAACCAATTGTTCAATTAGGTCTATTTCTATTACCACAAAAAAAATCTGATTACTCGATTACTCATCAAAACAATTGACAGATTACCCTATTACCAAAATAATTGTTAGTGACAGCCCTATTAAATAATATAAAGTACTTAATATGATATTAAGCAATTTCTACATTTAATCAGAACCCTTTCTTTCTTTAATAATGTTGTATCTTCAAAAAAGAATTCTGCAATCTTATTTAACTGAAATTGAACAGAATAAAAAAAGTCTTATTTTTTTTCTTTCAAGGAAGCTTACATCCATTTCTTCGTTTTAGCAACATTCACTAGCTTTTTGCATCCTCTTCCCCATGCAGGCGAATCACTGCTGTGGGCCCAGTTCTGCAGCCAGTTACATCACCAACAAGCTGCGGATGTCCACTGTGCTAGGTGATAGAGGCCTAAGCCAACATGAACGTATGTTTGCTTTCTAAATAAAGCTCCCTAATTAAACCATCTCAAGCTGTGATAACATTACAGGATAAACAAAGCTCAGCCGGCAGAGGGAACGCCTCAGGTTCATCTAGTCCCAACCTTGTCAATCACTGCCGAAATAGCCAAAGCAATAGAGTTGGTTTCAAATCTTACGTCTGGCCAATTGCAGTTCGCATTACAGAACAGCTTACAATACCCAGAAATGTAAATAAAGGCAGTAAACATCATAAACAGTGCTTTTAGCCTGTTCGTACTGTATCTGAACGGATGACATCCCCTAAAGTGGTTACCAGAGCAAAAAGAATTCAAAAGATTTTGATGAGCTGACAGACAATCCACTATTTCAGGAACACTTTTGGTTTTCACTGCCAAAAAAGAAACAAAAAAGTGCACACAAAAAAACAGGTAAAAGACAAAAAGGAATGGGAAACTAAGAAAAAGCGATGCCAATTAAGTTTACTGATTTTAGCATTTTACTTTCTGCATTACTACCCATTACACTAAAACGTTTTTGTGGTCTAAATTACATCTTTTAAGCAGAGGATGCAGCCATTTACATGACTGAAAGTATATTTGCTGAGGTGAATCAAAATATACTCATCTTAGCCGCCAAAAGTCTCAGAGCCTCATCTGTGATACGCCACAACCACATACAAGACACACAGACACAGACACAGACACACACACAACGGCCCGAGGGTAAATTGTGCAACAGTGCCTTTGGGACCAAAAGAAGGGGAAGGAAGTGAAGCGGTGACTCGGAGGAGAATGAGGGACCTTAGGTACAAAGCAAACAAGTGTGAGGGAAGGAAAGACTTGTCTAGAAGATTAAATAATCTAGCCTCAGAATCCCATTCAGCTTAAATCCAAGTTTGTGCATAAAAATCATTGGATAAAAATGTGAATTTGAGTTAGGGGTGGGCGATATGGCAAAAATATCATATCACGATTTTTTTCAGGAAACTCACGATTTTATCACGATTCTTTTTCATGTTGGTTTTACTATTTTGTGACTGAGCATTACAGCCAAACTAATGTCCCTATTTTAAAAACAAAGCCTTAGGTAACAAAATATAAAATAAAAAAGAATGGCAGACATTTAGGCCAAAGACAAAAATCTGTCATTATTTTCTTTGTTATTAAAAATTAAGAACAAAGATACACATTACACATAGGGCCTACACAACTAAATATACACATGAAGTAAACCGTGCTTTATTTTTTCAGCTACAGTAGGTGTATTTAACAGTAGCACTGAAGAAAGTAATTAAATGAACAAATATGAAAATAAAACACAACATAGACTTCACTGTATAAATGATACATTGATTCTTATTAAAGCTACTATTAAAGTTCTCAGTCAAGAGCAGTGAGTGATTTCCTCTTTGTGTTTTGTTGTTTTATTAACAATAAAGGGATCGTTCTACCAAAAATTTAAATTGTCATCATTTACTCTCTCAAGCTGTTTTAAACCCGAATAAGTTTCTTTCTTCTGTTGAAAATAAAAGTTATTTGGAAGAATGTGGGTAACCAAACAGTTGATGTACCCCAGTTATTTCCATAGTATATATTTTTTTTTAGACTAGCAACTGTTTGGTTAGCCACATTCTTCAAAATATCTTCTTTTGTGTTCAACACAAGAAAGAAATTAATACAGGTTTGGAACAACATTAGAGTAAATAATGACAGAATTTTTTTTTTTGGGTGAATTATCCCTTCAAGGACAAGCGGCAGAATGTTTTAGTAAAGACTAATTTAGACTAATGTCTCTTTAAGACCTGCATGAGACGCGTCTAATATACACGCATTTGACAAGCAGATTTTCTCTCAATTTTCTCTGTTTGCTTTCACTTTAGACATAATTAACTTTATTTATGTAAACTTTGTGTGTATTTGACAGTATTAGTGCAATAAGACTCGAAAGATAACTTAGTCCAGTAACCAGGTGCTGTTTAATAGGCTTTTAGTTCCTGCACTTCGGTGTTTGCGCTCAGAAAAGCGCATGTTAGAACAGTGCATCAGCACGTGAATATCATGTTTTACCGGCAAGGCTTTAAAGAGGTCATCGGATGCCCATTTTCCACAAGTTGGTATGATTCTTTAGGGTCTTCATGTAAAGTTTGTAACATACTTTGGTTAAAATTCATCAATGGCTGTGTAAAACAACACCATTTTTACCTCCTCAAAAACAGAGCTGTTCACAGCAACCCGTTTCGGTGCATGTCTCTTTAAATGATAATGAGCAACTGCTCACCCCACCCCTCTCTTCCATGGGCGTGTCGACACAAGACACGGAAAGTGCTGCCTTGGCAGACAGTATACAAATGGCCGAGGGAGGAAATATGCTAATACGGGACAGTTCGTCAGTGGTCGTGGGCGGAGCATGAACAATATGACCTCATATTGCTCAGAAAATCCAAACGGCCTGATTATTGAGAGTGCTTCGGCTTTTTGAGGATTAAAAAAAAGGAGTGAATGAATATTTTTCATTGTATGCAAACACCATATAAAAGTGAATTTTGCATCCGATGACCCCTTTAAAGCACATGCAAATAATGAACTTTTGTTAACTGCAGTGTCCCGTTCCTCTGCGTTTGATGTGAATATACGTTGCGTTGTCTAGTATGTTGAGACGGAGGCGTCAGAACTGCAAAATTAGGTGTAACCAACTGCAAAATTAAAAATGAGGCTTGCGTTTGACAAGTTGCTATGAAAATTCAGATCAAATGTAAAATTGGAAAGAAAAAACAATAAAGTCACACAATTATTGGGATTTAATAATGATTTGTGATTTCACAGAGATTGCTTAAGAAAATAACCAAATACCAGCTCAATACATCTATTTGGCAGATGATTGACGAGAGAACACGAAACTTAACGCCACATACAGTACAGTAATGCTCTATGGCGAACACAAGGTCTGAAATCAACACTGCCCCTCTGCCAAGGGCCAATGAATGTCATTTTTAGAGCAGTTAATTCAATAATTAGTACATGAAATCCAGCAGCTTTAAACAGCAACCAGACTTCATTACACAGACCTATAACAGTAGATATTTAAAATTTCACTTTATAGTTCACATTTTTTGACAATGCTTGATCTTCAGACTGAAGCTGTTTTAAGTTCCAAATTTTACTACAATAATTATTTGAAGTTATTTCTTAACTGACTAATCAAATAAATGAATAATATAAATATATTAATGAAAATATTCATAATTTTATATATGAAAAATTGGTAACACTTTTCATCAGTTCAAAAAGGTTTCATCAGTTAACAGTTCACTGTATTGGTTAAGATGAACTAACAATGAACAATATTTCTAAAGCATTTAATCAAAGTTAATGTTAATCTCATCTTTTACGAATACATTTTTTAAGATTAAAAATTTATTAAAATCTGTTAACATTAGTAAATGCACTGAACAAATGTGAACATTAAGATTTTTAACTAACAAAGTTTGAATTAACACACCACCATTCAATTTTTTTTTTTGGAACTCTCTTAAAATACAGTAAAACCACAGCATTACTGCAAAATGTTATTACAATTTAAAAAAACTGTTTTTGTTTAATATATATATTAAAATGTAATTTATTCCTGTGATTGCAAAGCTGAATTTTCAGTCATTACTCCCGTCTTAAGTGTCACATGATCCTGCAGAAATGATTCTAATATGCCGTTTTGCAGCTCAAGAAAAAAGTATTATTACTATGAATGTTGAAAAGCAGCTGTGCTGCTTAATATATTTGTGGAAACTGTGATAAAAATGATTCTTTGATGAATAGAAAGTTAAGAAAGAACATTTATTTGAAACAGAAATCTTTTGTAACAATGTCAAAACCTTTTTGATCAAATTAATGCATCCTTGCTGAATAAAAGTAAAAAACCTTACTAACCCCAAACTTCTGAACACTAGTGCACTTTTACAGTAAATTTTAAAGAGTTAAAACTATTATTCTTTGTAAAGTAAAACACGAGTCATCTTGTCTGTTTCTTGTTTTTTAAAGCTAAAGAATGTTGCCAAAGGTGCCTCTATGACGCATTCCATTTGAAATGTAAAATCAGCTGTCACCCGTGTCTGATCCAACAAGCTCCCGTCTCTCTACCTCTTACTACGGGCCAACTCTGAGACTTCAGAAATGTCCCCTGTGCATTAGCATCCAATGAATCTCGCTGGTTTCAGTTACACTAAATTTAAACTAGACAAATGCCACACATATCTGCTCGTGGCTCGCCCCAGGAAACAAGCCCCTCAAACCCACCACATTACAGGTCCCCTCTCACACAGTGTTCAGATTCTGTAACAAAAAAACACACCTTCTCTGACACCCGATGAGTCAGACGATTCACTGGTACACATGGTCCTCTTGCTGGAGCTAAGCTAACAGCTAAACTGCCCCAAACATAGCTCTAGAAACAACTTGTGGGACAGGAGCTTGAAATGTTGATGGCTCTTACGATTAGTATCAAGTCCCCTGAATGCGTGTAAAGCTGATTCACTGTCATGTATTACAACACCACATTCTGGCAGCAAATCAACATGAAGCCCAAAATAAGAACAGCAGCGCCACATGGATGTAACCACCACGGACAACGAGCAGCGCCCTGCTGTAGCATTAGCAATACATGCTTTTGCGTTTCCAGAGGAAAAGAGAAAGAAGAGGAAGCATTTTAACCAGATCATATTTGTTGGACAGCAAATAAAATAATGAATTGGAAATGGCAAACTTATTGATCACTGGTAAGGCCTTGAAAGCCCACCTCATGTTCCTCTAAACCTGAATGACTTTCTTTCTTCTGTGGAACTAATGAAGTGATGATATTTTGAGAAATGTTTTAGTGTTTTGTTTTTGGTTCATGGAAGTCAATGGTATTCTGCAAAACATATTTTGTGTTTTAGATGCCTTTAACCCAGCAGAGGCGAGCTGGCATGGCTGTTGAAGTTCACCTGTTGACAACCAAGGTCGCACAGACCAACTTCTGTGAACAATTGAATAATAAGGCTAATGACTGAAATTTTGTGGAAAAAAAATCGTTAACTTCCATGTAGACTTTCATGCTGGAGTTTAGCAACCTTCTGAAGCTACAATATCCATAATATCTCCTCATGGTTCCTCTGCGATGGATCGCCTGCAAGCAGATCATTCACACATTTATGTTGCATGCTAACACTGTGTTGCAGAGGCAAACATGAGTCAGCACTGTTAGCCTGCTTAAAAACCTGGGCAGAATTTAATATGAATATAAAATTAAAAATAAAAAGCACTTCATTTACACAAACACTTGCATGTTTGAGCAGATGGTGTTTATGCTGTTGAGAGTTTTATAAACTATTTCTGCAGAATATTAACTGCCACAATGTTAGGGTGTTAAGAGTTGCTAGGGTATTGCTATGCAGTTGCTAGGGTGGTTTCTACTAGGTGAATTTCTTTCTGGTTGAGTCAGAAAGAGCCAACCCCCAGCATAAGCCATTCTCTCCTTCAATGCAAATCTAGAGGAGTATTTCCCCTAATTTTTGTAATTTTAGTAACACTTAAGGTTAGGGGTAATGGTTTAGAAAAAAACCCAAACCTATGAGAAACCAAATACATTGATGCTTCCTTTAGGAAGCAGCAACAACAATTTTTCAATACATTTTTTCCTACTCAATGTTTAAAATTGTTTTAATGTCACGATAGATTTCATGTTAACGTCCTACCATGCTAGCGGCTTGCAGTTATACTGTTGTGGTCTAAATAAAACTACTAGGCTAAGCTACACCCCATTACTTGTCCCCTGACCAACAAGCGTCAATGATACACCTGAGTCTGCGGCCTCACCTGGGGACGTAGCGCACAGCATTTTAACACTTCTCTGCTGCTCGGCACACACAGCGCGAGGCGGTGCAGGGCTGAAAGCTGTGGCGATTTGTCCGGTGGCACTTGCTGGCCGAGGGGGCAGTTCTCCTCTGACGGGACTAGCGAACCTGCAGTATTGCCCTCTACCAATTTTGCTGTCGGCTTAAAATAACCCACCCTGAGAGCGATGTAATTTCAGTCTTTCCCACGACTGAGACTGACAGCCAGCCAGATGAGCAGATGCATGCTAGCAGACACTAAACACTGCACGCCCCGCTTTTTCTTCACCGACATTTAACTACCCACTCCTAAAAATACCTCTAGACTGGTACTTATGCACTCTGTCAACCTGGTTTTTCAGAGCCTGATGACCGTAAGAAGATTAATACAAAGGTCTATCATAAAAGAAAACAAAACACACACACTTACAGGTGGCATTTTGGGCCAACTACTAATGGAAAAGATGAAGAGACAGAGAAAGACTCAACCCCCTTTTCTGTTTCTGTCTAGGCAGGAGGGTCTTGTGCCCCTCCCCTTGAATTCCACTGCCATCTGAAGACCACATGCTGTGCCTGGGGACTACGCCAGACAGCTCCACACTATCTGACTTTACCCAGCCCTGAGAGAGCACCTTCTGCCCTACTACTGCCACCTCTACAATGGAAGAGGCCACTTTTACTGCACACTCAACCTCTGTCTTAGAAACAAGGGACAAAGCCTTCATTCTGAGGGCATAAAATAATTTAGATTTTTGAGACTAAGTATTTGAGATAGCATAACATAATAGTAGAAACCAAGTAAGACAGTTTTCATAAATATGAGAGTTTGTGTTCTAATATTTTATAATCTCTAAACATCAACAGGGCTCCAGACTAAAGGGGCTCACACACCGGACGAGAAGCGCAACGTCGCGTCGAGCAGCGCCATGTCCTTAAAAAAAATCGAACACATTATTCTCTATGAGTGTACACACACCGGCGGCGCCATTCGGCGTCTGTCTGCGGCGCCCAGCTACGGCTCAGGACCTTGTTCAAAACCCTGCCGCGCCACAGAGCGCCATTTACATAGTTTTATATTAAATTTACATTTATTTGTCTCAAATTGTCGTTAATGTATATACCGACTTCACCCTGTGCTGCAATATACATTTAGTTTTACATTCATTTACAGAAATCCTCGATACCTCGAGTTGTCCTAGACGCGACATGGCGCGGCGCTGCGCTTCTCGTCCGGTGTGCGACGGTGGTATGGTGTGCGAAATGGTGGTACCAGCACCATATTTGGTAGCACTGGGATGTGGGAGTATTTTTATTATAGAAGTAATTTAATCATTGTTTTGCAGGGACTAATAGTAACTGATAATACTACTTTTAATTATTGGAAATGCACATTTGATAGTAAAGCACTGAGCTTGTACAAAAATGTGACTTTTATTAACAACAGTAAAACCTAATTTTTATTAGGCTATATTTTATATTTTCCTAATATTTTTTATTTCATTTATTTTGGTCATCCTATTGAAAATAACATTTAAATTGGATAATATTTAGAGCTTTGAAGTGCTGAAAAAACGTAAAAGACCTTGAAAAGTGCATGAACTTCACTCTCAAAGGGTTGTACGAACCCTGAAATGAATTCAAACATTTGACTATTTCTGCCAAAATACCATGATTACAGTGTTACTACATTAAATCAACAGTGAATGTTTGTTCATGGCACAATGATTCTCCTGGTATCCACGTCAGCGCTCTTTGATCTGAAATGGTTTATAACAAGAGAATTCTGTGGCAAATTTTAATGCTTCTCACTAGATCTTGCAGTGAGTTTTTTTACCGATAACGATAATTCGGTTGGACCACGCTGGACAATAACCGATTAAATCAACCCATAGTTTTTAAAATGGATACTGAATGGAAACAAACATAACCCATAAAATAGTGTTGAACTTTTAATAAAAAATTTTTAAACAGCACTGAACCATGAAAATGTACCATACTTCTTAAATATAGATATTAATATATTATTAGTAATATACAGGTGAAACTCAAAAATTAGAATATCGTGCAAATGTTTGTGTATTCAAATTAAAAGGTGAAACTAATATATTTAGTATAACTATATACATATGCATGATTATACTTTTCAGAGTGCCGACATATCTGTATTTAAAATCCTTTTTTTTATTGTAATACTCTAATTTTCTGAGATTTTGAATTTGGGGTTTCATAAACTGTAAACCATAATCATCACAATTATAACTTTTGCACGATATTCAAATTTTTCGAGTTTCACCTATATTAATAAAATAGTTCATAGTGTATTAACTAATGTTACAACTATAAAATGTAAAAATGTATTAGTAAATGTTGAAATTAACAATGAACAATATTTTATTAACCTTATTTAATGTTACAAATGGACTCTTATTGTACTGTTAGCATTTCATATAAATCCAAATAGTCATGCTTAAAGATGTTCATCTTTAGTTTAAATATCTATACAAAGGCCATAGTATTGAAATTAAACACATGTGTCAGGTGCGGGGGTGGTGAAAGGAGCAAGGACTCAGGTGCAGAGTTGATGGGCTTTTAATGATAATAAAATAAAACAAAACATACAACAAAAACTACCCCGAGGGGGAAAACAAGACAGACTTGACTTGAAAGAAGCACACGGCAGGGAAACACACAGTGTACATATGACGACGAACCAGCACAGGACTGCAAACACAAGGAGAATAAATAGGGAGAGCAAACAAAGGAGGTAACGAGGGAGGACAGGTGGGGCAAATCAATCAATAATCAGGTAACAAGATGGGCGGGGTTAGACAATGGCAGGAGAGCACATGGCACAAGGAAACATACATGACAAGCCATGTGCTCACACCAAACATGACTAAAACACAAGCACATGGCAAGTAAAACAAATCACAAGCCATGTGCTAACACAAAACGAGACATGAACACGCAGCCAATGAGAACACTCATAAGCCATGTGTTCACACAAAACATGAAAACAGCAGCCAGTGATAAACACAAGCTGCATGCAACACAACAAAGCACAAGACAAAACATGACTTGAAAGTACATGAAACAAGGCACACAGACAAGACAAAACAGGAGTGTCAGGGCTCTGTCACAAAACCAAGAAATAGACTAGACAGAAGAGACAGAACCCTGACACGCATGTAATACTCTCTCACTTTATTTGCTTGATGAATATGTAATCAAAATAACAAAATCTGTAGTACAATGACACTAAAAAAAGAACCGAAATAGGATGCGTTTCTGATTTGTTTATATGTTTTTCTCAGCTGCATGAACATATCAATTAGCTTTCTCATGTCAGCTGTAAATATGCAACTTCGCTGTATCACGAAAAACGACCAGCTGGATATGAACTAATGCAAATATGATAACAATCGTGACATTAAACATTTGTGTTGGACTTACGTGAGTTTTTGTCACATTTTTTTTAGCTTGAGGTACGCTATTAATGTTACAGCATCCTCTTAGCCTCGACAGCAAACATACTGCTGTTCTCTACTAATGCAGCATCTAGTCAACAAAATGTATTATTTATAATAATATGAAAACGTGCAGTGTATACGTACTGTTCCACTCTGTGCAGCGTGCAGCCTCATGTGTCAAAACAAACACCACGAAGCATCTGTGGTGGTTTATATTTTGCCTCTAGAGGGCGCTCTCGTAATGTATAATGATAGCGCACCCTTCTCAGCAGCTCCAGCAACGGACGGATCTCGGAAAAACCATTGGCCGGCAAAACCGATTAATCAGTCGATTAGCCTATTAATACTGCGGCGTATTCAAACGCTTTGCTCACTGAATCTTCCAGTGCTGTCTGGTAACAGTGTTGCGTGATCGGCCTGTGAGTAAACCTGTTCTGAGGTTGCGCTGTCTGTTATTGATCCTAGCTGATAAACGGTCCGCGCATCTTAAACGAGAAGCCCGGTTTTGTTTGTTTGTTTTAAATATGCAACAGAAATGGCAGCTCTTATCAGTGCAATATCTAACAAAATGTACTTGCACCAACAAGAAAAAAGTCGCAAAATCTGCAGTCTGGAGCCTGATCAAGAAATTGTGGTTTGGATTCAGTAACATGATATGAAATTACTGTGAAAGAAAAAGGTGTTCATTTAGTCAAAATCTTTTATTTTTTTGTTACAATGAAACTTAATTATTTAAAAAAAAATTGACTTATAATAGTTAATAACAAATAAATAACAATGAAATAATTTAATATTCAATTAAAATTGTATGGTTTCTACTTTTCTGCTCAAAATAATAAATGTATTGCCATGTCACATTTGATTATGTTTGGAAAAACTGCACAGAAAAGTTCAAATTAAAAGTTGCCTCATGTACTCAAATTCATCTGGGGTGGGACATTCAAGGTGACGATGGCCACTATGCAAATATTCACAGATTAACCAAACGAGCAGACTAGACTAGAAGGGCAAAGTGAAATACTGTGAGATTTCACTTTGGACTAAACAACACAGAGAACTATCAGAACTAGAGTTTTATTGAGTGTGATTAACCCTGTTAACAAAACTTAGGAACTGTATTTGACTAAGTTGTCTGATTATTTTTAACAAAAAAAATTACATAAATATAGCCAGGTCAAGTCAAGTCACATTTTTACAATACAGATTGTTTCAAAGCAGCTTTACAGAGATAACAGGAAAATAATGCAACAAAGTTTGTTTCCAGAAGAAAATAGCGTCTTTTTTCTATTTAGAAACTAAAAAGACCAAATCGATTACATGTGAAAAAAGGAAAAAATGTGACAGAACGGGTAACAGGGTGGCAGATACAGTCTAAATTAAACTATTTTGGGACTAAATGTTGGTCATTAAATTTGTATTGCCAGTTTTCTCAACAGGGTTGAATGGTTGAATCTGACAAATATGTTGATGCATTGCTGTTGTTACTGCAATTATCACAAGAAGCAACAACAAATCAGATTTGTTAGAGACTAGGGTTATGATGTGTGACTGATTTTGAGTGAGACTGAGAGCATACAGTACATGTGTGCACTTAAACGGTCTCTAACGCTACACCCACTGCCTGAATGTCAGCACTCCCGTTACATCACGCATACGCAGATTTGTGTTATCATCTTTTTTGTTTAATTCATTTTACATTCATTTATTGTTTTTTCTCCTCTATCTAACTTTAGCCTATACTAACTATTGTGTTTAGGTGAATTACAGTAATTAAGCTTGAAAATGGGCATGCTAAAAATTCATAAACCTTTAACATTTATATTTTTAAAATAAATCGGCAGAAATTACAGCTTGCTGTGAATCTATAAAAATGTGAATGCCTAAAATTATCAGCATTTCACCTTCAAGTGGCCATAATGTCATGCTTGGAAAGTTCTCAATTTTCTCAATCTCAATGTTTTTGAAGCTTCAGAGTTACGTTTTTTGGTCAATAAAATGAGTTAACGATAAAAATAAAAAATAAACCATGGCAGCCAAACAATAAATACAAAATGAGTCATCAAAATTTAATCGGATGTGATTATATTGTGACATCTTACAAAGAGAGACCTGACCTAATTCAACCGTCTCAGCTTTATTAACAAATACAAGACTATAGTTATCTTTGTCTAAAAACAACCAGAGGCACAGAAAACACAGATGAGTGACTGTGTATAGTAACAACAGCCCTGCCCTTTAGCTACATTAAAATCCTGATGACTTCTTGCATGAGCGGACACCTACATACCTTGGGATAAAACCTGTTCAACAACTTAAAACTATTGTAATTTTATAAAAAAAAAAAATAAAAAAAAACTGTTTTATTCAAATATGACACCGAGTACATATAGATACACAGATATTGGGGGGAAAGTTTTTTTTAATTTCCAACATTTAGTCCAAATACATCCTCCCAACTTCTGTCTCAAATTAAAGGTTTTCTCTTTTCTTCTGTCAATTTCCATACAGACCATCAGGCGGTCGTGTGAGGTAAAATCTCTTTGTGCATTCACAAAAGCACAACAGTGATGTTTCCACTGATTCCAGTAGTTTTTGAAGTAGCAAAGTTACTGCACCACAATAATGCAGTATTTTACCTAGCCTAAACCTAAACAAAACATGGTGATTACTCTTTTAAAATACAATAAAATGCTCAGTCCTCTTTTGCCTATTGTATGAAATATCCATATGCAATTTACTGATCATCATGCAATACATTTAAAAAAAAAAACATGCAAAAATAAAAAAACACACAAAAAAAACACACACACACACACACACACAGACACAGGGGTCCACCCACACACAGGCATTCTGCTTTCACTATACCCAAATCTCTTTCCTTCACGACACACTCGAGCACACTGACAGAGGTTGATAGGGTTGCTGCTTCTAACACACTTATTTTCATTAGGCAATTACACAAACAGACACACATATATGTCATGCCTGGTGGTAGCAAACTAGAGACAGTCTGCATTGCTGATTATACATTATTATTAATATACAAAATAATGAGGGCAGGAACAAAAAAAAGTGATTATCATCAAAACCCAGGTATCAATTACATTTCCACATTAAGTGGAAACACTTGCTGATATATTTAACAACTCTTAAAATGCTGATAGTGCAAAAGCATAATAACTATCCTTCTAGGAAAATATTCACATTTATTACAGTAACACTTAGTTCTAATCTTATAATGTGATTGGCATGTAATAATGCTTAATGAAATATTTGAATAGCTATGTAGATTATGTTAATGACAAAAGCAAAAATACTTCAACAAGAGGCTATATCAAATTTAGCAGTTTTATGACTTTAGGGATGAACACAATAATTGACATCAGATGGACTACACACAAAATATGTTTAAATTCTGGAAAAGGAAAAACAGATACACCGCCCTGAACTGAACTGTGATGGGGACTCATTTATATAATCATACATTTTAATAAATTTGTATTACCTGCAAAGTCGGTGACAGAGATACGGTTTGTATTGATGTAAATATGGAGAGATGAAACAGTGTAAGTTCAGTATTAGTGGAAACTTATGGGTTGAAACTTTTTCCATGTGCTCTAACTGAAGGCAGGAGCAAGTGATAACAGAAACTTTTATAGCATTTCACTGTGCAGCAGCTGTCAGATTCGTGGTGGCTCTGTCTCAAATCATGTTGTCCCAAAAAGGCTGTCTAGGTAGTCGGCTAACTAGGTTTTCTTTTTTTTCTTTTTTTGACCGGCTTAAAGTCTTCAGGAAAGAGTATACAGGTGCTTGTTGGTTATATTTTAGTTCATTCACCCGCCTAAACTTGCCGCTTCTCGTTTTCATTGGCTGAATTTACAACCACACAAAAAACTAAACAAAACTGCAGCTGCTGGTGTAAAGCGAAAAGCCGGCGAGTGCTGTCGTTCTAACGGCGCGGCTCCGCTGCTTTTGATGGCGTGTTTTCAGTGTGCTATCGTCCTCCTGACTTTTTCGATGCATGATTCATGAGCTAATCTATACTGAAGGAGTGTGAGAGAGTATCCCGAGGAAAAGGCACTGACCTGCGGGGCCTAACGGCGGCTGCTGCCCGTCCTCCCCGAAGATCAGTCTGAAGTCCAGCTCTTCATTCCCGGGGCAGTTTGCAGTAGTCATCGGGTTTGACAGCTCGGGCTCACCCCGTCTATGTACGCCGACTCTTTAATAAACTCACTACATTGACAAATATCCAAGGCAAAACTTTTTAACTTTTCCTCCGTGCTGTAACGTTATTTCTCTAACGTTAAGTCCGTGAAGAAAATGTTATTGCTTCTCCCTCAGAATAATCCAAACGGCTCGATCTTCTGTAGAGATTCAGCGAACTCGCAGCGGCTTCAACTTTTGCCCGTGGCGTGAAGGCGGGTGAGCGTTGTGCGTCAGCGCGACCGTTGGTCGAGTTCGTCCGTAAATTCGCTTCTGCTCTCCGTTTCGAGGCTCGAGCTCCTATCCCAACTTTTACTAACAGCGCGTGACAGGGCAGTTCCAGCGGTGACGTCAGGCGAGTCGGCAGACAACACAAGCGCGCGCACACGCGCATATACACGCACTCAATCACTCACTCACGCACACACATACACAAACTTCCTGGGCTTATGGGTCTTGTAGTTTCTGTGACGGCTGCAGATGAATCACCAGTCCTCTTTCAAAGACCACGTGTTTCAGTACATTTTATTGTAAAAGCAATAAACTATACACATGACATTAGTATAAACTCTAATATTGAAATAATTTAATATAACGGAATAAAATGTAACATTATTATATTTAATAATTAATATTAATTATATTATAATATTTATAATTAATTCTGCTTTGCCTCGTGCCTAACGCCCTTCATCCGTGCCTTATTCACAATACAGCAAAGCATCTCGTACCTTATTGCTTACTTATTTTACACCATAAAGTTTAATAATTTACATAATTTCTTAATGTTATAACTTTGTTTTTGCCAGGTTTATATTAGATTTTGAATTACAGATTTTCATGGTCTCAGATTTTTGTATTCCACTGTATATATTCTATTCATTTTGAATATAAATGTGTCAGCAGTGTGTGTACACAAACACTCTATTAAAAAAGAGTAGCCTACCATTACCTAATGGTAAAAATCCACCCACTCCTTTATTTTTAATCCCCATAAATCACAAGCAGTGTCTCAGAACAAACTGTTTGCAGTTTCTGGCAGTGTGACATCACATTGAACAGGCCCTGCCCATGACTGCTGACGGACTCTGCTTAGCTCCTCACCTGAGTGAGCTGTACACACCATGTTTATCTCCTCGCCAGAACATTTAACAGCAGCATTCAATTAGGCCTAAGAAATGTAAATCTTATTAAAGCTACAAAAGTTATCAAGACCAGTGAATGATTTTCTTTGTTTTGTTTTTTCGTTGTTTGATTCATATTAAAAGCATATAGCAGTAGGTACTGTATATTACGCTGCTTTCACTTTAATACAAATCTAATATACACATGCACTTAGTTTAATACTCACTGTGCCTCTGACAGTCTTTCTGTGCATGTGCTTCGGATGTGTGCGCTCAGAAAACCATATTCAGAAGTTTAGATTTATATTGCTTAAAAACATATGCAGATAACAAAAACTTTCATGATGATAGCAAATAATCAAAACCAAACTGATGTTTTAGCTATCGGCAGAGTATGCCAGGCACAAAGCTGTACAGGCTCCGCCCTCTACTGGAAAACTGGGTGGTGACCAGCAGCTCATTTGCATTTAAAGATACATGCATGAAAACAGCATGATTGTCCTTCCTTTCAAAAATTATCTGTGAAGTATTTTAATCTGAAACTTCACAGACACATTCTGGGGACACCTGGGACTTATATTACGTCTTGTAAAAAGGGGCATAGGTCCCCTTTAAATAAACCATATATCTTTGCTCTTCAGCCTGGTTTACAAATAACTCTGGATATCATTTTCTAATTTAATATTAAAAAAAACATTACAAATTATAATATCAGCATTACAAATTGAGTCAAAAGTTGAATTTCGGAATTTTTATGTAGTTGTTCTCCCTTGATGACAGCAGAACTCAAGCTGCATGAACTGCACAAGTTTATGAAAAACGTGATGATCATGTGAGCTGTACCAAAGAGCATGTTGTGCATCACTGAAAACCAGAACATTTGGCAGTTTATTTAGAGGAGTTAATATGTCCAATGTTACACATTTTTTTATCTAAATATTGCCGAAATTAAATATTTCCTCTTTTTTACATCATAAAGTTAATTGTTTTCATTTTCTCAAAATAATTAGAAATAAGTTTATTTCCACATTTAAATTCATTTTAAACCCCAGATTATCAATGTGGTGTCAGACATTTATACCCAACTATATGCCAGTAGCCTATATATTCTTTAAGATTTGGGTTTTGTTGAAGAATTTAATTTCAATACTCCACAGACAGAGATAGCCTATTATTTTCCTAAATCTTTAAATTAGAGAGATGCCATTCTAATTTATGTAAATAAAATATGCCTTAACATCTACAGTACAGACACACACACACACACACACACACACACACACACACACACACACACACACACACACACACACACACAAAAAAAAAAAAAAAAAAACATGGAAACATACTCACAAAATAATGCACAGTGCAAACTTCAGTCGTCAATAGCTATTTTAATGCAACACAGGAAAAGTGTTATGACACAAGTCATCAGCAAAAATACTTAACCAGATTACTCAATGTCGTGGAGTGTTTGTTTACCTCATTATCCTATGATGACTTTTTTGTTTGAAGTCTTCTAAAGTAGCATGAAGTTAATGTTGAAGTACATTCAGGAGGAGCACTGTCTCATACGAGGGATTTTTTTGTGATATATTGTACATTTTATACATTACATTATATATTTTCCTGTTAGATATACTTTTGTGTAAATATATATATATATGTATACACACATACACAAACAAAATGATAAACATCATCATTTGTTGATCATTTGTTTTCCTCTCATAACTTGATCTAGTTGTATTTTGCACTGTAGTCAGCAGGGTGCTGTGTTACGGCTAAAAGAAAAACACAATATCAGAAAAGGAAAAAAAGTACAAAACATAAAAGTGCGGACAAAGCAGTTTTATATCAGTGACAGGGAATTCACACCGCCAAACAAGAATGTTTTCTTTGACGCATGTGGGCGTATAAACCATATCAACAGCCATGTTCACATTTCACATTTCCTGTGGTCTTTATTTACTTGATGTCAACTACACATTAAAGGCAGAACTTTCATTGAATACTCAACATGTTTGATCAGTTAGGCTGTTATTAGCAGTCTGCATTGCACAATCAGTTGCAGAGCCACTTTGCTCTTAACCTGGTCTCAGGTGGCAAATACATAGCATTTACTAAAGACTTTTTTATCTTTTAATGTAATTATGAACTTCAACCTAAACTAAATCAACCAGAATGTTGATTTTCTTTTGCAAAAACTGTACAAACCTACATTTTTGCAAGCTGCACAATTCTGAAAGTTTGTACGAGAATAACAGAAAATAATAACAATAAAGGACCCAGGGCTGGATAGTCAAGGAAGCCTCAATGAGAATGAATAACACTGCATCATGATTCATCTGACTTTATTTCATTGTTAAATAAAATTTCAGAGATGAACACAGACATAACCATTGTATATTAGCGTGAAGGGCAAACACGTGCTCACACTGTTGAAATGATCCTGCCAAACTCATTGTTTACTATTCAGAATACCTGTGTTTTTCTTCATCTCTGATGACCTTTGTGGGAGGAAGATAGAGAACACGGTATCCGTGGATTGTGTAGGAGGGGGACGATGTGGTTTTTGATACTGTGTTCTCGTAAAGACAGTTAAGAAGAAAGAGAACTTTCTACTCTCACACAAATCCGGTTCAAAACTGGTTTTCTTTTCAAGGATTGGTGTTTTGGTAATGTGTTTTCTGCTTGTCATGTGCAAATATGCATTGTTTCAAAATCACTGGATAAACAAAAGCATGCATTAGGTTTGAAGTCCAAAATAAGATTTATTAAATACATTTTGATTTGTTTAATTTCTGTGCACATTAGTTTATTCTCCTATGGAAAATATAATTTATAAATAATAGTAACAATGGTGATTTTATAATCAAAACCTGATGTAGAAGAAATGACAGTATTTTTTTTAATCAGATTGAGCTCTTTAGGAATAATATTACAGTAATATATATATATATATATATATATATATATATATATATATATATATATATATATATATATATATATATATAATTTAACAAGCTTTCTTTCCAAATAGCATAATAGCATAAATCAGATTTTAAAAAATGTGTCTATCTGGGATGAAAATAAGAACTAAGCTAAATAGTATGTTCAGAAAATATAAACTCTTTGATTTTTAAACTTATAAGTTTTTTAAATGTATATATTTAAAAAACTTATAAGTTTAAAAATCAAAGAGTTTATATTTTCTGAACATACTATTTAGCTTAGTTCTTATTTTCATCCCAGATAGACACATTTTTTTAAATCTGATTTAGAGAACAAACTGACTGAACAAAATAAAAAAAAAAAAACTGGAATGTCTCGAAACCATTGCTTTTAATGTAGACTTCAAATAAGTACAGTACAAAGTTAATGAAATACAGTGTCCTGAACAAAGCCTTCGATCTTGAAACACTATCTTCAACTGATGCATGCTGCCCTCTGTTGGACTATTCTGTTTAAAAAGAAATATGGCTAAAATGTGAATCATAAACACCCTACCCTGTTCTCTCCCCTGGAATATTTAAATAAATAATAAGTCAGGTATTTTGAATATTACATGATGGTTTGACTATATTACACAGCATGTGTTGTTCTCCTGTAGGCCAATATTAAGGATCTGTGTTGGATTTTTCCATCATTTTTAGGAACTAAACTAAGGCTGGATTCAAATGCTAAAGGTTTCTTGTATTATTTTTCTGCCATTTACTCATAAGGCCAACAGCACGATTCTTATCTTAGTGACCTGGTAAATGTTTGTGCACTTCCAGGAATCTTCAAAGATTGTAAATGCAATTGCATTCTGTACACACCTGAACACTGGCTATGTTGCAACATGAACAGAATCCTCCTCGACTCCTTAGATCCACTTAAGTTTGCGAACAGAACAAGGTTGTCTTTGCAATGTGTCCTACTCTGTGTTGAAAAACTAATTAAGGATGCGACAGGGGGAGTTACAAGCCACTGGTTGTCTTTGACCCTTAAGTTTATGAGAAGACCAGGTACATCAAGCCCTGACTACACAAAGTAGCCTACTAGCTCAACACAAAATAAAAGCAGATCTTGGTGAATAAAGCTATTACTGTATATTCATTTAATATACAATGTTTTTTTTTTTTTGTACAATGAAATGATACCATTACACCATGCTACACATTCAAAACACCTACCAAATTTAATAATATTGTCATGTGATGTTCAAATTAATATATCTTAATGAAAAAACGTATGTTTAAAATAAGCTTTGAATTGATAACACAAATAAACGTCATTAACCCCTGTTACTACTAGTTAAAGCGTTCTTTCAACAGTACATAGTTAAAGCGTCCTCCTTTCAGGTGTACGTAATAAAGCGTCCTTTCAGGTGTACGTAATATTTTGCCAACAGGGGGGGTTAATGAGTCAAGGAAAAAAAGTCACCAGTCACTGCCATTCAGTACACTACAACAGAATGCTTTACTCTTTATAATACACAACTGACACTTATAAAAGACTATTCAACCGTCACTATGGTAGAGAAGTAAAAAATGTGCCCCAGTGATTTAAATAAACAGCCGTTGCAACTGTGACCATAATTAATGTGTCCAAAATAGACTGAATGGAAGGGACAGCTTTAATAATGCTGAAACAATTAAACATCAATTAAAGACCATTTTGGTCAAGCATAGAAAATCAAAGAAAATGTTATTAGGTTAATTATTTAGGTAATTATTGAGGCTATTATTTATTAGGTTTAAATAGGCAGAAACTGATGTTTTAGTTCTTTGTCCATGTCAGTTGCTCAGTGTTTTGATTTTACTGAATTAATTTTTGACAGGGAATTAAAATGGGGATCATTTAGACAAATTAATTTTTCAGTATAGCAAATGTTTTGATTTATTGATCGAATTCAGTCCTTATGTGTAAGTACCAAGAAGAAGAAAAAAAAAAACATCTGTGAGATTTACCAGAACACCACGATGTAAGAAAAATTGTGGAATCTGTCAAATCCAAAATAATCAAAAACAATAAAACAATGCACTCCATCATTGCATGCCCGCTTGTTCTTTGCTTAAATGTGTGTTGGTGAGCAACACGTGACTTAGTCATTAGTGTGTGTACTGCACTGCATGGGGAGAACTTCAATCAGATGGCTGATCGATGCAACATTTGGGAGTGATGTCAGAGGATCAATACTAATCCCCCACAACACACACACACACACACACACACACACACACACACACACACACACACACACACACACACACACACACACACACACACACACACACACACACACACACACACACACACACACACACACACACACACACACACACACACACACTCACACACACACACACACACACACACATGCTCTGTAGTCTCTGTGTAACAGGTTTGCAGAGACAGTTTGCTTCATCTGACCCCTGTCTTCACAAGCAGTAGTAAACGATAGCCAGTTGTCCTTATCAGGTTTAATAAAAGCAGGAGCAGAGCTCTCACCAGAATCAGAATGTTTTTTGTTCTTTTTTCCTGAGGCAAAAAAGGACAATAAACAAGGCAGATAACAGCTAAAGGAGAAACAGGCCTTTAGGTGCATTACAGTTTTTTACAATCGATATGACAATTCTTTCAATACTTTTAACAAATTTCCTAAACTCTTAACACAGTTAGCACTACATCGGTCTGTGTAAGCTATACTATTAACACATTTCTTGGTGCTTTAACACAAAATGCATACAATTAACACAAATTTAAAATGCTTGAACTTCTTTTACACACAAGCTCAAACAAGACCAAAACAATGGATTTTTATTGGCAAATTTACCAATGCTTTAACACTGTATGTCAGAACAGATAACACCATGTTCTAAACCTAACCCAGGCTAAAGTCAAGTAAACAGCTGTTTATATTGTGAAATGAAACACAAATATATCCCCTGTATTTTATTCTATTGTTACTGAGAAACAGCTGATTGAATTATGCAAATAAATAAATTTATTTTTATTTATTTTCTTTATTGCAGCAATTCTGTCTCTGTCTTCGTTTTTTCATTACAGTAACCGTACAATCTATAAAGCACTCTGAGATGGGTCTTTTTTTATTGAATTTCTGCAGCAAAAGACCTAAACCCAACGAAACAAAAATGTAGAGAGGCTTCAAAAGAAACTGCAGTGCAAAACACAATCTATTATCAATACAATATAGTACTGTATAAGGGCATACCTGATACATATACAGTTTTTCTCAATCGATTTGGTACATTTCTCCAAACTCGGGTAACTGCTCTCAAAACATTTAACACAGTGATCTACACTTCGTAATTGTCTTAAACAGTTAGTAAATTCTCCTTCATTTCATACAAATTACAAATCAAAAGCATAATTTTCTCAAAACACTGTGCACAAAATTCCCTAATGTTATCACAGCAGTTCATACAGCCAACCAAATCTTAATATACCAGGAAAAACTTTTGCAGCTTTTTCATTGGTCTTCACAAAGATCACAAGCATTTTTGTACCATTTTCAAAACACAACAAACAAAACTCTATGAACTGTAAAATAGTCAGTTGCACACCTCATGTCCTCAATCAACCCCAAATTGATATCTGATGAGTTAATAATCCACTCAACACAGAAAAAGTCAATTTCCTACTTGTTCACACAGCTGTCTTACTGTAATTACAACAACTACAAAAGGGGAAGAGAAAAACAATAAAGATGAATGAGGAGAAAAGACAATAAAAAGAAGGAGAATGAGCAGTGGAAAAGGAAGAGGTGTGAGAGGTGGTGGAGGACAGGGTAGATGAAGAGGAAGAGGAGAATGAGCAAGAAGAGCTGAATATGTAGGAGAAAGAAGAGCTGAGGATGTAGGAGAAAGAGAAAGAAGAGCTGAGGATGTAGGAGAAAGAGAAAGAAGAGCAAGAAGAGCTGAGGATGTAGGAGAAAGAGAAAGAAGAGCTGAGGATGGAAGAGGAGAAGAGATGGATAGATTGGAGGACAATGGTATAGTGGAAAGAGAAATAGTAGAAAATATAAGAGATGGACAGAGAGGAAGAGGAGGGCAAGGTGTAAGAGGAGGGAGGAGAGGTAGAAGGATAGGGTACACGCGTGTTTCAAATGAAATCAGAGCCACACTGATTGACCTCGTCATAAATCATGGTCTCTCACTGAGAGAAGCTGGGCAGAGAGTTCAGCCCAATATAAACAGATCCACAGTGGCTTCAATTATCCGCACATTTCAGAGGGAAAACCGTTAAGTAACTATATCATTCTACTTCTACAATGAGTCCATGTAGTCTTGTTTGACATACGTCTAGATTTCTACAGTAAATGTTCCTGCTTGTCCAAACATTTTTCAGAATTAAGGTTAGAGAACATTCAGGTGGACGAACAAGACTTCTTTCAGTTGAACAACAGCATGCCATTGTTGACATGGTGGTCCAGAACAACACCCTCCGCCTCAAAGAAATTCAGCAAAGAATAACACAGGACAATCAACTGTTCCACAATATCCACCAATGCAGTCTCTCCACAATTGATCGTGTTCTGAGGAGAAATTCAATCCGAGTGAAGCAAGTATACAAAGTGCCCTTTGAGAGGAACTCCGTTAGAGTAAAGGAGTTGCGATTCCAGTTTGTTCAAGTATGTGCAACCCAATTACTGCACTTTCTTTGTCAACACAAAGATATATTTTTTCCTGAATTTTAAGTATGTGTCCATAAACTATTCCATGCTATTGTAAGTGAAAAGATTTAGGCATATCTATGTATACTGCTGCGTCAAAGTGTAAACTCAAACTTCAGCAACAGTTTCACAGTAGTATTGATTGCAATCAATGCCATTACTGTAAAACACTAACTTACTGTGCTGTACCTTGTATTCTTTTTACTCTAGAGAATCTTGGACTTGGATAGCAGTGCAACTCATTATGAGTACCTGTATATTGATGAAGCAGGCTTCAATCTTCACAAAAAACTGGAGAAGAGGGAGAAATGTGATTGGCCAGCATGCTACAGTCAATGTCCCTGGACAACGAGGAGGCAACATCACTCTCTGTGCCACAATTTCTACAACTGATGTTGTGGCACACAATGCTGTCTTGGGACCATACAACACAGCAAGGCCCCTACATTTTTTTAAATCTCCTCAATGAAATCCTCTTTCCGCAGGGTGATCAGGAGCAAATGGGGCGGAATTTTGTAGTTGTTTGGGACAATGTCCAATTCCACCATTCATCACTAGTGCGAGAGTGGTTTGAGAATCACCCATGTTTCAGGATGGTATTCCTTCCAACATATTCTCCTTTCCTGAATCCAATTGAGGAATTTTTCTCCTCTTGGAGATGGAAAGTACATGACCGCAACCCTTACAACCAAGTAAGTCTTCAAGCGATGGAAGGCCTGTGGAGATATTGGGGCACAAGCATGTCAAGGATGGATACAGGATTCAAGGCGTTTTTTCCCACGATGCATGACCCGTGAAAATATTTGCTGTGACGTTGATGAAATTCTCTGGCCAGATGTAATTGAGAGGCATGATCAATAAATTAATTGATTCAATGAATGCAGTACTTTTTTTTATTTATTTTTTTAACCTATGTACTTATTTGCATGATTTTTTTGTGGGGTGACAACTCATTGTCATACACCTGAACTCCTCATTACAGTAAAGAACTTAATGAAAAACATGTATTTGCATTTATTTCTTTGTGTATCTTCAGCTGAATTTGTTATCAAATCAACAGAGAACACACTTTTAGTTTTGATGTTACAGTAATATTGAATTTTAATAAATGCATTACTAGAATAAAATGCTGTGTTTCATTGTGCAGTGAATACTTAACTGTTTCGCCAACATAAGAGTGTGTTTAGTTTGCTGTGTTAACTGTTTTGAGAGCAGTTACCTGAGTTGGGAGAAATGTACCAAATCGATTGAGAAAAACTGTAAAATAATGCAGTTTCTGTAATTCCATCTGATGTTCGTGTTTTTATGACATTGTGCTATGATTGACTACATTTTCCTGTTTGACGAGAACATATGTTAGTGTTTTGAAAAATTATTTGATTTTGAGACATATTTGCAGTGTTTTGGTAGACATAGTGTATTGTTGATAGTGTATTATTGTATTTTGAAAATTAGTGTTGGAGTTTAGTTTACAATGTGTGATTTTGAGCATGAAATTAACTGTTTTGCCAGTTGTGTGTTGTAGGTGTGTTGGTGCGTTAAGAGTTTAGGAAATTTGTTAAAAGTATTGGAAAAATTGTCATAGCGATTGTAAAAAACTGTAACACTAAAACACTTAATTTCTCTATACAATTTCCCAGAAAATATATTTATTTTATAAATAATGATATATAATATGATTTAAAATAACAAATTAAAGTATATGCTAAATATATGTTTTTTATTATTATTTATTTGTTTACAGAATAAAATAACAAGACAAGCTTCAAATCTCAAATCTTCAAATTTAGCAAAACTCCTATGGTAAATATATGTTGCAAATAGTACAGATAAAGGAAAAAAAATATTTCATTTACAGTTTTTGCCCGTTGCTTGAACACATTTTGCAAAACTTCGCTCATTGTGCCAAAACTCTACACACAAGTAAACATGACACAACATTGGGAAATATACCATTCACATCTGTGTCAAATTGAAACTCTACAATCAAAACCTAAACTCTGCTATCAAAACCTAACATTCCTTTGTCAAAATGTAACTCTGATGACAAAATGACACATACTTGCATCATATGCATACACTTTCAGATCAGGGGGATCACACTAGTCTACTTTATATAAAACACTGCAGTCTTTGATTTTCACTGTTTATTCAGAAGGCATATTTTCAGGAGGCACATTTTCAAACAACCAAATAAGCAAATAGGCCTACTCAATATTGTACATTGCAGCACTGTACATTGCAGTAACATAAATTCAGATAAAGCAAAAAAAAAAATTATGTTAATAGAAAAAACACTATACTGTAAACACAGAAAAATCATGGCAATTGTGCATACGTGGGCTCATGGATGGGGTCTGTTGGGGTCTGGCCACAGGACCTCATGGACATCGCAAGCAATGTCTTCTCCCGCTAGGCACCGGGGAAAATATCCCCTTGCATGTCGAAACCATCCATGGATTGCTGTCACCTGAATGTCGCCGCAAGCCTGTTCCATTGCCTGCAGAAGAGGCATGCTGGCATGTGGTTGGCGGTTATATACACGCCATCTCCAAGCCGAAAATAATTCCTCTATAGGGTTTAAAAATGGTGAGTAAGGGGGCAAGTAAACCACTTCAAATTGATTGTGGTGGGTGAACCAGGCCTGGACCAGAGCAGCCCGATGGAAACTGACATTATCCCATACCACCACAAACCTGGACTGATCTGCTCTGTTCTGTACAACTATATTATGGAGAGCATCTAGAAATGTGAGTATATGTTGGCTATTGTATGGACCTAGTTTTGCATGATAATGCAGAAGCCCTCGAAGGCTTATGTCGGCACACAATGTGATATTTCCCCCGTGCTGCCCCGGGACGTGCACAATTACCCTTTGGCCAATTACATTACGACCCCGTCGTCTTGTTTTGCTCAGGTCTAATCCAGCTTCATCAATGAAAACGTGATGTGGTAATGTGATATACTGCAGTACAGTGCTGTAAATACCATCTGAGTGGAGTAGAAGGTACTTAGAGAGGTGAAGACATACCTGTTTTCTAGTTGGAATGTTCTTATTACAGATGCCACTGTGAAGCGGCTTAGATGTGAGATGACTCTCTGCCCAGCTTCCCTCATAGTCAGGCAATGGTTGATGACATGGTCCACCAAAGTTGCTCTTATATCATCAGAAATAGGGGTCCATGCATGGCCTCTTCGACCTTGACCTTGTCCTCCTCCTCATCTTCCTCTTCCTCATCCTCTTCCTCATCTTCTTCCTCTGCCTCTTGCTTTTCCTGGGGTGGTGATGGCGCAGTGGATAAGACACATGCCTTTGGTGTGAGAGACCCGGGTTTGAATCCACTGTGAGACACCAATGTGTCCCTGAGCAAGACACTTAACTCCTAGTTGCTCCAGAGGCGTGCGACCTCTGAAACAGCAATTGTAAGTCGCTTTGGATAAAAGCGTCAGCTAAATGAATAAATATAAATGTTCCTCCATCCATGCTTGCAAAGTTCTTGAAATGGCTAAACTTTTTGTAGCTGGCTGATTGGTGTTCAGTTTTGCAAGTAGGTGCCTTCAGGTGTGTATTTGAGTGGTTGCAATTACCCGATGTGTTTTGTATTTTGGATACATGTGTTTTCCAAATGGCACCCTGAAATTTAATTTTTGAACGAAGTGTCTTATGTATGAAATAGAGTGTAGTATGCAGGACCAAGTGTGTTGCATAAAGGAGTAAGTGTCTTGCAGAATTGCAACTAGAGTGCAAAGCAGCGCTTTTGTTTAAGGGATGGGTACATGTGTTTGAGGTATGGTTACAAAAGCTTCAAGTTGTGTTACTTTAGTCTAAGCATGGGTCTATAGTGTTCAAGCAATGGGCAAAAACTGTAAACCTTTAAATGCCTAAATATATTACACAATTTACTTAAAGTGGTGAAAACAAATCGCATTAGCAATCTCATAATTTTTGGTAAATGCAAAATAGAATTTGAACACAATTAACAAATTTAGATTTAAATTTTAAAAATCTAACTTACAGTTTTTTACGATTGCTATGACAGATTTTTCAATACTTTTAACAATTTTCCAAAACTCTAAACACAGTTATCACTACATCCGCCTGTGTAAGCTATACTATTAACACATTTATTGTTGCTTTAACACAAAATGCATACAATTAACACAAATTTAAAATGCTTGAACTTCTTTTACACACAAGCTCAAAAAAGACCAAAACAATGGATTTTTACTGCCAAAATTACCAATGCTTTAACACTGTATGTCAGAACAGATAACACCATGTTCTAAACCTAACCCAGGCTAAAGTCAAGGTAAACAGCTGTTTATATTGTGAATTGAAATACAAATATATCTCCTGTATTTTATTCTATTGTTACTGAGAAACAGCTGATTGAATAATGCAAAAATATAAATCACAGCTAATTTCAAATCTAGGAAACACACTCAGGTGTTGAGGTTCTTTCAATTGCATGACCATATAGTATAAAAGAGGAAATTTTGGGCTGATTTTTTGTGTAAAGGGAACAATATAGAGCAACAAAAGAAAGAAAGAAAGAAAGAAAGAAAGAAAGAAAGAAAGAAAGAAAGAAAGAAAGAAAGAAAGAAAGAAAGAAAGAAAGAAAGAAAAATGTCTGCACTAGGTAGAGGAAGACGTGTACCAGGACAAGGGAGAGGAGTGGGACAAGGACAAGGGAGAGGAGTTAGAATGCGTGGTGGCGCTCAAAGAAGGGCCAGAGCTAGGGTAACTAATGAAATAAGACCTGCAGGAAAGACTTGTGCCAGAGGTAGAAAGGGGACAGGTGAGAGACCACTTGCCAACGTGATCACATGGACAATGTGGCATTCCACCATTCCAGTGCAGTTCATTGACGCCTGTCCTAGGATGATGTCCCTTTTCCTTGCTCCTTTCTCCCCTTTCCTCAACCCCATTGAGGAGTTTTTCTCATCCTGGAGATGGAAGGTTTTTGATCATCATCCACAGGACCAAATGTCCCTCCTGGATGCAATGGATGCTGCATGCCAAGACATCACAGCTGAACACTGCCAAGGGTGGATAAGGCATGCCAAACGATTCTTCCCACAATGCCTTGCCAGAGAAGATATCAGGTGTGATGTGGATGAGAACATGTGGCCAAATGCAGAAGACCGGGCAGATTAGAAGATTACTCTTTTTAAAAAAAAATTTATTCTTCTTGTGCTTTTTCTGTTTGTATATTTTGTATTTTCACATAATAAATGGCAGCTATATTGCATATTTTGTTATATTTCAGTAATGTCCTTTTGCAAATAAAGTATTTACTGTATTGCAGCAATTCTGTCTCTGTCTTCGTTTTTTTTCATAAACCGTACAATCTATAAAGCTACTCTGAGATGGTCATTCATTTTTTGTATTGAATTTCTGCAGCAAAATAAACAAAATGCATGCATTTACTAAACCCAACAAAACAAAAATGTAGAGAGGCTTCAAAAGAAACTACAGTGCAAAACCCAAACTATGATCAATACAATATACTGTCTGTTGTATAACGGCAGACATGACACATAAAATAATGCAGTTTCTGTCATTTCAGCTGATGATAGTGTTTTTTTGTCATTGTGTTATGATTGACTAAATGTTCCTGTTGGAAGAGAACATGTGTTAGTGTTTTGAATAATTATTTGATTTTGAAACATGTTTGCAGTGTTTTGTTAGACATAGTGTATTATGTTAGTGTATTATTGTATTTTGAAAATTAGTTTTGGAGTTTAGTTTACAATGTGTGATTTTGAGCATGAAATTAACCGTTTTGCCAATTGTGTGTTTTAGGTGTGTTGGTGCGTTAAGAGTTTAGGAAACTTGTTAAATGTATAGAAAAAACTGTCATAGCGATTGGAAAAAACTGTAATATAACATAGAAAATATATATTACAGTTCCCTTTCGAGGGAACTCGAACTGCGTCGGTGACGACACTAGGGGAACGCCCTTCAGCGTAGCGCGTCTGAATTTATGAATGAAACCGAATCCAATCCTATTGGCATATGCGTGTGACGGCATAAGCGGATGTATACAAAAGCACGCCGGCACACAGAAATGTCAGCTTTTTGCTATTCAGCAAGCGCTCTGTGTATGTGTGAACAAGTCTGTCCTATTTGGTGTTGTATGTCCTGTTAAAGTATTTTGCAATAAGATTCTGTGGCTGGGATCTCGCGTTTGCCGAGGCAGCGCGTAGGTTTAAGGTTTGCCTTGCAGTTGCAATACAGAATCTAGTAGCTCGGATCTCGCGTTTGCCGAGGCAGCGCTTAGATTGCGAGTGTATTTTGCAATACGATTCTGTGGCTGGAATCTCGCGTTTGCCGAGGCAGCGCGTAGGTTTAAGGTTGCCTTGCAGTTGCTATACAGAATCTAGTAGCTCGGATCTCGTGTATGCCGAGGCAGCATGTAGGTTACGAGTCTACTTTGCAGTTTGCTGTGTGAGTACGAGGCATGAACAGTCAGCTCCTGAGGGTGCTGGCTGTGTTTATTGAGAAATAACTCGCCGCACACACGCGTTTCGGGTATCTCAGCCTCGCGCCTGTTGACTTTCTTCTCGAGAGATGAAAGCCAAATATATTGTGTACTACTCGAATCTCGCGTTTGTTAAGGCAACGCGTTACGGGTCTGCAATAAAAGGGACACACGCGATCTGATAAATAATACTGTTTAGGTGCGAGGCATTCACAGTCAGCTACTGAGGGTGCTGGCTGTGTTCATTGAGAAATATCTTGACGCGTACAGCCGTGCGCTGTCAGGTGTTTCAGTCTCGCGCCTGTTGACTTTCTTCTCCAGGGATGAAAGCCAAATTATAACGGCTCGAATCTCGCGTTTGCCGAGGCAGCGTGTAGGTTACGAGATCGTATAATTAAATATAAAACAGTATTCCAGTGTTATGGCTACATTTAATTCCGAGGAGTTAAAGTAATTAAAAATTGTATCTGACTTAGAACTTGGTTAGATATTTAAATTCAGCCTACCATCTGAAGGAGAGTATCGCTTCTAGAGGTCCCCCTCAAAAAAAAAAAAAAAAAAAAAAGCTGAGCTTGGGACTGTAGGCGGCGCTCTCGCCCAAAGCCTTTCAGGACAGGAAGGCGTCGGGAGAAAGTTCCTAACTTGTGTGAGACCTTGGAGGGCTGTCCCCCCCCCGAAAGAGAGCGATCAAGATCCCCTCTCTCACCGGGCCCTCAGGAAACTGGTGTCAGCATCCCGCCGCTAGTTGCGGTTCGGGACACATCTGTTTCCAGCGAATGCACGCTGCTCTGTCTGCCCCAAGAGCTTGCGGCCAGGCAGCGCTGGCGTCCGCACACCGAGAGTCGTTTTCGATTATTCCCTGCCGGTCTTCCACTTCAGGGTTTCGTGAAGGGCTCTCACAAGACACTTGACACCAGCCCTGAGGGGCTGGTTCCCTTGCTGAATTTTGTGGAGGCATGGCAATGTCTCCCCAATATTTCTCCATGGGTCCTGCGCACTGTTGAAATTGGATACAGGCTGCAGTTCCGGGTCCGCCCACCGAGGGAAGTATCAACGGGGTGGTTTGGACTGCAGTAGACCCACAGCAGGGTCAAGTGTTACAACAGGAAGTTCACTCGCTGCTGGAAAAAGGGGCCATAGAGCGTGTTCCCCCACCAGTCAGGGAGTCCGGGTTCTACAGCCGGTACTTCATAGTTCCAAAGAAGGATGGAGGGTTGCGTCCAATTTTAGATCTGAGGCATCTGAATCGGTCTCTGAGGAGATTCAGGTTCAAGATGCTCACTATTCCCATCATCGTGAGTCAAATTTAATCCGAAGATTGGTTTGTCACGATAGATCTAAAAGACGCCTACTTCCACATCTCCATCCTTCCATCTCACAGGAAGTTCCTGAGGTTTGCTTTCGGGGGCGAAGCTTACCAATATCGGGTTCTTCCGTTCGGCCTAGCACTCTCCCCTCGCACTTTTACCAAGTGTATGGATGCAGCTCTAGCACCCCTGAGGCTCGAGGGCATCAGGGTGCTCAATTACATCGACGACTGGTTAATATTGGCCCAGTCGCGAGAGCTGGCGATTCGGCATCGAGATGTCGTCCTCGCCCGCATCCAGAGCCTGGGGTTGAGACTCAACACGAAGAAGAGCGTGTTGACACCAGCCCAGAGAACCATGTTCCTGGGAGTGGTGTGGGACTCGGTCACGATGCGAGCACAGTTGTCTCCTGCTCGGATCGAGTCCATCCTGACCACAGTGTCCAGGATAAAGCTAGGCCAGGCCGTCACTGTATCTTTCAGAGAGTGTTGGGTCTCATGGCAGCAGCGTCCAGCGTGATACCTTCTGGCCTGCTACACATGAGAGCTTTACAGTGGTGGTTGAGAACCAAGGGGTTTTCCCCGAGGGTTTTCCCCGATTGGGAGCGTTATGTCGCCGAGTATCTATTTCGACAGACGCCTCCCTCACGGGCTGGGGCGCGGTCATGGACTGCCGCTTTACGAGAGGTCTCTGGCAGGACCATCATTCCTCTTGGCACATAATTGCCTAGAAATGTTGGCGGTGTTCCGGGCTCTGAGGAGCTTCCTGCCAGACCTCCATGGTGGCCATGTCCTCGTGAGAACCGACAACATGTCGGTGGTGTCTTATTTGAACCGCCAGGGGGGTCTGAGGTCACGCCCTCTGTGCAGACTGGCGCATCAGATCCTCCTGTGGTCCCAGCGGAGACTATCGTCTCTCAGGGCGATGTATGTCCCGGGGGACCAGAATCAGGGAGCAGACGTACTGTTGAGGCAGGGGCTGAGGCCCGGGGAATGGAGACTCCACCCCGAGACGGTGGAGTTGATATGCAAGAGGTTCGGCCCAGTGGACGTGGACCTTTTTGCGTCTCGAGAGACGACACACTGTACACTGTGGTTCTCCCTCACGCATCCAGCCCCGCTGGGGTTGGATGCCATCGTGCGGACGTGGCCGAGGCTACGTCTGTACGCTTTTCCCCCGATCGCTCTGCTCCCAGCAGTTCTGGAAAGGGTCCGTCGAGACGGGGTCAGTCTACTCTTAGTAGCCCCATTGTGGCTGGCCCGAGTATGGTTCTCGGACATCATTTCACTCCTGGCAGGCCCGCCATGGCAGATCCCTCTGAGGAGGGACTTGCTGTCCCAGGCGGAAGGCTTAGTTCTCCACCCTCGACCCCGAGCTGTGGAAACTGTGGGTCTGGCCCCTGAGGGGGTACAGTACCTAGAAGCCGGCCTGTCAGCTGGAGTGGTCGAAACCATACTAACTTCCAGAGCTCCCTCCACGAGGAAGTTATACGGCCTTAAGTGGAATGTATTTTCCATTTGGTGCAGAGAGCGTGATTTGGACCCAGTTAACTGCCCAGTGGCTTTAGTACTGGAGTTCTCCAAAACCGCTTTTCTGCCGGGCTTACCCCGTCCACACTCAAGGTTTATGTGGTGCTTTCCACGCTCCTCTGAGTGATGGTCCTCTGGGGAGGCATCACCTGGTCGTACGCTTCCTCCGTGGAACCTGGAGGATGAGACCTGCGACTCGCACCAGGGTTCCCTCTTGGGACCTGGCAGTGGTTCTCGAAGGGCTGGCCGAGGCCCCCTTCGAACCTTTGGAGTCGGCCGAGGCCAAGAACCTTTCGTTTAAGGTGGTCTTTTTGTTTGCCATTACTTCTCTGAGGAGGGTAGGAGATCTCCAGGCGCTCTCTATTTCCAATGGGTGCTTGGAGTTTGCTCCAGGCAACATTAAGGCCATCTTACATCCCAGGCCCGGCTATTTGCCCAAGGTGTCATCTAATGTGGCACCGCCTATGGTTCTGCAGGCATTTCATCCTCCACCTCATGTGACGGCGGATGAGGAGAGACTTCATCTGCTCTGCCCTGTCAGAGCACTTCGGTATTACATCCAGAAGTCCTCCTCATGGCGGAAGTTGGACCAGTTGCTGGTGTGTTTTGGGTCGCCCAAGAAGGGGCTTCCCACCTCTAAGCAGACCATCAGCAACTGGATCGTTCAGACTATTTCCCTGGCCTATCAGGTGCGCAATTTGCCTTCACCTATGGCCGTGAGGGCTCACTCCACCAGAGGCATGGCGCCTCTAGAGCCCTCCTTTCAGGAGTTTCTATCCATGATATATGTGAGGCGGCTGGCTGGGCCACTCCGCACACATTCATGAGGTTTTACAGTCTGGACCTTCCCTCTACACCCGGTGCACGAGTGCTTTCGTCCTAAGTTGTGCCTGAAGACAGCTTCACACTAGGATGAGCGGGGTTCGTTGTGGTATAGTGGGTATCTCGTTCCCCTAGTGTCGTCACCGACGCAGTTCGAGTTCCCTCGAAAGGGAACGTCTCGGGTTACGTATGTAACCCTTGTTCCCTGAGAAAGGGAACGAGACACTGCGTCGGTTCGCCACACCTCACCCCGTCTGGAGCACTTGCTTCATAGCAAAAGCTGACATTTCTGTGTGCCGGCGTGCTTTTGTATACATCCGCTTATGCCGTCACACGCTACGTCATCACGCAACGCCAATAGGATTGGATTCGGTTTCATTCATAAATTCAGACGCGCTACGCTGAAGGGCGTTCCCCTAGTGTCGTCACCGACGCAGTGTCTCGTTCCCTTTCTCAGGGAACAAGGGTTACATACGTAACACGAAACGTTTTTCTCGATTGCTTAAACACTATAACCAGGCTTTTGAACTAAAATTTCAAAACCATAATGCCATTTATCAAAAAGCACACCCATTTCACTAAACTATAAACACTATTCCCCTGTTTTGACACATGAGTCAGATTTGTTGAACTCTTACTGCAAAACTCTACACACAAATCCCTTCTTTTCTCATTGCCTAGACCATGTTGTCATGTATAAAGCACTAGCATTCAATATAGTTCACTCAAGTCAGCACAGCTTCAGCTCAGTTAGACACAATTACCCAAGTGGAAACAGTAAGAGTCAAAATTGAACACACATCAATCAGTTCCTTCAATAGATATTTACAGTTTTTTACAGTCGCTAGGACACATTTCTCAATACTTAGGTCACTTTTTCAAAACTCTTCACACAGCGAGCACAACAGAAGTATATGTGGGCTAAACTGTGGATAATTTATCATTGCTTTGGCACAAAATGCACTCAATGACTACATCTTTCAAATTACATTAATTCTTTTCTCACTTTGACACAACAACCGCCAAAACTCTGTGTGTTTACAGGCCAATTTGCACATGCTTACATACTGTTTTCAAAACTGTTAAACTTATGTTCAAAACAATAACATAATACAAAACTGAATATGACAGCAATTTGCTACATTTCTACAGTAATATTGTAATGAAATATATTTCGAATCTAAAAATTAAATGCAATAAAAACAATTGGACAATTGGACCAACCACATCTGATTCCTATTGTATCTGTATCGGTGGATGGTGTGTACTTAAATTATTGTATTTTGGAATTACTCTCTGTAAAAAAAAAAAAAAAAAAAAGACTAAATATATTGAAGCACTGCTTCATGTCTGATTCATTCCAGTAACATATATTGCAGTGAATTCTAAACAGTAGAGAGTGTGCTTGTTTTACAGAAGAAAACATGGTATAATGCTACCTGTTGTTAATGATTTTTAGGTCATTGTTTTGTGGGAGACAACGTGTGTTTGTTGTCTGTCAACCTTTGCTAGTGTTCTGGAAGAATGTGTTGATTTGAGACATGTATGAAGTGATTTGGTAGTTTTAGTGCATTTTGAAAGTGAAATGAACTGCTGTGCCGAGCTGAAAGTTGGTTTGGAGAACTGTGTGAAGAGTTTTGAAAAAGTGACCTAAGTATTGAGAAATGTGTCCTAGCGACTGTAAAAAACTGTAAAAGGGCCCAAATCAGTTTATTGAGTTTTGGAACAATGGATCCAGAAAGACATGAAGGAAGAGATCGAGAATGTATAATAAGGAGGAGGAGGAGGAGGAAGGGCAAGAAGACAAGCAGTCTCAGATGAAATTCAAGCCACTCTAGTTGCCCATGTCTTTGTCAATGGTATGACTATGAGGGAGGCTGGGCTACGAGTACGGCCAAATTTGAGTCGCTTTACCGTCGCCTCAAGAACCTTCAGGGAGGTGTGGTGGCAAACAAAATTCTATCACTGAATAAGAGACAAACATTTCAAATAGTCTTTGATGAGGTGTATTTTCTTGCAAGAAAAGGTCAGCAGTCAAACACCAACAGTGAGTACAGTCTGGCTGCGGAGTGTGACAGTGAAGGGAGGGCATCCTTTCTCCTTTATAGTCTTGACTCCCAGAATGCTATCTTTCTAGGCCAATGATGGTATTTCAACCATATGTGGAATATTCTTAGACGTGTTCATCATATTGTCTCCTTGAGTGGAGGCCCTCCTGTCACGTCCCAACACTCTTTACCATTCCAATACAATTCCATATTATAATAAGGTGTTGTGTGGCTCTTTTACTGTCATATGATGGTCACACACATTTTACTGTAAGTAAATATAAAAATTTTAGAGGAGAGTGAAAAAAAAGTAAAACAGGGAAAAATGTTTGTTTTGTTTTGTTGTGTGTTGTACTGTGTAGTACAGTGAATGAATAAAAATGTGCCATGTGAAAGGTTTGTAAGGGGGAAACCACAAGCAACATAACTTACCAGTTTTGGAAATGTTGTTTTGAATTTATTGCACCAGTGTGTTAGACTATGTTGTAGTGTGTGTGATTTTGAGGGCTTGTGTGTCCTGTCTGAGGGCAAAGTTTTTTTTTTTCAGCAAGAGTGAATGGTTTTGAGTGTAGAGCTTCATTTTGACCTGAAAATAGGATGTTTGGGGAATTGGGTGAGGCGTTGTGGATTTGTGTTTACAGTTTTGAGAATACGAGGCATAGTTTCAAGAAATGTGCTTAAGCAATCGAGAAAAACTGTAATGTCAATATATTTAAAAATCTATATTAGTAATTCTTTGGCCTTTTTTTTTGCATATTCTGAAATATATTTCAGTGCAAATATGTCACACAGATCGGCAAATCTCTCCCCATTGTCATTCATCTCACCTAAACCCTGCTGTCCCATGATCTCCTCGTAGCCCCTGTTTTCTCTGCCAATCTTAGCATTAAAGTCACCCAATACGATGATCAGAGGTGGGTGTAAGCCCGACTCAATCGGCCCAAAGGAGGCATCCGATTAGTGGGTGAAGGTCTCTGCACGTTACCGTCTTTCCGAGTGGCAAAGTGATTTGATTAAATGAAATACATTTTCTCATATGTATTAACTCGTTATTTCATCTGACTCCATAAATGAAAAGTTTTTAATGATATCTGTGCATCATTAAGTGTGAGCGAATGTTTGACTATTCTTTTAACTCTTTACTGAAAATAATGTCACACTTGATTAGAATAAAATCAAATGTTTACAATTTATTATGTCAGGTAAATGTATCACGCCAATTGCATAATCAGTTCAAAGATAATAGATACAAACATCAAATGCTCTGGAATAAAGAGAGAAGATGCAATACCTTGACATTATAAAATACATGTGATAATTATTCACATTAACCCATATAGATTTTTGGGTGAATTTCAGGTGATCTCAGCATGATAGTACAAGAGAGAATATTAAAATGTTAATTTCCTTTGTTTTCTCAGAGAGTTGCCTTCTCTTCCAGTTCTTTCTCCAGTCTTACATGGGTCGAGTATCCAAAAACTGTAGTAAAAGTACAAGTACTTATAGAAATATTTACTAAAACTAAAAGTAATAATCTTAATAGTTATTTGAGTAAGAGTAAAAAAGTGCCCAATGAAATAAAACTACTCAGGTAGCTAGTTACTAGTAGTAATAGATAATAGGTAATAGGATATATGTCACCGGGTGAGACAAAGAGGAACCTTAAAACCAGGATTTGTTGCAAGGGGGAGCGACTTCCGGTGTAACACCGGGCCAGTTCCGGTGGCATGTCATGGCCGTCAGTGTTGACGAGCGCCAGCTGTGGACACTGATCAGGCCGGTATCAGTGAACATGTGCGGGAAGAGGCATATATAAGGAGAAGTTTGAAGACATAGGTTGTTTGTTCTGGGGGGGTGGGGGGAGTTTTCTTGGTGCTTGGGGTTTCCACGTTGGGTTTCATTGGCGCTTTTGTCAGCAGAAAGCAGCAACCGCAGTGCATACAAGTGTGGGGATGTTTACACATTGAAGACGGATGAGTGCCCGACATATGGAACTGAGAGAACAGAGTGATTAAGGGCAGCGCTTAAGATCCATGCTGTTACCAAGGAGAGAAGTTAAGTACACTTTTGCATCAACATACAAAAGGGGATGTTATGAAGATTTACCAAGAACATTCTGAATACTGATTTGCACTGGCTGGCAGCGTGTGTTGTTTCTCTCGTTGTGAGTCTTAGAGAACAAGGAAGGAGCTGGGCTTTATAGGATTGCTCTTGAAACCTGATACCCCCGTGTAGAAAGCCATCGGTGGATTGTCTGACCCTGCAAAGATGGAGTGAAGGCCTGTTATTCACGAGAGGTGATGTGGCATTGCAGTGTCTGAAAGTGTGAAGTGAGCACGTGTAAAGAGTTATACTATTGTTGCATGCACGAGTGTGGGAGACCAAATCATTACCATCATTCTATGATCTTTGTTTGGGGAAGCCGAACCAGTGGGGAATCAATCTAACCTGATCCGTTGATTGTAAAGTTGTGTCCAGGTTCCAAACACCTGATGTGATATTGGAGGAAGGAGAAGTTTAGCTCTGTGTGTTGTTGGGAAGAGCTGCATTCTGCTATTGCTGTCCTGTGGGAGAGAAGACTCAGTTATTAACTGCTGGATTCTGTACTCACCATTGCTGTTCTGTGAACAGCGGAACTCTGCCGTCCCCCGCTGCATTCTGCTATTGCTGCCATGTGGGAAGAGAAGACTCAGTTATTAACTGCTGGATTCTGTACTCACCATTGCTGTTCTGTGAACAGAGAGATTCTGCTGTCCGCCGCTGCATTCTGCTATTCCAGTCCTGTGGTAAGAGAAGACTCAGTTATTAACTGCTGGATTCTGTACTCACCATTGCTGTTCTGTGTACAGAGATTCTGCTGTCCGCCGCTGCAACCTGCTATTGGGGTCCTGTGGCAAGAGAAGACTCCGTTGTTAACTGCTGTGTCTGGTCTGCTGCCGCTCTACGAGCGGAGAGATCCTGTGAACCATTACTTCGAAGGAGAGTCTGCTGACTGCTGTGTCTGATCTGCTGCCGCTCTACGAGCTGAGAGATCCTGTGAACCATTACTTCGAAGGAGAGTCTGCTGACTGCTGTGTCTGATCTGCTGCCGCTCTACGAGCTGAGAGATCCTGTGAACCATTACTTTAAAGGAGAGTCTGCTGACTGCTGTGTCTGATCTGCTGCCGCTCTATGAGCTGAGAGATCCTGTGAACCATTTCTTCGAAGGAGAGTCTGCTGACTGCTGTGTCTGATCTGCTGCCGCTCTACGAGCTGAGAGATCCTGTGAACCATTTCTTCGAAGGAGAGTCTGCTGACTGCTGTGTCTGATCTGCTGTCGCTCAACGAGCTGAGAGATCCTGTGAACCATTGCTCCAAAGGAGAGTCTGCTGACTGCTGCGTTCGATCTGCTGCTGCTCTGCGAGCTGAGAGATCTTGTGAACCATTGCTCTGAAGGAGAGATTGCTGACCGCTGTGTTCGATTATAAATAAAAAGAAGAGATTTTATATGATCCGTTGTCCTGATTGGTGTCTTTGGTGTCGGCTCCTCCGGAGTGTGGTTATTGACCCTTGGCCTAGGGAAACGGTGACATATCAAGTGGCGTAGTCGACAGGATTACCACTCGGAGTTGAGCGGCCAAGGATCCATGATGGCGGATGAAGGGTTGCCAGTTGTCCAGCATCCGATTCTTCCTAGAGTCCCCGCTGCTGAGCTAAGGAGAGAGGAACCGGTTGTGCCGTTTAGACGTTCGCAACGAGAGACCCAGGGAGTGCCTCCTGCGAGGTACGAGGAATGGGAGTTGGGCCCAGGATTGGTGAGGGAGGGTGTCACCGGGTGAGACAAAGAGGAACCTTAAAACCAGGATTTGTTGCAAGGGGGAGCGACTTCCGGTGTAACACCGGGGCAGTTCCGGTGGCATGTCATGGCCGTCAGTGTTGACGAGCGCCAGCTGTGGACACTAATCAGGCCGGTATCAGTGAACCTATGCGGGAAGAGGCATATATAAGGAGAAGTTTGAAGACATAGGTTGTTGGTTCTGGGGGGGTGGGGGAGTTTTCTTGGTGCTTGGGGTTTCCACGTTGGGTTTCATTGGCGCTTTTGTCAGCAGACAGCAGAAAGCAGCAACCGCAGTGCATACAAGTGTGGGGATGTTTACACCTTGAAGACGGATGAGTGCCCGACATATGGAACTGAGAGAACAGGGTGATTAAGGGCAGCGCTGAAGATCCATGCTGTTACCAAGGAGAGAAGTTAAGTACAATTTTGCATCAACATACAAAAAGGGATGTTATGAAGATTTACCAAGAACATTCTGAATACTGATTTGCACTGGCTGGCAGCGTGTGTTTCTCTCGTTGTGAGTCTTAGAGAACAAGGAAGGAGCTGGGCTTTATAGGATTGCTCTTGAAACCTGATACCCCCGTGTAGAAAGCCATCGGTGGATTGTCTGACCCTGCAAAGATGGAGTGAAGGCCTGTTATTCACGAGAGGTGATGTGGCATTGCAGTGTCTGAAAGTGTGAAGTGAGCACGTGTAAAGAGTTATACTATTGTTGCATGCACGAGTGTGGGAGACCAAATCATTACCATCATTCTATGATCTTTGTTTGGGAAAGCCGAACCAGTGGGGAATCAATCTAACCTGATCCATTGATTGTAAAGTTGTGTCCAGGTTGTGTCTGATCTGCTGCCGCTGTATGAGCTGAGAGATCCTGTGAACCATTTCTTCGAAGGAGAGTCTGCTGACTGCTGTGTCTGATCTGCTGTCGCTCTACGAGCTGAGAGATCCTGTGAACCATTGCTCCAAAGGAGAGTCTGCTGACTGCTGCGTTCGAGCTGCTGCTCTGCGAGCTGAGAGATCTTGTGAACCATTGCTCTGAAGGAGAGATTGCTGACCGCTGTGTTCGATTATAAATAAAAAGAGATTTTATATGATCTGTTGTCCTGATTGGTGTCTTTGGTGTCGGCTCCTCCGGAGTGTGGTTATTGACCCTTGGCCTAGGGAAACGGTGACATATATAACACCAATACAATAACATGATATTATTTGGATATAGATATTTTAAATGATTATTATTATCCTAATTATAAATCTTTGCAGCAAACACAGAAAAGACAAACATTATTTCTGGCATTCCATATGTAGCTCGAAAATCCTTTGCTTTGTTTAATAAGAACATAGACAGTTACATTTGGATTATTAGACAATGTCGAAATAAAGTGAATCTGCAGAGTTTTGCGTTCAAAGGCATGTAAAGGGAACCACACAGAAGCAAGAGTGAAAACTCTTTACATTTATTACCTGAATGAATTGAAATTTAATGTAGCTCTACCTGTGGAATTACTTATGCTGTTCACAGACAGCATACACAGATGTAGAACTAATAAACATCTTCATCGCTGGCAAACAATAGAATGCATTTGCAGATTTACTTTTAATTGACTGTAGATCAACAGCCACATCATCCAATGCTCTTAATTTCCTGTTATGACTCTGAGTGTGAAACCGCTTCAGACGATTCAGTGTGCGCAGGAAACTGAACAAATCATTCAAACTGATTCGCAAACCAATTTAGACAGTTTTGCCAACTTGTTTGATCAAGTATTTGAACAGAATTGACTCAAAAGAGTGATTCATTTCTCATTTGTGAATGGGGCATCGCTCATGCCCCAGAAAAAAAAAGTAACTTCTTAACATGTATTGCATCAAAATAAAGTAACGAGAGGAACATCGCCCAGCATAACAAAGTAAAAGTACAGTTTTTTCAGCATAGTTAAGTACAATATAAGTACTTAAAGTAAAAGTACCCACATTTAAATCTACTTGTAAAAGTAAAAATTTCCCCCAAAAATACTCAAGTAAATGTAATGAATTAAATGTACTTTGTTACTACCCACCTCTGATGATGCTTTGTTTGGGTCGGTCTTGGATGATGGTCAGCAGTTTGCTGTAGAAATCGTCCTTCTCCGTTTTGTCACTGTCATTCCTTGTGACATAGCACTGGATGACGTCCAAGTTGATCATCCTCTTCTTTGAGCGGAAGGAGGCTGTCATGATTCGTGGGCCGTGTGCCTACCACCCAAGGAGCGCTCCCTGGGCTGTCCTCGACAGACTCAGGGCCACAACTTGAGTGTGAACAGCAGCAACTCACCATCGGTCAGGCTTCTCTGGCCGGAACCAGTCGATTCCCAGGATGGTGAGGTTAAATCTCCTCATCTCTGTGGCTACTTGTGCTGTTTTGCCGGTCTCATAGATGGTTCTTACATTACATGTTCCAATGGTGGTGGTGATTCTGGTGTAGATGATGGTCGTTGGCCTGTCGGCTTCCAGATGACTCTGGCGTCATACACCTTCCAGTTGGAGGTCCATCCTCTCCAAGGGCTGTGGTGTCTGTTATTTTGCCTCTTGTTGTTTCTGTAGCATACGTTTTTTTTTGCAGGGAGGGGTTACTGGCCCCTCGCTCTACCTTCCTCCTTTCTCAACCGGGCTTAGGACCAAATATTGTGTTGCTTTGTCCCATTTGCGCACTGCGTGTTTACATGGACCCGCAATCAGAGCTTCAAAAGCTCTGAGCAGATCTTTGTGTCCTTTGGATGTCAGCAGAAGGGAAAGGCTGTCTCCAAGCAGAGGTTAGCCCACTGGATAGTGGATGCCATCGCCTTGGCGTACCCGTCCAAAGGCGAGCCGTGCCTTTTTGGCTAATCCCTGGCTAAGCAGGACCGAAAGCAGAGATCTTCAAATGTAGTACTGCCCCACGGGTCAGTCCATGTGTATCCACCACATGTTACCTCCCTTCAGCAGGGTGTGGCCTCCCTAACGACCCTCTCCATTGGACTAGGCATGCTTGCCAGCATCTGCATCTCCGAAAATTGTAACAAAATTCAGTAGCTGTGGCGCTTTCCATAGGGACCCCAATACGCCAGAATCGACATAAGGTTGAACGTGACTGACTGAATGGGAACGTATCGGTTACTGATGTAACCCCTGTTCCCTGAAGGAGGGAACGGAGTGGTTACGTCCCTCCTGCCACAACCCTGAACCACCGCTGAATGGCCGGGATCCCTGTCTCGCCTCCTCAGCAAAACCTGAATGAATGAGTGCTAACCGGCTTTATATACCTGTATGTCCAGGTTGGTGTGTGGGGCTCCCAAGTGAGACCCTAATATGTCAGTGTCAACATAACGTCTCTGTTCCCTCCTTCAGGGAATGAAGGTTACATCAGTAACCCAGACGTTCTTTCTAATAACTGAAAAATTAGAGAGATTCCACTGCTCATAAAACGTACTCGGTTACTAACGTAACCTCGGTTCTCTCTAGAGAGGAAACGAGTACTGCGTAATATCTTACGCTATGGGGAAAACCTCTTTTCCACGAGATATTGAAGCCAAAAATTATCATTAATTTTGAATTAATGTAAAATGCTGTGCAGCAGCATGCAGACATAGGCAGGACAGCTCGCGCGCCTATTGGCTGCCCTGCGGCAACAGCAGCAGCCTATCGAGAGAGGCGCTGCGTGACACATATCCAATGGGGGCATTTCACGCCCATTTCGTCACGTCCCGCCAGAAAAGGCGTGGTCTCGCCCTGTAAATATTGCTCAATAAGGCTGGTACACTGGTTTTCATCGCCGAAGCGAACCAGAGCTGTGTATGCACGGCAAGATACGCAGTACTCGTTCCCTCTCTAGAGAGAACCGAGGTTACGTTAGTAACCGAGTACGTTCTCTTACGAGAGTATCTCTCGTACTGCGTAATATCTTACGCTATGGGGAACACAATGCAAAAGGCCGTGCGTACTGGGAACCGACACCAAAGTCCCAAGGGCAGTAGCCCGGGGCTCATGTAGTGCATAATCACCATAGACTCACAGAGAGTCGGAGAAGAGAGGCTGCAAGCATCATTCCCCATGAAATAGCATCCTATAGGAGCTAGTTATGTTAATAGTGTTTCACACAGACAGGGTGAGCGTGTTCAGCCTGAACCGGTTAAAAATATGGGTTACTCAACACCCATGGCGCCGTGTTATCGCTCAGTGAGCGATGCACAAGCAAAACTCAGCATCTGGGCCGGCACAGCAGGGCAGATAACACTGAATTCTATACCGACAGAAGCTTGGCTTGTAAGGCGGGAACCTCTAGGTTATAAAACCTTATAAATGTAGACGGCAAGGCCCAGCCCGCAGCCGTACAGATATCTTGCAAGGTAACGCCACTATGCTTATGACAGATGCTTCATGTCTGACAAATGGATTGGCTCGAACGGGGCACCTTTCATGGCTTCCAAAACCGTAGAAAGGTCCCACACCGGGACTGAAGGAGGTCTAGGAGGGTTCAACCTCCGAGCTCCCTTGAGGAATCGCACGACTAGGTCGTTCTTCTCCAGTGACTGGCCAGACACAGGTTTTGTAAACATTGCTATAGCCGCCACGTACACTTTGAGCGTGGATGGGGTCCTGCCCTTATCCAGCAGCTCTTGAAGGAAGGAAAGTACTTCCGTGACCCCGCAGTCTACGGGTGAAAAGCCCTGAGCTTGACACCAGGCAGAGAACACAGACATTTCGAGGAGTAGAGCCGTCTTGTAGACGGGGCCCTTGCCTGCGTGATCGTGTTTAGCACTCCCTCCAGGAGGATGGCGGGTACCCGTTGATGGCCCATGCGTGTAGGGACCATAGTTGCGGGCGAGGATGCCAAATCGAGCCCTTGGCCTGGGAGAGGAGGTCTCTCCTCAATGGTATTGGCCACGGGGGAGTGCTGGTCAGCCGCATCAGGACTGGAAACCACGCCTGGTTTGTCCAGAGCGGAGCCACAAGCAGCACTGGGCATCCATTTTCCCTGATCCGTTCCAGCACTTGAGGCAGGAGCGAGATGGGGGGAAAAGCATAGAGGGGACAGCGGGGCCAAACGTGGGCCAGCTCGTCCTTACTCTTGGAGAAATATTTCGGACAGTGAGGGTTCTCGCGGGACGCGAACAGGTCCACCTGCGCTCTGCCGAATGTTTCCCACAGCAGTTGGATCGTCTGCGGGTGCAGCGACCATTCCCCTGCTGGGACATTGTCTCTGGACACCCTGTCTGGTCCCAGATTCAGGTGACCAGGCACATGCGCTGCTCTCAATGAAAGCAGGTTGTGCTGAGCCCAGACCAGGAGGCACTCTGTTAGCCTGTAAAGGTTTCGGGACTTGATGTCGCCCTGGCGATTTATGTACGCCACCACTGACATGTTGTCCGACCGGACCAAGACGTGGTGACCCCTTATCTGGGGACAGAAGCGCTGCAGTGCGATGTCGACTGCCATCATTTCCAGACAGTTTATATGTAGGAGCTTTTCCCGTTCTGACCACTGGCCAAAGAACGGTCTGCCTTCGAGCAGCGCTCTCCATCCCGAGGTGGAGGCGTCCGTGGACACCACCTTCACGCTCGAGGGAGTCCCCAGACTCACACCTGACTGGTACCAGTCGGTTTTCTTCCAAGGCTCCAAAGCTGAGACGCATTTCAGATCGACCCGGAGGCGAAACCGACCAGCGGTCCATGCCCTGGTCGGAACCCACGCTTTCAGCCACAGCTGCAGTGGGCGCATGCGAAGCAGACCCAGCTGGAGCACTGAAGCTGCTGAGGCCATGAGACCCAGCATTTTCTGAAACCTCTTGAGCTGGACATTCGAGCCGCGGCGAAAAGATTTCACAGCGCGCTGAATGTCCCGTGCGCGCTCTGGCGACAGATGCGCTGTCATAGATAGCAAGTTCAGCACTGTTCCCAGAAAATATATTTTCTGGCTGGGAGACAGCGAGCTCTTCGCCCAATTGACTGTGAGACCCAGATTCTCGAGATGCTCGAGTAATGTGGCCCTGTGTTCTATGAGCTCTGATTGTGATCGAGCTAGAATCAGCCAATCGTCCAAGTAGTTCAAAATTCGCATGCCCTGAAGTCTCAGGGGTGCGAGAGCCGCGTCCATGCACTTCGTAAAAGTACGGGGTGCCAGGGACAGGCCGAACGGCAGGACTTTGTATTGGTATGCCTGGCCCTCGAAGGCGAATCTCAAGAATTGCCTGTGACGTAACGCTATTTGTATTTGAAAATAAGCGTCCTTCAGATCTATTGACATGGCGCACTTGCGCAAGGATTTTCCTGGTTGTAATCATTCTGAACTGGCGCTTTGTGAGCGTTTTGTTCAGCGTCGCAGATCTAGAATGGGTCTGAGACCCCCGTCTTTTTTCGGTACCAGAAAATACCTGATGTATAGACCCCCTTCGCTCTGAGCCTGAGATAAAGGTTCTATAGCCCCTTTGCTCAGTAGTTTCGGTATCTCGGCTCGAAGTAGATGAGATACTTCGTTTTTTACCGTCGTTTCGACTCGTGCCGCGCAAAGGCGGGGGCATCGAGCGAACTGCAGCGAATAGCCTCTTTTTATAGTGTTCAGCACCCATTCTGATACCCCGGGAAGCTTTGCCCACGCATCTGCATGAATAGCTAGAGGTAGAATGAAATCTGGGCTCTGGCCGCGGTATAGCGGCGGCCGGAGAGCTCCGGTGTGCTGAGAAATAGACACTGTGTTTGTAGTGTGCCAGGCGGGGGGTGCGCTGATCACAGCGGCCAGCCCGACCGCGCTCAGGGTTGTGGAGAGAAGGCGAGCGGGACGAGCCCCGTGGGGTTCGGCATGTCTGTGAGGGAATGTGGGCGCGGGATAGCGGGCACACTCGCCGCACTGAGAACACTGTCGGCTCGCGCCAACTGAAAATGTGTTGGTTTCGTTTTTACAGAAACCGTGGGACATGCTTCGTGTAGTGTTTGTGGGCACTGTGTTGTGGGCACGTACACTACATTTATTGCACAATCGACATGAGTCGATTTTATTTGTGCTAGCCCTGTATTGTTGCGGGCTGTGTCTGCGTGTGGGAATGGGCACTGAGACGTGGGCATTCTTACAACACTCATAACACCATCGCCCTTGGCCGGAATTCCAGAAAATACACTCTTTTTGGGATTTATCTGGGTCGCCTTAAAACTGGCGTTTGTGTGCAGGCAAGCGGGCTGTGGTACCAGCTTGTTTACTGCAAATTACACTGGAACAGTCACATTGTTTGGAACTGAACGAGCGAGAAGTTTCGGTAGAGTCTGGCCGCGGCGAGACTTAAACACCGTGGGCCTTAGCTGACTGTATGTGTGTTGGTTTCTTTTACAGAAAACGTGGCACATGCAGTGTGTAGTGTTTGTGGGCACTGGGTTGTGGGCACATTCACTATAATTAATGCACAATTGACATGAGTCGACTCATTTGTGCGAGCCCTGCACTTTGGCGGGCTGTGTTTGTGTGTAGAAATGAACACTGGGCTGTGGCATTTTTAATACACTCATAACACCATCGGCTGTGGCCGGAATACCAGAAAATACACTGCTTACATGATTTTTCTGGGTCGCCGTGGAAACGGCATTTGTGTGCAGGCAAGCGGGCCATGGTACCAGCTTGTTTACTGCAAAATACACTGGAACAGTCGCATTTTCTCGGAACTGAACGAGTGAAAAGTTTGGGTGTAAGTCTGGCTGCGGCGAGACTAAATTTTTATCCCCTGCGAGAGCTGGGCTCGAACACGGGTCTCCCGTGCGAAGGCTTTTCACCACTGAGCCACAGGGGGAAACGACAAAAGCTTAAAATAGCCCGAGCGGATAAAGAGCGTCATCACAGTTTTGTGTGTGTCGGCGTTTGTTTGCAGGCGTGCGTGTAATACAACAGGCTCATTGCTGCAATATTGACATTTTCAGCCGCTCAAATTAAGAGGAGCTGAGAAATGTTTGAGAAATGGAGATTGGTCCGGCCTCGGCGGGACTAAAAACACACTCTTTCCTCATTTCGCCGGTGACGCATGCCCACGGGGGGCCGGGGCGGGGTAGCTTTCTTATAACGTAAAGAAAGCTAGCCGCGGTTTTGAAGCTGGCCTTCTCTACAGATGCAGCTATCTCGTCGTCATTAATGGCGGAAGCGGCGGCGCGCGGCGGCCGTTGGCCGTCAGCGAGCGACTCGAGTGAAGCTGGTGAAGCTGGCAGGCGAACCGGCGAGCTATCACGGGCTGGAGAAGGCTCGGGAGCGCACTGAGCACGGCGCTTTTTACGGCGCGGCACTACAGCGGGCTGAAGTGCAGGCTCTGAGAAGGATGCCAAGCGAGTCCTCAGAGTCACCATAGGCAGTAGCTCACAGTGAGGGCATCCGCCGTCGACGAGAGCGAGAGCCGCATGATCCTCACCCAGGCAGGAAACGCAGATAACATGACGGTCCCCGTCGCTGAGTGTGGCTCGGCACGAGCCGCAGGATGTTTGCATCTTGAAAAAGACGCAGCTCTTTTAGCAGGGAGAGAGAGACAGTGAAAAAATGTGTGTCGCAGGGGCGAACACACACACACAGTTTGAAAAGGATATAACGCCGGAAAGCGTAGCAGGTACGGCGGCTAAAGGCGGCGATGCCAGCGACTTCAGACTCAATGGCTCGTCCCGCTGTGTGCTTTTTCTCAGACGGCGTGGCTTCTCACTCCAGATCCAGCGATGCGTGATGCTTCGCTGAAGAGATGAAAATCAGTGTACCAGCCTTATCGAGCAATATTTACAGGGCAAGACAACGCCTTTTCTGGCGGGACGTGACGAAATGGGCACGAAATGCCCCCATTGGATATGTGTCACGCAGCGCCTCTCTCGATAGGCTGCTGCTGTTGCCGCAGGGCAGCCAATAGGCGCGCGAGCTGTCCTGCCTATGTCTGCATGCTGCTGCACAGCATTTTACATTAATTCAAAATTAAGGATAATTTTTGGCTTCAATATCTCGTGGAAAAGAGGTTTTCCCCATAGCGTAAGATATTACGCAGTACGAGAGATACTCTCGTAAGAGAACATTCACTACTAGGCTTAAGAGATATAACCAGTTTAGATTGAAAGAATCTGAAAGGATCTATAAATTCCAGCACAACAACCATAATGAAATTACCCTTCACTTAATGCAACAATGAATTCTGTTAGAGAGGTACATATGGCAATTAATCTGATCAATAAAATACCTTCCTCACCTGTTGAGTAATAAAAATGCCATATCTCTGTCGCTTTTACAGTATTTTAAATCCCTCAGTTCTCGCTACTTCTGAAAAGCCAATGCAATTTGAGACTTATCTGCTCCATGTCAAGCTTTCTTGCTCATTGTGAAAACTAACCTATGACACTCCCTCTAAAAATCAGATTTTATAAAACGGAGAGTTCCGGTCCTTGATTCTGATTGGTTGAGCCGCGTTCAAAGCCGTTGAATGTTACTCAATATAGACATACACCTGTGACCGCATTACATTAGTATTACTGCGTAGCTGCCATTTGTGATTCTTTGTTGCTGCATGTGTTGCTTAGCAACCTCTTTGGAACTACATTGCTTGGCGGAGGAATAAATGTGTTATAACGTAATATTTTTTGGTTGCTAGTGTTTATTTTATGAATAAAATAAATATTAAAATGAACATTTTTATGGAGTAATCGTTCTATAAAAGCAATAAGCCCCTTGAAACTGTGTTTTACAGTGAATTTAGAACAGCTAAGGGGGTTTTAGCGTCGAGCCTAACATCGCCCCTTAGCTGTTCTAAATTCCCTGTATATCACGGCTTCACAGGGCTTATTGCTTTATTTTGCAGTCAGATTTTACCCAGATGGGTTCTTGAAAGTCTGGACAGCAAAACAACACATGGAATTGGACAGATCTGATTCAAACCACATATGGAGGTGGCTTGAAATGTGATTCCAAACAGATTTTTACAGATGCATTTCAGTCTGGACACTCTGGCTGCTCAAATCAGATTTCAAACTCTTAACATGACACACAACAATAATGTCAAAACTGGTGATGGAAATGCCAGAAGTATTCATATACTGTGTTCAAATGTTGTGTCAAACGATTTAGGTATTTTTCTGTGCGAAGGAAGAGTTCTGCACCACAACTTGACAGGGCACGTCTTTGGACAGAAAGATGATGCACCTCCATTTTTCATCCGTTTTGAAAGCCTTGTAAGGTGATTTACAGTCAAAGACCCAGAACCAGATATGATGAATGAAGACCCAGAATCAGAATTATAATAAATTGAAGAACAGTTTGACTGTAGATAGTTTGCAGTTTCATCAGCAGAAGTCAGCTTCAAGACTCACAAGGAGTTTGCAGGCCGCCCAGCTTACAGCTACAAAGATCACAGCAATATACCCTACACCAAGGTCTAAGCTATGTCCTTTCTTCAGGCTGAATGCTTCTGATTGGCTAAGAAATAGATAAACATAGTAGTTTTCCACACATAAACAGATAGACTGAAGCATATCTCCATAATCTGTACGGCTGCCACCAGGACACTGAGTTAGGTACCAGTGGTCCCCCGAGGAAACAAGACTGTGTGTCTAGGCGCCAACAGGTTGAAAAAACAAGCCAGTCCATCTACAATAATGCCACTGGTTCCTTAACCTGTAACCAAGAAGACTAACACACACACCGACACATGGCATTTCAAGGTTGGATTTGGCCAGGCTCTAACTATAAACAGGAGAGTCTTCTCAAAACATCAAGATAATACGTTCTTTCTCTCAAGGAGAGGACACTTCAGTCTAACTGGAAAGTAAGGCTTTAACAAAGAAAGGGTCCCTTAAACTATAGACTTCAATGACCCATGTGACCATAGTTGTCAGAGTACCCTAGAAAAGCAGATGGATGTATTGACACATGTTAAAGAAGTCCAGAATTCATTTCTGGAAGCCGGGCTAAATGAGCAAGCACTGTTTCTGCATTCTTGGCATTTGAGCCAGACCCTCAGTCACCTCTCAGATATTTAATACAGACTTTAGAGAATACATGAAAAGAACATTTCGGTAATCACATAACACAACACTTAACACTTAACAAAGTAAAATCTCATAAGCCTAGAGAAGTCATTCAACTCATGTGATGTTTAGATGGAAAAATATTGATTAATACCTTGATTAGAATCCCTCATTACATATACATTGAAGCAGCAGTCCAGAATCCACCCTTTAGTCTCATCACACACATTATTCTCATCATTGTCTCATCATAGCCTACATCATTCCCGAAGCAACCCATGCAGATAGGTTGGTTATGTCTGCACATTTGATCATTTGCAATTAGTAGTGCTGACAGTCTGCCAAAAAAATCTGATTTGCCTGCAGTCTGAACATGGCCAAAGTCAGTGACAGGTGTCATGAGTGATTGGACTGTTTGTGTAGCACCCTAAACCACTGGTTAGGGGAGATATAATGTTAATAAAAACACGGGACACGGAGCTGCTGCAATCTCTTCAGAGTCTCTGTATTGTCTGAGCAGCGCGCGCGCCCCCTCCCCCAGCATGTGAAAATCCCAAGGCAAAAATAATCAAATGATCGATCATCAATACAAGGCCAGGAATATCAATCGCCATCAAATTCATACACTATGCATTTATGACATTCAGTTTATTTTTTAATGACAATATATTCTAATGACACTAATTATTCTTAGTTTAGTTTTCTCTTTTCCTTTATCTTTTTAACCACCACACTCTCCCCGTCAAAAATAAATGTCGTCCCGACATTACTCTCCTTTTTCTTCAACCCAAAATAAAAAAAAAATTATTTCTGCTGATAATGTTGTGTTATCTCACTGTTCTATATGTGTACTGCATATTAACTGTGAACAAAGGCATGTGTTGGAAACTGCATCATCTTCCTCCTTCAAAAGCCATTCTTTTTTTTTCCTTTCCTCAATCTCTTCAGTATGCATACAAGTACACTGGTTGATAGTGTTGCGCTGGGTAAGTCCATGGAGGTAAGTTCTGCACCTCATATGACAAGAGTTGAGGCACTGTTGTATTTGTATGCTCTACATTATAACATGCCGGAGTACCCAAGTAATCATAAGTAAATATCTTTGGTGGTCTCTTGTCTCTCTTAGGCCATCTGTTTTCCTGTCCTGTTTCCCTGGCATTCTCACCCAGTCTTACAGGTAGATCTTCCATTTCATCAGGTCTTTCTACATGTTGTTCCTCCTCTATAACTTCAACTTCCTGTTGAGGTATCTCCTCACTTCCTCCCTCTTGACCAATTCCCTCCCTTTCCTTTCCAGGTTCACCGTGCAGGATAACTGGTAAGTTTTCACTTTGTAACTCTCTGCTTCCTTCCTCAGGTTGCTGAAACTGGACTTCAGGTACGTATCCATCTCGCCAGTTTTCACGTTCAGATTGCTGATGATGGACCGCAGGTAGGTAATTATAGTAAGGATAACCTTCATCCTCATCCTCTTCTTCTTCAGGGACTGGTTCACATCTATTTACTGGTTTTGGTCTTTTCACTGGTCCCTTGGTCTTTTCTTCCTTTCCAAAATCAGTCTCCAATGGGAGATAATCACAAGGCATCAAGAGGTTTCGGTGGAGAACACGTGATCTTCCTTTACCATGTTCTGGTTTCACTTCAAAAACCGGGCCCTCTCCTCCTATTTGACGCACTACTGTGTGTACAACATCTTCCCAATGGTTTCGAAGCTTCCCAGTTCCACCTCTGGGTGTCAAGTTCCTCACTAACACGCGATCTCCAGGACATAACATGGAACCCCTCAATTTTCCATCATAGTTCCTCTTGTTCCTTTCTGCCACCTTCTTTGCAGTCTGTCTGGTGATTTCCAATGCTTCCTTCATTTCTTGTCTCCATCTCTTAACATACTCCTTATAATCAGTAGTTCCAGTTTCAGATGTCAAACTGAACATTAGATCAATGGGTAATCTTGGGGACCTTCCGAACAGTAAGTAGAATGGTGAAAATCCTGTAACTTCGCATTGTGTGCTGTTGTATGCAAAGATAAGTTTATTTAGGGACTCTTTCCAATTGGTTTTCTGCTGTTCCGTCAACGTCTTCAACATCTGAAGTAACGTTCGGTTGAAACGTTCAACCTGCCCGTTTCCCTGTGGGTGATACGGCGTGGTCCTTGATCCAGCAACTCCACAACTCTTCTTCAACTGAGCAACAAGCTGGTTTTCAAACTCCCCTCCTTGGTCATGGTGAATTCTTTGCGGGAACCCAAACTTCAGAGCGTAGTCATTAAACAACTTGTCAACAACAGTTTTAGCTGATTTTGAGGTAGTTGCATAGGCTTGTGCAAATCGTGTGAAGTGGTCAACTACAATTAGAATGTACTCATACCCTCCTCTACATCTGTCCAGGTGTAAGAAGTCGATGGAGACAAGCTCGAACGGGTGAGTAGTGACGATATTCTGGAGTGGTGCTCTGGTCTCCCTGCATGGTTTCTTCTGTTTCAGGCAAACACAACTCTTGGTGACATAGTGATTGACATCATTGTGCATTTGTGGCCAATAGAACCTTTCTCTGATTAACGACATTGTTCGATTAAGACCTTGATGACCCATGTTATTATGTAATTCTGTCAAAACACGCTGCTTGTACCTTGCAGGTAAGACTAGCTGTGTCTGGGTGTTCGTCTTTCTACGGAGGATACCATCATCTCCCAGGAGAAGCTTGTCCCAACTGCGCAGCAAGCATTTACTTTGTACACTCAAGGTCTTAAAAAGATGTCCTGTTGGCTTTTTATTGGACAACTTAAACTGTAAAACAGGTCCAATGTGGTCATCATTTCTCTGTGCTTGTCTGATCTCTTCCACAGATAATGGCTCACATACATGCTCAGATGCCATTTGTCATCAAGAGAAATCATTGCAGTCCAGTAGATGCTGGCATGTGGTGCCTCAACAGACTGGATGGTTGCTTCGACACAGTCAGATGGCAATTCCTCCGTGCATTCCTCCATTGCGGTCTCAATGTTCAGTGGCAACCTGGACAAGGTGTCTGCATCGACATTTTCTTTTCCAGGCCGGTACTTGATGTTAAAATGGAAATCCGCAAGTTCCGCCACCCATCTACATCCTGTTGCATTCAGCTTTGCACTGGTCAAAACATAAGTAAGTGGATTATTATCACTATAAACAGTGAATGTGGGGGCATAGTACAAATAATCCTTGAATTTTTCTGTGACAGCCCACTTGAGGGCAAGGAACTCCAATTTCCCTGAGTGGAGGTGATACTTCTTTTCCGCGACTGTCAGGGTTCGGGACCCATAAGTGATAACTCTGAGCTTTCCGGTTTGTTTTTGGCATAGAACTGCCCCAAGACCCTGATTCGATGCGTCAGTATGAAGTATGAATGGCTGTGAGAAGTCCGGGAATGCAAGTATTGGTGGCTCAACTAAACAATCGATCAGTCCCTCCACTATCTCTTGGTGCTTGTCCGTCCATACAATCGGCCTGTGAGAAGGCACTCCCCTTTTCTTTCCTGTAGCCTGTCGGTTACGTGCCTCCTTGCCTTCTTCCTTCCCTGTCTCGGTTTCTTTCAGCAGGTCGTACAGCGGACTCGCAATCCTGGAGAAATCTTTTATATACTGCCGATAGTAGCTCAACAGACCCATCACTGCTCTCAACTGTCCAACTGTGCTTGGTCTTTTATCTTTCAGACTTCTCACGGCAGCTGTATCAGCCGGGTCCATCTTACTCCCTTCCGCCGAGACAATCCTTCCAAGGTATCGCACCTCACATTTGAATAGTTCACATTTGCCAGGTTTTAGTTTTATTCCATACTGTCTCAATCTTCGCAGGACTTTCCTTACATCATCCACGTGGTCTTCAAAGGTTTTACTGAAGACTAACGTGTCATCCAGATAAGGAACACAGATGTTGTCTCTTAGCTCGCCCAGACACTCCTCCATGCAGCGTTGAAAAGCTGAAGGAGCATTCATCAGGCCGAAAGGTATCCTAATCCACTCATATAAGCCCCATGGTGTCACAAAGGCTGTTAAAGGTCTGCTCTCCTTGGCCATGAAGCCCTGATGATATGCCTTCCCCTGATCAAGCACTGAAAACCAGGAGTTCCCTCCCAAACTGTCCATTATGTCTTGTACACGGGGTATAGGCTGTCTGTCAGGATGCGTTTTCAGGTTCAGTTCTCTGAAATCGATACACAGGCGTAAGCTGCCATCTTTTTTCAGGACACATACGACAGGTGAGGCATATGGTGAGTTTGATTTCTGCACCCATCCTTGCGCAATTAGATCATGCAGGTAGTTTTTCATCTCATTATAGAGGGGTTTAGGCACTGACCGGTAAGTGCGTGCAACAGGATTTGTGTCTTTCAGTGAAATGGCAAGTTGTAGTTTCTCAATGCAACCTATGTCATTGTCAGATTCGGAAAATGAAGCTGCTTCCTCTATTAACATTTGCTGAACTATTTGTTTTTCAGACTCACTGAGATGGCTCAAGTTGACTGGCGGGACCCCTGCAATGTTGGAGTTATGGCTGGGTTCATCTTTGATTTGATTGACCGTCACAGAAGTTGAACCAGGTTTCCCAAAAGCTGTAGTTGGATAAACGGCCTGCACAGGTTGCACGGTGCCAATTACCATCTTGCCTGCTAACAGTAGGTCATGATTCGTAGGGTTCTGAACACTGACAACGATGTGTGGAGATGTATGTGGCCGCAAGGTTACAATTGTCTCACAGAACTCCAACCCCTCTGCCCACTGTGGGTTAACGTCAGGCTCAAAAATGAGCAAAGTCTCTTGTTTTGGTCTGTATGTCTGCACTCTACATTCCACTTGTACCGATGTATGTTTGGGCACATGAACATTTTCCTTGGTTGTTTTGACAGTATATTCACATGGTGTTTTAGCCTGGATTTGATTGATGAAAGCTTGAACTGTTTCTGTGGTGGAACTAGGACAGGCTGTTCTCTGGAATTCACTTGTGATTGGCTGCGCTATTTTCTTGGTGTTCACCATTTGTTCAATGACATTGTATCCAATGATAGGATGGTGAAGCTGACTACCCCTCATCACCAACACGGGTATGATAAGTTCATCTATTTCACCTTCATTTGATGCCAAACCAAAACTTACTTCCATCCACCCAATATACGGTATATCCTGTCCGTTCGCCGCCACGAGACGGAGTCCTTCAGGTGCGTCAACTACCTCGGCCACATTTCTCAACCTGATGTTTGGTAAGTGCTCACTTTTCCACAGTTCATCAACTATACAAACTTGAGAGCCTGTATCCCACAAAGCATCAACAAGGAGCCCTTGAAGGTAACACGGCACTAGACACTGTTTTCCTACAAAGGCGGCACGTGTAGACTTGTAGGCTGCACATTTCTTTCTGTGCATTGCCGAATTTGTGTGAACTCTTGCAGTCTGGTTACATTGTTTCCTATGGACTATCCAGTGCTTAGCTTGACATGCTTTGGAACAGTACAATGTTTGTTTACAGGCAGCGCATTGTTGCGGTCTAAAGTCTGAACCTGAGATACCACACTGTACGCAGCTTGGTGGGGACATCATTGAATCACTGGTCACTCCTCGTCCCGCAGTCGTGACCCGGTCCCGTTTAACGACTGCTCTCTGTACATCGTTGGGCCTCGTGCTCTACAACCCGCCACAAAGTGATCACTACTGCCACACCTATAGCAGTGAGTACAGTATATATCCAATCCACTTTGCTGACATGCCAGACATTTTCTCACCCGAGTTGAGGGTGGATGGAAACATTGTGCAGGGAGCCACTGTGGCTGCTGGAATGCCCCCCTTCTCCGCTCATATTTCTGCAAACGACTTTGAGGTGGGTACGGAGACTGGGGTGGTGGCATGTTGGTTTGATCCCTCACATTGGTAGAAAACTGTGTGGACATGATCTGAGGTTGTCGAATGGATTCTTTAATTTGAGACACCTCCGCACTGAGATCCTTCAATAATGCCATGTCAGACCGCATTTCCTTTAACTCACTCAAAATGTCAGGTTCAAGTTTCTCTGTGTTTTTGTGACACTGTGTCTTTCCTTTCTTTTCAGTAGCAACTTCATTAACCTGCACTGGATTCACTTTGGTGTGTTGGAATATCAGCTTCTTCTTGTTTTGCCGCTCAGTTTCGTTTGCACAAGCAACATTGACTTTATCGAAAAGAATTTCATCACTCACATCAACCTTTGTCAAGTAAGGTTGCAGGTCACTTCTGATACTGTCATTTTGCAGGCCAGTAAGAACAGTGTGAAGAAACATGCTCTGAACTAGATTCGGGTCATATTTCAAACTGGATTCTGCTTCCTGAGATGCAAACAGGATCTTTTGCCTCAAATCAAGGCACCTAACGAGGAAACTTTGTGGGGTCTCTTTACCACTTTGCGCCTCGGAGGTAACCTGTTTGTACAATTCAGTCGCACCTCTTTCTTGATAATGCGCCCTCAGTATACGTCTCAGCACAGGCAGGGTTCAATTTGGTTTTCCCTCCAGGTAACTACGCAGCTGCATGCCTGGTGCGATTGCTCTTATTACTGCATCCACTATTTCAAGCTCTGAAACTCCCCTGCTCAATCCATGTTCGATTTGATGGGCCAAACTTGAAAAGGTGAGTTTATCTTTTTGTCCAGGTTCACCAATCTGTCCTGATATCTTGAATTCTCTGTTCCAGGGGGGCATGACTGGTCTTTGTGTCATCAACTGCCGATCAGAGCTGGAGTCTGGCTGAACAAATGGACTTGACAATGTGGAATAACTCTGCATGGTACTTATGTTCTGTTGTGTGCCTGTTTTTTGTGGTGTGTGATCAGCTGCTCTCTGTTTTTGCTCTATTAATTTCTGCAATGCTAATTGTAATGTGTCAATTTCTTTTTGGAGTTTTTCCTGTTCTGGGGTTTCTGCTACTGGATTTACATTCACTGCCTCAGTGGCCTGTTTTTTTAAATCACTGTTTTCATCAACCCTCTGAATTTCACTGATTTTGTCTTTTAAACACATAAGCTCTGCCATTCCCTCATCTTCAAGCTCCTCTAATGCCTCTCTCTCAAGGTGTCTCACAATCACTGAAACAAAAAATGACCTGCTTTTTTTACTGACATGTTCACACCTAATCCCTAGGAATTCACACAGTTCAATCAAATGTTCTTGTGAGAGAGCATATACTGCTCCTATCACCTCAAGCTTCAGATCCTCTTTGTGATCCATGAGTTATTCAGTCTAGATGTATGCAAAGTGATAGAAGAAATGCCCTTAGCAGACTGGAATTCTGCAGCACTCCTGGTAATGAAGATAAACCTCAGATTGCTTGCACTTTCCTTCCTGGCTCGACACGGACACCGAACGTCTTCACTCCACTGGTCACCTGAGTAGAAGGCTGAATGGCACTGGAAGCGGGCTGTCGTCACTGGAAGCCAACTCACACTGCATTCATCCTCGCTGGGGCCTCCAAAATGTAGCACCCTAAACCACTGGTTAGGGGAGATATAATGTTAATAAAACACATGGGACACGGAGCTGCTGCGATCTCTTCAGAGTCTCTGTATTGTCTGAGCAGCGCGCGCGCCCCCTCCCCCAGCATGTGAAAATCCCAAGGCAAAAATAATCAAATGATCGATCATCAATACAAGGCCAGGAATATCAATCGCCATCAAAATCATACACTATGCATTTATGACATTCAGTTTATTTTTTAATGACAATATATTCTAATGACACTAATTATTCTTAGTTTAGTTTTCTCTTTTCAACCACCACATGTGCTAGTACACTAAAAAAACAGTATGAATGAGAAATGCTTGATTTCCCAACCTACACATAGCTTTGGTTAGCCTATATACTAGTATATGAAACATTTAATTTAAAAGACATTAATGGTCATTTTAACGCATTTCAAATGACACATGATTGTGTGATAACATGATAACATAACATCAAATGATAACATGATTGATTTTGCAGGAATTGTAATCAGGCTAAAACCTACTCATTAAAAGTTATTTGAGCCACTGGGATCACTCTAGGTCCTGATGGAGACCCGATCCTGGGTGGAGATCACTCATGACACTGTAGCAACTTTTTAATTATAGGGTATGCGCGTGATGACACTGTCCGCCAGAGTGACTGCAGTTACGCCAACTGAGTGGCAGAAAGACTGAGCGACAGCATTGGTTTTCAGCGTGAATGCCTTCGGAAAACACACAAAACACATTTAAAACCGGGAAAGAGTTTTGAGATTGACTGTATAAATAGATTTGACAAGAAATAACATCCAAGTAACATCCAAGAGTTTTCCTCTTTCATTCTCGTGAATGTTTACATCCCTCCAGACGCGTGCGTGAGCGCGGCGCTACAACAGCTGGCTGAACAAATAGCTGAAACAGAACAAAGGTATCCTGACTCTATTTTAATCATTCTTGGGGATTTTAACAAAGCAAATCTTTCCCGTGAACTACCAAAATACAGACAGCACGTTACATGTCCCACCAGAGACAGTAATATACTGGACCACTGTTACACCACAATAAAAGATGCGTATCACTCCGTTTCACGAGCAGCTTTGGGGCTCTCTGATCACTGTTTGGTTCATCTCATACCGACCTACAGGCAGAAACTGAAATCAGCTAAACCTGTAATAAGGACTGTAAAAAGATGGACTAATGAAGCAGAGCAGAATCTACAGGCCTGCTTTGATTGCACTGATTGGACTGTTTTTGAAGCTGCTACCAACGATCTGGATGAGCTCACAGATACTGTAACATCATATATAAGTTTCTGTGAGGATACATGCATTCCTACCAGGACATTCTTATCATTTACTAATGATAAACCATGGTTTACTGGGAAACTCAAACACCTTCGTCATGCCAAAGAGGATGCCTACAGAAGTGGGGATAAAATCTTGTATAACCAGGCCAGAAACAGACTGACAAAGGAGATCAGAGTTGCTAAAAGAAGCTACTCTGATAAACTGAAAAAACAGTTTTCATCCAACAACCCATCATCAGTCTGGAATGGCCTGAGGAACATCACCAACTACAAGTCACCATCCCCCCGATCTGTGGACAATCAACACCTGGCTGATGATTTAAACTCATTTTATTGCAGGTTTGAAAAGCCCTCATTCACACCACACACCGGCTCTGACCTGCACTTCACACATTCACCATCACCTCCTGCACTCCCATTACTCCCCCCTCCTGCCATCCAACCTGAGCTTAAGGTCTGTGTGGAGGACGTGAGCCGAGTCTTCAAAAAACAGAAGACTAGGAAAGCCTCAGGCCCAGACGGCATCTCATCTGCTTGTTTAAAAGCCTGCGCTGACCAACTGGCCCCGGTCTTCACGCAGATCTTCAATAGATCATTGGAGCAGTGTGAAGTTCCCTGCTGCTTCAAACGCTCCACTATCATTCCTGTCCCCAAAAAACCCAAAATCACTGGACTTAATGACTACAGACCTGTCGCTCTCACGTCTGTGGTCATGAAGTCGTTTGAAAGACTGGTGCTGGCCCACCTGAAGGACATCACTGGACCCCTGCTGGATCCCTTTCAGTTTGCTTACAGAGCAAACAGGTCTGTGGATGATGCAGTCAACATGGGACTGCATTATATCCTGCAACATCTCGACAGACCAGGGACTTATGCAAGGATCCTCTTTGTGGACTTCAGTTCGGCCTTCAATACCATCATGCCTGGTCTTCTCACAGCCAAACTGACCCAGCTCTCCATACCATCCTCGATCTGTCAGTGGATCACCAGCTTCCTGACGGACCGGCAGCAGCGAGTGAGACTGGGGAAACTCACATCCAGGACTCTCACCACCAGCACTGGCGCCCCTCAAGGGTGCGTTCTCTCCCCACTGCTCTTCTCCCTGTACACTAATGACTGCACTTCTAAAGACCCCACTGTCAAGCTCCTGAAATTTGCCGACGACACCACTGTCATCGGTCTCATCCGAAACGGTGACGAGGCTGCTTACAGACTGGAGGTTGTACAGCTGGCTGTCTGGTACAGTTACAACAACCTTGAGCTGAACACGCTCAAAACAGTGGAGATAATCATGGACTTCAGGAGGAACAGCCCAGCACTCCCCCCACTCACCATCATGAACAGCACTATGGAAGCAGTGGAGTCATTCAGGTTCCTGGGCACTTCCATCTCTCAGGACATGAAGTGGGATAATCACATTGACCCAGCAGAGACTGTACTTCCTTCGCCAGCTGAGGAAGTTCAACTTGCCACAGGAGCTGCTGATTCAGTTCTACTCAGCCGTCATTTAGTCTGTCTTATGCAGTTCCATCACTGTCTGGTTTGTTTCAGCTACCAAATCAGACATCAGGAGACTACAACGGACAGTCCGGACTGCGGAGAGGATCATTGGGGCCCCCCTGCCAACCCTCCAGGACCTGTACTCTTCCAGAGTGAGGAAGAGAGCAGGTAAAATCATCACAGACTCCACTCACCCTGGACACCTCCTGTTTGAACTGTTACCGCCAAGACGGCGACTCAGATCACTGGCCACAAGAATATCTCGGCACAGGAACAGTTTCTTCCCACAGGCCATTTCCCTCCTGAACAGTTAACACTCCTCCCAAGGCATATGCCTTAAGTGCAATACTCCCACTGTTTATAGTGCAATACCCTACAACTCAGGTGATACTTATATGTAGATTTATTTATTTATAATATTCAAAACACTGTAAATATGTTCATAATCTGTAAATCTGAAAATGTCTATTCTGACTAAACCCAACTGTGATACTTTTTATTCTCATATATTTATATTTTTATTTTTTATTCTTATAATTTGTAGTATTATGTTTCTTGTTGTATTTGTATTTGTATATGTCCACTGGAAGCCTCAGTACCAAAAACAAATTCCTTGTGTGTGCAAGCACACTTGGCAATAAAGCTCTTTCTGATTCTGATTCTGATTCTGAAATCTGAGGAATATTTTTACACACTGCCAAAAGCTACAGAACAGAGAAGCAAATGGATTGATGTAATTCACAGAAACAACTGAACTCCAGGCAGCAAAATGTGGATTTGCAGTTATTATTGTGTGTCAATATGCTGAATTTTCCAGTAGCACCTCAATGCAGTACATGAGATCCACGGGGAGGAGTCGGATCAAGATCCAAGGAGTGGAGATGGGTAAGATTAGGGGTGGGTTTAGGGATCAGGGGGCGGAGATGGGTAGGTTTAGGGGTGGGTTTAGAGATCAGGGGGCGTAGATGGGTAGGTCTAGGTATATGTAAGGTGGGAGGAGTTGGATCTGGATCCAACTCCTCCCCCTGGATTTCGTGTTCTGCAGTGAGGACCATCTCGAATTTTGGGGTAAAATCATACCCTATATTGTATTGTTATATATTGTATTGACAACTTGTAATTTAAATATTTACCATAATATATTCTGCATAACTGGTGTTTTTAAATAAACACTGACAAAAAAACTACAAGTTTTAGGGCTGGGCTATATATATATAATTATAACATTGAGACTGTATGAGTGATCACCCAGATTTAGACCTAACTATATTGTATTTATATAAAGCGTTTACAGGCAAAGAGTAAGGGTATGTGTTTCGCCGGGAAAGTGACGTCAATGGATACCCTCTATTTACAGATATGACGAGACACGCCCAGTGAGTGACGTATGTACACAATTTCTTGCCAAAACTGTCCTACCTCCTCTTAAATCTAAATACTTGCAATAGGCTTACCAGAGTGAATCAGGGTAAGACAAAAACATCATTCTTTAATCTTTGTTAATTTTGAACAAAAAAAGTGTTGTCTAAGTCAATTTACATACATTTATTTGTAGATGTAAAGCTAAAGTTGTTCTCTAAATATGTGTGCTGACATGACTGGTAGGAAACCAGGATGGTTAAGCTTCAGACAATCAATGATGAGGTTGGCTTTGACAGTTATAGATTTGAAAAACAAATTAAGAACCCTAAACTCACACACAAAGAACCATTTCTGCAAAAATGTGTTATTTAGACTGGTATGGTTCTAAATAGAACTGTTACTACGTTTAAACAACTTTTAAAGAACCATCTTTATTTAGTGTGTACAGGGTCCTAATTTTTTTCAATGATTTGTGGCTTTCATTGCATTAAGTTACTATACATTGTGAAAGAAAGTATTAGGCCTTTTCTTTTAAACCCAGAGATTTGTCATTTTAAGGAGCTTAAACTTTATCCAGACCTTCAATTACACCAATAAACTGCATAAATATATGAATTCTTCATCAGCCCCTTGTGGTTTAACTCCATGAGGCACTCACTTACAAAAAAATCAGTATGATGTACAATTTGATTTGTTCAGACTCTTTCCTGTAAAAATCATTCAGTGATAGAAAAATAGCTCTGACCCCATGCTCAACACAGGATCTACTGAACCATTTAAGAGCCAAGAAAAGTAAACAGATTTATTATGAAGAGAGAACAACCCTTTACTAAAGATATTAGGGAGAGAGAGAGAGAAAGAACAGAGATAATGTCATGGTAACCAATGTATTTAAAAGCCCTTCCCTAGTTTATTTTATAAAGACAAAGAATCAGGAGTTAATTAAGGGAACGAGAGCAACTGAGTACAAACGGGGCGAGAGAGAGAGAGAGAGAGAGAGAGAGGGGGGGGGGGGGGGGGGGCAGGGCACCATGCAGTCATGTGCTTTCTAAATCTTTAGTCATTAGATAGACCAGAGTGAGTATACTAAATATTTGCAATTGTTTGGACACATGCTAACAAAGAAACTCAAACATGCACATATAAAAACAAAGAAACAGAGTCAAATACAATATTACAAAAGTATGTGCGCTCTTTAAAATAAATGTTCCAGTTTCCAGAAAGAACCTTTCAGGGTTCTTAAAAAACATTATTTTTTTTGTGTGTGTGTGTGTAAATAACATTTTAATATAGGTGCTGTATGTAACTTTTTCACTAAAGCATAAAAATACCACAATATGTTTGCAGATATTTAGGAAATATGCTTAGTTCACATACTCGTTTCTCTGAAAAACACTTTGTAACAAAGTTCAGGGAAGAAGGAGGCGGGAACCGGCGAACATTAAACAAAAGACTTTATTCAAAACAAAACACAACATAAAATCAGGCCTGTTCCTCTCTCGATCATCAACGTCGCCGCTCCTCCTTTATGCTTCCGCTCCTCTGTGAGAGACGCGAGACTGGTGTGCTCACAGGTGTCGCTCATTAACACTTGCACCACTGGCCTCGCTCCGTTCTCTCACGTCCCTTGGCTTCGTCCTGTTCGCCACATACCCCCATTGCCCCTCACAGGCCGGGGGTACCCACGAGACTGTGCCTACCGTGCCTACTGATGAATACAGTGATCTCAGCATTGCAACTTGATTTCTGCACCCTCACGAATGGTTTCATCATAACTTACAATGCAAGTACAATATAAATAAGAGATTCATTGATTATAAAGGTGGTTTTGGCGAGTTACTGATAAACTTGTCCATAATAATTGACAGTTCTAGCGTTTGTAAAGGGAACATTCTTTGATCGCATTCTATGTATAATTTAATCACAATTTAAATAACAGATTATTTTCATCCTATAAGAGAAACAATGTGAAGTGACCGTTAAGTCACTGGTTTGAATAAATTCAAAAAGTTTGAATAATATGCTTTGTCTATGTGTTATTACTGACACATAGACAAAGACTGTACACAAATCATTACATATCAGAAACCACTGGTCACTGTTGATTTTGGTTAGACATGTACACATGATCAGTACATATCAAACGATCTGTAACAAAGCAATAAGTGACACAGTGAAAACTTTTTTTTACTCACATTCGTGTGTTGCGCCATTCCCGTCGAATCCAATATAGAAGGCACAGCATAATTTTTCAATTTCAGTCTCTCTGCAAATCCAGCGTCAGAAGGAAGGTTATGCAGCGACTATGTTTTTCCACAACCTGGCCACCAGTAAATTTCCACAACTAGTAAATCCAAATTTCATAACTGTGCCTATACGCAAAGTATGCAAGCTGCGTAGGGCCCCTGAACCACCAGGGGACCACCTTGCTCTCTAGAATGATTTAGGGCAGTGTATTAGTTTCGTTTTTGATTTTGGCTTCCAACAATTATGAAAACATGATGCCGCTTTCCATTCCTTTCCTTTAAAGCAGTGCGCTGTCACCCATACGCAACATCCAAATCATTTGAATCATGTAACGTCACGTGTAAAAGCATATTGAGCTGTGAAAGAGACGCTGTTCAACAGGCGGAGAAAAAAACGGACAAGTACAGGCTACTTTGAGCTTCGAGTGTGCGCTTAAATACACGCAAAAATATGTCAAAATGTCTGTCTTGGTTACTTTTGAACTTAAACGCTTTCAGTTATGTCTTCAGTTAACATAACAGCTGGGAAAGTAATCGAATGCTTGTCACCCAGTCAACATGTGTGATCATGCGATGATCACAGACACAGTGACATCCCACCATTCTCATACTGTGATACAGTGTGAGTAATATGTGAGCTAATTGTGAATTCAAAATGTTGAGCAAGTTGAGAGGAGGCAGTTAAAATATTGGTCACCGGGGGACATTCTAATTCCTGATTCACTGGAAAAACATGTATACTGCAGGTTCCTTTTCGAGAGGTCTCTCATATTGCGTAAGTAGCTTAAGCAATGGGAAAAACTCCTGTTCTCGAGAATATTGAAGCCAAATTTTTGAAACGCAGTGCAGCTGCATAGCAGACACTAAGCTGAGCGCCTAGAGCGGTCATTGGCCTTGCTGCGGCAACTGCACGAACCTATGGCGAGGCGGCTCATGCGCGCGAACCAATCAGGTTGCTTCGCGCCCTTGCGCGTCATAGCCCGCCAGAATGGGCGTGACTAATATTATATAAAGCCGTATTCTCCGCCATATAACCAGATTTAATCTCCTTCAGCAAACTCTCCACTTCGCTGACAGCCGGAATTTGAAGCCTCTTCACCGCCGTCGAAAAGCCTTTCAGCGTAACAAGCGCCTGCAAAGCAGTCTGAGGAACGCCAGCTCCTGTGCTCAACTCGACGCTGCCTTCAGCCCGCTGTTCTGCTGTGCCATCCTGCACGCTAATATCCTTTAAAAAGCTTCTAGAGTGTTCGCCGCTGCGACTCTCTTACTAAAAAAGCTCATTTAAGGTGTTGTTCCAAATGCCTCATGACAACTGCGCCTCGTGTAGAGGCCTGCTCTTCGGCGGAGATCGCCACATCCTCTGTGCCTCCTGCCTAGGCCGCGACAACGCGGAAGCCGCACTCTCCAAGGGCGGCTGCCTGGAGTGCAATGAGATGGCGCTCTCTACACTGCGGGCTCGACTGGCCAGTTTCGCCGACGACGACCCCGCACCCACTCCTTTCCCTTTGCTCGAGCCGTGCAAAAAGAAGCGCCACGCACTAAGGATGCCAGAACGGACGGTTACGAGCGAGCACCCGTCGGCCCTGTCCCCGCGTACCTCGCTCTCTCCCAGAGAAACCTCCTCCCCGGTCCTGTTCACACAGGCAGATCAACGCACCTCTCAGCGAGTGGCCGGTCTCGTCTCTTTCGGGGAGGACGACGACAAGGATGACAGCTTTTCTCTCACTGCATCCGTGCACGAGGAATTTACGGGCTCCGTGATGGACCCCACCCCCTCAACGCAAGCTAGCATGAGTGACGTGAGATCCAGCCTCGACGCAGAGCTTCTCCGCGTGCTGACTAAGGCCGTTGAAGACATCGGGCTCGAGTGAAACACAAAAAGAGCACTTGTCTGTCTGTTCTCCCTCCAGCTCATGCTGGAAGTGTAATAAATGTACAGTAGGTTGTGTTCCCACAATGAAGTATGCACCCCTGCACATAAGCACTGTTTCCACAATGCTACTTTTCCCACTGGCTCGCGCTGGGGGTATAATAAATGCAGGTCATGTGCCCACTACAAAGTACGCACCCCTGCACATAAGCACAGTTCCCAAAGTGTGACAAGCACAAAGCAGCTGGGCTGCCGGGTCCTTATCACACAGTGGCCCATCCCCAGACATCATTCAACCCCTAGCTATGCGGGCCAAGGCCTGGGTGGCCATCCCCGGTATATCAAAATGGGTTCACACTTGCAAATAAGTCAGATAGAATAAATGCGTATTTGGCGTGCTGTCCGAGGAGAGGGCTTCGGGCTCGGTATGCGGCCCGAACCCAGAGTACTCCCCCCGTATTCCTGACTGTGAAATATAAGCCAGAAGTGAGGAGTAGGGGTGGTGGAGGGATGCTGAACTGTCAAGGAATGTTAGGTGAGTTGACAGAGAATATATATATATATGCTTCCTCTCGTACTGATAGGGTAGACATGTAATTGTTTGGTGACGAGTTGATTGGAATGATTTATTTGAACGTGCTCCTCTCGAACCTTGTTTATAAAACATCATATATAATAAAACAAGGCTACTCACTACAGTTCGCTCGCAGACCCCTGCGCTTTTGAGCCATGGTCGAGACAACAGTGAGAAGAGACGTGGCTCATGTCCTTCGCACCGAAGTGTCGAAACTGTTGGCAAAAGGGGCTGTAGAGCCAGTACCGTCACCACAGTGTGAGTCGGGCTTTTACAGCCGCTACTTTCTCGTTCCAAAAAAAAAAAATGGTGGCCTCAGGCCCATCCTAGATCTCAGACACTTGAACAAAGTGCTTATGACATCCCCTTTCAGGATGCTGACGACCAACAAATCATCGCGCAAATTCGCCCGGGGATTGGTTTTTCTCAGTAGATCTGAAAGATGCTTATTTCCACATTCAGATAACGCCCCATAACAGGCCATTCTTCAGATTCGCTTTCGAGGGGCAGACTCATCAGTACACGGTCCTACCGTTTGGTCTATCCTTAGCACCCCGTACATTTACGAAGTGCATGGATACAGCTCTCGCCCCCCTGAGACAACGGGGGATGCAAGTGTTGAACTACCTCAACGATTGGCTGGTAATAGCACAATCGCGAACGCAGTTAATCCACAGATCCTGACTCCTCAGCCATCTAGAGTGCCTAGGACTCAGGATCAATACTTCAAAAAGCGCACCGTCTCCCACCAGGAACATTTCCTTCCTGGGAACATTTATAAATTCTGTACCATTCAGCGCCTAGCGGTATCATTCAGAGCGGGCACGCGCGCCCCTCTGAAGAGATTTCAGAGGATGTTAGGTCTCATGGCCTCAGCATCATCAGTACTCCAGCTGGGTCTACTGCACATGCGTCCTCTTCAGCGCTGGATAAAACCCCGTGTACCAGCTCACGCGTGGCGATCGGGCTACTTACGCATCAAGGTGAACCACGGCTGTGTCAGAGCCCTGGCCCCTTGGAAAGCAGCCGGCTGGTACCAGACCGGTGTGAGTACGGGAGTGATTTCAAGGAGGAAAGTTATCTCAACATACGCCTCAAAACTAGGTTGGGGGGCCATTTACGAGGCCAGGCCCATCTCCGGCCTATGGTTAAGCCTGGAGAGGAGCTTACATATAAATTGTCTGGAGATGAAATCGGACGCTCTGTCGCTGCAAGCTTTTCTTCCATATCTAAAAGGACACCACGTCTTGGTCTGGACGGACAACATGTCGGTGGTCTCATATATATATCTCCAGGGTGGACTCAGGTCCAAAAACCTGAACACCATGGCCAAAAGCCTTTTAATATGGGATCAGCACAACCTGCGCTCGCTGAGGGCGGCGCATGTGCCAGGCTCTCTGAACCAGGGCGCGGATATGTTATCCAGAGACAGAGTTCCCCTAGGGGAATGGTCGCTTCACCCAAGAACGGTTCAGCTGATATGGAGCATCTTCGGCGAGGCAGAGGTCAACCTCTTCGCTTCAGAAGACAATGCTCATTGTCAAACATTTTTCTCCAAGAACAGGGACGCACTTGCCCACGATTGGCCGAGCCGCCCCCCGTATGCATTCCCTCCGATCTCGATGCTTCCTCAGGTCATAGAACGGATCAGGGAGAGCGAGTGTACAGTGCTCTTGATAGCCCCTCTCTGGAGGAACCAGCTATGGTTCCCAGAGTTGACTCAGCTGCTACAAACAGCCCCATGGCCGATTCCGCTGACGAGAGATCTCCTCTCACAGGCAAACGGGAAGATCTGGCATCCCGTCCCGACTTGTGGGCCCTACATGTATGGCCCCTCAACGAGTACCCGGGGACTTCTCAGAAAGGGTACTGAAAACTATTACTGAAGCTAGAGCGCCCTCGACCAGGCGCGTTTACGCTCTAAAATGGTCAGTGTTCTCCGGCTGGTGCACAGCTCGGAATCTGGACCCCTACTCATGCGGAGTGACGAAGGTGCTCTCCTTTTTACAAGAGCTTTTGGACACAGGGTGTTCCCTGTCCACGCTCAAAGTGTATGTTGCGGCCATAGCAGCATTTCATGCTCATGTGGCTGGGAAATCACTGGGAAGAAGTGAACTGGTCGTGTGCTTCCTCAAAGGGGCCAGAAGGTTAAACCCACCTCGACCCCCCTCCGTGCCTGTATGGGATCTCTCCATGGTCCTGGAGGCCATTAAAGGAGCCCCATTTGAGCCGCTTCAGCTTGCTGACCTGAAGCCTCTTTTACTCAAAACTGCTCTCTTGCTGGCGCTAGCGTCGGTCAAGCGAGTAGGTGATTTGCAAGCGCTGTCGGTGAGCACTTCCTGCCTTGAATTCGGCCCAACGACTCCAGAGTCGTCCTTAAGCCAAGGCATGGGTATACTATTAACTGTAAGTTCCTCCGTTTCCTTTGTTCAGTGTCCGGCCTCGTCTGATTTAGAATGTGTTAGTAAGCTTTCTTCTGTTACTTTGGATTTCTGAATTATTATAAAACGGTTTTATTTCTTCTTCATCTTTGTACGTTTATCTGCAACACACAGTGACAGAAGACCGGACCAGATATGGATTATGCAGCAATGTTTACTTTTAGAGAGGCCTTGATTTAATGGACTTTACAGTGGAATTTTGCCGTCTCGCCGTCAGCACTCCTTTTGACGACGAGACAATCAAGTCGTTGTATTGGATCAGGGTAAATTACATCCAGTTGACCTCGAAGACACCCACGGACTTGAATGGAGGGAGGCCATCATCAGGTGTCCAGAGAGTATCTACCCCTGATCCAGACTACAGAGCCCAGCCAACCATCACCCAGCACAGTCGAGAATTCGCATGACCCCCCACAGATGGAGAGCGCCTGCCCGCTGCGATGAGTGACCCAGAGCCCAACCAAGTGAGGACAGCGCCGACCATCGCCCCGGAGCCCCAGAGTGAGACTGACCAGGGTGTGAATCAGTGACACTGTGGCAGAGGGAATACTGGTGGACTTGGACAAAGAGGACTGGCTGATAGAATAAGAGACTGAGGTACTACCTCCCACTCTATCCCACCCTGAATCTTCTGTTTCTTCATCATCACCACTAGTAGAATCCAGCTTTAACACGGAGTCGTCAAACTGTATCTGTGGACTTTGAATTACTGTCATTCATCCCGTCCAACTTTCCTATCTCTCCCTCTCACCACAGAGCTCAGCCAGTCCTCCAGCACCACCTCAACTGGATGCCTGCAGCCGTTTGTCTTCCCCTGTGACACCTTGTGCTGTTGTGAAGCCTCATGCAATCACCAGGTCATGCAATCACCGGCTTCGCCGAAGCTTCTTCCTCCCACCCTCGGATCAACCAGAGACCCTCGGCCTTGCGGCTCCACTAGGCTCCCTCGTCCCTCTGGCTTGACTTCGGATAGCCGTCACCCTAACTGCGCCGCGGACTTATAAGCCACCTGCTGTGCTCAGTCTCTCAACTTCTTTGGCTCCAGCGGGATCCGCCCTCCCTTCGGCTCCACCTTGGTCGTCGGTCACTCCGGCTCCGCCTCAGTCCTCGGGCACACTTGATTCACCTTGGACGCTCTTTGCAGTGGGTGCGCCTCGGTCTCCTGTTACAGGGGTATCGCTAAAGTCCATCGGCTGTTCCCACGGGTGTCATCAGCCAAGTGTGTTTACATTGTGATTAAGCTATCTACCTTTTACTTTGGAATTGTGAAATATTATTAAACTCAGTGTTTGAATTCTTCGTAATCTTCATGTGTTTGTCTGCAACACACTGTGACAGTTCTGGATTCAGCATGGAATTGTTACACTGGAGAAATGGTGAGTGGTCTCTTTAATTGGTCACTTTAATTGCTATTCACATACGCTCATATGATATTATAATGCCAATGTGCACTGTGGCCTGGCCCTGAGTTAGCAGAATACTGGCACATGGCCAGGTACATGTGAACCAGCCATCTTGCCAGCTCAGATGTAGAATCACCTGGGTTCAGTAATCACACCAGCTGGCTAGCCGCAGCTTGGTTGCATATCAGTATTCATGAATTGTTAGGCCTCCTATATCAGAACATTACAAGACTACATTACTAACTTGTGATCAAATTTCAATATGTCTGTGCTTACAACCGCACCAGGAAAGATGGGAAAAAGATGCTGCCACCAGTAATCCTGAAATGTTTGACAAGTAATTGTAGAACTTGAAGTTTGTGCATCTGAGCACTGCTATAGAAAATGCAATGTCAAGAGCAATGGTTATATTTATATAACCACAAATATAAATATTTGTGTCAAATGCCAACACCAGGCTGAAAAGAATACAAAATAAACAAGGAAACATGAATTTTCTAAATACTTTGTTGATGGAAATAAAATATGAACTTCTAAATAACCCTCAGTTATTTGAATTAGTTTTGGGCATTAATATATTATTGTGATCGAATTATCGTAATTCTATATTTCTTAATATTAGTTATATTCTTAATATTTGTTTATTATATTTTGGAAGTTTGCTTTGCACTCTTAGTTATTTAACCTATAGAGACCTTTATTTTGAAAGGCGGCTTGCCGGAAATGCGAACAGATCGCTCGCGCACAGGAAGCGCGCTGACCACTGATCTATATAGTCAAGTCAAGTCAAGTCAAATATATTTATATAGCGCTTTTCACAATACAGATTGTATCAAAGCTGCTTCACAGTATCAATCAAAACAACTTAATGTTTGTTTATTACTGGAAAAAAGACATCCAAGTTTGGTAGAGCTGATCAATGGTATGATTGGTTAATTAATTTGAATATCCCCAACCATATATTGGTCTTATATAATGACTAATCATTCTATATAGATCAGTGGCGCTGACAGACGGATTCACGCATCTGAATTACAGTATTAAAGTCACCTCAAAGTGAATTTAGGCATCTAGTCGCTGTTTGTTTTTATTTTTGTAGTATTTGTTTTGTGTCTGTTGTTTAGCACCTGGTTGGAAAGGAGTACATGGTATACATCATTATGCACTTGTATAATGCTACATAGCATATCTTGTCTTTATGATTGTTTCATATGTGTTTGTTTGATTTAAGAGTAATTTAAGTTGTTTATGATAAATGTTAGTATTAATTTCGTAATTTGTTGCTATATCGTCTACTGTTTTGTTTATATTTATATGTAACTTACGTGAATGATTTTCAAATTCCAATAATGTTAATTCATCTGTTCTAGCTCTTACTGAGATGGCAATGTGAAGGTATTAAGGACGATAAACCAACAACATCAGTGAGAAAGCGAATTTCCTTTATTCAGCTGGGCTGCTACAGAACTTCTACATGATGTTTGTGATGAATATGATCAATATTAGAGACATTTTAGATCACAGTGAACTCCCACACATCATGAGTGTCATGGGAGCTCATAGTAAGATCACTGTTAGATCAAATTGTTGGCTGGGCAGTGTATTAGGCCTGTGCATTTGGTCTTAAAGTGACAGCAGCCTAATAAACCTGATGCTCTCTCTGTCATTTAATGTTAATCAAACAACAAAAGAAAATGAGAAAATCAATCACTGCTCTTCACTGATTAACATTAGTAACTTTAAAAAGAATCAATATATATTTAATTCATGTGAAGACTATGAAATGTTTTACATTTGATTACTTTATTCAATTTATAGTAGGCTATTATTATTAGTATAGGCTAAACGGTTAATTTCATTCATATCTAAGTTGTGTTGTAATTGTCCTAGTGTTTTTTTTTTTTTTTTTGTATATTGAATGTTTCAACCTGTTTGTTGACAGTGAAACTGCTCTGAAAGAACAGATTAAGGGGTTGGGGGGTCATTTCAGGTTTTTATGAAAGCACTGAGTTTTGCTTAGGGCTCCCAGAAGTCAAGGACCGGCTACTGGAGATGTGTTGTGATATTTATGAGGGATATAAAATGCCATTATACACAGAGAAGATTTTTGTGCTCTTATGTCTGCATAAAGGTGAAACAACAATGTGTTTCTGGCATTTTCTCCACAGTTTTACTGAGTTCCATAGAACTGTTGAATCAATTCACTCTGAAAAGAAAGAAGAAATAAGACTTTTTTTAGATGAGACTTTTTGAGATGATTGGTAAACAGCATTTACTGTCATCACGATTGAGCAAAGCCAATATCCAGGACCTTTGCTTGAGCCAGTACACAGTGAGGTTAACTATTTTGTTCACTTGCCCCTGACAGACTGAGGCTAACTCAGATTACTAATGGCAGCAATATATCTTACTCTACAAACATTGAATGAGATGTTGCTTGATGTTGTAATCCTCATAGGGTCTAATGAAAAGACTGAGCATAGCATATTTCTGCAAAAGTTGCTCTCAAAGAAAAGGTTTAATTTATTTGATTCTGTAGACAAACTAACCCTTTATAAACAGAAACCCTTACATATTGAACATAATAATAACAACCTATCTTACTTGCATTAAATAATTGAAATGTTATTGAGCTAGCCTATAAGATGCTAAGGAAAAATGCATCACTCCTATTAATTCATCCATTTTCTCTGTCTCTCTCTATTGTGTCTTGAAACTTGACATCATACTGAACAGTACAAAAGAGCACTTTATGGAAAAAGAGATGAGCAAAACCTCTTTAACTGATATGTAAACACATACAAAAAGTTCTTTAGGGTGTGCATTATTGACTGGGTCAGGCATATGTTGAGTTCAACATCTGAAAAAATAATAACATTAATAATGTAGGTAGGCCTATACTATATCAGGGGGATGGGGTTTTATTATAGATTATTTGAAAAAGTCCGACATTAGCTGTATGCATGAAACAATGTTTTATTTCAAATCTATATTGAATCTACCCTATCATCTAAGTTAAACTTTTTTCATTCAATCATGACTATGATGAATGCATTTTACTAAGGCTGTGGAAAATTCAAATGCACTCAAGACAAAAACATCTCATCTGCCGACTACAGTGTAAAATGTAGTCAAAAGTTATTCAGAAGCAAATAAAAGACAAACTAACTAAAACATTGTCTTTTGTACTGTAATAATGGATTTCTTCTGTTCTGTTAGGGTTCTGTCACATGTAGCTGACTTAATGTACGTTGCCCTGGAGATAGAATGTCACGAATCCACCCACAACAAATTTTGCAAAGCAATCACAAAAACTCTGGCAAGCATGCATTGCGATCACAAACAACCAAGGACATTAGCTTTTCAGTGAAGGAAAATAATAATTTAGGCTGTTGTTTGCTTTCCCTCTTTTTACATTCTACTGTCCTAAAATAAAAAGTCAAACATTTGTAAACACATGACAACAGAAATATCATAAGAACTGTGAAAATGAACAACATTCATCTTTTATTCATCTAACTTTGTGTATTGTATGCAATATTACTTTTCATAACCAACACAGAGATAACCCTCCAGCATGAAAGCTTGATGTTATGTTGTCATATCTCCTGATGAGTGTGGTGGTCCAAAGTGTGGTGTTCAATGACAGTAATTCTCCCCTGGCTCTCCCATCTACTATAAGTAAGACAGAATAAAGAGCAGTGATCTGTCAAGTTGATGCCACTGCAGAAGGATCCATTACAGTCCCTGCCTGGTGCAAGCGATTCAGGTGTGATGTTTACAAACAGCAACACAAAGGCCATCCTTCATTCTTCTGCCACAGATTAGAGAACCAAAAAAACAGCATCTTTAACCACAAAAAATTAAAGCTTTAGCATAAGTTCAGCCAGGAAGACTCAATTGTTACGTCACTTATTACCTTACATCTAACCAATCGTGTTCAAATACTTGTAGTATAAAAGATCGGTACTTGCACATGTCTGAGTTAGCAGATGCTGACGCCAACATTCACCTTCATCCTCACGAACACCACCAGGATGGTCCCTGCCCATACCTCCCAGGGGAGAGAAGAAATGCAGATTCCGTTACCCTCGGATTGCGAGCTATGGACTTTGAGCTACGCCAAAGAACTTTAAAATAACACAATGCTTGCTTGGGCTGTTAATAAATGAATGCTTGTTACGTAATTTTGCCTCCCGAGTCTTTCTGGTGGAACTATTTTGGACAACCAGCTTCTCAAGAAAACCCATTCTGGTTGATCAAACAATGCAGCATTAACCATGGTTACAAAGCAAAGTTACCAATGTTACATGGTTAACACACTGCTAAAACGACATTCTACCACAACAAAATTAGCAATTGTTCTGACTCTCGCACACTTTTCAAAACCTTCTCTTCGCTTCTTTGTCCTCCTCCCGCCCCTTCTTCATCTACTCTTACAGCTGACGACTTTGCAACATTCTTCATAAACAAAACAACCATGCAGTGGCCAATTCTCCACACCACAAACTGACAAACACATCATAACAAATACACACTCTCTCCTCCCTCTCTCCACTCTCGGAGGCAGAAATTTCCAAACTTATCCTTTCCAATCATCCTAATACCTGTCCGCTTGATCATATCCCCACTCACCTCCTTCAGGCCATTTCTTCTTCAGTTATACCTGCACTTACTCACATCATTAACACCTCTCTCCACACTGGTACCTTTCCCACAGTATTTAAGCAAGCTTGGGTAACCCCACTGCTTAAGAAACCCACTCTAAATCTAGCACTCAACCAGGGCGGTTGAATGCATCAACAAATGCATTCACAACCTTGCAACTATGTTTTTGAACTTTAATACATTCTTTCCATTAAACTTTTGGCCAGCAACAATAGAATAATGACAAACAAATAAACAAAGTTGTTCAACTTTTAACACCTTTTACATGACACTGTTTCTTTTCATGACCATTGGTTAAAATAAAATAAAAAAATCAGTTGCCATTGTAGCGCTTTTAACCCTTTCCTTTCTAGATATAAAAGGGAGCGCTCTGAGTTCATATGAATAAACTTTGTTTTATCAAATCTATTGTAAACTAAGTGTGCTTATTTACTCACTTTAACTTATTTTGTGTAACTGTGTTTGTTACTTAGATCCTTGGGTCCGTTCAACTTTAAAATGAAATCACATAAACAATAATGAATTAGGATTTTAGGATTTATCTTCTGTTAATAAAGTAATTGTTTCACCAGAAAAGAAGTCCCAATATATATTTATATTCCCTTTGCAACTCAAATTAATAAACTGAAAAACACTCAAGTATACTGTAAATTAACAATTTACAGAAATAAATGTAAAATGATCAAGTTGCAGGTTTTTTTCAAAATGTAAAATAAAATAACACTTATGTAAATAATCAATAGGAATTTCACCAATTCACACAGATAAATAATAAATCAATTACACATTTCACATTTGTAAATAGTTATTGTTCCCCTCTTTTTTAAATTTGAGTCCCCAAACTCTCTATCTCAAACTCAAATGACTCTTCAACCAAATACTAAGCCGGCAATATCAGCTTAACCTTAATCAACATGAAAAAAGTATTTAATTTTCACGTTGCAGGCCTATTTAATGCTGGGGTACGGTGTAGTCAAAACATAAATAAAAGACCGCTTCACTCAACACGGAGCAAACAAACAAAAATACCTGGTGCCTTATGTCAAAAAATCAATTCATACTCCACATATTCCATTCCAGATGGGGGCAGTATAACTCCAGAAAGTTGGCCTACTCTAGTCTGTTTTTTAGTTTCAGGTTGTTAATCTTCTAAAACCGTAAAATAGTCCGCTTTGTCTCGCCAAAGCCTATTTTGATCGGTGAGGGATGTAGAATAGAATGACTGCTGCCGCTGCCCTTGACAGGGCGCATTACGAGCAGAGAGAGAGAGAGAGAGAGAGAGAGCTCGGCCGCGCGCGCGCACTCTCACGTCTACAAACAACACGAGCGCAGTCCTGCTCTCTCTCCCTCGCGCATATTAATCAAATCAGTTGACACTATAGTAAGACCGCAGTTTCACCTGGAGCATTTGGAGATTTTTAGAGATTAAAGAGATACAAGCCGTGCGAGTTATTCGTGTGTTGCAGTTTGGCTGGTGGTTATGTATGTTGCCCGCATACCGCCTCCCATGGCCGAAACTGGTATTAGACACCGGCCGGGCCGGGGCTAGTAATTTAGCATGCTAATTCAGGTTTATATCTCGGCAGCACTATAACTTGTCATTTTTTTAATGACATCATTGCACTTATTTCTTCTCATTCTTTTGATACGTGTAGCTAATTTTTGGGATATTTTTACCTCAATTTTTACATGTGGCACCTTTAAAGTATCTAATCGGAAGAGCGCGTTTCACCTCCCGACGGTAGATGTCCGTCAAACCCACGATCGCGGTTCGCGGCGATTTCCTAAGGGCCAAAGAAATTCTGAGCACTCAGGTTAACTAATAAGTCATCTGGAATCATCCTTATCTGAAACTGCCACGAATCCACACACTGACGACTCGCCAACTAAACACATTCCACCCAAGCAAGATAGACACTGTACATAGACATGCCAACCCTCCAGATTTTTCCGGGAGACTCCCGAATTTCAAAGCCCCTCCCGAAAATCTCCCGGACTGACCTTTCTGCCGAATTTCTCCCGATTTCCACCCGGACAACAATATTGCTACACCATCCATCACTGGGCGCCGTTTCAGACCGAACAATAATAAAAGTTACACCTCGAAGTCAAGCGTGGCAATCAGAACAGAAAAAGAAGCAGAAGAAGAAGGGGAAAAGGAAGAAAGAAGAGACCATGGCGAATAAAAAGAGACAATATGCCTGCAAATTACTAACTGAATGGAAAAAAGAATTCACGTTCATCCAGGACAGCTCGAAGGAGAAGGGATATGCAGAATTGAATTTCACAGGTGCTGCTCATAGCTACGCTCCTTCAAGGGCTGTGCTACTGGCTGCGAAGCATTGCACCTTCAAATACAACCATAAGTAGAGTAGTGTTGTGTTGTTGTTATTGTACAAATACATACAAAATATATACATACAATACATATATATATATACCAAAAATATTGTACAAAAAAAAAGGGTCTAACCTCCTGAGGAGAGGCCTTAAGGAATTGAATTTGTAAAATAAATGAATTACATATTTCTTTGCGTTTGTGATATGACCCCCATAAAACCCCCCACTATTTCAGTAAAAAATTATTTCAGTCCTCCAGATGTTCTCTTGTATACTTTCCTTATGTGGGCTTCGAGGTCGCTGGCTCCTTTATGACACGTACGTACCAGCTTTACAGGTCATGCATTCTGCTTCACACGGATCCCGACCGACACGAAAACACATGATTTTTTTCTGTAAATCATCTGTGAACTTACATTTGGGCTTTTTTTTACGCTGTTCAGGAGCCATGTGCCATTGTTGACAAGCAAGCACTGCTCTGTGTCTCTTGGCTGTTGCCATGGTGCTGAGGGTAATGATTGAGATGCAGTTTGACCAATGTTTGCGTTACGTACATGACCGATCGACCAATGGTGCCGTGCGAGAAGGCGGGACCTAAAACAATGCAATAACGCACATCAACCCGATCACTTGTTTATCGTTCATGTAAACAGTACATTCAGATTCATGAATTTGATTGAATTTGATTGATTGATTTGATTGAAACAAAAGGTGTGCATGTAAACATAATGAATGGTTACTGTAGAAAACAAAAGACATCCCGGTCATTTTGGGCGATCTAGAAATCCCGGCCGGACGCATTTTTTTAGGTCCAAAAAGAGGACATGTCCGGGAAAAAGAGGACGTATGGTCACCCTACTTGAGCGAGTTGTGTTAAACCAACTCTCCATGTTTCTCACACAGAACAACCTCCTGGACAACAACCAATCTGGCTTCAAAAGCGGCCACTCAACTGAGACGCTGCACTGCTCTCGGATACTGAAACACTGAGAGTGGCAAGAGCAGCTACCAAATCCTCAGTACTCATCCTGCTGTATCTGTCCGCTGCTTTTGATTCGGTCAACCACCAGATACTCCTGTCAACCCTCATGAAGATGGGCATCTCAGGAACTGCACTCCAGTGGTTCAAATCTTAACTCTCAGGTAGGTCCTTCCGGGTGTCTTGGAGGGGCGGGATCTCTAAGTCACAACTTCTTGCTACTGGTGTTCCTCAGGGATCAGTGCTTGGACCACTTCTCTTCTCCATCTACATGTCATCACTAGGATCTGTCATTCAGAAACATGGCTTTTTCTTATCACTGCTATGCTGATGACACACAACTCTACCTCTCATTCCAGCCGGATGATCCGACGGTAGATGCTCGTATCTCAGCCTGCCTGACAGACATTTCTTACTGGATGAAGGACCACCACCTTCAACTTAACCTTGCTAAGACAGAGCTGCTTGTGATCTCAGCCAACCCAACACTCCATCACAACTTCACCATTCAGCTAGGCTCGTCATCCATAACTCCTTCCAGGACAGCCAGGAATCTTTGAGTTGTAATTGATGATCAGTTAAGCTTCACAGGCCATATTACTACAACAGCCCTGTCCTGCAGATTTGCTTTATACAACATCAGGAAGGTCAGACCCTTCCTATCAGAGCAGGCCACACAACTTCTTGTCCAAGCTCTTGTTCTCTCCAGACTGGACTATTGTAATGCTCTTTTAGTGGGTCTTCCGGCATGTACTGTCTTTGCAGCCTTTGAAACTAATCCTGAATGCAGCAGCGAGGGTGGTCTTCAACAAGCCGAAGAAAGCCGACGTCACACCTCTCAGTTTGGACTGGTTACCAATATGCATCAAATTCAAGGCACTGATGTTTGCCTACAAGACAACCACTGGCTCTGCACCAACATACCTACAGTAAACTCGCTAGTTCAGACTTATGCTGTGTTTGTTTATGCTTCTTGTGCTATGCCGATGAGGTTGTCTGGCTTATTGAGTTTAGATAGGTTAAACCTTTGTTGTTTGTCATTGTCCCAGCTATATTGTTTTTTTGGTGCATGTCCAAAAAATGTTTGTTATATGGTATGATAGTTTGGCTTGTGTGTGTGTGTGTGTTGGTGTTGTTGTCGATATTGACCAATTGTTCTATTTTATATGTTGGTTTAGTAATTTTTTAAAATTTTAAAATGTATTTTTTTATATATTCATATTAACCTGTATGTACTATTTCAATACTTTTTTTATTTTTTTTAGGTGTGACATATTAAGATCTGTCCAGGGACAGATGTAAAATAGCCTTTTGGCTAATTCTGGCACAGTATACATTTATTTATGTATTATTAGTGTGCATTGTCCCTGTTAAATAAACCTGAAATAAATAAATAAAATAAATAAATGCGCCCTCCAGAAGCTTGTGTTCTGCAAGTTAATGATGCCTCGTGGTGCCATCCCAAAGAGGCATGAAACACTCTCACGGCCCCTTTTCCTGGACTGTTCCCAGCTGGTGGAATGACCTGGCTATCTCAATTCGAGCAGCTAAGTCTTTAGCCATTTTCAAAAAATGTCTAAAGACACATCTTTTTCGACAGCACCTGACCAATTAATACTAGCACTTACCTTTTCTATTCTATACAATTCTATTTGGTTTGTTTTTCTGTAAAAAAAACAACAACAAAAAAACCTTGCTATGTGTACTGTGCTAACTGAGACTTGTTTCAGCACTTGTATACTGTTGCCCTCTTGCTGGTCTAATTGCTTCTATTGTTCTCCTCATTTGTAAGTCGCTTTGGATAAAAGTGTCTGCTAAATGATTAAATGTAAATGTAAATGTAAACCAGCATGAACCAACTTAGACCAATTCATGCTGCACTCTCGAAAAAAAAGGTATAAAGTTGTTACTGGGGCAGTACCTTTGTGAATAAAGAGTGCATATTAGTACCTAAATGGTACTAGAACCTTTTAAAGGGTACTATCCCAGTGACAGCTTTTGTACCATTTTTTCTGAGAGTGCGTTCAAAGTTGATCCTGTTTCTACCTGTATTAAGTGCTGAAATCTTCTAAATGGATCACAGAAAACACATCTTAATACCAGATAGAAACAGCAGGGCCTCTGACAGAAGCTTCCTGCACTGTATTTAGTGGAGCTGCAACATCGCTACTGAATCTACAGTGTGAAACACACAGCGTGACATGACCAGTGTACAGGTCCTTCTCAAAAAATTAGCATATTGTGATAAAGGTTATTATTTTTCATAATGTAATGATAAAAATTAAACTTTCATATATTTTAGATTCATTGCACACCAACTGAAATATTTCAGGTCTTTAATTGTTTTAATACTGATGCTTTTGGCATACAGCTCATGAAAACCCAAAATTCCTATCTCAAAAAATTAGCATATCATGAAAAGGTTCTCTAAACGAGCTATTAACCTAATCATCTGAATCAACTAATTAACTCTAAACACCTGCAAAAGATTCCTGAGGCTTTTAAAAACTCCCAGCCTGTTTCATTACTCAAAACCACAATCATGGGTAAGACTGCCGACCTGACTGCTGTCCAGAAGGCCATCATTGACACCCTCATGCAAGAGAAATTTCTGAACAAATAGGCTGTTCCCAGAGTGCTGTATCAAGGCACCTCAGTGGGAAGTCTGTGGGAAGGAAAAAGTGTGGCAAAAAACGTTCCACAATGAGAAGAGGTGACCGGACCCTGAGGAAGATTGTGGAGAAGGACCGATTCCAGACCTTGGGGGACCTGCGGAAGCAGTGGACTGAGTCTGGAGTAGAAACATCCAGAGCCACCGTGCACAGGCGTGTGCAGGAAATGGGCTACAGGTGCCGCATTCCCCAGGTCAAGCCACTTTTGAACCAGAAACAGCGGCAGAAGCGCCTGACCTGGGCTACAGATAAGCAGCACTGGACTGTTGCTCAATGGTCCAAAGTACTTTTTTCAGATGAAAGCAAATTTTGCATGTCATTCGGAAATCAAGGTGCCAGAGTCTGGAGGAAGACTGGGGAGAAGGAAATGCCAAAATGCCTGAAGTCCAGTGTCAAGTACCCACAGTCAGTGATGGTCTGGGGTGCCATGTCAGCTGCTGGTGTTGGTCCACTGTGTTTTATCAAGGGCAGGGTCAATGCAGCTAGCTATCAGGAGATTTTGGAGCACTTCATGCTTCCATCTGATTTCATTTTTCAGCACGACCTGGCACCTGCTCACAGTGCCAAAACCACTGGTAAATGGTTTACTGACCATGGTATTACTGTGCTCAATTGGCCTGCCAACTCTCCTGACCTGAACCCCATAGAGAATCTGTGGGATATTGTGAAGAGAAAGTTGAGAGACGCAAGACCCAACACTCTGGATGAGCTTAAGGCCGCTATCGAAGCATCCTGGGCCTCCATAACACCTCAGCAGTGCCACAGGCTGATTGTCTCCATGCCACGCCGCATTGAAGCAGTCATTTCTACAAAAGGATTCCCGACCAAGTATTGAGTGCATAACTGAACATAATTATTTGAAGGTTGACTTTTTTTTTGTATTAAAAACACTTCTTTTATTGGTCGGATGAAATATGCTAATTTTTTGAGATAGGAATTTTGGGTTTTCATGAGCTGTATGCCAAAATCATCAGTATTAAAACAATAAAAGACCTGAAATATTTCAGTTGGTGTGCAATGAATCTAAAATATATGAAAGTTTAATTTTTATCATTACATTATGGAAAATAATGAACTTTATCACAATATGCTAATTATTTGAGAAGGACCTGTAGTTTGATTACAGAATGAATGAATCTTATGACTTGGTTGTCTTTAGTGAATCAAAAAAATACAGCGCAACCAACAGTTTGTTTCTTGAACGATGGAATCCAATGAGCCGGTATTTTTTATTGAGTCAAATGCATACAAAATAAAAGTCTGATTAAAAAGTCTGTGCAACATTTAAACATGCCTTTTGCAAAAAAAATTGTAAATGTACTTATAATTTAAATGATCTCATCAATTGGCAATGGAAATGCATTCATTTTTTAATTAATGGAAATGCATTCATTTTTTAATTAATTTATTTACTTTATATGTTTCAATGATTACAACCAGCACAAACTGTATTAAAAGATGTCTAAAGTGAAATCAATAAACTATAGGCTTTATGATGGAAAAAGGAAAAGCAACATGTTCAGTCCCTCAGTAGCCATTTATGACTACAAATCAACATGTGTGAACTTTCCCAGCAGAGAAGATTCCAATCAAAATCATGTAGCAGCAGTGTAGCAGATCTATTCCCCTGAGACCAAACATATCAACATTGTCATATCCGGCCAATCTTGTCATTTTCACTCCTAAACACTCCTAAAGTTGCCATGACATAACAAATTTTCTTGTACTAAGTCCCAATCAAAGTCAAGTCCTTTATAAATTTATGACAAATAACTAGAGCCTTTTACTAAAGGTTCTGATACAAGACGTGGCAATACAAATCGACCAATACTCTCCAGACAACAATGCAAATCCTTTTGATATCTACAGTATACAGCAGAAAGGCATTGCAGCATCTAAGCTCAGGGATGAACAAGCTGGATCATATCTGACTGTCACAAGTGGCTGCGGTAATGATGGCCATGAGTCAAGGAGCTTACAACAAAGCCACAACCAAAGCTAGATTATGAAAACCGTATTTTTTTTTTGTTTGAGAGAGAGAGAGAGAGAGAGAGAGAGTGAGAGAGAGAGACAGAGAGAGACAGAGAGAGAGTGATAAGAGCTGTTGTGAAAGGTACTAGGTGATTTTTGGTGTGAAGGGGCAGCAAAAGCTGTGGTTCTTATTAAGCGCACAATTTATCCCTTGTAACAGAACAGCCATTGTGTTGATGTAGCAAACATCATTACTGAAAGGCAATCATTTAAGCTCAGCATCTCTTGGGGATATTGTGTTTAAGCTGTAATTGCTGTCAGCTTCAACAAAAACAAACCTTTTCAGAGGCATCGGTAGTTATCTGAGTAGTTTTTGCTGTTGTCTTATTGCTGTACAACAATAAAAAAAGATTTATGGCAAGAAGTAGAAAAAACGTGACAGTGTTAATATCAGAAAGTGACTCAGCACAATGACAATATGGAAAATAAACGTTCATATAGGTTTAAGAAAACACTCGGATTGTCACTTGAATCCCCATAATGAGTGAAACATTTTCCAGCTTTGCTCAGTGTAATTTTCTTGACCTGATATCGAATGCCATTTTTTCTGCAACTGCCCCATAATCAAGTCATTTTTATGTCATTTTTTAATGAGAAATCCAAATATTGTGTCTCTGGAATGGATTTTTCATTTAATGCCGAGAAAATAATTCATGCTCATGGCGGTTCCTGAGACTGTGACCATTTAATTAGCTTGAGTGTTGATAAAAACCCACAAGGGAAAGCAGAAGGAAAGCAGTATGAGATGAAAGAGAGAGAAGTGGAAGTTCTCCAGACAACATCAGGACTTAAGGACTGAGACACATTTGATTTGAATCAGGGGCTTATTGAAAAACAAGCCACTCAACTGAAAAGCAGCATACCATTTGTAAAAAAAAAATATTTGACACCCAGTGTTTTATCAAACACTTTCTGTGTCAATATTCTATATATATATATATATATATAAAAAAAAAAAAATCGGGGAACAATAGTACGTATACATGTCTGTTTCCCCTCTGAGGCATTTCACCAGTCATATAATATCCTGGCATTATAATGCAATTTGGGTACTTTTTAACTGCATTGAAAATACACAGGAAATGTTGGAAATATAATATAAAAATTCAATTTTATGTCCTCAAGGAGACGGTTACTCTTCTGCCAGGCTGTTATTGAAAATAAAAAATCATTCTTAAGTGACTTGTCTGTTGTCACGGTCGCCAGCTAGTCACCACCTCCTCACTATCATTTTCCCTGGCCCTCACCTGCATGCACTTCCCAATCACAGAGATCGCTGTCACCTGTCACCAATCTTCACTGATCATCATCCAGCACTCTGCGTTTACACTTGCATTAACATGCGATCACCGTGATCCGATCAAGCAGATCGACTGTAAAGAACACTTACCTGACTCCTTAACTGCACTATACCGAACTATTTGTCTTCAGTCATCTGCTTCTTTCATCCGTCTTCAGTCATCTGCCTTGACCTCCAGTTCAGAACCTCCAACAGATACTACCATTATTCATCCAGATATCCATCCAGAACACTATATTCTTCAGTTACTCTGCTTCCATCGTTGCGATCACATAGCCTACTTCTGCAAATAAACCTGTTGATCACTTTACCTGTGTGAATCCTTCTGTTTCATGACATTTGTAAATAGAGGCAAAATAAAATTGTGCTGTGAGTTTTCTGTAACAGAACAGGTCTGACTAAATAATTTTCCGTTTTAAAATAAAGTGTTCTCTCAGGTAAACAACATACAGCTCTTTGGCAAACGTCACCATAACAGTCTGACATCTGCAGGAAGATGGCCCTGCAATGCAATAAATACAATTTATAGAAAATAAAATAATTTTCCAGACCTGACAAACAACACTGCCATTACTGAGACCAACAGAATCTGATGTCTTAACCATAAATAGGCTACAAGAAAAACACATTAGAGAGGAAATTTGATAAACATTAGAGGTAAAAAATTACATTCAAATTTTGGTTACGGCATTTGTCTTTTCTAAATTTTTGAAGAGACTGCTGCAGATGGAGCGCGCATTGCAATAATTCACTTCATTTCTGAAGTGCACTTTTTCCTCTGCCTGTCAATTATATTAAGTGAAAACACTCAAGTGAGAGGGCCCGTGCTTAAAGGGATAGTTCACCCAAAAATGAAAATTCTGTCAGTGTTTACTCACCCTCATATTGTTCCAACCCTGTAAGACCTTCGTTCATCTTCGGAACACGAATTAAGATATTTTTGATGAAATCTGAGAGCTGGATCACTCCTCCATACTAGTCCATATGTCAAAACTGATTGTTTTGTTTGTGCAGATAAAGCAAAGAATAAAGGTGAAGACAAATAGTGCTATTTAAAATTCATGAAAGAAATTTTAACTTTGCTGAATCTTGTGAGAATAATTTGAACTGCCATATCCAAGTCATTTTTTTTATTATGTTAACTTAAAATTTTAATTAGGTTTGACTAAGCAGCAGACACAGACAGTAAATTAGGGCTGCAACAACTAATCTCTAAAATCGATTATCGAAAATAAAAAAAAATCCAATTCTTGGTAATCCAAGTTGCGTCTGCGCACTGTGCTCGAAAACGAACAGCTAGTCACGTAGCTTTACAGTAGTGAATAACTCATTTCTTTGGACAAAACGCATATGGAAAATAGTGGAGGACACAGAGTGAGCAGCTACGGGGAAAGGTGCATGACCCAAGTTGAATTATTATTATTTTTTTAATGTAGGGGTGGGGTAAAGTGAGAAATTTTTTACATTTGCTCTCCTCTAAGCGAGCTAAAATGATATATCAGTCAAATTTACACATTTCCCATTAATTCAGGATGTTTCCTAGCAATGGAAATTATAAGAATGTATTCAGGATGAAGGGCAGTGAAAATATGATTGTTTTTTTAAAAAGTAGTCTTGTGTCTCACTTTACCCCAGCTTAGGGGTAAACTGAGACAGAACAGAAAAATCAAGGGGGTAAAGTGAACCAGCTGGGGGTAAACTGATCCACTTACTTTTTATCAGAGCCCTGGCTCCCTTGAAAGCAGACGACTGGTATCAGTCAAGAGTGAGTATGGGTGTGGTTACGAGGAGAAAAGTGATCTCGACAAATGCCTCCAACCTAGGTTGGGGGGCCCTTTACGAGGGCAGGCCCGTCTCTGGCCTATGGTCAAGCCCGGAGAAGCGCCTACATATAAACTCTCTAGAGATGAGAGCAGTCGTTCTATCGCTTAAAGCCTTTCTCCCTAACTTAAAAGGCCACCACGTCCTGGTCCGGACGGACAACATGGCAGTGGTGTCCTATATAAATTGCCAGGGCGTTCTCAGGTCAAGCAACCTGCAAGCCATGGCCAAAAACCTAATTTTATGGGCTCAGCACAACCTGTGCTCCCTAAGGGCGGCGCACGTGCCAGGCATCCTGAACCAGGGTGCGGATATGTTATCCAGAGACATTCCCCCAGGGGAATGGTCTCTTCACCCACAGACGGTTCAGCTAATATGGAGCATCTTCGACGAGGCAGAGGTCGACCTCTTCGCCTCAGAATACAACGCTCATTGCTGAATAATTTTCTCAAAGAGCAGGGACGCGCTTGCCCATGATTGGCCGAGCCGCCCGCTGTTCCGGTCACGATGTTACCACAGGTCATCGAACGGATTAGGGAGAACAAGTGTGCAGTGCTACTAATAGCACCTCTCTGGAAGACCCAGTTATGGTTCTCCGTGCTGGTACAGCTGCGGTGCCGCTGAGGAGAGACCTCCTCACGCAGCCAAACCGATTAATCTGCCATCCCCGTCCCGACTTGTGGGCCCTTTATGTATGCCCCCTCAACGGGTACTCGGGTGTCTCCCGGAAAGGGTGCTGAAAACGATCACTGAGGCAAGAGAGGCGTCAACTAGACGCCTCTACGCTCAGAAATGGGTGGCATTTTCGGGCTGGTGCGCTGCACGGAGCCTGGACCCCTATTTGTGCAAAGTATCGAGTATACTCACCTTCTTACAAGGGCGTTTGGACGTGGGTCGTACCCCCTCCATGTTCAAAGTGTATGTGGCTTTGATCAGGCGATCGCTTCAGTCAACTTAACCTGACTACCTTTGGCTGAACTGGCCAATATAAAGGCTTAGGCCACACCCATTGTGGAGGGCTCTGACACGCCAGGGCACGAAGCAGCCTGATTGGTTCTTGCGTCTGAGCCGCCTCGCCATAGGTTTGTGCAGTTGCCGCACCACATCCAATGACCGCACTAGCCGTTCATCTGTGTCTGCTGTGCAGCTGCACTGCGTTTTAAAAATTTTGGCTTCAATATTCCACATTTTTAAAAAAGGGCTCCTCCTCCTCAATATCTTGTCAATATCTTGTCAGGCTTGTCAATATTTCTATCCCTTGCAGCTGCTGTTATAGACTTTTTTCCTTCCTTGACCTCAGCGGCTGCACTCTCCATCTCCTCGAGGGGTGTTTTGCCCCAGGTTGTCTTCCTGGTGTATTACCTTGGCATGATGGCTTTTCTACAATGTTTATGACATTAAAAAATAAAACATATGTAATGTAATATTACATTAAAATATGTTTAAGACTACACTTAACTTGTGCCTCATGTCTCACTTTACCCCACAGCATTTGTCTCACTTTACCCCACTGCCACATTTTAGAAAAAACAATCTCTCTTAGTAATTCAGGATACTCTTTAGCTAGCATCATCACATGGTTTTATATGTTAATAATTCATCAACATGTATGATATAAGTTCCCTTTCGAAGGGAACTCAACAATACGTCAACGACGTTATGGGGAACGCCTCAGGCGTGACAGGTGTCTGAAATCACTATCAAATCACGTCAATCATATTGACCGGCGACAGCCCGTGAATCATTAGCGTGAATGATTAACGTGCGACCTGGAAGTATAAAGGGGCGCCTTGCACACATGACAAATCAGCTCATCGTCTTCAGGGACTGTTTGTTTGAAACGCTATTCAAGTTACGAGGTAAGAGAAAGATGAAACGCACAGCTAAGGCAGATTGTTTTCGTAAGTGTGCCGACCCGTGTCCGAGGTTTCTGACTCCGGCCGACACACACGAGCTGTGCGTTTTTTGCTTGGGAGAAGAGCACGCACGGGAGGTTCTCGAGGGAACCCTCTGTGCGAACTGCGAGCGTTTTTCTCTTAAAACGCTCCGCTCTCGTCTGGCCCTCTTCTCGAGTGAAGGGGGTCCGGCGTCTGGACCTCGTGGTGCGGGTCCCGCTCGTGGGATCAGATGATTCGACGGTTGACGAGGGCGAACTGCAGGTCGATGGGGAAGGTTACTCACCGATTGTACCTGCAGTTGATGCTCTTCAGGACGTGCAGGAGATGGCTGAGGAGGTTTATGATCAGGTAGATCCTGAACCTCCTCAGCCATCCTGCCCCGTGTATGCAGAGCTGGTGGATGTGATGGAGCGCGCTGCCAACAGGCTGCAGCTGCCTTGGCGGCGCGCTAGAGGAGAGGTCGCTCGCGGTAGGCTCGACGATCGGTTTCTCCCCGGCCATACACCACCAGCTCAGGTGAGACTTCCATTCCTTCCTGATCTTCATACGGAGATCGAGAAGGCATGGAAGAGCCCATACTCTGCCCGCATTCACCTACATCAGCGGGCCAGTTTCGCTGATGTGGAGGGGATCGGAGAGTATAGGTACGTGTCAATGCCGCCCATTGACGAGACGTTCGCGAACTATCTCGTGTCTGGGCGGGCAGCGACACTGAAAGCTCCAACCCTGCCATCCAAACCGCTGAAAACAACGGCTCGTTTGAATGGCAGAGCATACACGGCAGCAGGTCAGGCCGGTGCTGCACTGCATACCATGGCAGTGTTACAGGCGTACCAGGCCCACCTGCTGAGGGATCTCGACCAGGGGGCAGGGTTGTCCCCTGAGGCGGTCGCTGAGCTGCGCCGCACCACAGATCTGGCTCTCCGGGCTACCAAGCAAACCGCTGCCGCGATCGGACGGTCGATGGCGGCGATGGTGGCCACGGAGAGGCATCTGTGGTTAAATCTAGCCGACATCGGGGAGAAAGAAAAAGCCTTTCTCCTCGATTCGCCGGTTTCGCCTGCCGAACTCTTCGGCACCTCCGTAGAGGCGGTGGTGGAGAAGTTCAGGGAGGCGAAGGCGCGCTCAGCAGCATTTAAAACTTGTATACCGCTGAGATCCGCGTCCGTACCCCGGCAGGCGGGAGGGCCTGGCCTGTCACGGTCTGAGGATCGTAGGCAGGGCCAACGAGCCAGTGTCGCCTCTCGTGCGCCCCCTCCCGCAAGGAGCAGGTCGCAGAGAAGGCGTGACTCCCGCAACAGGAGAGATCTGAGGGAGGTTATCCAGCGCAAACGCACACAGCGTCGGTGATGGATAGCCTCCCCGGAGGGTAATGACATCTGCCCTCTCCTCTCTCCTGACCCCCAGGCGTTCATTACATCAGGCCTGGGGATGGGCCTATGATGAGAACTATGTTCTGACGGCCCACCTAGGCTTGGTTTGTGGAAACGCCCCTTTCAGGCTCGTGAAGTGGCGGATCCCAGGTTCTTAAAAGAACTATCTGGCTTTACTTCGCACGCCGCAGGTGAGCTGTCCAGTCTTTGAGGGGTATTTTTTGTGATTAAAAAAATAAAATGTCTCTCTTTACAGACCGCGTTCCCTGTATAGAGTTATGGGGTCATGTCAAAGTACTAAGGTAAGAGAACTTTTTTGGATTATTAGGGCCCTGAAGTTCCCTGTTAGGTGGCGGTAACTGAGTTTGGCCTTCGGGCTGCTAGGCCACCTTAGGGTAGAGTAGTTGGTCTCTCTCTTTTAGAAGTTTTTACTTAGAGTGTTGACTGACGCTAGTGCTTCAGTTAGATCTTATGTCCGGCCCACGGGGCCGTTTTGACTTCTCTGAGCGATTTTACAGCCCTTTTGTACGGAATAATACATACTATATTCTTTAGTGGCTGTGGCTCCTCCGAGCCCTCAGATAGATCTGTGCTTGCAGGCTGGCCCTCACCAGGGCCGCCTCTGTAGCTGGCCTAGGCTGTACCTGGGATATTGAGGCGCTCTGCTTGGTTTAGCATTTCTTCCTCTGACTCTTCACTTTGTAAATGTTTGTTTCTAACATCCCTGTATAACAGCCTCCTCCCACGGGAGTCGTTAGGCCAAGGCCCGCCCCCTTCTCTGCATTCTGGGGCGACTAGAGTAATGCAGCTTGGTGCAGAGGTGGTTTATAAGGACGTGGTAGGCCTCAAACTGGCCTCCATGTGTTTATGTCTTTATTGAGCAGGGTTAGGCCGTCTTTTCACTTCACGGAGAAGACTGGATTTGTCTGCCCGACCCTGCCGTGCAGAACTGGCATACGGATTAGGCCGCCAGTATAGGCTTTAGTTACCTCGCTGAGCTACTGCTCAAGCGCTGGGTCGTAGGTGGTGGCTTTCAAGTCAAGCCCCACTCCCCTAGGTTGGGCACAGATACATTTCTGTCACCCCTAGAGCAGCTGGCAGGCCCGCACCCTGGTAACCTCAGGGTGAGGTGTGAGTATTCCCCTGTGATTCAGGGTAGGTCTGAGCACTTCACTCCCAGTTCTGTTTTATCCTACCTCGCACCACTGTGGCTCAGGTCGAGTATGAAGTAAGCTTCACTTCTTCTTTGGTCGAAGTACGCTCCCCTGAAGCCAGAGCATTGCCTGAGCTGACGCCCATGCATAGATGGTAGGCCCCTGACTGATTGGGGCCTCCGTTGAGGCAGAGTGGTGTATGTTGTACTCCCCTTGTTTTTAAGGGTGCTAGCTTTCTTGCGGAGTACACTGCCATGGGCAATGTGATTAGGCACCAGGATGCTGTAGGCGCTGTGTAAACAGCTTTTCTGCCAACGAAGGCTGCGCCATTAGGTAGTAGGCCTCAGCAGGCCTCCTTTATTGGACAGCCCCCTAGAGGGCACTGTAGGCCAGCTCACTTTACGTGGTTGGCCTTGGTGGTTCGGGCAGTTGACTCACTAATGGGTAGTAGGCCTTTAAACAGGCCTCCTCGGAGATGAGTCCCAACATTGTGGGACAGCTTGTGTAGTATGGTTCCCAACAGTGTACTTTATGGCAGAATATGATTTGCTATTAGCTAGTAGGCCTGACCAGGCCTCCCTGATAGGCAAGTCCCCAGCTGGCTGGCCTAGCAGGCCACCTTATACTATCACCCGGACTCAGGGCTCAAAGCTACCAGTGGTTATCAGGTAGTAGGCCACTCAGGCCTCCCTGAAGGTGAATTCCCACTTAAGATGGTTATCAGGTAGTAGGCCTCACCCGGCCGCCCTGAAGGCGAATTCCCACTTACGTTGGCTATCAGGTAGTAGGCCTCTCTGGGCCTTCCTGAATGTGAGCTCCCAAATATTGTGGCTGTCAGGTGGTAGGCCGCTCTGGGCCTCCCTGAATGTGAGCTCCCAAATATTTTGGCTGTCAGGTAGTAGGCCTCACCAGGCCTCCCTGAAGGTGAGTTCCCACATGCTGTGATTATCAGGTAGTAGGCTCCTCCAGGCCTCCTTGAATGAGAACGGTCAGGTAGTAGGCCTCACCAGGCCTCCCTGAAGGTGAGTTCCCACATGCTGTGATTATCAGGTAGTAGGCTCCTCTAGGCCTCCTTGAATGAGTACGGTCAGGTAGTAGGCCTCACCAGGCCTCCCTGAAGGTGAGCTCCCCACATACTGTGGTTGTAAGGTAGCAGGCCTCACCGGGCCTCCCTGAAGTTGAGTTCCCACGTACTGTGGAACCCCACTTACTGTGGTTATCAGGTAGTAGGCTTCACGGTCCTCCCTGAAGGTGAATTCCCACTTACGTTGGCTATCAGGTAGTAGGCCTCTCCGGACCTCCCTGTAACGTTCCCTAGTGGTGCTGGGTTTATGAAGCTAGTGGTCTCTTGCTATCAGTTTCAGCTAGCCTTAATAGGCAGCTGCTGAAGGCGAGCTTGCGCCCTGGCTCGCTAAAGTGTTCATTCTCTGCTATTGGTTCCCTCTCGGAACTTTTTCTGCCTACAGCCTGGTTCGCCTACCAGGCAGACCTGTGCTCCCCTCACCGAGGGTCTCTATGAGCATGCGGCTTTCTGAGTCTGGTCAGACGGTCGTAGGCCTCTCGTGAGGCCTCCCAGTTAGATCAGCCCTTAGGCCTTCACAGGCCTCCTCAGTGTTTTGAAACACAGACTCTGGGTTGATCCGTGGATCGAGTAGAGAAACTCCCCTCGCTAGCAAGGGTTGGAAAGCACTTTGCTGAGTCATACTCTCCGGGATATCCCGTCTCTGAGATCCGGGCCGAGTGGTTCGCTGCCAGCTTCGCAGTCCCTCGGGTTGGATGCCTTACCTAAGGCTTTGTTGTCCAGAGGCTCTGTCTTCAGACAGACAGGATGTGGCCAGACTAAGTGTCTATTTTCTGACGCCAGGTCAGGCCGTCCTGGTGGCATTTCGGGGTGAGTACGTTCCCTTGAATAGTGACTGGCTGGGGTTCCTTCAGGTTCCCTAGCCACATTCCCTAGAAGGGACCCCTTCTAATTGGAAGCTGTGGTTCCAGGCCCGGAGCCGGCCCAGGTAGACCTTTCATTTAACCATGTTTATGAAGGTTTTTCTGTGAGGCTGCAGCTTGGGCTATGACCGTAGGGAATGCTGTCACTGACAGCCCAGTGTGACCTGAGGGTGAGTGGTTCTAGCGTTTCATTTGAATTTGCTGGTTCTGACAGTTGTCACTGCCACTTGGCATGCACTCCCCTTAGCATGGCGGAGTTGGTATATCGTTCCCCATAACGTCGTTGACGTATTGTTGAGTTCCCTTCGAAAGGGAACGTCTCAGGTTACGACTGTAACCTATGTTCCCTGAGAACAGGGAACGAGACAATACGTCTCCCTGCCATGCCTCGGGGCTTGCCTACCGTACAGTCCCTTCAGACGATAAGGTGATTTGTCATGTGTGCAAGGCGCCCCTTTATACTTCCAGGTCGCACGTTAATCATTCACGCTAATGATTCACGGGCTGTCGCCGGTCAATATGATTGACGTGATTTGATAGTGATTTCAGACACCTGTCACGCCTGAGGCGTTCCCCATAACGTCGTTGACGTATTGTCTCGTTCCCTGTTCTCAGGGAACATAGGTTACAGTCGTAACCTGAGACGTTTTTCTACCTGAATCAATTTGCTTTGGCACAACAGTTGATTAAGTTGACAGCAAGAAAATTTACTTTTACATGCAAAAAAAATATTTTTGTGAAAAAAACATGCTTATCACAGCACCATGAGGTCCTCTCCTTCATGGCCAAGGGGAAATGGGATGGGCTTGAAAACATAATTGTCACATGACCACAAATGTGTTCCGTTGACTAGATACAGGGGGTGTCTCACATTACCCGATGTCTCACATTACCCCGTTCTCCCCTATAATATTTTTTTTCATTGAATTAATCGAAAAAAAAACCCGACAGATTAATCAATTATCAAAATAATCGTTAGTTGCAGCCAAACAGTCAAAAACTTAAAAGTGCTTCCCTGTCACTTAATATCATTACAAGCAAAGACACAACCTCAATAGTGTTTCTAAAGGAGGTTTTTAAAAGTTATTACCAAGGGGGTAATCCATCAGCCGGAAACTGATGCCTTGCGGGAGCCGCCATTGTAGCAGAACTTCACCTGCTGTTAGCATTCCATTGACTCCCATTCATTTTGGCGTCACTTTGACAGCGAATAACTTTACATCTGAGGCATCCAAAGACTTCATTTGTTTATTATTTATTTCTAAAGAAACACGAAAATTTATAAAAGGCTCCATTACTTTGTATCTTACGTTATGGCCCCGTAGAAGCCGTTTTTGTAAAAATAGGCTAACGATTGCGTCATAACCACGCGACTTTCTGTCGCACAATAGAGACATTACCGTATAGACAGGAGGAGAAGCTCACAGGCAATCTTTTACTGTCTATGAGGCAATCGGGGGGGACATAGAGGCATAAAGTCAAGGGAGAAGCCCATAGATAGAGAGTCCATAAAAGCAACGGGACAAAATATTTCAACAACGTTTTTGAGGAATTAGGTGATTCAGATTTGTCTTGGCACAGCTACTAGACGATTTACAACTGTCAGACTGTCGTCAAGCTCAGTTTGAGCCTGCGCAGTCGCTCAGCCATCAGACAGGAAGTGCAATAATCGGGCTTCAGTCTTCTCCGTTGAAATCAATGGGGTCGCTGTGTCCATTTCTTTTACTGTCTGGTTATTACCCTTTTTAAAGTTTTTAAAGGAGGTTTTATAATAATAAGAATACATGTAGCCTATTTATAGTAGTGGCTATATTGTTCATAATTGTGAAGTAAAAATGTATAAATAAAGGTATTGTTAACCATCCCCCCTCTCTCTCTCACACACACACACACACACACACACACACACACACACACACACACACACACACACACACACACACACACACACACACACACACACACACACACACACACACACACACACACACACACACACACACACACACAGAGAGAGAGTTTTAAATGTTAAAAATGTATTCATGCATTTTTTTTTTTTTTTTTTTTTACACTGACTGATTTATTGATTTTTATTTTATTATATTTATTGTTTGTGATTATTTGTTCATTGCATGGTTAATGGCCAATGCTTTGGCAATACTGTACAAGTCACCAGACACCAGAGGTCCAAAACTAATTTTGGGTAAACTGTTGTTGATAACATTTTCATTAGAAATGCATTTTTTGTGGGAAAAAAAATTCTACCTGTCATTTGTGTTAGTCATAGTCATGCAGGGCTCAATTTAAAACTGACATGATTCATATGTTCATGTCAGTTAAATCAGATAAATAAAATTACTATTCAAAACCCTCTTTGTAAAGTTTATCAGATTATTAAAAGAATTTGAAATTTACAAAATCAATCAATCAATGTCCAAGAAAAAAAAAAGAACAGATAGTATGCACTGTTAAATCTTTATTTGAATCTCTCGCAGCAGCTCGTTCATGAGCCGTTGCCGTTGATAAAAGGAGTGAGCGAGTGTTTAGCGTGCTGCGTGTGCAAAGATTCCATCCAGGCATTTAGGTTTAGATCATGCAAACAACGTCTTTCCTTATTTTTGTGACAATGAATAAACATTGCCTCAAATCCCCTTTCTATGGCTTCTCATTCCTTCATGTTCCAGACACAGCATACATTAATTCTCCACAATCCGCCTTGTTCCTTGCAAGTTACCCTTTACCACGTTCAAAAACTGTGCTTCCCCTTACCTTCTTGTTACCCTGGTGCTCTTATTATAATTCGTCACAACTCCACTCAGTGCACACAAAAATTAGATTTAGAAAATGTATTTAATTTAGCAAAATATTACGTTTTAAAGTTACATAAGATTTAAATATGATGCATATTATCTCTAAAACGTGATCAGAATTTATAATGATATTGCATTTATTTATATATATATATATATATATATATATATATATATATATATATACAGGTCCTTCTCCAAAAATTTGCATATTGTGATAAAGTTCATTATTTTCCATAATGTAATGATAAAAATTAAACTTTCATATATTTTAGATTCATTGCACACCAACTGAAATATTTCAGGTCTTTTATTGTTTTAATACTGATGATTTTGGCATACAGCTCATGAAAACCCAAAATTCCTATCTCAAAAAATTAGCATATCATGAAAAGGTTCTCTAGACGAGCTATTAACCTAATCATCTGAATCAACTAATTAACTCTAAACAAAAGATTACTGAGGCTTTTAAAAACTCCCAGCCTGTTTCATTACTCAAAACCGCAATCATGGGTAAGACTGCCGACCTGACTGCTGTCCAGAAGGCCATCATTGACACCCTCAAGCAAGAGGGTAAGACACAGAAAGAAATTTCTGAACAAATAGGCTGTTCCCAGAGTGCTGTATCAAGGCACCTCAGTGGGAAGTCTGTGGGAAGGAAAAAGTGTGGCAAAAAACGCTGCACAACGAGAAGAGGTGACCGGAGCCTGAGGAAGATTGTGGAGAAGGACCGATTCCAGACCTTGGGGGACCTGAGGAAGCAGTGGACTGAGTCTGGAGTAGAAACATCCAGAGCCACCGTGCACAGGCGTGTGATGGAAATGGGCTACAGGTGCCGCATTCCCCAGGTCAAGCCACTTTTGAACCAGTAACAGCGCCAGAAGCGCCTGACCTGGGCTACAGAGAAGCAGCACTGGAGTACCCACAGTCAGTGATGGTCTGGGGTGCCATGTCAGCTGCTGGTGTTGGTCCACTGTGTTTTATCAAGGGCAGGGTCAATGCAGCTAGCTATCAGGAGATTTTGGAGCACTTCATGCTTCCATCTGCTGAAAAGCTTTATGGAGATGAAGATTTCATTTTTCAGCACGACCTGACACCTGCTCACAGTGCCAAAACCACTGGTAAATGGTTTACTGACCATGGTATTACTGTGCTCAATTGGCCTGCCAACTCTCTTGACCTGAACCCCATAGAGAATCTGTGGGATATTGTGAAGAGAAAGTTGAGAGACTCAAGACCCAACACTCTGGATGAGCTTAAGGCCGCTATCGAAGCATCCTGGGCCTCCATAACACCTCAGCAGTGCCACAGGCTGATTGCCTCCATGCCACGCCGCAATTTCTTTCTGTGTCTTTCCCTCTTGCTTGAGGGTGTCAATGATGGCCTTCTGGACAGCAGTCAGGTCGGCAGTCTTACCCATGATTGCGGTTTTGAGTAATGAAACAGGCTGGGAGTCTTTAAAAGCCTCAGGAATCTTTTGCAGGTGTTTAGAGTTAATTAGTTGATTCAGATGATTAGGTTAATAGCTTGTTTAGAGAACCTTTTCATGATATGCTAATTTTTTGAGATAGTAATTTTGGGTTTTCATGAGCTGTATGCCAAAATCATCAGTATTAAAACAATTAAAGACCTGAAATATTTCAGTTGGTGTGCAATGAATCTAAAATATATGAAAGTTTAATTTTTATCATTACATTATGGAAAATAATGAACTTTATCACAATATGCTAATTTTTTGAGAAGGACCTGTATATATATATATATTATGTATTAATATGTATCATTATCTAGCATCTATGTGTAGGGCCCAAGTGTGCCGCACAAGTCCTGAAAAGTGAAGCCAAAAAGTTTCGATCGCCTCCAGGGAGCTGGTCCAAGTAAATGTCATAAACCCTGCCCTTTCCATGCAATAGTGGGATGTGAGACAAACTAAACAATCAAATTACACTTCAAATACATTTTTTCAAAAAGTTTTTGTCACTTTAGGTAGTTTTTTTTTTTTATCATGCTGTTGTAAGTTCAAGTGTTAGTTTTTTTTAATAAGTGTGCCCAGATAGCAGACAGACGTTGATTCAATGTCAGTTTGCTATCTGGGTGGTTTTAGTTAGGTATTTGATGCTATAAAAACAGGAGTGTGATGTCATGATTGACAGCTTCTCTGCTGAGGCACCAAATTACTTTTTTTTTTCAGGATTTTGGAGCTTTGACTTTAATTTCTATACTTCCATAACTGTTTATTTCACACCAACATAATGAATTGTTCACACCAACGAACTGAGCTCCCTTTGAAACAACAGTTTGAAACTTTTAAACAGTTTTATTTGTTGTTAATTTTCTCTTTCAATTTTTTTTTTTTTTTTTTTTGCCATTTGAAATTAGTGGCAACCACTGCATTTAATCATGATCCAAACAAAGATGCTAAACACATGCAGCATGGCAATTTTTAATAAAACATTTTTTTTATTATTGTAGTTTCAATATTTAAAGCAAAAACAGAATGGTCTGACTTTAGCTTTGTGAAATGATGCTACACAAAACCTATACCTGCACATAACAAAAACAGCAGACGGGCTGAATTAAAATGCATTCACTCTCTGATAGTAGGTGGCGGCGCTTATGGAAGAGCAGTGACATATAGCGTTGCCTTGGTTCATGATTTAAACAAATCTGCGCTGAGTAAAAGAAAATCCGGGAAAGTTGAATTAAAAAAAAGAAGAAAAAAGAAGAAAGATAATGTCATCGAAACTTCTCTTTAGAGATTTTAAAATAGATAAGAAAAATATTTAATAGCCTATTTATATTTTTCTTCCAATATTTCGAGCATCGAGAACAGTGAGCTTGCTGTGCCAGTTACAGTATTTTCTGTGCTTCCCCTTACCAAAATTAACCATGGTTTTATTATAGTAGCCTAACCATGTTTTTTTTTTTTTTTTTTTGCGGATTGATTGCCAGTTGTATCAGTTTACTACAAGTACAATGGGTAAACTATAGTGTAGCAAAACCATGGTTTATTTGTGGATATGGTTGAACTACAATAACCATGTTTTTTTTTTTTTTTGTAAAACCATGGTACATTTTCGTAATCTTCCCGCCTGTCTTGAGCGAATCAATGTTCTAGCATAAAGAACGTTAGTTTTGTACTCTTAAAGATTCTTTTATGCTTCCACTATTTCTTAATCTGAATCACTCCCTGTCCATGTTCTATTCTAGACGATGTTTGAAAATGAAATAAATCAATCTGTATTCCTCAAAGTCGCTTTAGAAAAAATCGTCGGTTCATTAAATAAATGTAAATAAATTGGAGAAATAGAGAAGTACTTGGTTCTGAATTCAACAATGGTCATTTCACATTTGATCAATGGGGCTTTCATTTTGACATTAGCCTACTGTGTGTTTGTAAACGTCATCATCCTGTGCCCGGACGAACTAAGCGCATGGGTGCATGTGAGATCAATGTTTTTTCCGCATTTGTCTCATTAAAAGGTATTTCTCTAATCCGTTTGTGTATTAAACAGGACGTACGATATTCATTTTCGTTTGTACTCGTATCCACAATGCAGGCAGCAAAGTTCGGACGCTGTGTCTTTCTAATTTCCAAACTCTCGCAGGCAACACGCTGTTCTTCTCGTTCGCAGCCTGGCAGGGGACAGACCGCGTCCATTAGTGCGGGTCTACGCAGAATGACAACAGCTAGCTCACAGCCTGTTGTGATCCGCATCCCGAGACCCATGCAAGAACATATAGAGAACGTCAAACAGATGAAAAGCAAGAAGTTTGACAAGCTACCAACAGTCAAGCCGGGCAGACTATTGATCAAGAGCAAGAACCCACAGCTAAACCAGTCTGTTGGCTACACACTTGGAAAATTTGAACAACCTGTTCTGACATCAAAGGGATGGAAGAGTAACAAAACGTTAGGGGATTACTTCTCAATAAATAGCATCCAGAGTGTTCCACCATCCATGCTCAAGCAGAAGGACAAGGGTAATGACACGGCTTCCACCACTAAAAAGACATTTAATTGCTTTCACATTTGTCCAGAACTGGTCGAGACTTTACACAGTCAGAATATAATTCACCCCACCACAGTGCAGATGCAAACCATTCCCAAAATACTAAAAGGACACAATATTCTCTGCGCTGCAGAGACAGGAAGTGGGAAAACACTCGCTTACCTCCTTCCCATCATCCACAGGCTGCAGGAGGAGCCGTTCACAGACTCCGAGAGAAACATTCGCGCTGTGGTCGTTGTTCCATCACGGGAACTAGCAGAACAAGTGACATCTGTAGCTCGATCAATCAGTCAACGGTTTGGAATAGTGGTCAAGGTCGCAGGAGGTGGGAGAGGTGTGGGAAACATCAAAGCGGCGTTCACTCATGGTCAGCCGGATATTTTAGTGGCCACACCAGGCGCTCTGCTAAAGGCTCTCCAGAAGCGGTTCATCAGCTTGAGTGAAGTAAACTTCCTAGTCATCGATGAAGCCGATACTATGTTTGACGGCAGTTTTGCGGGCTTGCTTGAGGATATTTTTTCGCATACCCAGGTGGCGTCCAGACTCTCAGAGACAGTTGGGCTTGATCATAAAGCTCAGCTGGTTGTGGTGGGAGCCACGTTTCCGGGTGGTGTAGGAGAGGTCCTCAGCATGGTGACTGACCTGGCCAGCATGGTGACTGTTAAAAGCCGGATGCTACATCATCTCATGCCGCATGTAACGCAGATGTTTCTCAGGATCAAAGGTGCAGACAAGATTCTAGAGCTTCATCAAGCTTTGAAGAAGGCTGAACTGGAGCATAAAGGCGTTCTGGTGTTCTGTAACTCAGCTTCCACTGTCAACTGGCTGGGCTATTCGCTGGAGGAGATGGGTGTTCGTCATATGAGACTCCAGGGAGAGATGCCTGCAACCATGAGAGAGGGAATTTTCAGGAACTTTCAAAAAGGGAGTGTTGATGTTCTAATATGCACTGACATTGCTTCAAGAGGTTTGGACACACAGAGGGTTGGACTTATTGTTAATTATGACTTCCCAGAGACCCACACAGATTACATCCACCGGGCAGGGCGGGTGGGTAGAGCAGGTGGCTCCGGCGGAGGGGAGGTGCTGAGCTTCGTTACTCACCTGTGGGATGTGGAACTTGTGCAGAGAATAGAGACAGCAGCCAGGAGAAGAACATCTTTACCAGGGATGGAGTCAGAAATTCAGAAACCCAGCAATAAAACGGATGTTAAAGAAAAGGAGAAAAACAAATAGGTGGTTAAAGTATGATCTACAAATCAGCCTTATTAAAAATGTCAAATATTTGTTGTATATTTGTTGTTTGAACCTTTAAAATGAAAATGTTAAAAGAACGTTTTGTCCTAAAGCTTCTGTTCACATTTGTATTAGACATCTTAATGGAATAGTTCACCCAAAAAAGAAAACAATGTAATCATTTATCACATCATTCTAAACCTGTATGATTTACTTTCTTTTGTACATAAAAGATCCAAAAAAGGTTTATTTATTTATTTATTTATTTTACCCCCATTGACTTTCATTTTATGGACAAAAAAAGTAGAAAAAATCTTCAAAATATATTTTCCATGTTCTGGCCAAGAAAGAACACCATATAGGTTTGGTATCATTTGGTTCTTTGTGTATTTATTGTTTTCAACCTTTACTAAACATTTAAGAACATTTTGCCCTAAAGCTTCTGTACACATTTTGTATTAGACATCTTAAGGCCTAGTTCACCCCAATATCTTTGTAAGTAATTCCTATTCTAGGAAGAACACCAGAACGCCTTTATTCTTCAGTTTGGCCTTCCTTTGGAACTGTTCAAAAATATGTTTTATATAGTTTGAATGTGTATAGTATGAATGTATTCCACATATACTACATTTGTCATGTTGTTATTGCCATGTGATCTACAGTGTCAGTTGCATCACTTGACTTGCTTCACTGCTATTCATGATGCTATACACTGTAATTCCTCTCCCGTGGCCTCATGGGATAGTAAAGTGTCCATCAGATGCTCACTTCAGAATCTCGCCAGAAGTATAGGTCATCTGGGAGGTTTTCTATGGATACTGTAAATTCAGACATACTCTTTTCACATATATAGGGATGTATGCATTTTTTGATGCAGCCTTACCCTCATGTTATTCTAAACCAGTATGACTTTCTAGCTTCTGTGGAACACAAAAGATGTTCTGAAAAATGTCTGTGATTTTTGTTTGTCCAAACAATGAAAATCAGTTGGGTTCAGTGTAATTTTGCACCCCCTTGACTTTCATTTTATGCACAAGAACAATCTGTGATTTGCAGAAGAAAGGAAATCATAATTAAGTGTTTCTTTGTGTATTTGTTGTATTGAGCCTTAATAGCACTAAACATTTATGAACATTTTGGCCTAAAGCTTGTTTACATTTAGACTGAATGTTGTTTTTTATTTGAAAATGTTTGCAGTGAACTCTCACTGTTATATTATGTGAGGTATTTGACACTGAACAATAAATTGTACAACAAACAGACTGATTTAAGGAAGCTGTAAGTGGTGCTAAGACAAAAACACATTTAAATAGCCAGGTTGTCAGTTTTCCTGTTTTATTGGTTGATGTGATGTTGGTTTATTTGCGTTGTTATTTCAGTGCTGCTAATGCTGCATCTTTTTCCTAATGGGAATGAATGTGATAGAGAGGTCTGAAAGTGAGGCTTCATGCTTCACTACCAATTGTTTATCACGGCACAACAGGAGGGTTGCCATGAGATAAATTTGAACTTTGCAGCAGTGTTATTGAGAAGAGGGTCTTTCATAACATTGATTAGAGAAGACGTAAACAGGGAGCTGTGAAGAAAAAGCAACCTGGTCAAGCAGAACTACTCTCTTATAAAGTAAATGTACACGTTCTTGTTTTTTCAAGTCCATTTTGTGAGATTCATGCTTTAATGTATGAAAGACAGACAACCCAACATGCAAATGCCCTTAATATGCATAATGTTATTGACTAGAGTACAGCAACATTTTGGCTTTGAAATGCAACAAATACTTTTGGGTTAAATTGTGCACCCCATTTAAAGGTTCATTTGTTTAATCAGAAATGCAGAAGGAGATAATTTTAGTGAAAGTGTTGATCTTTGTCTGCTTTTTTCACATTAGACATATTTGGTGTAAAATGTATAGAGAATGAGGTTGCATATATATAACTGTTAATGACCCAAATTATGTTCCAGGCACAAGAAAAACATGACCATGCTTTATTTCAACTCTAATAAATAAAAATAAATAAATAGAAATTTATATTTGTTGATTTAAGTTTATTTCAAGAAAACTTTATATAGAAGGAATTGGAAATTCAGGTTGCTAGCAATGCTAAGATATTTGATAACTTTTGTCTAAAAATAATTTGACTCAATTTTAGTGACTGGACAAAAGTATAGAATTACAAATGAAATAATGGTCACTGTGTGCTAGTGATACAGCACTCAAATATTAATTTAGCAGCATCTAATCTAATTATGATTTAAAAAGAAAAATGAGAAAAGTGATGTGCTTTGACACTGACAATGTCTGAAAGGGTTAACTTTGTTATTAATTATTTGTCTGAGCATGATTTAGCATCACCAGATTCTGGATGTTTTCCCTGGCTACTCACCTGGGAGTTCTCCCAGTGTAAAACATTTTTTTATCATGGTGCACTGCCAGACCTATATAGTGCTGACACTATGTGAAATGCAGCACTGTTTATAAACGTATTCAAATATACATCATATGCTTATAAAGAAAGAAAATAACAGAAAGTTACCAGTCTGTACTTTGACACGGTCATTTCAAAGTTACAGTCTGTGAACTGTGCAAAAAAAGAAAAGTGTCATTTTTAGGGTTACCTACAGCACTGTGTTATCATTTGTTGTACTATTATATCACATTATAGAGAGAGCTGCATTGTAATGGAGATGTATTCCACAAGGATTAAAGGCATGAGTGATGGTAGCATTTTATGCAATCATATTCACCTGACAGGAACCTGACCTGTTGGAAAATGTGCCATCCTTTTTTCGTCATAAGGTAAGTTCCTAAGTTTTGAGACACTTGACTCGTTCCTGATTCTAAAAAAACGTGTTTATAAGAGCTTTTGTCCTGATATCTCACAGAGAGCCGTGAGTAATAGACTGGTAAGAGATGTGCATGCGCGCGCAACACACACACACACACACACACACACACACACACACACACACACACACACACACACACACACACACACACACACACACACACACACACACACAGACAGAAGTTTCCACTGGCCTTTTGTTTAGGACAATCACCAGTCTAAGTCAAACAGTTAACCATAAGCATTAGGATACAGATAGACATCCTTTTTAAACAAGAACCCACTCTAACTTACTTTTATTGTCCATTGAATTAGATATTTTTTTATTTGAATTCTTAAGGGGGAAACCTTCAATAATATTTTCTTTTTGTAATGGATATAAAACCAGAAGACTGGATATAATATATTGAAATAAACGTCACCAAATATATAATTACAGCATACAAGTAAATATTGAGGTTTATGGCATGTTTATACTGAGACTGAAAGTGTTTGTTGAATACAACATAAACACTCAAAAGGAGTTCAGACAGCACAGTCGATTCACAAACACAGCCTTTTACGAATCACTTCTTTTAGAATCACTTCTTTTCACACATTCAAAAGTATCACTTCTTTTAGAGTGAATCTTTCAAACATATTCAAAAACTATCTTACAATAATAATATTTTCAAATAAATATCTACATATGTTTGAGTTATTTTCAATAACATTAAATACACATTAAACAATGAACATACAAAATGTAATAAAACAACATTTCAATGACAAACACTATTTACACTTAAATAGTTCACACTTTTTTCTCTAAGCAAATGCCTTTGATATACATGTATTGAGATATTATAGGATTTGTACTTCTCAAGGTAGCTTTTTCTTTTTTACTGTCCATGTTAGTCAAACCTTCTTGAATGTGATCCATACACTATGCTATGATCCAGAAACAACACAAATGTTTGCCCAATTACAACAGTGATTAATTATTTTTAAACAGTGCTGATATCTCTAAAATGTTTTGAGTCACATGTTAGTAGTGGAATGTGTCATGGAGAAGTTCTCCATGCGAATGCGCACCACTTTCTCCACAGGCGGAGGGGAGTAAAAAAAATGGCAAGTGAAGACCTGCTTGCAGGCTTTTCTGAAGTTTTCCGAGAGGAAAGCGTAAAGAATGGGGTTGACACAGGAGTTTCCATAGGCCAGGCAGTGAGAGATGATGCGAAATGCAAAGGAAGCATCATTCAAGGGAAACTGGCCGAACTCCACCCACATAGCAATAATGTGGTGCGGCATCCAGCATATGAGGAACGCAGCGACAACCAACAACACCGTCTGAGCCGTCTAGGGAACACAGAAAGAGAGAGAAAATTGGTTGGTTAATCATGCCTCAGATGACCTGATTTTTTCTCAGGTATACAGAAACAAACTTTCTTTAAATAATTGACAGAGTTTTTAAAGGTGTTAGCACTTGTAAAAGTTATTCTGTAAAAGGTGCTGGTCTTTTTTAATAGATGAGAGAATTATTGAGGCTCAACGGAGCGTATGTTTCAGACTCTGCTGTAACTGTAACTGAGACAAGCATATGTGTACAGTATGTGGGCTGGAAATCAAAGGCTGGACAGGACATTGAAGAAAGGCAATAGTGCAAGACTGTGGTAGCAGGTGGCATGGGTCAGGTTTTCACTGAAATGAAAGTGGAGGCCGAAGTGGGAAGAGTGTGGCATATTCTTCCTTGTTTCTCAACCTGGAGCCAAACTGTTCTTACAAGGCAAATGACACCAAGTTAACCTTTTGTAGGCTTGATAATGCGTACCTCATCCTGCGACAGATGAAGCAACGCATCCTTTGAGTGGGCAGATGAAGCTCCACACCAAAAGATGATTGATGAGAGCAGAATGAACTCAATTATGAAACTAAAATTAGCAGTAATGTGTAGCGGCAAGAGATGCATCCTCTAATGGATGTTATGTAGTCGCTCTGTTCAAAACTATACAATAAATGATGCCTGGCAATATGAATGATGCTGGAAGAGAGGCTGGAAGGGACGCCAATTTTAAAAAAATATATTTTTATATTGACTTCCACAACTTTGTACAGCAGGTTGTTTTTGCAACACCAGGAAAGCAGATATTCAAGCTTCCTCCAATATATGAACTCATTAGCAGAGATAAGACCAGTCTATAGTTGGCACTGGCCATGTGGAGAGCATCTGCCTAACAGAAATCACAGCCCACACATTGTGATTTGCTTAAGGTTAAGTATTGTTTGCAATAGAATAATTCTGAGACACTTCCAGTGATAGAACATCAAAATGACAATCAAAAAAACAAATACACAAAGTTCTTTAAAAAATCTGGATATTTGAAACTAGGGATGCACCGATATTGGTGCTTGTGTACTTGTATGTTACTGATCAAACTGCGTTGAACTTCATTTGTTTACTGCCCACTCCCACCTGCAGCAAAGGTAAAACCGTTTACGTTGGGTCCCGCGTGACCCCAATCCCAATGCAGCCCTCTAATAGAATGAACAGTGAAAGTAACAGAGATTTTTTTTTATAAGATTTTTGTTATAAAATATCCGAAAATCACTTGCACAGTGTGATTTATTTCCTGCAGTTGTGTACTTACAATATCCCAAAAGTTCCCAAAGATTTTTAATTTCAGATAAATTCCAATTTTAAATAATGGCTCGTCCATGTTCACTTGTTGCCTGTCAATGACGTAATATCCGCGTTATCCCTGGTTTCCGCTTGTACTGCCATAGTAACCATGGCGACAGACGCGGACAACTGCGTTACGTCTAGCGGCACGCTCACGCTGTTGTTGTTTCGTTCAAACATTATGGACCATGGCAAGCAGACTTTGGGACAAAAGGAGAACTAAAACGAGGATCAATATCAGTGTGGCGTTTTCGAGATGCCGAGAGCTCCACGTCCATGACAAACTTCGACTTGACAGAGATACTTTATTAGACAGGTGAGCAAATGTACTTAAAACTAATCAATGTTATATAGCTCAACATGATGAAATGTTAGAATATGATCAGTATGTTATTCTAATGTTGATCTAGCTTACTGCTAGTCTCATACAGACAAACTAAGACATAGAATAACATTATAACTTTCATCACACTCAAATGCAGTTTAGTTTGATCATGTAGACCAAGTGAAACAGCGCTGCGTTACCTCACAAGTTTCATTCATCTAATAAACTGACCAGTGTGAGTACTAATTCAGCACTTGCGGGTAGTTCGGTAGAATGAAATGTCCTTATTCCTTTATATCCGCGGGATTTACGTGTGGCGCTGATATCTGTCTCTCATTAGCAATCGCGATCTGCTTCATACCACAGTCATGTTAAAACATCAATGTATTTACTCATCCATAAACATTATTAGATCCTTAAGCATGATGACAAGTTACATAATTCCGCTTATGCGTCATCAACCTACACCTTTGTTATTGTAAGAGGTTAGCGATCCCTAGCGGCGAAAAAAAATACATATTGTAGCTTTAACATTCAAATTTAAGTACGAAAATAACTGAAGGAAATATAAAGTAGCTAAACAAATTAAATCAATGAATATGATTCATATTCTTTTGGATTCTTTACCTAATATAGCTTATTTAAAAATTACAAATGCAATGAAAATACAGTTATCGGTATCAGCAAGTACCAACAATGAAAGAATCGGTATTGGCCTCGTTCTGGAAAAAGTGGTATCGGTGCATCCTACTTGAAACAGAGTGTGGCCGAGTGATGAAGACAAACAGAAAAAGAGAAATAGACCATCATGATTAGTCACAGGATGAAAGTCTACAAAAGTGCAAGAAACTTTCTTCTAGTTCACCCATAAATCTAAATTGTGTCATCATTTTGTCCGGTTTGGTGTAAGGGATGAGGCGAAGTCTCAAATACAGAGGATGGTGGGCTTTATTCAAATAGCAAAAATAAACAAAAACACAACAAATACTACCCAGTAGCAGAAAAAACAAGATCCACCAGCAGGGAAACGCAAGGCAGAGCAGGACATGACTAGGAACACAGTTGTATTCAGCAATAATCTGGCTAAAGACAGAGAATACAGGGACAATAAACAGGGAAGCGAACGAGGATGATAACGAGGGAGGACAGGTATGAGAACATGTGGCCAATGAAAACCGTCACAAGCCATGTGCTACACAAAACATGACAACACCTGGCCAATGAAACAATTCACAAGTGAGGTGCTCTAGAAAAATGCACAAGACTAGATAAGAGCACATGGTGAGGGAATGAACATTCAAACGTGTGCTGACAACAAAAGACAAAACATGGAGCTTGAATGTCTGGGCCCCAACACTGAACTGAAACTCCCGGATCCGAACACCATGCACTGCACACACAACACATCACATCACACAGATAAGAGTAAGCACATGGCTCGAGCAGGCTGTGAACATGATTTCACCAAGTGTAACATCTTCCTGGATCAACATCTTTGTGTTATGCACCTATTATTTTCCTCTGATATTAGGAATAAGTTATGGAAAGGGTTAGGTTTAGGGGAAGGAATAGGGTTAGGACAAACATTTTTGGACAGGAATGCTGTTCCAGGATCAACAAAATATGTTGGCCAAGGAACATATCTTACTTGGCAAAATCACAGTGAGGCTCGAGACGACACTGGAATATTCTCATTCAAACCACTGCTGCTTCTGTTTGCTTTTAGAGGGAAAAGCTACCCATAGACCTTGTTCACAGCAACGGTATCTTTGATTTTTAACGGGAATAAAAGTGATTTCTTCAGTGGGTTTTACTGTTATTTAATGTGTTTTTGGATTGTTCGGCTTGTGAAACATAGCAAAAATATCTTTCTAAGAAATTTCAGTAGACAATAAACTCTAGACAACATGAGCTGTGGAAAATTGATCTAGGAGCTTTAAACAGGTTTTTAAAACCACTGAAAATCTCTCACAGCCTCACTTGCATACCTGTCATGGCCCTGCTCTAAATAAGGTCTATAACCGCTGGTCAAGGATCAGTTTTCTCAGTAATAACAGCATATTGGCGAAACAGATTTGGTGTTATCTTGAGAGTGTCAAAGGTTTTCATTTACAAAGTCTTTTTTCGCGTTGAGCAATGCAGCCAATCACAAACATATCTGATGATTTCTTGAGAGCAAACTGCCAAACAGACGTGTTTAAATTAGAATCCACTCAGCTCTCAAACTCTGGAGTTTTTGTCCCATGCTGAGTTCCGCACGCTCGCTAATACTCTCATTATAAGTTAACTTATAACAAACAAACTTTAGAAATTATGTAGACTAAATAAGAGATTCATTGAGCAGTCAGCTTCATTGATTATAGCGGAACTTTGTGAGATTGCGACGAATTGAGATGAATCACATGAGAGCTTTGTGAGTGATTATAAGGGGAGCGCTTTTAGCTTGCTTTCTAGGCGACATACTGTGCATGTATATATATATATATATATATATATATATATATATATATATATATATATATATATATATATATATATATATAATCCATTCAAAATTTGAATGGATTCTGACTAATAATAACAAACTAATAATAAGACCAACTGGAGTGACAGAACCTTGACACATTTACTCATCCTCATGTCGTTCTAGACCTTTATGGCTTTCTTCTGTAGAAAACAAAAGACATTTCAGTGTTTTTGTCCAAACAATGGAAGTCAATGGGGTCCACTGTTGTTACATTGGACAAATAACTTCTTTAGTGTTCCTTAGAGAAAGTAAGTCATATAGGTTTAGAGTGACATGAAGTTTTATAAATGATGACATTTTTCCTTTAAGAAAGAAATATGGTCAATTTTAATTTCAGGTTAACTATGTTAAATAGCATAGGACACATCCAATATCCAATATTACTTGCAAATCAAAATTATTTATGGGTCTCTATTGGGTATTTCTTATTCTGATTTAAGAATGACAATATGCTCCATACAACTTGTTTGACATGACAGTGCATATAAGAAACTGTATAGAGTTGAAATTAGAAATGAAGCATTCAATGTTTTACAGTCCGGTGTCTCTAAAAGGAAATGTTGTGAAATACACTGCAAAAAATGCTTTTCATACTAAGTATTTTTGTCTTGTTTCCAGTCCAAATATCTAAAAATTCTTAAATCAAGATGCATTTACTAGATGAGTAAAATGACATAAGATATTATGTCCTGTTATCCGGGGGAATTAATCAAAATTAAGTGAGTTGATGCTTAAAAAAAGCAAAATTATCTGCCAATGGGGTAAGAAAAATAATCTTAATTCAAACAAAAACAAGATTATTTTTCTTACCCTATTGGCAGATAATTTAGCTTGTTTTAAGCAACAACTCATTTAATTTTTATTTATTTCCCCAGAAAACAAGACTTAATATCTTATGTTATTTTTTTTTTACTTTAGTAAATGGGTCTTGATTTAAGAAATGTTTGATATTTGGACTGGAAACAAGACAAAAATACTAAGTTAGAAAAGCATTTTTTGCAGTGTATGGTGAATAAAACGGTGATCATACATGCCGTCTTATTTCGGAGGCTGCACCCTCTGAAGGTCACATTTGTCCACCGCATATGTCATTGAGGATGTTTCAGTTCAGAAAAGTAACCATTATAAAATTGACTGTTATTCCTCGTGTGGTGTAAATTATTGTAATTGCTTTCTTATTTTGCAATGTAATGGTTACTTTTCTGAAGTGAGGCAGCCTCGACAAATGCGATCCTCCAGAGGATGCAGCCTTCAAAATGAGACACAGTAAAACACCACAAAACAAAACAAACAAAATGAAAACAAAACAAAACAAATTACAACCAGTACTTTAACATTGTAGAGATGCACAACAATGCACAACACTGCAAACCTGCAACCATGTTTTCTTTTCAGATATTGAAACTTTCTCATTGACATGCATAACAACCATAATGACAGATGAAACTTGTAATTGTGGGCACTAGGGCCATCGCAATGAAACATCTTAAAAAATATAATAAACATGGTTCATTTTTGTGATAGCAGAAGGAAGAGCACCATGGGAATGCCTAAATATCTTTGTCCACACATCAAACAATGAGCAAAATGTACACACACACTGAGGGGCATTTTTCTTTCTTACATTTTATGACTGACCTTAGCTCTGTCCAATGTTTCACAAACAGCAGGTAAAAAAATAACATTATGTGTGAATTTGTAAATTTTTGATGGTGTGAATGGACAGCAGAAAATAATGGGTGGCTCATAACAGCTCTCAGACTGATTCAAACATAATTACTGTTATTTCCCCTCTGCCACCATCCACAAAACCAACTGTCGGGCAAAGGAAAGCAAGTTGTTTATACAGCACGATTTGTGAAGGTAGCTTGTTACTATGGGCTGAAAGGGTTTGTCAGTGGCCAGACACCTGTTGTGACCTCCACTGTCTGCAATTATGTTTCAGTTCTCTTCACCTTAGTCTCTCTCTGGGTCTTCTTTCTTTCTCTTACTATACTGTTCTGTTCTGCTCTCTCTCTCTCTCTCTCTCTCTCTCTCTCTCTCTCTCTCTCTCTCTCTCTCTCTCTCACACATAATTCTCTTCCCAATTACACAATCACTTTTCCATGTCTACTTCACCTGCAACACATTTGAGTGTTAACCTTAAAATATACGTTACTTAATGATAAGACAATAAGTCTATCTGCATAAGCTGCATTAGGTTTACATGTAATCCACTTACATGAAAGTGAGAAATTTCTTTGATAACACCTTATTACTCCAGTTCAGAAGGTCAATTACCAAGTGAATTGGAAAGTGTGAGAGTGAACTATACTGAATAGTACAACTAACAACTACCAACAGGTAGTTTGTAATAATTACATGGAAAATTACTTTCAGATGTACCGTTAAGAGCCCTGTCTATTATGAAAAATAGGGTGAGTATCAAAAATCATTAAAGGCCCACTCAAGTGCATTGAAAAGCGCAGCCTTATTTAATGTGTTGACGTAATTTCCACTGAAACAGGAAGACAGGGCAGGACATAGAGCAGCTCCTCCCCTTTTTTTAAATAGTAAATAGCGTTTTGCTTATATCACAGCTCGGCCAGAGCCGTTGAGCTCGGTAAAGCGGCAGTTTACTCCTAATTAGGGATGGCCCGATACCGATACTGGCATCGGGGATCGGGTCGATACTGTCCTCATATACTTGTACTCGTACTCATAAAAATTCGCCGATACCACGCCCCGATACCACGTACATTTTGCGAAACGAAACTGGCCGCCGCGAGTGCTTTGTCGAGGTGAACTGAGGCATAGGGACGTGCACTCCCGAGTCCCAACGCAATAGAGTGCGGCGCGGCACTAGATCTGATGGCCGAGTGCGAGTGCGGGCACGGGCGGTAATGCACTCACTCTGTGTGTGCGGGTTGCGGGAGGATAAAACGATTTGCGGGACTCCCGCAAACTAGAAATATCTATGAATAAAACTAGATTATATCTATAAACTAAAAATATCTAGATTTTTATTCATCTGTTGCAGAAAAGCAAGAATAACAACTAAAACAAAATAGAAACGATTTACAGGCCAGAGTTTCTATTCATAACATGTTTGCAGCGTTGAGCGATTTAGCCAATCACAGACACATGTGTTGATTTCTTGAACGCAATGGCCAATCAAAAGCATTTAAGATAGACTCCCCTCACCGCTCAAAACTTTTTTGTTCAGTGCTGAATTCTGTATGCTGGCAAATCCTCTAATTATAACAGTGTGTGGAAATTATGAAAGATTCATTGTGCAGTCAGCTTCATTGATAATAACAGAGATGTGTGAGATCGCTATGAACTGTCAGCTTTTTAGGAATTAGGCTATTAAGGGAGCGCACTTTGCGCGCATTCAGTCATTCCAGACCATGCACGCAGTAGCCTGCTTGCTTTTATGTTAAATTAACAGTGGTTTGTGTGTTTATACATTTATTATTTTACTCATTATTATTTATTTTTAGACTTGTTAAAACAAGCAGAGAAGAAAATAAAAACAGTCTTCTAACCTGTGTTCTAAAATAATGTCTTTTGTCTTCTTTTCGGGGAGCCTATAGTTACTTTTGCGGTAGAAATATCGGTATCGGTACTCGGTATCGGCAAGTACACAAATGTAAATACTCGTACTCGTATCGGTTTGAAAAAAAATGGTATCGGGCCATCCCTACTCCTAATCTCCATTTCTCCTCGCTATCAGTTTAAAATGTAGCATTCAGAATTCAAATAAGTCTGATACGTTTTGTGGACTGCGCGACTCGTGCATATGATCACTCAGTGCTATCGTGTCTCTGGACAGGAGCAGACTGTGCCCGCGCTGTGGCGGTTCGCCTGACACTAACATGAAACCAGACTTCATTCGCCCCAATGGAAACAATATTGACACAGTCTGAATCCATCCCTATCCCCTATGTGCCATTCACCATGTAGAAAATAGTAAATATGTGAACAAGTGACCAATTTTAGCTGCAGCTTCAGTGTCTATTTGGGGGAGAGATGCTTTAGATTCTAGAGAGCATTTGATAGGACAGAAAATCTGATGTGCAGCGTGATGTCATCAAAATCATTGATCCATATTGGCAGAAGTGAGACTACGTTTTCAATGCTTATATCTTCTAAATGTGAATTTTGTCATTGTTTTGGTGCACACTAGCTTATAGATAACAGTAAGACTAACATATTCATACTAAAAGCCAAAAAAAATAAATTTTGATTTTATGGGGACTTTAAGATATGATGTATAATGTACCCCCATGTTATTTTTGGCTGTGAGTAATATATTTAATCAATCTATGTCAAGGCTGGATCTTGTTAATAAACCAACACAAAATATTGTTGTTTGATGTTCAGTATGCATGCAAGTTGTCTTATGAATTTTTGAAGGGTTAGTCTTTAACCCTTGAAGGGTTCTGTCATTAATTACTCACCCTCATGTTTTTCCAGACCTTCGTTCATCTTCAAAACACAAATTAAGATATTTTTTATGAAATCCGAGAGGTTTCTGAACAGTCATAGGCAACAACGTCATTGCAATTTTCAAGGACCAGAAAGGTAGTGTAAGGCGGGTGCCAGAAAATCTGGGCTACCCCTCGAGGAAGCAAAAGACTCTCCTGAGAATTAACATTTGAACCCTCCCTTGCATCATTAACAGCAACATCCGAGATGCAGCACACAGTGCAACTCACACCTCACCCCTCACTTTGACAATCTCCCCCTTCTCCTCCTCACCTGAAACTCACTGAAAACCCATGAAATGTTAAATGTGTACAAAAAAGTAACTGTTTGGTATCATTTAAAGTGTCTCAGTGCGCCTGGTAAAATGGACTCATTCTCCCAACCATAATGAAAAGCTAAAAGAAAGTTACAAAATATGAGAAAAGTGATGTGTCCCTCAAAGGTGTTCCCTCCACCAGATCCTCCATTCTGATCTCACAGTTGTGTGAGCCCCTCACTAGGGGACCAAATCTAATTATAATGACAGACACCACCATTTGGTAAGCAAATTGAATTATCTGGGTTTATAAGGAAAATGAGCAAAAAGGTTCACGGAGTCTGAAGGTTGACTACCCACACAACCGCTGTGTGTAATTTTCGTTGCCAGGTAATAATTTCTACAAATTCCTCGATTTCTCAATTGTTGTTATGATTCTATTAAGTTCAAGTGTATGCAATTCCATGAGGGCTATCAAAATATCTTTTGATCGAGTAAGGGTGAATCCGACCGCTTAAGATATTAGCCAATAACCTCTGTTTGATGAACAAAAACTGGCGAGATTGTGTCGTGAGACCTGTGGAAGACGCAGGACCTCTAAGTGATATAGTTTCCTAATCTGAGCGGGTAAAACATAATTAAAGAGTTAAAAAAGAATAATCAAACATTCGCTCACTTTTAATGATACCCAGATACTGTATCATTAAAACCCTTTTGATTTATGGAGTCAGATAAAATAACGAGTTTATACATATGAAAAAATGTATTTCATTTAATCTTGAATGTTGCAGAAAAGGAAAGACTTGTAACACGCAGAGACCTTCACCCGCTGATCAGAAGACCCTCATTGGCCTGATCCAGCCGGGCCTTACAGTAGTAAAGACATTGTTAACAGAGTCCATGACTACAGAGGTTCAATGTTAATTTTATGAAGCAACGAGAATAATTTGTGTGCTCTCGACCTCTCGATTTTCATCAATATCTTGATTTGTTTTCCGAAGATGAATGAAGGTCTTATGGGTTTGGAACGACATGAGGGTGAGTAATTAATGACAGAATTTTCATTTTTGGGTGAACTGACCCTTTAAGCAAATAAATGTTTTTAAAAAGTGTGTTTAATGGAGGAAACTTTTTTTTCTCCAACTTAAGAGAATTGATGACAAAAATAAATCCTTGGCCTCAAACTCTGCTCTCCCTCTAAGCTAAAAATACAAATTATATGTAGTGCCTTTGCAGAAAAACAAAAACAAAAAAACAACAACACATTGAACATGGAGCCTCATACACCCAATAACAACAAATACACACCAACTCTAGAGATACAGACATTACTTCTTGAAGAAAAAACTAATAAACATAAAAAGGATAGATAAGATAATACCAATTATTATATTGTAATTATTTTTACCAGTACTTTTAATTGAGATGTTTTACCCATGATTAAAGTTTTAAAAGTGTCTATCCTACTCACTACCCACTTCTGACTGGCAAATTGAAATTTAATGCTAGAACTAAAAGAGATGGATACAGAACACCATTCAGGTAGAGTGCCTGTACATTTACATCTGTAATGTAACATCCTTAAAATTGCATTTTGAAGTACATACTTTTGTTAGTGCTATGACCCTGATACCATTAGATCCTTTTAGCTTTGTGCACTAAAAGTAAGAGGAAGAACGAGAAAGGCATTCTTGTGTTTAAAAAGCTAGATGGAGCAGAACAGAACAAACTGCACACATCTCAAAACATATTTTTAAAATCTGAACCGTTTTTAACAACACAAGAGTCTTGTCAAGTTTATCCATCTTTAAACCTTGCTTCAAAATAATACTTTCAAAAACGATACCGAATTCCAAACACATTTGCTGTGGGTTAAATTTCTTTCTACCGGCTGTTGTTTACTTATTATTTATAGACACCTTCATTTCAGACCATTAGTCACTAAATGTTCTGTGAACACTGCAGGTACCATAAAGGTCACAGGCTCAGAAGTGCACCTTTAATTTAACAGAGCCGAGTGCTCACTAAGAACCAACTCACTTACAAATCCTTTCAGGTTTCACAGAATATCAATGAGAACGCAATAATAGACACTACCTCCCTCTGAACCTTTACCCGCTGTTGCAAGCATGACCCAGTGCATGGTGGTCATTAAATATGTAAAAGCTTTAGCTCTCTGCAACCCTAACCACACACAAAAAAAAAACAAAAAACAAAACAACCTTTAAGTTGTTTTGATACACATTTTATCCTCTCGGGGCATCGCACATCTCTATACTTCAATTACAAGTAAGCCTTTTCCTTACAGCATGCTGACTCCTTATCTGCCACATAATGAGAAGACAGTTGCTTTGGCAGTAACATCAATCCATTGATCTCAAAGGAAATGGAATCCTTGCTGTGGTGTGCAACACCAATGTAATCGGTCTCCCTTTGATGTGGCTGCTAGCTCAGACTTTTGTTGAGAAGCGAGTGTCCCTTGTTTCTGCTTTTATAACATTATGCACTCTAAAACATTGTTCAACGTCTCATTCTTAATCTTTAATCAGATTCAAAACAATTCTAATGACCGAGTGATATTAATGGTGTGAACAGTTTACATCATCAAGTACTGATCATCAATGTATTAAAACAACTTTAAAACATTAAAACAACACAATGTAAAGTGAAAGCTAAACAAACTCAGTTATTTTATTGTATGGCCACCTTTGATAGCAATTTTAGCTGCTAGTTTGTAAGTTTAATTGGCCACATTTACATTATACAGATTCTATCTTAGCAAATTGTAAGTGCATTAATCACATTAATGGCAATTAATAGGACAAGTATCCGTGAAATCCATAATCAATTCAATGTTCATTTAATCATTTTGCTGCCCAAAAAAAATAGTCAAGAAGAAACATTGCCAGTGGACTAGGACAGCAAATCTGAATTGGATTCTATCACATTCCGGCATATCACTGAGCGTCCCTATGCTGTATGCCATCACCATGCTTTACTGCTCACACAGTAATGTGCTCTGTTATTTATGCCAAACAACATCTTTTAACACAGAGGGAAAAAAGTTCAAGTTGAAAAATTCTTGCAGAATGATTTAAACGATATCCTGTATCCAGGCCCTTACACAATAAACCATAATTTATGAGTTCATATTTGCATGATCCTGAAATGAGATAAAATTAAATATATTTGGAGTGCTATGCTATCTATTATGTAAGGGCTTGAGCATGAGACTTGGTAAATATTTAAATATAAATATTTAAAGATAAATGGATTACTTTAGAAATAGAGATTACTAAAGAATATTCAATACATAATAGAGATAACATAAATAGTGGGGTGGAGAAAAGATGCTGGAAGTATTGTCACTGGACTGAGGTATGTGGCTATTTATATAGGCTGCTCGTGTAATGAGTGATAGGACATAAGATAAGATGAAGTTTTGTTTAGAGGACCATTTATAAAACACACAGTTCAGAGTAACTGTATATGGGTTCAAAACAAGTTCATCTCTATCAACAGCATTTGCGACAGGCTGTAAATGACCAGAAAATCATTTTGACTGGCCTCACAGTTTGTTAAAAACAAACACAAATAACATTTACAAATCACATTTACAGTAAAGCACTTACAATGGTAGCAAAGGGCAATGCATTCCAGAGGGTTTAAAAGCAGATACACGAAACTAAAATTTTTGTTAAAACACTTGTATTAATTCTGCCATTCAAACGTGTGTAATGTGAACTGTTAATGCTGCTAAATCATGCTTTTAGCACTGGGACTATTTATATGGTCATGGAAAAGTTGAAGGATTATGATATAATTCAATGGATAATACTGTACATGATTTGTCAATGGATAATAAACATTTTGTCTGTTCAATTTCTTTTTTACAGAATTTCTAATTCCATGATTGAAATATGTGTTCAAAGCATAAAAATGTATATTAGCATAAACGATGCTAACGCAGTTCACAATGTGTATTGTAGTCTAATATAGTTTCAATTTATTTTAGACTGGGTGATCTAGGATCTTTGCCATAATTTATTATGACAAGGGTTAATGGTTAGCCATCAAAAAATTACAGAAAAAAAGAGATACTTGTTAATTAATAAGCTCTTGTATCAGACTTTTTAAGAGTAATACTAATGACCAGAGCCATCACCTGGGATGGAGACAACCAGGAACATTGTCCCAGTCCGATGGAGGCCCCATTTAACACAATTGTAATCTTTTTGAATGCTTTAGCATGTTGTTTAGACTTTAAAACAATTATTTGTCTTCACAAACGATCACAGAAGACAATGCTGCAATTTTAACAAACAACAACAGAGATTTTATCACATTAATTTATTGGGCGTAATTCATGGAGACAAGAAGTATGTCATCTTTCTGGATTCTTAAGAATCCAGAAAGATGACATGTCTCCAATAAATTTCTAAAGGGTTCGGTCTAGAAAAATGTGATTCTGAGTTCTTCAGTGTATCTAGGGGACGGACGGTCTGACTGTCTGTCTATTAGGAGTATAACGGTACACAAAAACAACAGATCAGTATCAACCTTGGTTTTGAAATCATGGTTCGGTGTGTTTTTAGGGGGAAACAAAACATAACATTGGTTCTTTTTTATTAAACAGTGTTTACTGAATGAACTAAAAAAGCCTGTTAATCAATCAATCCTGCTGCAAGATGCTGCAACACACTCTTCATACTGCAGTTTATGGTGCTGTTGTAAATAAGGGAAGATTTTTGAAGTGCTTCCACTTTTGGATCCAAAATATTTTACCAAATGTATATTTTAGTCAGAATTATTGAACTATTCATTCTATTGCACTCAGTCTGACTGACACACATGCCCGCGCCAATGCAGCGCTCCTTGAGTGAAGACAGAGTAAGGCTTTATGCACAATGGATACAACCGTAAGATCTAGGTTTTGGTTTCATCCAGGAGCAAAACTGAGTTTCAAATTACATTCCGCACACAGAAGTTCCGTGATGGTTAAAACAATGCTACATTCATTCGGTACACATCAGTGGCGGCTGCTGGTCTTTCAAAGAGGGGAAGCTGTATTAATGAATGAATGAACAAACGATCTAAAAAAAAAGATATTAAAATCGACAGAGGAAATGTGGGAATTAGGTTAAACTAAAACAAGGAATGTGGTGTATAATTGTGTAAAATGTATGATGAAAATTTGCTAGCAATTTCGCCAAGCAAATACCAAGAAATAGGTTGCAGCAGTTTGTCTTTCGACTACACTTGCAAAATCCGCGATGGGACTGAGCTCGAATAGCTTGAGCGTCAGCGACTTTTTATAGTAGAAAATCGCTGTCAATCAAAAGGAGATGCAGTCTTTCTACACACCCTCCAATCATCGCGCAGAAGCCCGGAGTCCAGGCCTGCCCACTCCTCCATTCACCCCAGAGAAGCTGAGTGTCTGTGGGGGGGACATAATCGCAGATTTATCCAATGACTGTCTAGTTTCGAAGCACACAAAAAACTGATCAAAGCAGCCCTATTGAAGTCAGTGGACGCTCGGCTTCAACAGGGAAATGCACTGTGACGCTCCGGGAATGTATGAGAAGGAAATCGAGTCAGCCGACCTGCTATATGTAACTGATTCTGAATTAACTTGTCTTCGAGATGAACGTGTTCTAACGCATTTTAGTCAATAAAATGTTAACACAATAGTACATATTTGACCATTAATTTTTTTACATTATAGGGGAAGCCGAGCTTCCCTTGCACTCTTAAAGAAATCCCCACTGGTACACATGCATACTGAACCGAAAAACCCATGCCAACATTTTTCAGTAGGAATACTTGCACTGCTACACTACCTGTCTGTCCATCCATCCATCATTATAAACAGTGATAACCAAAATTCAACATTTATTATCCTCTCTCACATTGTACGACCTCAGCTCTCATGGTGTTGAAGAAAAGTGAATGAAGAAAAGCAGTCACTCAGTAAAAGAACCACTGACAAAAAAGAACCACTTGGCTAAATACTTTGAATCAGAGTTTTGAATATTACTTGATTCAATAAAGATAATGGAATAAAGCATTCACAATGTACAATATCCTTCATAATGACATTTCCTTGAAACCTCTTTTATGACATGTGTGACATTTGGCTCTGTCACCAAAATCATAATTAAAATCTTAATTCCCAACACTTTATCACAGGTAGTAAAATAATTTAAGTTGAATGGAACGTTTGACAGACATCTGTCAAAGACTTTATAATTCAGCGCTGGTGGCCAGATTAAGAGAATCTATTATTTATTGTAATTAAAGGATGGCAAACCCATTCCTTTGCTCTGGGACAGAGGCTTTTTTGTTCTCTTTCTTTCAGAAATTCAGTGAGTCATTAGAGTCAGTCTTTCAAACAATTCGTTCAAAATGCTTATTCATTTACGAATGAAGCAAATTACGTGCTGAATTCAGAACCGCATACTACTCTTACTCTTTCTGCCATAGAAAGATGTGGTAAAAGTAGTACGTAAAGTATACTAGTATGCGGTTCCGAATTTAGTAATGGTCTTTATTAATGGGTCATTGAATCATTTTCTCAAATGTTTAGTTCAAAACTGTAGTTTCATACAGGAATGAAACACCACAGTGGTTTTGTTTGGAACTATTTTTGTTAGTGAAACGGACATTATTTTTTCTAAAATTCAAGGTCTTGCAACCGCCAACACAAGACATCGTCACTACATCACAGCAAGAGTAAACAGTGTAATTAAAAAACAACAACTTGTTTTTCCAGAATTTTCAGGACATGTGGGGCCCCTGTATATCTTTAAAAAGTCCAAAAAGGTTAAAAAAATACTTATACTGTCACAATCTCCATTCACTTCAATGCCTCCTGGCTCACACCTGCACACACTTCATAATCATCCACACCTGCATCAGCTCCACTCCATTTAAACTGTTAATCTCCTCACAGCTGTCTAATCTCATTGTTGTATACATGCTTCAACTTACCTGACCACTTACCTGTTGGGCCATCTACAGCCTGATTCTAGATTGCCTTCATCTGTCTTCCATCTTCAGTCATCTGTTTCCCATAACCAATGACTCTTATGATCCTCACCACCTACATCACAAGAAACGTATCGGTTACCTAACGTAACCTCGGTTCTCTCTAGAAGATATTGGCTCTCTAGAAGATAAGAAGATATTGAAGCCAAAAAATTATCCTTAATTTTTGTATCCATTGTCAACGCAGTGCAGCAGCTAGCAGACCTAGGGCAGGCTGTCTAGCGTGCTCATAGGCTGCCCTGCGGGAACTGCAGCAGCCTACCACTGAGCCCGACGTGACGTCACGTCCAATGAAGGGCGCTCGCGCCTTCACAGTGTCAAAGCTCGCCAGAATGGGCGTGGCTTAGCGTATATAAGCAGGGCTCGTAGGCTGTGTTCTCTGGTTTTCATCGACTGAAGCGAAAAACGCTCGTGGCGCGAGCACGGCAGGTTACGCAATACTCGTTCCCTCTTCTAGAGAGAACCGAGGTTACGTTAGGTAACCGATACGTTCTCTTACGAGAGGTTCTCTCGTATTGCGTAAGTTAGCTTACGCTACGGGAACCCTTTGCCAACGCCGTGCGCGCCAAGCATCCACAATGAGTCCCAGGGCTTTCCGGGGAACCCAAATAAGTGGGAAATAAGGTGGCCAGCAACGCGGGCCAGCACTTGTACATAAGCACTCATAGGGAATACAGAGCGGCGTCGCCGGTCTGTATAAGCATATAGCACATACCCAAAAGTGCAGCTCAACCCGAAGAGCTAGTATACGTGAGAGTAGCCTGCGCACGAACATCTGTGGACAGAACGTACATCTCACTTAAACTGACAGAAGTTTTGCCTGCAGAGCGGGAACTTCTAGGTTATAAAACCTGACAAAGGTGGACGAGGAGGGCCAGCCCGCCGCAACACATATGTCGTGAATAGAAATTCCACTGGACCATGCCCACGAAGAGGCCATGCCTCTGGTGGAATGAGCCCTGATGCCCAGGGTGCATTGCAGACCTGTCGACGCGTAAGCGACTGCTATAGCGTCCACAATCCATCTGGATAGGCTTTGTTTCGTGGCGGCGAGACCCTTGGTGCACCCACCAAACGAAACGAAAAGCTGCTCCGAGCGCCTGAAAGGGGCGGAGCGCGCAGTGTAAATCCTCAGCGCCCTGAATGGGCAGAGGAGATTAACGTCGCTCTCATTATCGGATGAAGGCAGAGCCGATAGAGAAATGACATTCGCTCTGAATGGAGTGCCAATCACTTTAGGAACATAACCGTGTCTAGGTTTGAGGATGACTTTTGAGTCATTTGGCCCGAACTCGAGACACGCGGCGCTGACAGACAGCTCGTGTAAGTCCCCCACACGTTTCACTGATGACAGTGCTGTCAGGAAAACGGTTTTGAGTGATAGGTACTTTAACTCCACGGAGTCTAGTGGTTCAAAGGGGATAGCTTTCAGGGCCTCGAGGACCAATGAAAGATCCCACATAGGAACCAACGGGGGGCGCGGAGGGTTCATCCTTCTGGCTCCTCTAAGGAAGCGGATGACAAGCTAATTTTTCTCTAGCGACCGGCAAGCTAAATTTTAGACAAGCTAAATTTTTCTCTAGCGACTCAGCTAACGCTGCAACGACCGCCACATAGACTTTGAGCGTGGATGGGGACCTCCCCTTATCCAACAGCTCTTGTAGGAAACTGAGCAGCCGCGAGACCCCACACGTCCGTGGGTCCAGGTTTTTGTCAGTGCACCATTTGGAGAACACTGACCATTTAGACGCGTGAAGCTTTCTAGTAGAGGGAGCTCTAGACTGCGTGATCGTGTTCATCACTCTTTCTGGCAGGGTAACGGGTACCCGTTGATTACCCATGCGTGCAGAGACCAGCGCTCTGGATGGGGATGCCAGATCGAGCCGCGAGCTTGTGAGAGGAGATCCGTTCTCATCGGAATCGGCCAGGGGGCTGTCAGTGACAGCCGCGTCAGCTCCGGGAACCAAATCTGATTCTCCCAAAGCGGGGCTATGAGGAGCACCGAGTGGCCCGTTTCCCTGATCCTCTTGATTACCTGCGGTAGCAGAGAGATCGGAGGGAAGGCATAAAGAGGGCGGCTGGGCCAGACTTGGGCCAGCGCGTCCTCGTTCTTCGAAAAGAACATTGGGCAGTGAGCGTTGTCTTTTGATGCAAATAGGTCGACTTCCGCTTTGCCGAACAGGCGGCATAATTTCTGGACCGTTTGGGGGTGCAGGCACCATTCCCCTGGGGGAACGTTGTCCCTGGATAGTTTGTCTGGGCCGTCATTCAGGTGGCTTGGCACATGTGCAGCTCTCAGCGAGCGCAGGTGATGGTGAGACCACGTGAGGAAGCGCTCTGTCAGATCGCAGAGGTTCCTGGATCTGACGCCGCCCTGACGGTTCACGTAGGAAACCACTGACATGTTGTCTGATCAGACTAGAACATGGTGGTCCTGTATGAGCGGGAGGAAGCGCTTCAGCGCGTTCTCGACCGCTAACATTTCCAGACAGTTTATGTGAAGGAGCTTCTCCTGGTCTGACCACAGGCCGAAGACCGGTCTGCCCTCGAAGAGCGCACCCCAACCTGAGTTGGACGCATCTGTCGAGATGAGCTTTTGGTACGAGACCGCTCCCATCATCACACCCCGCTGATACCAGCCGGCTGTTAACCAGGGCTGCAGAGCCGTAATACAGGTCTGAGTCACTCTGATTCATTCGCAGCCAGCAGCCCAAGCTCGGCAAGACGCACGAGCATTGAGCCAGCGTTGAAGCGGGCGCATGCGCAGTAAGCCCAGCTGAAGCACTGCTGCAGCTGAGGCCATACAGCCCAGCATCCTCTGGAATGTCTTCAGAGGAATGATGCTGCCCTACTGGAAAGATGCGGCTAGGTGTCGAACACGGCGCGCGCGCTGTGTCGATAAACGAGCCGTCATGGCCACAGAGTCCAGTTCTATTCCTAGAAAGGAAATTGACTGACTGGGCAGTAATGAGCTCTTGGTCCAGTTGACCGTGAGACCCAAGCTCTCCATGTGACTGAGGAGCACAGTTCTGTGAGATAGCAGTTCTGTCTCTGACTGTGCCAAATCAGCCAGTCGTCCAGATAGTTCATAATTCGCAAACCCTGATTTCTCAAGGGGGCGAGAGCTGCGTCCATGCACTTCGTAAATGTACGGGGTGCCAGGGACAGGCCGAACGGCAGGACGGAGTATTGATAAACCTGACCGTCGAAAAAGCGAATCTCAAGAATGGCCTGTGACGGGGTATTATCTGAATCTGGAAATAGGCATCTTTCAGATGTCAAAGAATACAAAGAATACAGCCTACGAGTAATGTTTGGAAGCATCGAAAATACATTTTGGTCCAAACATAACAAAAACTACGACTTTATTCAGCATTGTATTGTCTTCCGGTTCTGTTGTTGATCAGCGTTCACGATTCCGCAGTGACCCTGCTGACGTAAGACGCTGATGACGTGTTATCTGGAGATTAGGACATCCGCGACATGCACACCTACGCACCATTTTAAAAAAAAATATAGCAATACAAAAATACAAACAATGTAGAATAGCTTGAATACAGCGCCCGTCTCCCTCAAACTGTAAACGAAGCTCGGGCGCACCAGATAACACGTCATCAGCGTCTTACGTCAGCAGGGTCACTGCGGAATCGTGAACGCGGATCAACAACAGAACCGGAAGACAATACAATGCTGAATAAAGTCGTAGTTTTTGTTATGTTTGGACCAAAATGTATTTTCGATGCTTCCAAACATTCTAACTAACCCACTGATGTCACATGGACTACTTTGATGATGTCTTTATTTCCATTCTGGACAAAGAGTGTGTGCCGTACGTACATTTTCAATGGAGGGACAAAAAGCTCTCGGACTAAATCTAAAATATCTTAAACTGTGTTCCAAAGATGAACGGAGGTCTTACGGGCTTGGGACGACATGAGGGTGAGTCATTAATGACATAATTTTCATTTTTGGGTGAACTAACCCTTTAAGTTTCCATAGGTTGTGCAAGAAAAAAAAAAATTTTGTACATTACTTTATAATGCCACAAGATGGGGTAACGTCTACGGTTACGTATGTAACCCTCGTTCCCTGAGTAGGGAACAGAGACGTTACATCGGATGACGACGAATGGTGTTTCGCTTAGAAAGCCTATCAACTTTGAGTATTACAAAACGAGCCAATGGCAAAGAAATGCCATGGGTCTGCGGAATTTGCATGACGTAACTCCGCCCCACCTCGTGGGTATAAAAGGAGGAAGTCTGCAACAGCAGTTTATGTTTCTTCGCTGAGGAGCCAAGACTGAGCTCAGGCGATCCCCGCGGTACAGCGGAAAGTGGCAGGCAGACGTAACGTCTCCGTTCCCTACTCAGGGAACGAGGGTTACATACGTAACCGTAGACGTTCCCTTTCGTTGTCACTCCGAGTTACGTCGGATGACGACGAATGGGGTTATCAGTCTAATCACGCCACCTTCTCAGCTGTCTTCCAGTGCCCTGCGTAAATCGAGATCCCTGTCATAGACTGGACGAAGGACTCCATTTAACACAGGAATACCAAGGTACACTGGGAAGCATATCCCAAGCTAGGGGAAGTATGCAATTAATGCCAACCCAGAGGGGGGGGGGACTTAGAGAATACACATATGACCCGAAGGAAACATATGGAGAACACTGGGGTGTCCAGCCGCAGGTGGAATATTTCAACCCCAGGGGTGGCAAGGTGGCTTGCCAAGGGAAAGACACATGCTCAGAGAGGCTTACAGTGGAAATACACATGTGAGGGTCGCTCAGGGGAGGGACCATGCACACGGGAGGCACCTAGCCGACGCGCAGGCAAGAGACACTGGCGCCGACGTCAGGAGTGCTGGAGGAGCTCAGGGCTTTCGGGGAAGCTCACCTGAGGAGAATATCGCACGTATCCAGTCCGTGGAGTGGAATGGCGAGCAAGCGAAGACACCTGAACGGGTCCGGTACTAGCTAGTTGAAGCGAGTACATGAGAGGAGACTGGCTCCACTCGGAGATTATAGAATCTGGCGAATGTGTTAGGTGTCGCCCAGCCTGCAACTCTGCAGATGTCTGTTAGCGAGGCGCCATGCGCTAGAGCCCAAGAGGATGCCACACTCCGGGTGGAGTGGGCCGTCACACCAAGGGGGCACGGTCGACCTTGCTGCTGGTATGCCAAGGCAATGGTGTCCACTATCCAGTGAGACAACCTTTGCTTGGAGAGAGCCTTTCCCTTCAGCTTCCCACCATAACAGACAAAGAGCTGGTCTGAGGTCCTGAAACACTGCGTCCTGTCTACATAGGCGCGAAGAGCGCGTACTGGACAGAGCAGTGCCAAGGCTGGGTCTGCCTCCTCCGGGGGCAGCGCTTGCAGGTTCACCACCTGGTCCCGAAAGGGAGTGGTAGGAACCTTGGGCACATATCCGGGCCGGGGTCTCAGGATCACGTGAGAGAAAGCCGGTCCGAATTCCAGGCACGATTCGTCGACGGAGAATGCGTGCAGGTCCCCTACCCTCTTGATGGAGGCCAGTGCGACCAGGAGCGCTGTCTTCATAGACAGGAACTTAAGCTGATTGCAGAGGCTCAAAGGGAGCACTCTTCAGGGCAGTTAGAACCACTGAGAGGTCCCAAGAGGGAACGAGAGGAGGATATAGTCTCCTCGCTCCTCTCAGGAACCTGATGACCAGGTCGTGCTTCCCTACCGACTTACCTTCGACGGGGTCATGATGTGCGGCAATGGCGGCAACATAGACCTTAAGGATGGAGGGAGACAGCCTTTGCTCCAACCGTTGCTGAAGGAAGGAAAGCACAACGCTGATCGAGCATCTCCGGGGGTCTTCTCGGTGAGAAGAGCACCAGTCGACGAAGAGGTTCCACTTCAACGCATAGATGTGTCTCGTGGACGACGCTCTAGCGGAAGTGATGGTAGCTGCCACCACTGGTGGAAGGGTACTCAAACCTACCTCGAGTCGTCCAGGAGCCACACGTGGAGGCTCCAGAGATCGGGGCGAGGGTGCCACAGGGTGCCCCGTCCCTGAGAAAGAAGGTCCTTCCTCAGAGGAATGGGCCAGGGAGGTGCTGTCGTGAGGAGTACGAGTTCGGGGAACCAGGTCCGGTTGGGCCAATACGGCGCGACCAGAATGACCTGCTCCTCGTCCTCCCTGACCTTGCGCAAGGTCTGCGCAAGAAGGCTCACTGGGGGAAACGCATATTTGCGGCCCGGCGGCCAGCTGTGCGCCAGTGCATCCGTGCCGAGCGTGCCCTCGGTCAGGGAAAAATACAGGGCGCAATGGGTCGAGTCGTGAGAGGCAAACAGATCTATCTGTGCGTCCCCGAACTGGTCCCAAATCAGCTGAACCGACTGGGGATGGAGTCGCCATTCTCCAGGGAGGGGCTGAAGCCGTGAGAGCTTGTCGGCTGCACAGTTCAGAGCTCCGGGATTGAAAATGGCTCGACGCGACCTCAGATGCTTCTGACTCCATAGGAGGAGGTGGCGGGCGAGTTGTGACATACGGCGGGAGCGTAGACCACCTTGATGGTTGATGTACGCAACAGTGGCGGTATTGTCTGAACGGACTAGCACGTGTTGACCCCGGAGCAACGCCCGGAAGCGGTGCAGGGCAAGACGTACTGCCAACAACTCGAGGCAATTGACATGCCATAGCCGCTGGGGTCCTGTCCAGGAGCCCGCAGCAGCATGTCCATTGCACATGGCGCCCCAGCCCGTGGTGGAGGCATCTGTTGAGACAACAACATGCCGGGAAGCTCGTTCCAGGGGGACACCCGCCCTGAGAAAACTGAGGTTCTACCACGGGGTGAGGAACTGACGGCAGGTCGGAGTAACTGGTACTCGAGTGTGCCTTGTTGCCATGCCCACCTCGGGACTCGGTCGCAAAGCCAAAGCTGAAGCGGTCTCATATGAAGCAAGCCGAGCGGCGTGACCGCGGCTGCAGATGCCATATGCCCCAGGAGCCTCTGAAAATGTTACAGTGGAACCGCACTCTTGCTCTTGAGATGTCTCAGGCAAGTCAGCAGTGACTGCGTGCGCTCGCTCGTAAGCTGCGCGGACATGGTGACCGAGTCGATGTCCATACCGAGAAAAGAGATCCTCTGCACGGGGCAAAGTTTGCTCTTCTCCCAGTTGACCCGAAGGCCCAGACGAGCTAGGTGCCGGAGCACTAGGTCCCTGTGTTCGCAAACCTGATCTCGAGAGTGAGCTAGGATCAGCCAGTCGTCGATATAACTCAGGATGCGAACCCCGTGCTCCCGAAGGGGAACAAGGGCAGCCTCGACGACCTTCGTGAAGATGCGAGGAGACAGGGCCAGCCCGAAAGGGAGGACCGCGTACTGGTATACCTGCCCCTCGAAAGCAAACCGTAGGAACGGTCTGTGGCGAGGAAGAATGGAGACATGGAAGTAGGCGTCCTTCAGGTCGATTGCTGCAAACCAATCCCGGGGCCGCACGCATTCGAAAACGCGTTTGGCGGTGAGCATCTTGAACGGCAGCCTGTGAAGGGAGCGGTTCAGCACGCGCAAGTCCAGGATTGGCCGTAACCCACCGGTTTTCTTGGGGACAATGAAGTAAGGGCTGTAGAAGCCGGACCTCATCTCGGCTGGAGGGACAGTCTCGATTGCACCCTTCGCCAGCAGGGTGGCAATCTCTGCTCTCATGATGGGGGCATTGCCACCGACCAAAGTGGAGCGGACTCCCCTGAAGAGGGGAGGAGACCGTGCGAACTGAATTGCATAGCCGAGCCTGATGGTGCGCGCGATCCAGCGGGACAGACGCGGAAGCTCTAACCAGGCTCCCAGGAACTGAACCAGCGGGATCATGCGGACGACAGGCGTCCCCCCGGAGGGGCAGCGAAGCGGAGTAACTGGTCCAGACGTGGACGGCATAGCGGCCCGGTGTGGGGGCACAGTTAGCAACCGCGCCCTGGCAGAGGGGGCCAGGGGAGGACCAGGCTGATCGTCCCGCGGGGGCCTGCTGTGCCAGGGGTCTGGCGACAGAGGGGGACAGGGGCGAAGCGGTCCGTGGACGGCACGCCGTGTCAACCGCCTCTGGAACAGAGGGGGGTAGGAGAGCACGGCTTGTGGGCGGCGCTCTGTGTCGCCCGAGAACTCTGTGGGCTCAGGGAAGAGAGGGTCGTTTCTGTCTTTAACCACTTTAGGGTGCTGCCCACCCGTGGGTGAGCAGCGGGGAGCGGAGAACAAAAGATTCTCCCCCGGCCCTCCACCGGGGGAAGGAGTGGTCCTGCTACCACCTCCTGAAAAACGACCATCTTCCCTAAGCAGCCCGTCTCAGGAGCGCCGCTTGGCCCGGCGTTTAGCGGGGGGCGGGGCGGGAGAGGCCTGTGGCGCCTTCTTGCGGCTTCCTCCGCGACCGGCCCGGGTTTGTGGAGGCTGCTGCGTGGGCCGGGCGGGAGGGGCGCGAGCGGCAGGAGGGCGCCCTCGGCGGGAAACAGGACGAGCCTTCTGCCCGGCCGGCTGGGTGGAGGCAGCAGCTGGCCGGCGGGGCAGAATGTGTTTGATGGCCTCGGTCTGTTTCTGGGCGGTTGAAAACTGTTGGGCAAAGTCTTCAACCGCGCCGCCGAAGAGGCCGGCCTGGGACAAGGGGGCGTTAAGCAGACGGGTCCGCTCCGCGTCCCGCATGTCAGCCAGGTTCAGCCACAGGTGTCTCTCCTGGACCACGGCTGTGGACATCACCAGACCCAGGGAGCGTGCGGTAACCTTCGTCGCCCGTAGAGCGAGGTCGGTAGCGGCGCGCAGCTCATCAAAGAGCCCTGGGTCTGTCCTACCCTCGTGCATGTCTCTGAGCATCTGGGCCTGGTAGACCTGAAGAGTGGCCATAGCATGCAGTGACGCAGCCGCCTGTCCCGCCGCTCTGTAAGATTTTGCCACCAGGGTAGACGAAAATCTACAGGCCTTGGATGGGTGCTTAGGCTCGCCACGAGAAGAAGCACTCTGAGGACATAGTTGCATGGCAACAGAGCGTTCAACCGGGGGGATGTCCAGTGTACCCACGGGCGGCTGCATCATCGAGGGGAGGAAAGGCGGATGAGATCAACGAGCGGTCCCGAGAAGACAACGGGGTCTTCCAGGACTTCGAGATCTCATCATGCACGTCCGGGAAGAAAGGTATTGGGGTTTGCCGAGGACGAGGGTCGGCGGCCTTACCCAAAAACCGATCGTCCAGTCGCGAGCGCTCAGGACAGGGTGGAGGCCTCCACCGAAGCCCGATGCTCGCGGCTGCCCGGGAAAGCATGGCCGTCATCTCCGGACCAGACTCGAGCACAGCCGTATGCACACCGGAAGGTGGCAGCTGTGACGAGCCCTCACTTCCAGAAGAATCAAACCCACCTTGTGATGCTGCAACAGACATGGCATCATCCTCTGTAGCTTCAACCGAAACACGCAGGCCACCAGAGGGTAGACCCGTGGGAATCGGCCGCTCGCTAGCGGGCACCGTCATTGAAGAGGGGGGCTGGGGTCGCGGACACATAGTCGGCGCCTTGTTCCAGACCGTCACCCTCAGGTCACCCTGGCCACTAGCCGCAGGACGGGGGGTGGATGAGGGGACTCTCACTCTTGCGAGTTCACCGAGTCTCGACCGTAATGATGCGATGGTCATGTTCCCACAGAGAGAACATGAGTCATCCACGAGCGCTGCTCTAGCATGATCAATGCCCAAACATACTATGCAACGCTCGTGCCCATCAGAGTCCGATACCAATCTGCCGCAACCAGAAGTACACGGGCGAGGCATCTTTAAAAAGACGTGCCGCGTGTAAGCTCTTTTAGTGAGAAAACTCAAGTGTTGAAGCACCCGGTGAGAAACGCGCCGACTGGCAGATCACTGCAGCAGATCAGCAGGAAGCACGCTCTCGCTGTAGATCGCCGTCACACCAACACTCGAGGCACTCGTTCGTGAAGCTGACAATTCAGAGATGGCTTGTGGAGAGAAGAATAAACTTGGCTTCGAAGCGAAAACATAAACTGCTGTTGCAGACTTCCTCCTTTTATACCCACGAGGTGGGGCGGAGTTACGTCATGCAAATTCCGCAGACCCATGGCATTTCTTTGCCATTGGCTCGTTTTGTAATACTCGAAGTTGATAGGCTTTCTAAGCGAAACCCCATTCGTCGTCATCCGACGTAACTCGGAGTGACAACGAAAGGGAACTTGTTAAATACATTACCTTATTGTCATCAGTTAATGTTGACTCATGTAAAAATTAGGGTATTTGGTAGTTTATTTTCAAATAGTTTGACGTATCTTTGCCCATAACAGTTTATGTGTACTTAAAGGGTCTCTGTGGATGCAATCTGTACAGAAAAAAGTCACTTAATGTATTTATTAAGCAGTTATATAAAAACTTAATTCACAAACATTTTAAAAATGGGGTGGTGATGGCGCAGTGGATAAGACACATGCCTTTGGTGTGAGAGACCCCGGGTTCGAATCCACTGTGAGACACCAATGTGTCCCTGAGCAAGACACTTAACCCCTAGTTGCTCCAGAGGCGTGTAACCTCTGATATATATAGCAATTGTAAGTCGCTTTGGATAAAAGCGTCAGCCAAATGAATAAATGTAAATGTAAATGTAAAAAGATGTACAGAATATCAAAGCAAATTGTTAATTGAAAACAAAATAAATATAATTTGATTCTAGCAATGTGGCCTGGCTTTATCATCTGCTAACATGAACCACAAATTCAACATCATTCATCAACTATCCTACAAACTTAGACATCAAGGAATATACAATACACAACCTCTTGCTTTGTACAACTTTTAACAAACGTAGTATGCAGTGCAGGACAGTAACTAAGTAAAGTTCTTCCTCCTGATTGCGGCAACCCACTTGATCCAGCATCTTCTTGTCAGCTCCTCGACCTGCTTCCCTTGTTGTTTTTTCCAAGAAGGAAAGCTTAAAAAACGTTGTTCAGTTTCCTCCCTGAACGATCGTGTGACCTGCTATGGCAGTTCTTGATCGAGCAGCACTGACCAACCATATCGACATTTATTAAAATCTCGACAGAGAATCCAAACACAGCCTCCAACACACAAATTCAAATACAGCGGGGTAGGGCATGGTCCTGTAAATATGGCGGCGGACCCATAATGCAACACGGCGTGACGTCACCTTCACATTCCCTATATAAATAAACTTGCCTTGTCTAAGCCGCCCCTTGTCAGCCTCCAGGATGCCCTTCTGGGAGGGAGGGAGTACTGTCATGATTTCCAGTTTTTCCAAATGTCCAGTCCTGCCATCATTCACCCGTATACTGGGAACTATATTCTCAGAAGGCGAAGCACTGCTACTTGGGCGGAGTGATTTGGTCGCAGCACCTGAGAAGCCCCGTGGTGAGGAGCAGAGAGTTCGCTCAGAGTGTTGCGCTAATCACTCCACCCAAGTAGCAGTGCTTCGATGAATCACCGCTGTGTGCTGCAGTTCTGCTATGGCTTTCGTTGCAAAATAGAGCAATACGCCTTCTGAGAATACTGTTTTAAATGTAGTAGCCTACATCACTTAATGTTATCCTTTTGTTTGTTGAACTGTTGTATAAAATCAATGTCACATTTGAAATCGTGTGGTTATTCAGGAAATATTGTATTCTTGCTCGTACAGCATGATCAACATTAAAAACACTGCTGGATATCAGCCTGCATTTTGATCGCAGATTTAGTCGCACAAACAGCACAAACGGCTCGTGACAGAACACAGACCGACTGAATGACACTTTCATTAAAGTAGAAAATCTCAAATGAAGATCGCTGACCTCCAGCTTACGTGTCTGTGTTTTTAGATCATCCGCACTTCTTCGGCAGTGTAGAGAGTAGATATGTTCGGTTCGTGAATTAATCGTTCTTTTGAACCGGTTCTTTTTAGTGAACTGGTCGAACCTGCCCTACAAAGGCAAAAGACCTTAAAGGATTAGTTCACCTCAAAATGAAAATTTACTTTTTAACTATAATTGTTTGGATTGAGCTAATCTGCAACGCACCAGGAACTACGTCTTTACGTTGAAAGGTCAGGCTCGATGTCGCCTGCGGAAGTACCGCCCTACTGTTTACAAAGTGACCGTGCGAAGGAGGATAGTTCAAATTGTATTGGTCGCTTTTTAAACAATAGGGCGGTACTTCCGCTGGCAACATCGAGCCTGACCTTTCAACCTGATGACGTAGTTCCCGGCGCGTTGCAGATCAGCTCAATCCTAACAATTGTAGTTAAAAAGTATATATATATTTTTTTTTTGAACATGACCTATCGTTTACCGGGGACTGGTTTATAGCAGTGGATCTGAAAGACGCATATACTTTCATAGTCAGATTTCATAGCCTTTATCACAGGCGCTTACCGAGATTCGTACGTTAACGAAAAGTAGCCTACGAAGTACGAAGGCCGTGCTTTCAACCAGGTCTCATACCTGAACTGGGTATTCATCCGCTTGTGGCATGTGTAACATTTTTCTGTCAATTTCGCATATATCCTTTGCGATCGATATCGCCCGTTTGTTGATGGAGCGGGTTCAGACCATAATAAATGTTCTGACTGCATTTGTGCAGGACAAGCTCTGAGGACATCAGAAGTTCTCTTTCTAACATTCGTTCGGTATCTCACTATGGGAACGCCTCTGGCCGTGACCGATCGTGGAAGCACCAATTACACCACGTCTGCCAACCATGGCAAACCAATCGCTGCAGCGATCAGGGAGTTCCGGGGCTGAAAGAGACCTGTATGATGGAAAGAGACGTCCGTCACATCTCCCGCCAGCGAGGCAGTTCATTCCAGCCGTCCTGGCCTGTGTGGCGGAGATGAAAAAGTTTTGGGACAAGCCTTTTTCACATCAAGTGCCCGTCAAAGGCTTCTCAAGGCTGGATGTTCAGGGAATGGACAATCTAGGGATGGCGGATCCTCCCCCTGTGGAAACATCTGTAGCAGATCACTTGCACCCGGGCCGCAGGGCGGCGCTCTCTTCAACCGCAGCAGAGCACTTTGCAAATTATATTCTCTGTTTTTCAGAAGATCTATAAGTCAACTGCACTGTCCGTCCGTGCTTTGAACGTGACGTCCCTCCTTACAGCCTATCAAGCGGAGCTATTAGAGGAGATGGGTCGTCAGCTGGACTCCGGATCTCCCAACCCAGTGCTCTGGGAGGAGATATGCGTCATCGCAGATTTAAACCTGCGCACATCCCGCGGAGCAGTTCAAGGTTGCGGACAGAGTATGGGCTTAGCAGTTGTGGGAGAGAGATCGCTGTGGCTGGGTTTGTCAGAGCTCTCTGAAAGAGAGAAAGCAGAGTTTTTGGATGCCCCTATAGATCCAAAGGCCATGTTTGGAGCGATTGTAACAGCGATGCGGCAGTAGTGTAACCTGCGGAAGAGGGAGGGAGAACCTTTCCAGGTCTGTCTCCCCAGATAACCCGAGCCGGCTGAATTTCAGACCCTCAGGGAGAGGAGGGCATTCAGATTATCAGCCTTCCTGCTCCGCTCCACCATAATAGCTGGGCAACTCGGCCAAAGCCCGGTTTCGTTAGGCCGAAACATTCTTTTGCGGCCGCAGCAGCGAAACACCGATCAACTGCCCCCCAGGGGAATAAGAAGAGGCGGTCAACCTGATACGTCAGTTCGGCATCAGGAAGGGTTGGGAGACAGCACCCAGGGTTTCTCTGTCCCATCCCTTCAGAACGATTCCTCTCTCCCATCCGCGGGGAAAAGGAGATTGAATTCAGGGGTGAAATGTGTTTGTGTGGACAGTTCAGAGTCCAATGTGTATGGGAATGTGGCCAATGTTCTGTTAGTGCCTCCCAAGAGATCGTCTCCCCCTCCATCTTCGAGGTCTGTTACGAGGGAGGAAGGTCTAACGTTCACAAGCATCCCTTCAAAAATAAAGTTTTCTCTGACACATCCAGGTCAAAGACAGAGGGCGCAGAGTGTGATAAAAAGAGAAAAAGATCACAAAAGATTAAAACAATCACACATAAAGACCAATATAACTCCTTCACTGGAGCGGTCTTCCCCCCCTTGCAGCTAGAGTGTGCTGCAGCACCTCTGGTGAGCGAAGACGGGAAGGGCCCACTCGCTGCTTAGTAGACTTGTAGACTTAGTAGACTCAGTTCTGTTCATACTTTAAAATTTTGAACTAGTTCATAGTTCTTTTTTTACATATGTTGCTGCGAGCTATTATTTTTCAAAATGATTGCCACAGCCCATATAGAACTACAGACAGCAATTATTTTATCGGCGGGCAAAGTTTGAAATGAAATGTAAGATTTTTCCCATCCTCACCGACCTTGTCTTAAAACTTGTTTAAATGATCATACGACGCCTCCTTGCTGCATTCTGTTTTGATCATGCATGCGGCGGTGCGACGCTGGTGGCTGGTGTTGCCAGATTGGGTGTTTTTTCCGCTACATATCAAGGCCTGTTTACGGTGTATTTTAGCCGGGTTTTCGCCTGGCAGGCTCTATAGAAATCTGGCACCCTATTGAACGAAGTTAAAGCCCATGTTGCAGGTTAACCACTGTGGCGAGGGGGGCGTGGTTCAGCGGACTCTGTAGCGGGAGAGCGAGGGCGGAGCCGAGCGGTGAGTAAGTGGGTCAAGTTCAAATGACGAACACCTGTTTGTGATTTCAGTAATTGGCGTGAGGAGACCGCATATAAGCGGGCTGTGCTGATAACGGAGGAGAGAGAGAGACTGGAAGCTCGTGCACGCTGACGGTCGGGACGAAATGTCTATGAAGCTGTGAAAAGTGGAAAGAGTGCTGCCTCGTTGGATGTTTATGAAGCTGTGAACAGTGGAAAGAGTGCTGCCTCGTTGGTAATCTGAGAAGCTGTAGTCAGCGGGAAGAGTATTGCCTTACATGTGCAAATTGACTGTTTTTGTTTTGAGTTAATTTTGAGAGCGCAAGAAAGCGCTGTGCAAAGAGGATCTTTAATAAAGTGCACGAGCTCCACTACTTGCCGACCCCGAGTCTCCTTCCATCACCCACACACGAACCCTGAGCTACATCACACTGGTGCCGAAACCCGGGATGGAAGGAGAGGCCGCCGCCAGAACCACTCTGTCAACGCCATTTGCGGACATCATCAACGCGCTCGCGGGACTCCACCAACAACACCAGGAGGCTCTGCTGAAGATGGAGGATCAGCAACAGCGCCGTTTCGAGGCACTCCTCCAGACCCAGCATGAGGACCGCGAGCAGTTCCGGAGCTGGCTAGACCGGGAGGCTCGGGCGTCTACTTCGTCGGCCCCGGCCACGGCCCTTCCCCTCCACAAGATGGGTCCACAGGACGACCCGGAGGCGTTCCTGGACCTCTTTGAGAAGTCGGCCGAGGCCGGGTGCTGGCCGCCCGCGGACTGGCCCATGCGTCTGATCCCGCTGCTCTCGGGCGAGGCGCAGATCGCCGCCCAGCAGCTGCTAGTCCGCAACCTCCTGGTCTATGAAGACCTGAAACGCGCCATTCTTCAGCGGGTCGGCCGGTCCCCGGACCAGAGTCGTCAGCAGTTCCGCTCCATGGAGTTCGGGGAATCCGGCCGGCCCTTTATCTTTGCGCAACAGCTCCGGGACGCGTGCCGCAGATGGCTGATGTCCGAGGCCCGCGACGTCGATGGAGTCATCGAGGTGGTGGTACTGGAACAGTTCATCGCCCGTCTGCCAAAGAAGACCGCACAGTGGGTCCAGTGCCACCGCCCGACGTCGCTGGACCAGGCCATCCAATTGGCAGAGGACCAGCTGGTGGCGTGCCCAGGGGTCGGCGAACCCCTACCGACATCTCTCTCTCTCTCTCTCTCCCTTCTCCCTCTCTCTCTCTCTCTCGCCCTGTCCCTGCTCCCAGGTCCCGAGGTGGCTTTCCACCACGCCCGGCGCCCCGCTGGAGGACCAGCCCTGCAGCTGATCCGGCCCCTGCACCACGTGCGCCGCCCCGGGGAACCCCATCGATGGTTGGCGGTCCGCCAACCCCGGCCCCTGCAGTCTCCTCACGTCAATCACCTGACCCACTTCCCGCCACTGGGATGGCGGGGAGGCCTGGGCCGGCCTGCTGGCGTTGCGGGGACCCTGGGCACTTCGTGGATAGGTGCCCGGTGATGGAGGTCGGAACGCTGGTCAGGGTCCCCGACGCGCCACAGGTTGCCCCCGATCAAGCTGGGTTGTACCAGATACCAGTAAGTGTAAAGGGGGGTACCTATCAAGCTTTGGTGGATTCAGGTTGTAACCAGACCTCCATCCATCAAAGTTTGATTCATCCAGTGGCATTGGATAGGAGCCGCGTGGTTAAGGTGCGGTGTGTGCACGGTGAGGTGGTGGGTTACCCCTTAGTGCCAGTCACTATCCAATTTCGGAGGAAAAAGCATAGTGTAGAGGTGGCAGTTAACCAGCACCTCCAGCACCCGTTGATTTTGGGAACCAATTGGCCGGGGTTTAAAACATTATTGGCTTATTTATGTACGGGTGCTTCTGGGATTAAAAGAAGGCAGGAGAAGAGAGCAGTGGTTCAGGTTGGAGAGGCTGTGCCGGGACCCTCGGGGTCTGTCTCAGAGGAACGGAGTGCTTCAGAAAGGGAAATCCTTTTTGAACGCGATGATTTTCCTCTGGAACAGTCCCGAGATGATACGCTCAAAAATGCGTTTGATCAGGTCCGCGTGATCGACGGACAGCCTGTCCACCCAGACCAACCGCTCTCGTATCCTTATTTTGCCGTGATAAAAGATAAGTTGTATCGGGTGACCCAGGATACCCAGACAAAACAAGATACAACTCAGTTGTTAGTTCCAAAGAGCCGCCGGGAAATGCTTTTTCAGACGGCTCACTGTAATCCGATGGCTGGGCATTTAGGGCAAGCAGCTATACTGAATCGTCTAATGACCCGATTTTTCTGGCCAGGCATTCACGAGAATGTGCGCAGGTGGTGCGCGTCTTGTCGTGAATGTCAGTTGGTGAATCCACCGGCCAACCGAAAAGCACCTTTGTGCCCCCTTCCATTAATAGAGGTCCCCTTTGAGAGAATTGCCATGGACCTCATCGGGCCGTTAGAACGATCTGCACGGGGGCATCGCTTTGCATTAGTTCTGGTGGATTATGCAACGCGATACCCCGAAGCAGTGCCGCTGCGCAACATTTCTGCTAAAAGTGTTGCGAGTGCACTGTTTCAATTAATCTCCCGGGTGGGAATCCCGAAAGAGATTCTCACCGATCAGGGCACGGCGTTTATGTCACGCACAATTCGCGAACTGTACGAATTATTGGGTATTAAATCGATTCGTACCAGCGTCTATCACCCACAAACGGACGGCTTGGTAGAACGATTTAATCGCACGTTGAAGTCCATGATTCGTAAGTTCGTACAGGAAGACGCCAAAAATTGGGATAAGTGGTTAGAACCCCTCTTGTTCGCTGTACGCGAGGTCCCCCAAGCCTCCACGGGGTTTTCCCCTTTCGAGCTGCTCTTTGGTCGCCAGCCCCGCGGGGTGCTGGATGTACTTAGGGAAGCTTGGGAGGACGGACCTTCGGATAGCAAAAACGAAATTCAATACGTCCTGGACCTGAGAACAAAACTCCACACGTTGGGGCGGCTCTCTATGGAGAATTTGTTACAGGCCCAGGACAAACAAAGTCGGCTGTACAACAGGGGGGCTAAACTACGTAAATTTGCACCGGGAGATAAAGTGCTTGTATTGCTTCCCACTTCCAGCTCTAAATTACTCGCTAAGTGGCAAGGACCGTTTGTGGTCACACGGCGAGTCGGGGATCTCAACTATGAGGTCCTTCGATCAGATAGGGACGGAGCACATCAGATTTACCACCTCAACCTGTTAAAAAAGTGGAATGAGGCTGGCGACGGTAGTGATTGAGGAGGAGGATCTCGGGCCAGAGGCGAATTTAAAGTCTCAATCCTCCGCTCTGGCCATTTGCGGAGATCACCTCTCACCGTCCCAGATCGCTGACATTCGAAACTTACAAACAGGTATCGTCATTTGAACTTGACCCACTTACTCACCGCTCGGCTCCGCCCTCGCTCTCCCGCTACAGAGTCCGCTGAACCACGCCCCCCTCGCCACAACCACCACTGTCGATTAATGGGTACATAAATCACTCAAGATATGTTTATCATTTTTAAAATGTCTCAAAAATGGTCTTAAAGACCATTTTTTTACGTTTTTGGTATTAACAGGGTTTTTTTTACGCAATTCGGTGATGACGTCACGTTGGGGAGAAGTGGAGGAAAGGTAGACTCAGCCTAGTGTTAGAACTATGGTGACTGACTGGGATGAGGAAGAGGTGGCAAGAGCCAACATGTATGATGGCCTTTTACTGTCATTGAATAGCACAGATTGAAAAATCAACGTTTTCTTTATATCTAGTGGCAGTGATCATGACGTTAATAATAATAATAATAATAATAATGCATTTTATTTAATGGCGCCTTTCATAACACCCAAGGTCACCTCAAAAGCAATATACAGGTCACTGGATAAGACAAAACACACAACAAACAAGTAGCATACAGATTAAGTGCAGTAAAGACTCAATAAAACATGTTATAAAAAAGCCTGTATAAAAAGACATGTCTTAAGACGCGTTTTAAAAGTCAACAAGCACTCGCTATTGCGAACATCAGTGGGAAGAGAGTTCCAAAGGCGGGGGGCAGCATAACTAGAAGACCTGGCACCCATGGTAGTACGTGGAATCCGAGGTACCACAAGAGAAATTGAAGATGAAGATCTAAGAGAACGTGAAGGAGTGTACACATGGAGAAGTTGAGTAAGGTATTGTGGTGCAAGATTATGAAGTGCCTTATAAGTACGTAGCAAGATTTTTAATTCAACTCTATACTTTACTGGAAGCCAGTGCAATTGCTGAAGAACTGGAGAAATGTGCTAAGTATAAGGTGTTCTAGAGAGAACACGAGCTGCAGAATTCTGAACCAACTGGAGCTTATGTAGCAGTTTGGAGGGAATACCTGTGAGAAGAGCATTACAGTAGTCTATACGTGAAGTGACTAGTGCGTGAATAAGAACTGCAGTATTATTATTTGAAAGAAAAGGACGGAGGCGGTTAATATTACGCAAGTGGAAGTATGCAATCCGCATGATATTATTGATTTGAGCTTCAAATGATAGTGTGCCATCCATGATGACACCCAAACTTTTAACCTGTGATGAAGGACGGATTGCAGTATTGTCAATGTTCAAAGAAAAACAGTAATATTTAGACATAACAGATCTAGTGCCAACAAGCAGAGTTTTTTTTCTTCAGTTTTGTTGCCATTTACCTTCAGGAAGTTAGCTGAAAGCCAATCTTTGATTTCAGCTAAACAGCTGGACAAAGACGGTGGAGGAAAAGAACCGGTGGGTTTGGCAGACAGGTAAAGTTGGGTGTCATCCGCATAACAGTGAAATTTAATACCATATTTTCTTCAAAATATAACCAAGAGGGAGCATATAAATAATGAAAAGAAGAGGGCCCAAAACAGAACCCTGGGGAACACCAGTGGTGACTGTAGATATTCTTGATCTAAAACCTTTTAATTGAATACGCTGACTGCGTCCAGATAGATATGACCTAAACCAAGACAAAGCAGTGCCAGTAATACCAATAGAAACTAACCTGTCAAGAAGTATGCTATGTGAGACAGTATCAAATGCAGCGCTCAAGTCAAGAAGGACTAGTATGGTTAAAAGCCCAGAGTCAGCTGCTACAGTAGATCATTGGTTATTCTGACAAGAGCAGTCTCAGTACTATGGTGGGGACGAAAACCAGATTGGAATTGTTCATACAAGTTGTTATTGGAGAGATGTTCATGAGTTTGAATTGCAATACACTTTTCCACTACCTTAGAAATAAATGGTAAATTTGAAACTGGACGAAAGTTATCAAAATTAAATGGATCACCCCCTGGTTTCTTAAGTATGGGAGTAATAATAGCAGATTTAAGAGATGGAGATACAGAACCAGAAACAAGTGAAGCGTGAACAATTTCAGTGATCAATGTCGACAGGGCTGGTAAACAAGCTTTCACTAAAGGAGTTGGTAGAGGGTCTAACTGGCAAGTCGAAGATTTAGATTTACCTATCAGACCCACTATCTCTGAAGTAGTTGGTAGTGAAAAGGTAGAGAAAACAGAGTGGGGAGGTGCAGGAGTGACAGACTGACAGGAGTAATTGTGAATAGTACCAGTGAGTAATTGCTGATGTACATTTTCAATCTTAGATGCAAAAAAAGTCAAAAAGCGATCACATAATTCAGTGGAATACATATCATATGGCAAAGAATCAGGTGGTTTCAGAATATTGTTTACCACCAAAAAAAGAGACCTAGAGTTCCCATTGCTAACTCCAATTACGTTGGAGTAGTAATCAGATTTAGCTTTGGACAGTGCATTTTTCTACTTTTGAATATGTTCAGCATACATTTCTTTATGAACAGCAAGGCCAGACCTGACGTACAACCGCTCTAACCTACGGCCTTTAGTTTTAAGTTCACGATATCGATAGATCAGAAACAGTACAATTAAAAGGTGATATACCAGAGCAGCAAACAAGATCAAGAGTATGCCCCTTAGTATGAGTGGGCAGTGTGTTAAATTGTTGTATACCAAAGCAATCCAAACATGATAAAAATTCACTTGTAAATGCATTACTGACATTATGTCACAATCTCAGATTCCATTACCTCTCTCTCTGGCCATCACAGGGCGCTCTCGCCCGAATATTGATGCTCAAGTCACTACATTTCCCAACTAACCCCATTCCTGACTCTAATTACCTTGGCCAGCTGAAGCCCGTTTGCCACCCTATTTAACCACGCTTCCCACAAGCTTCCAGTGCGAAGTCTTGTTTTGCCACTGTGAACATTTCTGAGCGTTTCTACCTGTTATTGCCTGTTGATATCTCGACCCTGCCAGCCCCGGTTTTCTCCCTGTTCGCCGCCTGCCTGTTTCACCTCTGCCTGGATTTCGGATACTGCCTGTTCTCGGCCTGCCCTGATCTTTTGCCTGGTATTCTGACTACGATTTAGCCTTGTCTACACTGCTGAGCCCTGCTGACGTTGACCTTTGCCTGTTTGACCATCTTTTCAATAAAGACATAAACTGCAGATGGATCTCTCTGATTCCGTTGATTCACAACACATTATCTATATGAATGTTAAAATCACCCAAAATGATAACATTTGGAGATACGGAACATAGATAAGTCAAGAGTTCAGATAGTTCAGTTAAAAATGCATTATTCTTGGGAGGGCGGTAAATAGTTGTGAGGATGGTAGGAATCGCACCATTAATTTTTAAGGCAATTAATTCAAAAGTTAGCTGAGATACTTTCAACTTCTCTTTATAAAGTATTGCTAGCCCCCCTAACTGTCCCGTATCACTTGATTTACAAACATAACTATATCCTGGGGGAACAGACTGGTTTAGATGAAAAAAGTCATCCGGTTTCTGCCATGTCTCAGTTAGACAGAGAAAGTCAAACTCACGGTCAGACAGTAGATCGTACACCAGGGGTCCTTTAGTAGAAAGTGATCGCAAATTGAGAAATCCAAAGGAAAATTTTTTTTACTAGAATCGTTGCCAACCGATCTGGCCAGGTTGGTTAATACACTGTGATCGACAGTCCGTGTGAGCCTCCTAGACAAGTGTGGTTTAGATGACCAAAAGGACCGTATTTGACATGAGTCATCGATGTTATAACTCCGCCGAGACCCGCGATGTATGTATTTCCGACACGGTATGTACACAATATCCAAGGGAAGATTTGGAGCTGACAGATGATTAAAAGGACACAAACGGAGCTGAGTAAGTTTCGCCGTTGAATACTGGAGCATTGTCCATGCCACCGAATGATATACAGCAGAAAGGACGACCCAGATGTAGTTAATTCATACTAGTAGCTCAGTGATCTTCATAGTTGATCCCCGTGCCAGAGGTACCATGAAGAACAGTCAGTAGCTCACCGGCAGGCAAACCGGCAACCGCAGAGAAGCATCAACAGTCAATACGCATGTAGATCAACCAGCGTACCAACCTGCCGAATCAGCGTGGATACACAGGTCAGAGTTACTCCTTAAAATAATTTAAAACAGTTCATAGATGCCTTCATGCATTCATAAGTACAGGAGGATTTAGAAGTTAAAAGTTTTAAAGTTCCCTCCCTGAGCAGCGGCAGCTAATCACGCCAGCGTTCACCCAGGAGTGTGTTCAGTCATGACGTGCGCCATCGTCATGACTGAACAAGCATAACGTTACACAACTAGCATAACGTTACAACTAGCATAACGTTAGTTCAGATAAGTACCGGTAACCTTTGTCATAGTGTCGTAGTACTGGTAAACTTTGTCTTTGTCATCTAGAAATAGAAGGCATCATGCTAGCTATATGGGCGTTTCTAAGCTGTCGCTGTGTTTGGCAGGTGCTTGTGTGGGCGGTATAGAGAGAGATAGGCAGACAGCCAGATAGCATAACATTAGCATAGATAGCTAGCAGCTAGATAGATAAATAGATAGAAATATATAGTAGGTAGATTGACAACGTAGAGTTGGTCGCACGTCAGAGGCGCCCGCGCCATTGGATGTGCAGTTGCCGCATATACTAGCCTATCTATCTATATCTATATATTTGTCTGTCTATATATATATATATATCTAGTCTATCTATTTATCTATATCTATGTATTTATCTATTTATCTATAATCTGCGCTATCTGAATACTCTCGTCTACTACTCGTCTCTCTAGTCACTCTCAATGCTCTCAAGGCGGGCTTTTGTAAATTCTCTCCCCAAGGTGACGTAAAGCAATGCATTGTGGGGGAAAGGAGAATCGTTGCAAACCGCTGTAAGATAGTACCTACTTTTTCGTATTATATTCCGTTTTGTGATACCCTACAACATAAAATACAATGGATAACAGTTTAAATGTTTATTACCAACAAGCAAATTGCACAAATTAGTTGAAAAATTAACCCTGCAACACGAACTTTAAACTGAGAGCGCGCCGCGCGCCGTTCACAGACACCAGAATGAACGAGTTCACAGTAATGTTCACCAGGCAGTAATACAGTACGTTCAGTTCACGTTCGGCCAAAAATGAACGAGTTCATGAACTATCGTTCAATGAACGCGTTCAGGCACAACACTGCTACTGTACTCTCTATTCGTTCTGGTGAAATCACAAAACATAATGCACACAAACGTGTCCCTGCTTGATATACAACCACTGATGAACATAATCGGTTTTGATGAGAAAAAAAACTATACGAGAAAAAAAAAACTATACGAGTGCGGATTAGAACCCAGAACCTCTGACACGGTTGGCGAAAATTCTACCACTGGACCATTAAGATATACATCGTTCAAATAGGCGAAACGAGTCACACGAAATTTCAAATACTACTGCATTATCGAACGTTGTGTCGTCTTGGATATTGTAGTATTGTATTGCTAAATCCCCCGACCACTATGTCGGTCTGAGACAGCGAGACCTAGACAAGACCGAGAGGTCCGAGACCAAGACAAGACCAAAACCAAAGACCGTCAAGGCCGTGACAAGACCGAGACCACGTAAAAGTGACCGGTCTCGAGACATACATCACTACTGCTTAGGCAGAGAACTGGCGCGCATGCACAGTTCAACCCTGGGTGTTAACCACCATAGAGAGGGGATACAGGCTTCAAGTCACTGTAAAACCTCCCCTGTTCAATGGAGTGGTAATTTCAGTGGCCAAAGGGGAAGCTCTGGTTTTAGAGGGAGAAATAGCCTCTTTAATGACAAAGGGAGTGATAAAAGTGGTTCCAACGGAAGAGAGCCACAAGGGTTTCTACTTCCATTATTTTGTGATTCCCAAGAGAGGGGGAGGTCTCCGTCCCATTCTGGATTTACGGGTCCTCAACAGACACCTCAGAAAATACAAATTCAAAATGCTGTCTATAAGAACGTTGTCAAAATATTCGGCAAGGTGACTGGTTCGCCTCGGTAGATCTCCAGGATGCATATTTTCACATAGATATTTTTCCTGCGCACAGGAAATATCTGAGGTTCGACTGTCAGGGCACAGCATACAAGTATACGAGAATACCATTTGGCCTAGCTTTAGCCCCTCGGGTATTCAGCAAGTGTGTAGAAAGAGCCCTGACTCCGTTGAGAAGATTAGGGGTCAGGGTATGGGATCAAATTCCCGCCAAATATATAGCGGTCACATATCAAAAAATAATAAGCGTCAATCAAAATTTTAAAAACACATGTGAAAATATAATGAAAAAAAATGAAAAATCAATTAAAAGTTAACCTGAATCTCAAACAACGCGGTCACAGAAATAAAAATAATAAGCGGGAATCAAACATTTAAACAAGTTTAAAATTATATTGCTCAAAATTGAAACATGAATTCAAAATTATCTGAACTGCACACAAAATCATGTTTTCTGCTCTGATTTTCATTTTTTGTATGCCTATGCTTTTTTCTCCTTTGCTCTTGTTTCCACATTCTGCGCTTGCGTTTCCAAAAGTTGCCGTTAGAGTTTCATGTAAATCAGGGGTCTTAGCATCACCATTAGTCCACTAGTTCTAGACTGACAGCTCATCATCTAGCCAATCAATCGAAGAGGGAAGTTGATGTCACTCCAATGCGACTCATGGAAGCTCTGGCTAATTCATACAGGTGTGAAGATGGATCATCAGCGTCAGCTGGCAAATGCCGGACAATCTCAGGTAACTGAACATGAATATATTGTTAGTGGGTGATAGATACACGTCTTATGTGTGTTATGAATGCTCTGCAAGTTAAAAAAATAATGTATTCTCCCAGAGCCGCCTCAGCCACAGAGTGTGTGTCTCACCAGAATGCACGAGCGCTCTCTGTCATTGGAGAGCCTCGTCTTTTCTCAGGACAGGATGCCCTCTGGGTCCTATCGTACTGAGAAAAGTGGTGACGACAGATGCATTTCTCACAGGCTGGGGCGCAGTGTTTGAGGGTAGAACAGTGAGAGGAGTTTGGTCTCCCACACTGAGAAAGAAGCACATACATTTTCTAGAGCTACTGACAGTGTTTCTAGCTCTGAGACAATTTGTGCATTTTCTCAAGAATCATCACGTATTGGTCAGGACAGACAATACAACGGTGATAGCCTACATAAAACGACAGGGAGGAGTGCGTTCTCACACGCTTCACATGGTAGCGAAGAAACTGATTATGTGGATCAGCAGGACCTTCCTGTCATTACACACGACGCATGTCCAGGGGATAATAAACAGGGGGGTGGATCAATTGTCCAGAGGGAATCCCCTGTATGGGGAGTGGAGACTTCACTCCCAGGTGATCCTCATGGTGTGGCAGAGATTCGGTCAGGCTGCCATAGAGCTCTATGCATCGCGCGAAGACGCACTATGTCCCCTGTTCTTCTCTCTGGTCGGCGACGATGCGCCATTGGGTGTGGATGCTCTAGCCCACGAGTGGCCAGACGTGTTACTGTACACGTTCCCTCCGTTGAGCTTGATTGAGCCAACACTACGGAGGGTTCGGGAACGCAGACATGTGATGATTCTGATCGTGCCATACTGGCCGGGGAGACTGTGGGTTGCCGAGATTGCGCAACTGCTCTACAACCAGCCTTGGCCATTACCAATGAGCAGGGATCTCCTCTCACAAGCACGGGGGGAAATATTCCACCCCTCCCCTCAGAAACTAGCTCTCTTAGCCTAGCCCATGAGAGGTTGAATTTGACTGCAGCCGGGCTACCTCCGAAAGTTATTGAACGCGAGAGGGCTGCCTCGACTCGTTCTTTATATAATCTCAAATGGAGAGTTTTTGAGGAATGGTGCGCAGATAAGAACATTGTTCCTTTCTTGTGCTCTGTTTCGGACGTGCTGTGTTTTCTTCAGGACCTCCTGGATAAAGGCAAAGCTTTTTCCACGGTTTATCTGGCATGTCATGTGGGTATTGATTCGGGTACTATTGGCCTACACCCTCTAGTCTGTCGATTTATGAGAGGTGCACGTAGGCTACACTCAGTATCGAAGTCGCTGGTCCCGCCATGGGATTTGTCTGTGGTCCTGAACGCGCTCTCTAAAACCCCGTTCAAGCCCATTGATAACATTATCTTAAAGCTGCTCACTTTAAAGACGGCTCTGTTACTTGCTCTTACAACAGCAAAAAGGGTGAGTGAACTACAGGCTTTATCAGTTCACCCTTCATGTGTGAAGTTCGTTCCGGGTGATCAAAGAGCTAATTTTAGAACTAACCCGGTGTTCGTGCCCAAAGTATATAATCACGCAGATACAGTAAGAGCAATGGACTTGCCAGCTTTTCACCCACCTCCTTTTTTCTTCTCCAGAGGAGGAGAGGTTACACTGTTTATTCATACGCTGTACATGCATGTACAGAGAACCCACACATTGCGTAAGAGCAACCAGCTGTTTGTCTCATGGGCTGACTCTTACAAGGGAAAACCTATCTTCAGTCAACGCCTTTCCCACTGGGTGGTAGAGGCTATCGTGTTATGTTACAATAGCATGAATATGGAGCCCCAAGTAGGACTACGAGCACATTCTACTAGGGGGATGTCTACATCCTGGGCTCTATTTAAAGGTATTTTGATTCAAGTAATTTGCGCGGCAGCCGGCTGGTCCTCTCTGCACACATTTATTCGTTTCTATAGACTGAATGTTACAGAACCCTCTCTGGTCCACTCAGTTCTGGGAGTGAGTAGTCAGGTGGTATGAGGTGGATAAAGGGAGTGTTTCTCCCCATATTATCCTGTTTTCACCGTCTGGGACAATGATTCAGTTATATTTATATCCCCTTTTCTTCAGTTTGCTTCGTCAGCATATCGGCAATACGGGAGTTGTCTATATCCCATAGTGAGATATCGAACGAATGTTAGAAAGAGAACGATAGGTTACTGACGTAACCCGTCTCTGATAACATGAAGTGAGGTATCTCACAACATTGCCCTCCTTGCCTCTTCGTACGGAGAAGAGATATGTGGAGAATGACGAAACGGCAGGTAGCTGCGGTTTATATACAGGGAGCCGGGACTCCCTGATCGCTGCAGAGATTGGTCTGCCATGGTTGGTAGACGTGGTGTAATTGGTGTAATCACGCCCAGAGGCGTTCCCATAGTGAGATACCTCACTTCATGTTATCAGAGAACCGGGGTTACATCAGTAACCTATCGTTACAGGGAGTGATGGCAGCTGTACAAAGTACACAGACTACATCGTAATTTAGAATTTAATGGAAAGTAAAACAAAGGCAGAACACCATATAATCTGATTATTTGTAGCATTATTTGATAGAACGCCAGCACAGTAACTTCATATTGACGCTAAACAAAGGCCTTAACTTAATATGAGCGTTCCAAAACAAAGCCAAAGAGCGGTAACTGGTGTTACGGTGTTCTGCCTTGGTTTCTCATGGGCTTTTGAAAGTTGCTGTTAAGACAACCCATTATTTTCTCGAAAAAACAACTGAATTGACTCAAGATACGTATCCACATGATAAAGGAGGTCTTAAATGTGCCAAAAATATAAATAACTAATTTTCGACCAAAAACTAAGTTACGGTCTTTTGCCTTTGCACGGCAGCGTAGGCCTACACTAAACTAAAGGTGTGTTCGACATCGGCTGCGGCTGGATATAACCGATCGGCGAGAGTTGCCGTGTGCAGGCGGGGAGGAGCTGCAAACAGAGACGTGAAGTCAGACACTTTCTGGTTCCCGTAGTGACCGCTCACGTGGTGTTTGCATACTTTACCACACACAATTTTTGTCAAATACACGTTTCAGATACGTTTCCATTTAATACTTTATGCTTAATACAACATATGTTTGTACAAGAATAAGTTCAACATAAGCCTATACTAAATGTAGTGGGGTCTATGTTTTTTATTCAGTTTTATTTTGATAAACATGACACAATATAACATCGCGACTACATGAAAAGAGATTTTACTGTTATAAAAAACAGATTTGTGAACATTAGTGGAACTGAGGGTGTTCGAATAAACACTAAACACACGTGATCGTTATCATGCGGTGAATCCGGCTAATCGCGGAACTGCTGTGTCGTCATCAGAGCTCCTGCAGCTGCTCTTGAGAAGCTGTGCTGGCTGAGTCCTGCAGCTGCTCTCGAATCGCTCTCGCACTACTTTGATGGTATACGTCACAGTCACGTGGCATCGGCGCTGTATCAAGTCGGACAAAATTTCTAACCGGCATGCACTGCTTCAAGTCAGCCCGATCGATCTGAGCAGAGCTGCATGAAGTCGAACAAGCCTTATATCGGACTGAATCTTTCAAAACAGTTTGCGTCTTGCGTCAGCACTGATCCACAATTACTAAAGTTACTCACTTTTGGACATGCCTGACACAGTCCCTCCAACTCGAAATAAACAATATCCCGGAGTATATGTTACTCCAGTAACACCAACAGTTCACTGAACTGAGACATGTTGTGCTGAGAGAAATGATGAGCACGAGCAGCTGATACTGAGCATGTACCTATACTAAATCGTATACTAATCGTATAGGTACAGCGGTTCTCGGATCACCAGTACAGAACCGAGAACTGTTTCTTTCGGACATGTTCAACATACTGAGAACCGATGAGCTGAGTATGCGTGCAATTTTTTCAGAGGGACGAAATGCATGTTTCTTAATTGTTGAACATCAATAAGTGTAACAAAATAAAACATGTTGGAAACATGCTTATCACATAATTACTGTCTTACAACTGTATAATTTTAAAGACTGGAAATGCAACAAATGGATTGTAAAACTAAACATTTATTATTATACTTAGACATTATTTTCAAGAAGAGCTAATTTTATTTTTAAGTTGATATAAATCTTTGACGTAAACTCTTGCCACGGTTTTAAGGATGCTTAGTAAATGTTTATTATGTGTTAATCAAAAAATAACGTATTAAACACACTGGAGACATGCCTTGACTTTTTAGTTTTGTCAACTGTATAGTAAGGTTTCAGCAGTTCTAAGCTCAGCACATACAGGCCTACTGCAACAGAGTTTCTCGAGTCAAGACAAAAACTGGTTGCTGCAGCGGATCTCGAATCACCAGTACAGAACCAGAGGTGTCAAAAGTACTCACATTCATTACTCGGGTAGAAGTATAGATACTAGGGTTTAAAAAGACTTCTGTAAAAGTTGAAGTATCAACTCAAGCTTTTTACTCAAGTAAAAGTGTAAAAGTACTGGTTTCAAAACTACTTAAAGTATAAAAGTAAAAGTAATGTAAGGAAAAAAATGCCATTAAGGACAAAAGCTTAGGCCGCGCCACAGAGGCCTATAGTGCACTACCCCACCTCCTCAAAAAAACATTTTTCTAAAGGCCATAATATTATATTAAAATGTTAATGTTGAAAAATTTGGGATGCAATAGGCTACCTGTTTCAGCCGCATATATGCCCATTGAAAATGAACGCATTTTAGTACAATGCAAATACATTAAAGAACTATATGTGTACTTCTCAGCATTAACATGTTTCATGGAGCGGAAGATATGATGACTAGTTGCCTATAAGTATTGTAATGGTGCAAAATGTCAAACTTCAGAGGCATGTTATCAATAACCGTTTTTGGAATTTAAATGTACATAAGCTACATACGAGTAGGCACAGTCTCGTGGGTACCCCCCGGCCTGTGAGGGGCGATGGGGGTATGTGGCGAACAGGACGAGGCCGAGGGAAGTGAGACAACGGAGCGAGGCCGGTGGCGTGAGTGTTAATGAGCGAAACCTGTGAGACGCACCAGTCTCGCATCTCTCACGGAGGAGCGGAAGCATAAAGGAGGAGCGACGACGTTGATGATTGAGAGAGGAACAGGCCTGTGTTTTGTTAGTGTTTGATTTTTATTTTAAATGAAGTATTTTTGTTAATCTTCGCTAGTTCCCGCCTCCTTCTTCCCTGAACTGTGTTACATATAGATACCCAAAATTTCTACTTAAGTAAGGTAACGAAGTATTTGTACTTCGTTACTTGACTCCTCTGTACAGAACCGAGAACTGTTTCTTTTGGACACG